>JWIW01000075.1:0-600000 GCA_000966855.1 Fusarium sp. JS1030 | reverse complement strand
GTAGGTACCGATGGAATGGATTGGTACGTTGAGCTGACAGAGGCGGTGCAGCGAATTGCCGATATTGCATCTCGTCTCTGCGGTAAGCTGTCAGCACTTTGGCTCTGTCATTCTCTGTCTCCCCAGACTGCACAATTAGCGAATCCATCATATTACCAGGGATCCGGATAAAAATGGCATACACAGGGAGGGCAGGTACGGAGAGGAGGGGCTGCATCCTACCCTCGAGGTTATTTCTTGATCCTTTCAACGCTATCGCCACGAACATGTGGCGTCGACGTTGAGCACACGAGAGAAGCGAATGAAATGGCGCCAGGCATGAGCCTATATAGGTACTCGCCAAATATTGGCATTTCCAAAAAGGCCACCGGTGACATCCATGGGGAAACGCCACGGCGGTCGGGCCTCGTGCTGTCTCCTGTCTGATCTCTGCCAGTCGAGTCAAAAATACAACATTGGATCAGTGCTACTCACCATCACTCCACTGACGTTGGGGGGAAGGGACCCTAGAGGCGAGAGTGTACACTCTATCTGTAACATATCCTACTCGTGGAAGTTCTGCTCAGGCCTATGACCTGATTTATGACGGTATCCTTAATGAAAGGTCCCTCATGGCGCGCGCCCCCTCGTCTGAGGCACGTCGGGCAGCTCTCATAAACTCGAAACTCGTGACATTATCCCACGGATGTGATCAAGCTGCATTGTTTCCGGTCATCTGTTTCTCTACGTCTCTGACGTCTTTTACGAATTCGCTCATTTCGCCTGCGCACGGGCAATCGACGCTGCAAATGTCGTGCTGATACTATCCCTGGATGCATGTTGTTGCATCGCATTCGGTGATGGATAAACCAAAATGGCGTAGCAAAAAGGCCCTCGACGCAACACTCACCTGCGCGGTCTGCATTCGTCCATGCTCCGAATGATAGCTCAGCTGGTCACCCGAAATCGAATTCAGAATCAATACATGAAGCCAGAGTCGCGCAGCACTTCCCCGTTTCGTTTCTCTGCTGCCGGGGACCCTTGTCAATCGTTTCCGTGTGTGGACATGCGTCCGTTCGGCTAGGCCAATTCATCAGCTCTGGATTGGAATGGTCGAGCTTGCTTGCTTGGTGCTTGGGGGTCAGGCACAGGAACGACAGAAAGCAACGGCAGCTAGCTCTGGCTAGAAATCAAAGATGGTGTGGAGGGTTGGTGACGGGTGTATCAAGTACATTGGTACTCCATCCCGCATTATTGGGCTGTATCTCTACGGAGCATTAGCTGTGTATTGTGCTGTGTTTGCATGAGATAGTTGTCCCGATATTCTTGGTTTCCTTCTCCTCAGCACACAATTGACGGCTTTGTCCGTCAATAAGATATGCCAGGTGCGGGAATTCCCTTCTTTTCTACCCCTTCTTGTCCTCGACTCGACGCAGCCCGCCGGCAGGCCACAGTGTCTGTCGACTAGCAAGGGTGCCTCTCTTGTTCCAGATAGAAAGTATTTGCCATTTTGCTTTTTTGTCTCATCTCTTTTACTCTTTCTCTCTGTGTCTCGCCCAACGAGGCGCCATCGAGAACCTCTCAAGTCGCTGCATCATCGACACAGATAATTTCCCACGTTGGGACTTGAGCTCACTTTATTGGCTTGCGATTGGCTACGCCATTTGCTGCAGCCGGGGTTTGTTTACGGAGGTGGGGTGAACCCTCCGCTAGTCACTGCGCAACCCCTGCATATGGCCATGCTGCGGAGAGTGACGCCGAGGAACAAGATGAGAGACAAAAGAGATCGGGAGAAGAAATGGAAGGAATTTGAGACTTGTTAGATGATATCCATGGCGACCCTCGAGATAGAGAGGAATGCAATTGCCGAAACAGTAATAACAGCGTCGGCTAGGGACTCTAATTGCTGAAGAAACTGCTTATCTCAACTGCAACTCGATCATGACAAGACAAGAAGACCTCAAGCTCTCTGGCAACCATACGTAGCCGGGGTAATCGACTCCGGGTTTGCCGCCTCCCCGCCTGTTGAGACAGTTTCGGAACGATGCAATGAATGAATGAATAGTCACTCAACTCTGGGAGAAGGTGCCTCTTTCACTGACCAAGGACTCGTCACATTCGAGCTGGACGAGGAAAGAATCGAATCCAATGGCCGCAAAGCCCTCAAGCCCGGAACTGCACAAAGCCAAGGTGGAGCCGACATGCAACGGGCGGGCTCCAGTCGGGTTGTACCAGGGACTGACAGGGAGCGGGTTCAGCTGCACCGTTTACAAGTACCGACTACTCGACACCCGTTCTGCTCTGGTTTTTTGAGTTTCCCCCCTGAAGGCGGCCGGGGGGCAGTTAAAGGAGTGTCCGCTTCAGCTCCAGCTCCCCCACTGCCTTCCCTGCTCCTGCAGGACCGCGCAAACGGACAAAAACAACAATGGAAAGGAAACGGATATACTGCGTTGCGTTGCGTTGCATCGCTCTGTTCTGGTCTGAGTGCAACAGAGCAATATCAGTCGCATTAATCCCAAATTCCACTGCGACATAAAGACTAGTTCACAACGTCAGCAGTATTAGTGTCTACACAAAGGCCCATTCCAGCCAGCCTAGAGTCAGCCATTAGGTCAGTTAGAGCCGCGAGCGTCCACCAATTCCGCCTAGGTCGCCGCCATGTACCCAGAACCGGGGGCCCATGACCCATGCAGAATATGTGCAGTGCGCCCCTGAAGGCCCTGGCTGGCATTGGATCCCGGCCCCCCTAGAGACCTGGCTCCTGTAGCTCCTAATCAAGCCCCTAATGTAGGTACCTGCGCAGCCGATCCCTTAGGCTGGGTCGCGGAGCTCACTTCCCTTCTGTGCTTGCTCCCTCTGGTTGATAGTCTCTGTCTTGCTGCACGCGCGCGAGAGTGATTGAGAGAGTCTGGGCGCAGCCCGTTGAAAAAGCGTAGCACGAGTGGCCTCTTCCCTTATTATTGGGTCTGTGAATATGTCATTGGACACACGCCAGCCCATCACGTCTCGGGCCCTGAGCTCATCAACACCTTACCTTGCTCGTGTCTTTGCAACTCGCTCTGGGGCCCCCAAGCCCGTCCCCCTAATAATTCCCCGGCCGTGTCCTAGCACGCCGGCCAGTGAGGAGTCGAGCATCCCAGGCCGAACCCAGGGCAGCAGGGAACAAGCCCCCCTGGCCCCATCCTTCTTCTGCTGCTTATCCCGCCGTCCGTCTCAGCTTTTTGGCCGCCCGAGCCTGTCGCCTTGCCTGGCCATCTGGTGCTTCTGGCCCTCTTCTCCCGTCCGTTGGAGTAGCAGCTACCTGACCTGGGTACTTCCTTGGCTGCCGTCCTCAACTGAAAGAGTACGTACTCTGCAGGTACAGAACCGGTGGTGCCCTTTTCTCCATTCCTTCCTTGACTGGTGTCGCATCTTGTCTCGCTTCTCTGCTTCCTCTTGGCTCGTTCTCCTAGCTCTACTTCTCCACTCCCCCCCCAACTTCACACCTCCCACTCCCTCTTTCACTCTCCTCCCCATTCACTTTTCCTTTTCCTTCTTCTTTCCCCTCATTCTTGACTGTGTCGACTCTTACTCTCTGTTCTTCCCCTTGTTCACTCCTTCAAGGCCGGTCGACTCGAGTCTTGAATGATCACTTGAGAGGAGCGAAACCTCAGGCGGCACCATAGGATCTACGCAAACGGAGAACTGACCAAGCCAGCTAGTCAGTTAAGCTCTGTTCAAGGAAACTGCACCTACGCCAGCAGTTCCTTGCATTTCGACGACGAACGATCTTCTGCTTCGAATCGACCAGACGAAAAACGAGGACCCGATCCTCTCAGTCGCAAGCATGCCTCCCTCTCTGAGCACTCATCCCTCCTTCACCCGTCCCCGGACTAGCGACCGCGATGGCAGGCCCAGCACCCGCGACCAGGGCGCTGACCAGAACCTCCTGATTCCCAGCCGGACATCCTCACTGCACTCGCGCATCACACAGCCCATCCCATCCACTCTCAACATGAAGCCTCAACAGCGGACTCCCAAGACTCTCACTCACGCGTACATGGTCTGTGGTGTTGGTCGCGAACCTTCCCAATGGGTGAAGGCTCCCGCACCCGCCCAGGGCAAGATTGGCCACATGAAGGGCGCTGTCGGCCAGTTCTGGCTTCCCGAGATTTTGGGTAGCAGCCCTCGTCTTGAGCAGGACAACGAAATTGCTCGTGCTCTTCACGCTGCAATGAGGGTACGTAACGCCAATTGCTAGTGAGATGTAAAATTTGTTAACCAAGACATCTACAACAGGCCTGTTTCCCCCACGATGTCGAGATTTGCACCGGCCGAAGCCAGCCTCACTGCGTTCACCATGCTTTCGTTCTTCAGCAGGATTCTTCTCACACCCTCTACGGTATCTGTCTCCGTGTTTGGTCACGAGCAGACGAGAAGAGAGCCGAGACCATCCGTGATCTTCGCAAGAGGACAGAGAGCGACTACTACGACAACCCCGACGAGACATACTGGATTCCTTACTGCTTGTCTTTCCTCTCACGCTACCCTCTTTACAACCTCCTTGGAGACTACCTCCGAGGTATGTGGATTCACTGGAACAAGGCCACGAACCTGTTTCACGCTGAGGAGGTTTCGCGTATTCTGAGCTTCCCTGCTCCCCGGCTCAACGATCTTGTGCGCATCGACATGAAGGACTACGCTCTATGTTACCAGTTTCCCTCTTCCCCCACGGGTTTCCAGAACTTCGCCATGTGGCCCCTCTTCAACTGTTTGTCAATCCCCAATATCGTTGGCGTTATCGAGGCAGCCATCTCCCCCACTCGCCGAATCATCTTCGTTAGCCACTATCCTGCCATGCTCACCATGGCCGCCGAGACCGTTCGATACTGCGTCCGAGTTTACGAATGGAGTGGCCTTTACGTGCCCGTTGTTCACGCCCGTCACGCCAAGGAGCTTGTTCAGGAGCCCGGCCCTTACATCCTTGGTATCACTGTTGAGTGCCGTTCTCTCTTTACGGCTCCCACAGATGCCCTGGTTGTGGACCTTGATCGCAACTTCGTTTTGACTTCCAGTCCCCCCACCGCTCTTACTCCCAGCCAGCGTAACAAGTTTGTTACGCGATTGACCCAGGCTCTGAACGGCGACGTCACTCCCTCCGGTGTTCCCCAGCACCTCCGCTCAGCCTACGGTGGCGGAAAGCTGGTCCCCGCTGGCCAGATCATCGTGATGCGCGGAGAAGTCGAATCCATCCAGGACCCCGAGTGGTGGAACCAGGACGCCGTCATGGCTGTCATGGACCACGTCTGCGAGAAGCTGGGCCGTAACACCGGTCTTAAGGCTGTCTTCGGCGGTTCTGTGAAGAAGCCTCTGATGACGAAGGTCTCGATGCGTCATCTCAACGAGATTGTTCGTGAGAGGAATCAGTACTCGCGGGATGCCCTGGAGGCCTGGCAGGACTTCATTAACCTCAAGGGTCGTATGGACACTGAGCTCAACAAAGTCACTAAGCGTAACAACTACCTGGTGGAGGAGCTTGAGAGCTGGAAGCAACAGTTCCTCAAGTTCCAGGCATTTGCTGAGACGCTCACCAAGGAAACTCAGGATCTCAAGGTCAAGATTGAGACCCACAAGAGAGAGAACCGCCGCCTTGCCGGTCTCATCGACCAGCAGAAGGATGACAATGCTCGTCTGTCTGTTCGCCTTACTGGCACTGAGAAGCAACGTGATGATGCTCTTGAGGCTCTTGTTCTGCAGCAGGAGATTGCTGAGGAGCTCGAGCGCGAGCGCAAGCGCAACAAGAAGGAGCTTTCTCAGCTTCAGCACACCAACGTCACCATTCTGCGACAGCGTGATGAGGCTCGTCGTGTCGTCCTGCACCTCCGCAGCCTTATCGGTGGCCAGAGCCACCACATGGAGCACCTCATCCAGTCTTTGACCAAGCCGGATGATCTGACCCAAGAGATTGAGGAGGGTTACGATGAAGTCGAGGAAGAGGAGGGCGAACCCAACCGCCTGTCCGTCAGCCCTAACCCCCGAGGCAAGCGATACTCGTCATCAAGCTTCGTTGATGTCGCCGACCGACACCTCAAGGACAAGACAGATGCTATTGCGCACATTGTGCGAAACATTGCTGAGCAGTGCCAGGCTGCTGTTGAGGGTCTCCAGCTAGCACATGACGCGGAGTTAGGGGGGAGTAGTAGTAGAAGGAATTCTAGCCTCTCTACCGCCCAGAGCGATGACGGCCACTCCGCCGCCACTTCCGAAACGGGCGACGACTCCCTCCTTCAGCCGGGCTCCGGGCGGGCGTCCAGTATCCCTCCCACCCCGGATCTCATTCCCAACCGGAGCAGCACAGCAATGTCCTTTGCCTCTACGGCTACGACTCCGGAGCGAGCGTCCCAGCAGTATAACCTTCGGGACGAAATCCCCACCAAGATTGTCGAGGATGACGAAGAGGACTTCGAGGAGAGTCGAAGCGACAACGGAGGCGTCACCCATGAGACGGGAGTCGTTTCTAAGCACGCCGAGTCCCTGATGCACAGGCCTTCGGGTGCCAGGATCAGCGCTCTTGGTGGTACGCGCTAAGTGTCTCAGACAGCGTCTGAGCACTAATTGCATGTCGCTGCTGAGGTATGAAATAGAGCCCAGTAACGGCAATCCTCTCTTCCTTCACTTGTGATGGCTGTTGAAGCGGTCCATCGTCATCTTGTGCGCATACCCCATGTGCTCCACATGTCTTAGCATTTCTTTTATATCTATGTCTTTTTGGCGGTTGGCTTGGATCAAAATCTGCGGACTACGGCGTTAGATGTCTCTTTTTTCTTATTATTTCTTGCTATAACCATTTGTAGTCTTGATGGGCAGGCTCGCTCATGTCTTGCGTCAAGCCTGGCGGATATTTCCCCTTGTGTTTAGAGTATTACCTTGAGAAGCGGTGTCGTTTCGATTCGCGTCGCTCCTTTTGCCTGGCTTGAAGGGCAACACAACAATGAACAATTCTCTTTTAAAGTTAACAATTGACCGTCTGATGAATTTGTGTGATGTAACATCAACTGCCTTATGTCGGCTTTCGTTGTTGAAGCTGCCGTGAGCTAGCCCCGATAAGATAAGCCCAACTAGACCCATAAAAAAGTTTAGAACCAGTCCAGCTGGGATTGATAGCGCAAACATCAGTCGATTCCTTGCATCACCATCTGCTTCAACCTCATGCGCCCCTGCATCTCAACATGGCTGACCCGTTGTTGACGTCTCTGTGCGGCATCTGTCATATATCCACACCGAAATACAAATGTCCACGCTGCGGCATTCGAACTTGTTCTCTCGCTTGCATCAAGAAGCACAAGGCGTGGTCCGAATGCACAGGCGAACGCGACGCAACGGCCTACATTCCTCCTTCGAAACTTCGCACGCCCGCTGGCGTCGATCACGATTACAACTTCCTCCATGGTATCGAACGCTCGGTGGAACGCGCCGAAAAGGTCCTTATTGAGGAGCGCGCTCTTGTGAAAGAGGAGGAGCTGCGACCGCTGACGGTCCAGGAGGTCAAGTGGAAGCCTGGTCGAGATGGCCGCAAGCGCAAGGTGCTTGTGACGCGGGTGCTGCGCGAAGCAAAAGGAAGAGCCTTTGAGCGATTCTTGGCGCAGAGGCTGAAAAAGCTGAACATCACCATCATGTGCGCGCCAATGGGGATGGCGAGACAGAGGGAGAACCATACAACGCTCAATCGACGGACGGGTCGCATCAATTGGCAGGTCGAGTGGATGGCATTGAAAGACGTGTCGGATGGAGAGCCCGAGAAGATACGCACGCTATCCAAGGTTATGGACGATGTGCCACTTTACCAGGCCTATCATACCGCTTTGGAGGAGCAGCAGAGGGCAAAGGGGCATCAGGCAAAGAGGACTCCACGACCCGGTCTAGATGGACAACTACAAGATCCCTCAAATGCGACATGGTCCGCAGGTTCATTTGCGTTGCAGGATCCTTTCACAGGCACCTGGTCGGCACACCACGACACCGACCCCGGTATGTGGCCATCGGAACAACACGAGGCTCAGAAACGGCGATTCCAATTCTTCCTAGCAAAATTTCGCACACCGTCAGACCAACCGTTGGTTGTAACAAAGCTTGATACTGAAGGCTGCCTACGAGACATACTAAGCAACACGCGCGTGCTTGAATTCCCGACAATCTGGGTACTCAACCAAGAACAGGACCTCCCCGATTGCTTTAAGCTCGGCACCAAAGACACACTGCCTTCGCAGGGAGGCAATAAGAGGAAGAATCCGCCGGGGAGGAAGGGGCCCGGCAAACCTAACAAGAAGAGGAGGCAAGGTGGAAGGGACATGGAGGAAGGGGAGGTTAAGAGTGACGACGAGGGAGGTCAACCAGATGACGGCGATGTTGCTGGCCCTAAGGGGGTCGCACTCGAGGCCGGGGATGTAATTGCTGAGCAAAGCTTTGGAGAGGAGGATGATGATGACGACGACGATGATGAGACGAGTAGCTCAGGGAGTGACAGCGATTCGGATTGAGAAGGTGGTGACAGATACATTGTTTGATTTACGAATATCGTGGTCAATCGAGCGCAATGGAGATGATGATACCCAGAACATAACACAGAACCCATATTACATTATTATTCTAACAATTCTATTGTCGAGGTCGTGACACTGGGGGGTTGGTGTTGAAGGCTGGTCTGGATGAGTGGAGTGGGGCTGCTGCGTCAGCCATATGATGGAACTGGCCTACCCCCAGGGGAGCAGCAACCTCTCAGTGCCTACCTACCTGGTCTAGCTCCCCGCGACATCCCACTCTCTCTTGCACACGTCGACGCTCGCTTCAACCATTCATTTTAGCTCGACGCATTCGACTCTTACGACTTTAACGAACCACGATACCCAAGGCTCTGGCCGAAGACGCGACTCGCGAGACCCGAGGCCCCCCCGCATCATGGTTTGATTGCGCCTCCGTTCCCCTTCGCATGGTTTACGATCCGCCGCCGCCGCCGCCGCCGCCCCCAATACCATGGACGATACACCAGTGCCCAAGCTCGCCGAGCTTCTACGGCACCCGGAAGATCTCGACAAGATACCTGCGCTGAAGCTCGAGTTCTCGCGCAAGAAGGGCGCCGTCGATGGCCAGCTGCGCAGCGGGCTGCGGGAGCAGCTTGAGACGACTCAATCGGGCATGACGGGCCTGACAGACGGCCAGAAGACGGTCCAGATGATCAAGGAGGAGATGATGAAGATTGACAAGTTGTGCTCCGAGTCCCAGAATATGATCAAGGACTTTGCCAGCATCAACCTCGTGTCCCAAGCCCACCGCAACTTTGGCGCCGTCGAGACTATGCGCCGCAACCTCGAGACTTTCAACGACCGACTGTCAGGCGTGGAAACCATGCTACGCGAGGACGATGAAGACGGAGATAACATGCCAAACTTATTGCCGTGCCATTACGAGCTCACACAGCTGCGAAACATCCGCGATGATGCTATGGAGCAGATACAGAGGGCTGAAGACCCAAGTCTCGAGTCAACACTGGTGGACTACTTTGCGCGTCTTGACGATACTATCGACTGGTTTGACGAGCACGTTGGTATAATTGCCCTCAACCTCATCAATCTCGTCGTGCAGGATAACAACGGGCTTGTGGTGAGGTTCGCGGTGGTGATGGAGGCCGAGGAGAAGAGTGACCAGCGGGTGCTGGCGCTGCAGGAGGCGCTCAAGGATCACAAGGAGATGGCGACGCGGTTCCAGAGCATCACAGATGGCGCCAAGAAGGTCCGCGGCTACAAGGACAAGTTTATACAGGCGATCCGGCTCAGCGCTGAGCAACAATTCGACGGCGCCAAAGAGGAGTTTCTTGATGACCCGAGCAAGCTGGAGAAGATCATGAAGTGGTATTTCAACGACCTCAATGTTGTCAAGGTCGGAATGTCGCACCTCATGCCTAAGAAGTGGCATATCGTAAAGACGTATGCAGATGTCTATCACCAGCTCATGCACGATTTCCTCGTCGGCATGGTGGACGGAAACGAGGCATCATCAGCGCATACACTCGAGATCGTGGGCTTCCCCGAGAAGTATTATCGCAAGATGGCCAAAATCGGCCTCCGGCAAGAGGAACTGGTGCCTCATGTTGTTGACAACCGCGAGGCAGAGCTTGTGCGAGACTTCCGCGAGCTCATCATCAAGTTCCTCGACGAATGGATCGAGCGCATTTTTGCGCAGGAGAAGCGCGACCTGGCAGAGCGCAATATCGAGGGCTCCAACTTGGACCAGGATGAGTATGGCTATTTCAGGACCAAGAATCTCGTCGCGCTCTGGCGTATGCTGCGCGAGCAAGTGGACGTGGCGGCTAATTCACAGCGCGCCGACGTCGTCGAAGGTGTCATTGATGCCATGTTTGTCCGGCTACGAACCCGTCAGCAGTCATGGCAGACTATGCTCGAAGAAGAGGCAGCGCCGTATGAGGCGGGCAAAATACCAGAGCTCGAGGGGTTCCAAGCTCTGCAGGACTGGTTGGTGGCCACAGCAAACGATCAGATTGCTTGTATCGACGACAATGAAGAGGAGAACCGCCTTGCCTACCTGTCGAGCTTCCGAGACTTGGTCAAGCAGCACGTCACGCCCGCATATACTGACCGTATCGAAACCGAGTGCAATACACTGCGCGATGGCTACGTCGACTTGAGTACGTGGTGCATCAACCGCTTCGCCCAGCTCATATTCACAGTCGACTTCGGCACTGTCATGCCCGACTTCTTCACTCCTCGGTGGTATACCAGCACAGCCATGAAGCAGATGGTGGTCACTTTTGAGGAATACGTCAATGACTACCGACACGTTCTGCACCACTCACTCGTCGACATCTTTGTCGAGATATTCGCCGAGGAGCTGCTCGTCCGCTACCTCTCGGCAGTCCGCAACAAGGGCGCCAAGTTCCGCCGTACAGATCCTTTTCAAGACAAGCTCTTCAACGACATTGCCACGGCTTTCGAGTTCTTTGGCAGCGTCCCCTCGCCCGACGCAGGCGCTTCCATCAAGGAGACGTGGCGCGCCACCGAGCATTTCCTGCGCCTGCTGACGGCCGACCGCGACGCAGTGGTCGAAGCGTACGCGGCGTTCAAGATGGCCTACTGGGACCTGAACCTGGGCTGGGTTGAGGCCGTGTTGAGGTCAAGAGATGACTTTGAGAGGGGTATGCTGGCTGCTGTCAAGAACAAGGCGGCAAATATCATCACCGAGCGGGGACCCGAGACCATCATGAGCAGGGTCAAGTAAGCCGTCGGATACTTGATGATTTTTTGTACATGGGAAAAGGGGGGCTTGTGTAGAAGGTAAAAGATGTTGAGCATTATGGGCGATATTGTATGATAGGCATAGTTTGTGCCAGCTTAGCGACGATGATATCTTGTTTAAAATCTTTCTTGCGTAAACAGAGCCCCACGCATTGCATTTTATGTTCAAACCCCTTCGTGATGCTTTATATCTACACGAATCCAAAACAGTCACCGCACGTGTTTCTACGACTGCGAATCCATCAATCATGCAAGGCTATGCAGTAAACGCAACAAGACACTGGCAAAGCGATGCAGCTGCCGAGTAAACAAACGAATTATCATGATACTACAAATTGACACATGTTTGCAGATGATAAAAGAACAAGAGGAGCCCTTTGGCAAAGACGATGACGTTAAGGGAAGGAAAAGGAGATATACGCTGCCCAAGAAACTATTCAACAAGAGGATCATGAGGATGCAGACAAGAGACAGTGGGAAAAAGGAAATGGGATATGTAGTGGTGGTTGTATTAAAGTCCTCCTTTCAACAAAAGACATCATCCGAGATAACTGCGCAGTTGCGGCTTATTATGACCGGCTGGCCAGGTGGTTTGCGGCCTATTTGGAGGGTTAGCTGTGTTCAAAGGGCAAAAGCGGTCATCTTTGGAGCGTACCTTGTCAAGATCATAGTCAAACTTCTCCAGGGCAGCCAGAGCATCGGAACGTCCATAGCCCATGCCTGTAAGGCTCTTGAGAATAGGGTCGTCGTGCTCAGACTCTGCCGACATGGAACGGTTCAAGGCCTGCTGGCCAGGGTGGATAGGAGCATCACTGCCAGCTGGCTTATCAGCAGCAACGGGAGTTGCGGCGGCAGCACTGGGTGAGTCGAGGCCCGAGAAGATGGCATCCCAATCGTGGGCATCGGGAGCCTTCTGTTGGTTACCGCCTGCAGCGACTTGAGGAGGAGGAGCCTGGCTGGCATGAATAAAGTCGAAGCTCTCGTTGCCAAAGGCAGTGGACTCGGTCTTGGTCTGGCTGCCAGGTGGACTGCTGTCAAAGACGGGGTTAAAGTCGTCTAATCCTGAACGAGAGATGTTGGCAAAGTCCTCATCAGCAGAGCCCTCCTTGGCATCCTCAAGGCCTTCAAAATCATCTTCCAAATCCTCGAAACCGCCCTTGGCTTGAGGAGGGTTGGATGGGGCTGCCTGCTGAGAAGCAGGGGCGGTTCCAGTCGCAGCAGCACCAAAGATATCGTCAACAGACGACTTGTGGGCGTTAGTATCAGTGATGGTCGCAGGTGACGACGGTTGCTCGGCACTGGCTTGTGTTAGTTATTGTTTACACAACCCCAATGAGCTGGGTTACCTACCTCGTCACTTTGGTCTCTTGGGGAGAGCCAGGTTCCTGAACCGGTGCTTGGGCGGCAGGAGCTGGTTGAGTGGTGCTAGATGCCTCTCCAGTTGTCGCCTTATCTCCGAATGGCTTGCTAGGGGGCGAGGCTGGTGCAAAGTCATCGTCGAAACCACCATGATCACTGCTTGAGTCGGAGTCGTCATCACGCTCAAGCTCTGAAATAGGGGGGAACTCGCTGTCAAAAGCGGAGGTCGACTTGTTAGCCTCCGGCACAGGCTTGGTCTGGCTCTTGGCAGTTGTGAAGGCGGCGAAGGCGTTCTCAAAGTCAGCCTTAGCCTTGGCCTCGTCGTTACCACCAAAAGGATCCGCAGCGGTCTCGGGGGCTCTTGGTGCATCCTCACTGCTAGCATCGCGCGGTGCATCACCAGGAACAGACGGTGTGTCCTTGCGCTCAGGCTTGTCAGCGTCATCGCCAGGGAAAGCTCCCGGCACGCTACCAACACTCTCGGATGCCTTCAGGTCACCAGGAATAGGGGTAGATGAGCCATGAAGAGGATCATCGATACGGGAAGCAGGAGGCGAGACCTGTCGGGAAGATGAGAGCGACTCGGTCTGGTCAATGAAAGGGAGGAAGCTGGAGCTGATTTGTCTCGACTCCGGAGGCGCAGGGGGATCAACAGCCAGTGTGGGTTGGCGGTTCATGACAGGAGATGAGGCAGGGGGGGTGTTGTATGATCCAACGCTGGCAGTCGAGGCGCCAGTATGTTGGGGCTTGAACGAAGTCTGAGGCGGAGGAGGGGGGGTTCCCGAGGCACTAGCTGGGAACGACGGGCCAAAGACATCGTCGAACGACTTATCAGAGACGTTCTTGGCAGGAGGGGAGGCAAATGCACCCATGATATCAGTGCTTGCTGTCCGACGGAAGAAGGGGTTGTTTGCGCTGGCAGTTGAAGCCGCAGGGCTGGCGATCTGGGCCGAGGCGGAAGCTGGTGAGCCCGTGTTCGCCTGACGCAAGTCCTCGATGCTCTTGGTAAGATCCTCTGCCTCTGCCTTGAGCTTGTCACGCTCGCCTTCAGTGGTTGACAGCTGCTTCTTGTTGATAGCAACCAGACCCTTTTGTTGCCGGGCATCGGACTTGAGCTTCTCAATCTGGGGTTTGAGCTGAGCAATTTCTCCATTGACAACCCGGATACGTTCCCTCAGGTTAGTGTTCTCCTGTTGATCCGCCTGGAGAGCTGCCAGAACCTGCTGATGTTGAGTCTGAGTATCTCGGTAGGTTCCTTCAAGAGCCATGCACTCGCTCTGCAGCTTCGACGTTTCCTTTCGAGCGGTGTTGAGTTGCTCCTCCAGAGCACGAGTATCCTGCGCCTCCTTCTCATAAAGAGTGCGCAACTGGGCGAGTCGCTGCTCGAAATTCTGCTTCTGGGAAGTAGCCTGGTTCAGCTCGTTCTGAGTCGTCGTCCTCTTGCCCTGCACATCCTGCATTTGCTTAGACAGGGATCCGATCTGATTAGAAAGGTTCGCAAGCTCGGTAGTCTCTCCAGTCAGGTTCTTGCTCGCCTCTGGGTCGTTATCCATCAGCAAATCCTCAGTGGCAGATGGCGCAGGGGGCTTGGAGCCCGAACCGGACGAGCCTCCTGTCGGCTGCTGCGTCAGACCTCTACCAAACGAGGAGGATGGTACAAAAGGCTTGAAAGTCGAGCTGCCAGCACCAGTAAGGGCCGGCTTAATGGGAGAAGTCGGGGTGAGCACATTGGAGCCACCAGCAAATGGGTCATTAGCATTAGATCCCCCTGTTGACATAGGGGCTTGGGCTGGTGCCGGTGCAGGGCTTGGAGTGGATGAGTCGAGGCCGAATAGGTCATCGAGAGCAGACTTGGGCTGGGGAGGAGGCGGTTGAACGACAGGAGGCGGAGGGGGGTCGAAAGCGGAAGTGGCAGTCGCCGGGCGAGCTTGGCTGCGAAGGCTAGGGGGGATCAAGTTGGCCGGTAGGGTGCTAGGTAAAGGCACCGATCGACCACTCCTCTGCTGCCTGATCAGGTACATGGCAACCGCGAACTGATCGCGCGTGAGATGGCCCTGAGAGTTGCTGTCTGCGAGATCCCAGATCTGAGCCAGCGAGTCTTCTGGCAGGTTAGACTGGCTGAAGAAGGGAACAGCCTCCTCTCCAGTGATATAACCCTTGTTGGCCTTGTCGAGGTCGGCATAGATCTGATCGAACCGGGTCTTATCGGCCGGGGTCACAGCCCAATCACTGGCACCCGCGCTCTGAGGGGACAGAGGAGGGCGTCCCAGAGGGCTGTTCGCGCGTACCTGGGCAGTTCCGCTGAGTTGTCTAGGGATAGCAGAGATGCCAGGGCCAGTAGAGGACTGACGCGACGCGGGGCCACGGCGCGAGGCGGCTTCATATAGACCAGCTGGGAGGATGTTGGGAAGAGATCGAAGGGACCCGGTCTTCATCGATGTAAGCAAATGCATAGCAATGATGAACTCGGTGAGCACAAGGGCGCCGCGCTGCTCGGTATCGGCGAGCTGCCATATCCTCCCCAACACCTCATTGGGGAGACCAGACTTCTCGAAGATAGATTTGGCCTGGTCACCAGGCAGTTGACCAGCTTGAAGAGGCTGACGCTCAAAGAGGCCAGTATATTGTGACACCTTCTCGGGGGTCAGCGGCGGGATGCGGATCGGTCCGCCGGTGCTCTGGGCCTGGAGGGCGGCTGGAGGAGGAGGCGAGCCCACAGGCACGGGAGGAGGAGGGGGGATGCCGGCGGCAGGAGCGGGTTGCTGGACGAGGCCATCGAATCGAGGTAGGGGAGCTTGCTGAAGAGCTATTTCGGCGGTTGGTTCGCGGCCGGCCTGTGCATGTCCAATGAGTCGTAGGGCGATGCCAAAGCCAGCTGGTGTCAGGAAACCCCGATTCTCCCTATCCGCAATCTGCCAAATCTGTCAGGAGCAAAGATGTTTAGCTAGAGCATAGACGCGAGCGAGGGGCGGATCGCAAACACACCTCGCCGAGAATTCGGGAGTCTAGGCCAGTCTTGTGAAAGAACTTGACAGCGATCTCGCCGACGACGACACCGACACTCTCCGAATCGGCTTGTCGGAATAGTTGACCATAGGTTCGCTTCTCTTCGGCGGAGAGGTTTAGGTTGGGCGCGGCTGTCATGACCAGAGTTAGCCTTGAACTGACGACGAGGCGGTCGCGGAAGGGAGTCAAATACCAGATTCATCGGCCGCCATTGTCGCGCACAGGAGCTGCAGTTAGCTCGAGTCGGAAAAGACGGACGATAGAGGATGGATCGATGGGCGTCAAGGGGTGTGTGTGTTGGGTGTTTATTACGTGGCCGTCTGGATCAGTCGGGAAGCTCGGGAATTGGTGCCGCTTCGAGGTCGACGTCGAGGCCGATGGAGCAGGCGCAAGAGATGAGCAGTTGGGAGGAGATGGAGATGAAGTCCTAATATCAAGATGGAGATCGTCAGCCTGGCGTTTGGACCATTTTGGGGGGGGTTGGTTTTGGTGTTGTCACCTTGAACCTGGAGCGAGCAAATGAGCCAACCAGGAGCTAGAGGCGGGACGGACAGGGGTGGGCCACAGAACAGGCGCCCGAGGTTGGAGCTGTCCCGTCGACAGAAGCAATTATCCGCTGGAGGTACCACTGAAACGGCGCTGGAGCTTTGGAGGCCGCGTCAAGCTGTAGGGTAAATTTGAGGCTGAATCTCACGGTCTACGCAAGGGTTCCTGTAGGTTTCAGAGGCAGCCTTAGGCAAGCCACAACTCGTGAAAGGTGTCTGGCTTAATTTCAGTGGGAGGGAGCTCCACTGCACCTCGGGACCGTCAACGTCATCGCCATATATCGAGCTCGGTAGGTTGAATAATGTAGCTGCAATTAGGTACAGTAACTACCGTACTGTAGACATGCCACAGTAGCATCACAGGTCCATATCCAACATGAATGAAGGCGAGGCTTCCATCTCAACCAAGGGATGCACCGTCTCATTGAAGCTAAGCCACTGACAGGCCGCATGCATCCAAAGCTCGAGGCATCTACTTCGAGGCACGATACTACTTCAGGCAGGTGTCAAGACATGTCTTGAATCTTGCCGATGTCTGGCATGAGAGAGACTCTGTATTCCAGGCAGCTGTAGTTTGTTTCCAAATACCGAGTAGCATGGATATTGTTTATCGCCCCTTGATTAATT
This sequence comes from Fusarium sp. JS1030, assembly GCA_000966855.1. NCBI lineage: Eukaryota > Fungi > Ascomycota > Sordariomycetes > Hypocreales > Nectriaceae > Fusarium > Fusarium sp. JS1030. The sequence goes on along the minus strand of JWIW01000075.1, from coordinate 583,199 downwards.
CCTGTGCGCGCCAACTGCGAGGGCACGATGGAGCTGCGTGTAGGCGAAAGTGCATCATTCGCTGGTGTCATGATGTGCTGGTGCCAGCTGGGCCATATAGACGCAGTATGAAATAAACAGAGCATTCCAATTCAACCTCATGTAGCCCCCATGAGCTAACCCGTGTAAGCAATGCTGCTGCTGCTGTAGGTAGGCCCGAGCTGAGAAACCATCGGCAGCTCCATGATTTGATTTCTTCAGACCCTCAACCGAAACTGATTCCACACCTTTTTATCTGATCTCCAACGCCGGACTCTTACGTAGTAGATGCCGACCTTCCAGGGGACCCTGTGGCACGGCAACCAACCAAATCCACCAGAGGCCGCTAACGGAGGGGAACAGGCAACCTGGGGGGGACCACCAAAAAATCATCGCCGAGGTGGATTTGAAATCGTCCAGCCCAGCCCAGTCCAGTCAGTTTCCTTCTTCTGCAGCTGAGCTCTTGCCGCAAGTTGCATATGCAAATTGCTTACCCAATCCTCATTGCCATTGCATTTGAATTTGAATTACAATCCAGCCAATCCGCTTCCGTCCTGTCTCCAGTAGCCCCGCCGCCTGCCGTTTTGATATCGCCGCAGCGAGAGGATAAGCTCCTTCATCAATCAAATCAATCCCCTTCTCACACATCTTAAAAGACGTCATCCCCCTCCTCCACTCTCCCCTTCCGGCCTCCTTCACCTCCTTATAAATACTAAAAGGGCCAGGCCTCGAGGCGTCCTTTGTCCATGCAAGCTTTCGCCCACTCCATACGCCCAACAACCCTGTCTTCCTCCTCGAGAACGACCCCGCTGCGAATAGCTTCACTAGCCCGGCACCTGTCCGCATCCGCCCGAATCATGGCTCCCGTCACCAAGGAGACCGATTACCTCGTCATTGGCGGTGGTAGCGGAGGCCTGGCCTCTGCGCGCATGGCTAGCAACAAATTTGGAATCAAGGCTACCATTGTCGAGAACAAGCGACTCGGCGGAACTTGTGTCAATGTTGGGTGAGTTCCACTCAGTTACACACATCCCGAGATACAGATCTGCTGACCTCTGCTACCATACTACAGCTGCGTACCAAAAAAGGTGACATACAACGCTGCCGCTCTCGCGGAAGCTATTCACGACTCCAAGGCCTACGGCTTCTCCGTTGAGGAGACCGCCCCCTTCGACTGGTCCACTTTCAAGAACAAGCGCGACGCCTACGTCAAGCGCCTCAATGGCATCTACGAGCGAAATCTCAACAACGACAAGGTCGACTATCTGCACGGCTGGGCCCGCCTCGTCTCCAAGAACCAGGTCGAGGTCACTCTTGACGACAACTCAAAGGTCCTTGTCAATGCCAAGAAGATCCTCGTCGCCGTCGGCGGCAAGCCCACCGTACCCCCCAGCATTCCTGGCGCCGAGCTCGGTACCAACAGCGACGGCTTCTTCGAAATCCCGACACAGCCAAAGAAGGTGGCTATTGTCGGCGCTGGCTACATCGCAGTCGAGTTTGCCGGCATGTTCAACGCTCTGGGCACAGAGACGCATCTGTTCATCCGCCACGACACCTTCCTCCGCAACTTTGACCCCCTGATCCAGGAGAGCGTGACCAAGGAGTACGAGAGACTGGGAGTGAACCTGCACAAGCGTTCACAAGCCAGCAAGGTCGAGAAGGATGCCAACGGCAAGCTCACCATCACTTACAAGGACGGCGAGGGCAACGAGAGCGTGGTTAGCGACGTTGACCACCTCATCTGGGCCATTGGTCGCACTCCCGAGACCAAGGGCATCGGTCTAGAGGAAGCTGGTGTCAAGCTCGCTGAAACGGGCCACATCGTCGTTGACGAGTACCAGAACACCTCTGTGGACAACATCTATGCCCTCGGCGATGTCACTGGTGAGGTTGAGTTGACACCCGTCGCCATCGCGGCCGGCCGCCGTCTGGCTCACCGTCTCTTTGGACCTCCTGAGTTTTCTAACCTCAAGCTCGACTACAACAACATCCCTTCGGTTGTCTTCTCGCACCCCGAGGTCGGCAGCATCGGCCTAACGGAGCCCCAGGCCATTGAGAAGTACGGCAAGGACAACATCAAGGTTTACAAGACTGGCTTCACGGCCATGTACTACGCCATGATGGAGCCCGAGCACAAGGGCCCTACCAACTACAAGCTGATTGTCACGGGCCCCGAGGAGAAGATTGTCGGCCTTCACATCATGGGTATCGGCAGCGGAGAGATGCTCCAGGGCTTTGGTGTCGCCGTCAAGATGGGTGCCACCAAGGCGGACTTTGATAGCTGTGTTGCTATCCACCCGACCAGCGCCGAGGAGCTGGTGACGTTGAAATAGAGAAGATAGAAAGGAAATAAGGTATGCGGGGTCAAGAAAGGGTCACTGAATAGAAGGAGTTTTTTTTTGGTTAGCAGTTGATTCTTCAGATGTCTCTTGGATGGAGTGTGATGTCTCGTCTCCCTCGCCCTTGGTCACTCGACAAGTACATGCGCTGTGATATCGTTGGGAGGTAGGTTGCGGTATCTCACGTCTCCGTTTCCCTTCTGATGCCGTCGGTCCGCTCGAGAGGATATGTCGTCCGGCTGTTCCGTCTTGCCGTACCTCCTGGTTGGGAGAAAGAGTCTGATCACCATCTTACTTGAGGGGGAGTGAGCTTGAGGCATGTAGAGGTCGGGGGAACAGTCCTGGCAGGTTTGAATCCCAACAATCAACATTGTACATGTTTACCTACGCAATCTTGACGCCCTCCCTGGTCTCGGAGACTATATCACGCCCTTGGTGCTGACGGATTCGTCTCACTCTTGGATATCGGGCATCTCACGCCGCAGGGATCGCTCACTCGGCGGCACTGCCCTCATCCGTTCGCCACCAGGGTTGCAGTCCATGGAGCTCGTTCTCGTCCCCAACGGTATAGCAATATCGTGACCTCATTATCCACGACCTCCGCCGTTTCGTCGATCCCTCTCCGGCTGCTCCGTCAGCGCAGTCACCCGCTTCGGTGTGATGCGGTCACCCGGACCGGTGCGGAAAGGTGCGTCTACGGGGGAGCACAGAGACGCTCCATCGGTGTCGACGGGCCCTGGAGGTCTCGGGCTGATGCGTCTGCGGCTCAGGGGTGCAGAACTTGGTCTGCCTCCCGGGGTCATGTGAAGCACCCTGATGTTCACGTCGTGTCTTTTGTCCACCCGGAAGCAAGGAGTGATAGTGGCCAAAGCACAAAGGTCTCACAAAAGTTCGAGGCTCTGGAGTTGGTTGAGGGAATCCGATTCTGGGCATGAAGCATCAACCTCAACTGGGACCGGTGCAACCAGACACACATGGAACACATCCTGGTTGATGATCAGAGTCTATCGTCACTTGGGCTGACGGGGACGAACCATGCCTGGGTACCTTACCCGAGTTCCATAAGTTTATGCAAACCAACTCTTACATCTTACATGAGTTCATGTATAACGAGTAGGGGAGTTTAGCCAGGTTGTGGTAGCATCGTTGGGTATCTTGGTGTTGGTTGCTGTTGTTGAGTGGGAGTGACGTTGTACGACTTCGATTCCTTGCCCTTTCTTGGGTAGTTGATATCTCGAGAGCCTCGACGGGGCGGCTCTCTCGGCTGAATCACCGACGGTATGGGGAAGTTGGAGGGGACTACGGGTAAATGCGTGTAATACTGGTCCTTGGAGGAGACAGAAGGCCTCGGCAGCGCCGTTGGATAATACACAGAGGATCCTCTAGCATGTGCCCTGCTGTGTGATATCTCGATCCAGAGGTAGCAATCGTCCAAGTGTAGGTTCTAGACCACAAAATGCCCTCTCAAGGTTTTGCTCCGTCCCTCTGGGATGGTGATGATGTGCTGACTCGAGCAACGTTGTTCCCGGTCAAACCCCAACATAGCAAGGCCGCATATACACCATCGGGATTGATTATCCCCTCATGGTGCTAACTCTCCTGAATCACTGCAACCGAGAGGGAGCATCCCGTCTGACTCGACAAGTTAGTCAGGGAGCAACCCCTCCGTTGATCCTACCCTAGACAAGTTCCCGATAGATAATCAATTCGATGCTCCCCCCACGGTCGAAACTCACCAGAAGGTCATCACCTTGGTCCCGTGAGCTCACCACACCCTCTCCCTCTGTCGCCGTCGTCGTCGCCCTAGACAGAATGAGGCCAAGTCGCGGGCGCGCCCTCTCTCTCTTATCGGAGGCTGCATGTCATCAACTCGAGAGCCCCAAGCCCATGCCCATGCCCAAGCGCACAAGAACCCCTCTCCAAGGGTCTGTCTGTCTCTCCCACTATCCCGCGCCAGTTCAGTTCCTGCAGCGCCAGAACCAATCCCATCCCGTCACAAGAAAGGTCACATGGGCCTCTATTACGGCCGAGACATGTCGAAGCTGCGCCAACCCAGACGCCACCTCCGCAATTCTCGACGAGTTCCACGAGTCCTCGTCCTCCCACTGCTGCACAGAACAACTCTGCGCCGGATTCCCTCATTCTGCTTGGAACAGCGCAACCGACTCACAGACACCGCGCTAACAAGGGGCGTGGGAGACACAGGCAGACAGACAAACAAGACAGACAGTCACAACCATCCATCCATCCATCCATTGGCACATACATCACACGGCGTCGCAGACGTCTTGAGGTTGGTCACGGGAGAGGTGGTGTGACCCCGACCCTTGAGAAAGTCGAGGCTCAAGAACCTCGATAGTACAGTAGAACAGGGGATCGACCCTTGTCGGGGATCGAGCGCGTAGGAGCGTAATACCCGTTCTCGCAACCAAGGACAGGAACGGAGATAACCGCGTCGCTGACTGGCTGGCCGGGGTAGAGAAAAAAAAGAAGCAGCAAAGCCTCGAGGCTACGTATGTAGGATCGTCATCTGCAAGGACGGCTTCCTGCTCGGACAGCAGATGTCGTCACAAAACTGGACGCGGCCCAAGCGGTTGGGTCCTCACCAGAACGAGGACTGAACAGCCTCTCTTGCCAAGTAAGCCCGAAGCATAGGCAGAGACAGAGAGGCACCTTTGTTTAATCGATGCCTGTTGGTGGCTTGGACCTCTTCCTCAGTAGGCGCCCCGAAGATGCGGATCAGGCGGATTCCGTCTCAACGGAACCTCCATCACACCAAGAAGCAAGTCCCTTTGGCTCTCACTGCAAGACACACGTTCTGAACAAAGAACGAAGACAAGAGATAGCCCCAGGGTTTCCAAGGGACTGACACGCCAAACGCCAACGCCATGAGAGCACGGCTTTATTAGCCGCTGGGTTGGGTCTTGGGTCTCTTCGGTGGCAGCGGCGGACGGGAAGACAAATGCCACCGCGCGCCGAGCCATGATTAGAAGAAAAGATGGAGAAATCCGGGGTAGAGACGGGGCTACAAAGGGGCCCCGTCTCAGAGCAGAGGAGGGGCCGGCTAGTCTAGTCCGCCGAGAACTCTGTGAGCGCGACGGGAATAGGTACAGAAGCAATGTGACAGGTAAGACATGCTCATCAAAGGATGGGACATTGACGGACGGAGCCTGATGATGATGGCAATGATGATGATGCTCGCCACCCCGCAGCGTCTGCACACAGACAGACAGGACGAGTCCATTTCCCCAACCGTCCAAACGTCCCAAGTCAACAGGAGGCGCAGTCCAGTATGGGGTCACTGGCTGTGATTGGCCGACTCCCCTAGACAGAGAGGAGCTCCATCTGCGTCCAATCCAAAACTGACGGCGTGGCGATGTCCTGAGGGGTTGTCGAACTGAAGAGTCGCTGGGGTTGCAACGGGCTTGATTGAAGGCCAACTCCAACGGGCGCCTCGGGCCAACCAAAGGGATCTAAGAATAAGACCTCATCTCTCCGAGAGAAATTGGACAGCTGCGATGCAACAACAATGTCCATGTCCGTTTGCCTCCTTTCGCCTGTCGTCGTCTCGCCACGCACACTCCCCCTATGTATGTATGTAGGAGAGAGGCTCTGGTCAAGGCTCCTCCTGTGCAACCTGACGAGTCTCCAATTACTTGTCCGAAAAGGCCCTCAATCCCAACACCGTTGCAACTGCATCAAAAAGCATAGACCAGCTTTGCTGGTCGTGCCGCGCATCCTGTGTTCCTTGATGGTTGAGCCGCCCGCACCCGACACGAGCCACCACCACCATCTTTCAACGGACCCTGTCAATACTTCGTAGCGAGGCCGAGAGCGATCTTCGATGGTCCCGACGCAATGCCTGTTTGACGATGATTGAAGGCGACGGTGGCAAGGGCGAGAGACCTTTGACGGACATGATGGTTGTCCCTGCTTCCATTCCCGGCCCAACACAGAGCCTAGGGCTTCATGACAAGGACAGACAGCTCGGCAACGCTCTTGACGGCCCTTGACGTCCTCCCCCCTTCAAGCCACGACGGCCAAGCTCTGTTCCCCAGAAGCGTGCAGCTGCAGCAAACAATTGCATCCCCCCCGGTCCTGGGGGCACCCGCACAGACATAGCGGCTCGACTATCGAGCGCTCAAAGAACCAGACAAGGCTAGCGAGGGCCAGGGCATTACGGCCGGGCGACTATACCCCGTAATCCCTCCCCTGGATTGCGAACAGGAGGGAAAAAAGATTTTTGTTTGTCAGGAGATGGATGGGGTCAACCATTCAATCTCCTTCCCCCTCCCCCTTCACTTGAAAAAGGAGTCAACGTAACAGAGGCTAAACATGCTGTCCATCGGTCGGTAGGTTGCCGCAGAACCTGCAGTAGACGGCACAACGGGCCCTGACAAGCTCCTCATGCAACACACACTTACGCACGCACAAGTCCCCAAAACTGCAGCATGTTCTCAGTGGCACAGCAGCCGAGCGTCTGGCAGAAGCCCCCAAGCTATCCCCAGCCTGCCGCAAGCCTTGCTCGAGAGGAATGCGGGGGAGGCAGAAACGGACGTGACATGTCAGATCGCCTAACAAGACAGCCGTCCTCCGCGGGTGGGCAATGGCACCATACAACCCTAAACCAGGACAAAACAGGCCAGCGAGGCAATGCTGAAGAAATTTTCGGTACGAAAGAAAAAAGCCGTTGATTACTGGGGACGTTATGCGGTCCCTGCTTCACAATGTAGCTGGAAAAATGTGTGTGCGTCGAAAAAAAGACCGCGGCCGGGCAAATCGGTCCTAGCAAGGGGCTGTTCAAGTACCAAGATGGCATCGTTGTTGTCTTCGTAGCATTTTGACGAATGCAATCGTCCAACCCATTTCGCTTATGCCAATGAGACGTAGATCAGCTCAGATCCGGCGTGCAAGGTCATGGCCAAGCGGCTCACTGCATCCCAACCCCAACCTGGCGTCGCAATCAGGACAAGGGGTTGATACTGCCGCTGGCGCTGATAATGCTGGTGCATGCTGGGGTTGGTTCGCCCGTCGGCCTCCTCTGCCTCTCTATCTGCCTCTGCCTCTGCCTCTCAGCTTTGCCTCTCAGCTTTGCCTGCCGCCGAAGCGAAAACCTGCCTCTTCCCGATGCAACGCTATCGTGCGGCAGCCATCTCAGGGGCGGCTGGACACCGAGCGAGTGTGACCTTGACGACCGTTGTCAGTCAATTGAGAATGTGACAGTCCGAAACGTAAATCAAAGAAACGCCGGGCTAATCTCACTGGCCGCTGATGCACTTTGATACACTACCCATACCTGTACACCAGGCACAGGACGTAGGCATAGCTATTAGATGCCTGCCGTGAGGCAGCCGGCGGATGCTCGTCTGATGGAACCATCCTCCCGGTCTCAGCTTGAGCTATGAGACCTGGCCTTTAGCTTATGAACTCTTCTCGTGACTCAGCCCGCTCAAGTCAGCAGGCGTACAGGTCCACGAGGAAAAGCAAGGAAGACCAAAGATAGTACCAGGGAACCGGGAACACGAGAAAGAAGCTAAGAGACAAAGAAGAAAAACTTTTCTTCGCCATCAAACGTGGCTCGTCAGGGACCGTGATCATGTCGTTCGTCTCTGCGACCAATCCTCGTACGACACGGCACTTGGGGCGGCCTGTGAGCCAATCAATAACCCATGCAACACGCCCGCTTGACGGGAGAGGGACGGGCGGCCTTGTCGGGAGAGAGGCGGCTGCTAGTGACTCTTTAGCGAGAGCGTCAGATCAAGAGCTGGGTGATCAAGGATAGGATGCAAGGCACGAAACGGCACGCACCAGCTCTCGAAACGTGCCCGTGGTATCGGCGATCTGAACAGGCAATTAGTCAATCAATCGCCAACACAATTGAGCCTCGCTTCTAATCCCAACAATTCACTGTCCCTAATTAGAGCGACCTGAGCCTGTGATCTGATGACTGTGCCTCGGATATTCGTATTTGTCCAAGGCCCCCCAACATGCAGGATGAAGAAAGAAGACAAGGTGCAATTCCAAGATTGAATCCTGGGACCAACAAGAAAAAAATTTTCCATTAGTATGTCACGATGGTGCAATAGAACTCGTGTCTAGCTGCCCCGCTGAGGACGGCTCGCATCTCATTGCACAACCCAATCTCACGATGGCATCACTTAAGGGCTGAGCTCGAGTCCAGGGCCCATCTTACTCATCCACGTCTGAATGAATCCACTTGGTCGCTTGAGGTCTCCACTGCCCGCGCTGTCACTACTGTACTGCGCAAAGAAAACAAAGATGTGTCGTCACTGCACCGCAATCGGCCGACCTTCTCGTCCCAGCCCGAGATGAAGCTTGGCTTTGACGGCGCCCTTGACGCTTCGGGACAAGCGTCTCCAGGCCAAAAAGGGCGCTGCAAGAAAAAATCAAGCAGGAAAAAGAAATGAAAAAAACTGCAGACGGGGAGGACGGCGAGTGGGAAAGCCCCATCAGGCGCTAGCGCAAAGGGTGTGTCGTTACGAGGCCGACATCTAACCTCGAGCGGAATAGCAGGTATAGTTTATTGTCGATCATGCCCGACCTGGCAGCCAGGCTATTCCTGTCACGGACCCCTCTCTTTATGGAAACCCTGATACCCTAAGACGATTAACCAACTCGCCCCTCCAAGGTGACACTCTGGGGATATCTCTTGGCACCGTCGATACTGACCTAGGATCAGGTGTTTGAAAGGGTGGACCCTCTGCACTGAACAAGGCCATTACGGAGGATTTCTTTAGCGGCCATCGCTCAGAGTGGTCAGGGAGAAAAAAAAGAAACATTTTTTTTTACTGCTCTTCATCTCCAATCTGTCAGATCATGGTGGTTGCTCGACGAATGAGGTTGCTTACCTTGCCACAGGGCACGAGGTCACCATCAGCCCGACCACACCATCACCATTCGCCTAGTCAATAGACAAGATGAGAGTGCTCCCAGACCAGTTCTGTCAACCAATTCCTTGAGGCGGTTGGCTGTGCTGGCTGCCTCTTTTGGCACCCTCGTCCCTCCAAGGTTGACCTGCATAAGCCATAAGCGGTCCCTAACCAGCACCAACACCATGGATGATGGGTGGATGGTTCGCCGCTCAGTGCTGCAAGGCACAAAGTACAGTACTACGACAGGCATTTCGACACACTGGCGGCACCAATTGTAAGGAGCCGAGATATATCGGGGCTCGAGGATATGTCAAGGGCTTTTATCCAAGTGTTGAATAGTAATCGTGTTGGCTCTAACACCGATATTGCTTGCTAGGCTGTCCACTGTCCGTGGGCTTCAAGACATTGTTGATAAATGCCGGCGTCATCGAAGTCGATCTGCTGCTCCTTTCTTTTTCGTCGCCTGTATCGCCATTGCTTTTTTGCGGCTACTTGCTCTTAGCGTGGTGATCGTGGTAGCTAAATATGGTTGTCTTACTCTGTCAGTACTTAGCGGCTCTCGGACAGTTCGCGAGTCCCCTGTATGGCGTTCCCGAGGCCTGTCTGGGCCTTTGTTCGTCTTCGCCTTGGACTCTTGGAGCCGCCACTGGGCAGTTGCACGGACTTCGTCACGAATAGGGGCTGGGCCAAAGTCCACGAGCCCCGACAAGAGGGCTTGGCCGGGTTGGCTGGAGGGTGAGGTGATCGATAAGCCCACCATCAAGAGCCCACCGGACCACACCAGTGTTTCTCACACAAGTCACAGCCCACCAAATGAGCGACAAGCCCCGCATCCACGCATGGTGACCTGCGGCAGCTCGAACACCCCTGGCGGCGATGGTTCGTCCTGTTCCAGGTGACGCACCCAACATAGCATCAATATTGGTGAGGATCCAATGTGACTCTTCAGGTTGCTCGCCTATCGGACAAGCCGGAGAGAGAAGCCTTGCAGAGGAGAGAGGACAAAATCTGTAGGATACAAGTAATCTGGAGCTGAACATCCTTCAGTTTAGGATGGTTGAGACGCCACAAAACCCCAAGAAGGCAACAATCTGCTTCGACGGCTTGCGTCTTCATCTCGTTTGGGATTATTTGCCTGTGGCTTGGGACGAATTGCACAAACTGCTGTTAAGGTAAGCTGGCCTATCTCCCCAGTTGCTCGCTTACACGGCCGATGCACTCAGCATGATCAGCTCTGCAATGTGAGATTGACAGACACACGGGGCACTTACCTATGGTTCATACCGATGCTCGACTCCCGTAGGAAAATCTCATCAATGCCCCTGTTCTTCAAACGAGTCTGCAAACAGACCAACTCCTGAATGGCATCGAAGGAATGAAACCCTTGGGGGTTCAGGTCCTAGGGCTACGCGATGAGGGAGTTCCCTGGCTCCCGCGTGGTCAGTGCATCGAGTAGCCTCGGCCCCTGCGTGGCATTCTCTTTTAGCCCAGCAGCTTGTATGCCATCAAGCAGATTCAGCCAACAAGAATGTGCCTGGAAATCTCATCAAGAGCAGCTTCGGCCCAGCCGGTTGAGCCTGGCACAGCCAGCTAGAGTTCCAAGCTCAATCAAGACAAGCCCACCGTTCTGGGCTCAAGGCTACAACAAATAGAGTTCACGTCACAGCGGCTGGGACCGTATCGCAGACCAAACAGCTGTTGGCTTCAGTGGGAAGACTTCCTATCTCGTCCCGTCGCCCGACACGGCGTCGTGCTATTGATTGCCAGAGACGGGAAATCCAGGTGAGCTGACTGGAAGCCGTGGGGGATGTCTCACTCTTTCGGCCGCTCATCTTATCAAACGTTCTGTCGATAGCGTCGTGCGCCGTATCTTTGCCGATGGGCCTGCGGGCGCTGAAGTTGCAACGCTTTTTTGGGGGGTCATCGTTACCAGGTGCAAACCGTGCTATGTGATCCATTGGCCAGCATGAGTGGGGGTGCCATCAATCAACCACTGTTGACGCTCTTGTGTAAGTCGCACTGGCAGAGTTTACTTTATGTTAGTGGCACTTCTGCTTTGGCTTTGACGTTCGTTCAGTGGTTTGCGAATAATAGCATTTTGACTGATTCAAGTAGGGACAGCTTACTGCAAGCCCAACCTTTCTTTACGTCAGCTCTCTGGTGCAGCGTCCTTTGCTACCCACCTGTTATAAGTGATCACCAATGCACCGAAGACGCATCGTGGGATCGGCGATGTTGTGTAATGTCATGATTGGAGATTTGGGTGATCCAGTCCGCTTGTCGCGCCTCCTGCTGCTCCATCCATAGTTTCGTGATTGTTGACGATTGATCACTCATCGGCAGAGGTACTGTAGCTGTTCTCTTTTCCCACGTTGTGGCATTGAGAAAAAGCAGGTGAAACCGGCCGTGACAGCCGCCCATACCAGTGAAAAGCAGCTGATTGACGAATCAGTATAGCCTGTTCGTTGTCTGCCGTTAGGCAATTGAACCGACAACCCCTCTTCTCCAGACGCCTGGCTGCAATTGTAAGACCATATGCGCGAGTTGCGTTCCAGATGGCGCCTTAGGGTATTGTCTTGTTATGCTCAGCAGACGTGTAACGAATCTCACACATCGTGCTCGGGCATCGAATGGTGTCATTCGCTGGCTATCGCCTTTGGGAGCATGACGACAGTTGCATCATCAAGATGTAACAGAGCCCATATCAAAGAGCGAAATGTCAAATCAAAGGACCCCTTTGCGTTTCTGTTGGCATATCGAGGCCCGCAAGCTCCACACGAATCCGGGGAAAAAAGAGGTGGCTGCCCGTCAAAGATGCTGTAGCGTCATGCATCGCCTTCATTTATTGACGCCTCTCGTTGTGCCTGACAAGGAAACGTCGTTCTGAAGATGCATCCTGGGAGGCGCCTTATCCCATACTGACTTGTCGATAAGCTAGTGTCGGGAAGACAATTAGGAGCACCTAAATGGCCGTGGGACAGAATCCCAGCTTCTCCTCTGAAGGAGGTTGGAATAAGTGGTCAGGTGGGTGTATCAAGACGGGATGCAGTTGAATGGGGTTAGGAGCTACAACGTCGATGATTCGCCTAGAGATCCTTGGTGGCCCCGCCCCCAGAAGCAGGTAAAATCGGAAAGGGAAAGGCCCGCTTGACAGCGTCGGTGGCAGCAAGTACCACATGGCCATTGCCCACTGTTATTAGCTGGTGATCATGATAGGAGGCTAGAGGATCACCATCAATCTCCCCTTCGACCACGCAATCCTGGCGAACCTGGGGTACGATGGATAGACTAGCTGGGCTGTAGCGCCAAGGGCTCCGAGACTGTCGATAATCAAACTGACACAAGACCGAGGCGACAGTCTCGTCTTGACGATTCTCGTTATTCAGTCCCCCAAGCACGCGGTACAGCGGGGATAGACGTGCGTGAAGGCGCAAGAACCGAGTGCCTGAAGTTGGTCTCTGCTAAAAGGCCGCATTCTGCGAAATGTGTTACGGTTGCTGTTGGGCGTACAGTGCGGTGCATGCGTCTCTTCTTGGCGACTTCTGTCGTTCAGTCTGGGCTTGAGCCAGTGTAAGTGACGTTCTTCGCCCTTGGGGACTCGGCGTCTATACTGTAAACTGGCAAAGAGTTCGCAATACCCTGCCCGAGGAGCAAAGGCGAGATGTTGTCGAACAAGCCCATGCGCCTCGACCCAAGAGGATAATTCCTGGCAGCAGGTGGCGATAAGAAAAAGTTTTTTTTCCTTCTCATGCCCTCCTTTGCAAATGCCGCAGATGAATCCAGGGTCCAGTCTCTGATTTTTTTTTACCCGTTTGATCTACTGCTGTTGATCCTCTTCATCAAACCATCTCTGGTGGCGAGGATGGTGGTTGATACGACGCTGAGTGGTTGACCCTCGTCGGCTGGGTTGTCTGGATTGTGCAACGGTCGCCCCCCCAAGATATGGTGGCTGGCGAGGACGATCACCTTTGCGGGAAGACTGTTGATACAACATTGGCTTGTTGGTTTTAAGGTGCAAGATGGCAACCAATGGTGTGATGCACCTCGCGCAGGACAGCAGAAGCGTAGTGGCAGAGCAGAGGGTGTCACTGCATCTACATTAGGCGGTTTGATCCTGTTCCTTTATCTACAAAGGCGCCGTCTGGGGTTCTGGGTGGGCCTCCCCAGAAGGGCATTCCGAAAAGTCATGTAATCCGGGTACGCATTTGCGAACAATGGCGTCACTGCAACATCGAGCGCTTCCAGCGTCTCACAGAGTCGATTGCGCGTCTGCTTGGGAGAGGTTGATTATCTACCACGCGGCAGAGCGGCAAGGGAACTCCAGCGTCATGTGTCTGTCTGTGTCTGGCGGGCCCGGTCGAGACAGGAATGAGATTGCCGCATTGAGCGAGGAACCCATGGCTTAGGCTTAATAGATGAGCAAATATGCCGTATCTGCACTCAAACAAGGTCTGGTCACTCTCATGTTGCTCGTCCGTTGTATGCAGCTGGTGTTGGAGATGTTGAAAACTCTTCGGGCCAGCTATGGATTTTCGCATTTGTTCTGGGGCCACATGGGCACCTGATATCGATAATCATCTTGTAAGTCGCTGACAGTGACAAAGACAGCTTGGCCATGGAACTGAACGAGCGAGTTGACATTCGAAGTGGATATTTTTGCGTGCTTGAGGTGGAGCAGAAACTTGAAGCAGCGGAAGGTGGAGAAGGCCAAAAAGGTGGAGACCAGAGGGTGTGGGAAAGGGAAGAAGGCACGACTTACCATGCCTGGATGGGTTTAGAGCTCCAGAGTAAAGCGCATCCTGCGGCCGCAGACTGCTGTGCTTCTGCCTCAGGCTCGAAAAATGGCCAGTCATCAGCGGGCGGACGCCACCCATTGTGCATTCCAGGCTGGTGGCCTTGGGCTGCAGCGTAGCCCAGAGGTCCCCGGCGAATGGGCAAACCGTAGCCGTAGAGCAATAGGCAATAGACAGCAGAGGACGGCCAAACAGCCTGGGCCGGCAACGCAGCAGCAGCAGCACCTCACAGCTTACAGCAGAACCAGAGAGAAATCGACTGAGGGCGTGTGTCGCTGTCCGCCGCTGGCAACCCCTCCCCAGACTTCAAGTCGACGACAACACCCATTGACCACTCAGCAGTGTGGTCACTGGGTCAGAACGGCAGAGCAGAATGCCAGCAGGAGAATACCATGAGGGGACGAGAATCTGCTATGGGACAGTCTGAAAAGCAGACCATCGGAGAGCAGGCCTCACACCACGGAGAGCGGAGGCACGGGGTTGAGAAACACCTTGGGGGCATCCTTGGCACCCTTTGTGCAGAGCAAGGCCCGGGCAGCGGGGGAGACACTGGGCACTCCGGACTCCAGCGGACAGAACCGTGCAGAATTGCACGGCAAAGGGAGCGACCAGAGGCGAACATGATGCCACCGATGTCGCTGCGGCGCTCAATCAGCCCAGGCCCCAGCCAGAAATCTCGGCTGATGCCCTCACGGCGGGACCCTCAAGTCCCGTTAGCACCCGTCTGAGTCACCTCATTGAAGCTCAACATGGGCGATAGCTGTCGTGGACGTGGACTGAGCACAGAACAAGATGGAAAATTTTTCGTTCCTCCATCGCAATCTCGTAGCCTTTGCCAGGCCCAGGACAGCACAGGGCAGGGCACCGCCAGCCAGCCAGCCATGTCTCCAGGAAAATCACACGCCAGTGTCTGGTGTCTAAATGTCTTGGGTCAGCGAGTGAGAGAGCCCGTTTGTGTGTGTGTCGGCCATGCTGCTCTGCTACAGAGCTCAACTCCAGTCTTGACCTTCGACTCCTGGCCCACACTCCCGTCCCTGCCAGTTCTGCACTCCCTCTCTGCGTCTGGGCACCCCGGGGCCGCGTTCAAGACACCCAAGTGTCTGCATCACACGCCCCTGGAGGCTGCCAGACCATTCGCCCACCCACGCCTGGCGGGCGTCCATGAGCCTTTCAGAGGGCGTGAAGGCGTCAGCCCGGGGCGTGAGGTGGGCTCTCAAGGAGTCGACAGTACGTACCTCACCAATTGGATCCTTGCCTGCGCTAGCATCTGCTGCTGCAGGGCATCTCGAGGTGGGGGTCTGAAGAGCTATGCTGCTTTGAGCGGAGCAAAATGGTGTGTGCCTGTACCCTCCTCCACATTTTCTTAGGCAATGTACCTCTAGCGCCATGCCTTTGTCGTGCAACTGACCAAGGCTGTGCCTGGTGAGCCAGAATACTACATATGCTCCTCTGCCCTCGATCTTGTTCTCCTCCTCCATTATCACCATCTCGACTCTTTCTTCGCAATCCTCCCAATTGCTTCTACTTCTCTCATTTGAGTTGCTGGCCTGACTGGATCTGACACTGCCTCTGCTCATCACCTCTACCATTACTCTCTTGTAATCCTCGACTCGTCCCCCAACTCGACGTCGACGACTCATCCCTCTGGAACCCACCCGACTGAGAACCATCTTTCGGCTGGCCTGACCAAGGGACAAGACTACAAATTGAGACGCTAGAGACTCTTCTGCTCTTCGTCTCTGCTTCTGGGTCTTCCCTCACCAACACGACACTCACCTCACCAACACAACCACAACACCGCAGCCATGGACTTCGACTCCTGGGCCCACTCCTTCTGCCTCGCTTGTGACAAGCAGGTTCAATCTTCCGCCGACGCCTACTGCTCCGAGTCTTGCAGACTGGCCGACTTCGAGAAGACCTCGACAACGACCTCGCAAGCCAGCTCCCCTGGCCTCACTTCTCCCTCCTACCCTTGGTCGTCAAAGTCGTCTGGTTCAGGCTTCTACCTCTCTCCCGCCTACGACTTCTCCAACGCGAAACCATATGGCGCAAGACACATGAGCCAACCCAGCTACAAGCCTTACGGCACTGAGCAGTCGACTGCCTCCAACACCCGATCCCTCACTCCCTCGAGCTCCCACAGCAGCCTCTGCTCCATGCAGAGCACCTCAACAACGGGCGAGCCGAACCAACTGTCCGATAAGGCGAGGAAGGAACTCCGAGCTTACGCCGTCTCGTTCGAACAAGTGAGGATGCAGCGAAGGCGATCATACTAGACACGACAAGACCCGCACACTCGACATCACTCTTATACGACCTTTACTTTCAACTGAAGACCACGCAACTCACTACGACTACTACAACGCTTGCATAAACACATCAACATTACAACAACACATCTCACAACTTTACTTTTCCTTTTCTTGTCTTGTTTGAAGAATTTGATTGTACCAAAGAAGGGCATTACACCGGAGCACTGCATACCAAAAAAGTTTGTTTTACATCAACCCCATTACGATTTTCTCTATCTCGACCGACTTCGGTGGGATCATCTGGGCGGCTTTTTGTCCATGGGTTCGCGGGATACGGGAGCCATGAAGGGCATCTTGTACCAAATAAAGGGCGGAGTTGAAATCTCATGTTGTTTCAGAGCATGGATTACGGGAGCACTTGGGATGCACGGGAGGTTATCATGATACTGGGACACGACGGCGTCTGCTACCCGCTGAGAGCGGCCGGGATGCAACAACGGATGGGGACATTTGGGACAGGCGTACAGGACCGACCAGGCGCACGAAGCCGGTCGATGGGTTGTTCTATCGGGAGGGGCTTGCTGCACTTTGACCAAGGGGTTACTGGCCATTGACAGGAACTACGGAAGACTGCACAGCACAGCATAGCATACATAGCATACTATAGCCAAAGAAGGATTTTTCACCCTCCACATGCGTCAAGCAAGGCGGCAGAGGCCGAAAGCCAGTCTCCCCACAATTCTCCGTGTCCTGCCTCCCTTGGTGTCACCTCTTTTTGGTGACAGCATCCTGTTTAGTCAGTCGCATGCTGGGGTTGGAAGGGCAGAATTGCTTTTCTCGGGGCTTTTGCAGACAATCAGCGGCACTTTGATGCACATCACTCTGCATGGGTTGTTGATTGCCCGAGTCTTGCTTGACATTGACCGACTGGGATAATTAATTAACTTGACTGCAGTGAGTCGGCATCCGTCTGCTACTGCTACGTCTAAACGGGCCTTTGACGGGCTCCACGATCTCCACGACCTCGTTCACCTGCCGGCAATTGTCAGGGAGGGACAGTAATTGAATTGTCAGCGAGCTGAGTTGACTAAGCCTGGCTAACAAGAGGGCACCAAACTCTAAGCAGGGCGGTTTCGCAATGCGTCTCCAGATTGAGGCAAAACGACGATGCAACAGGCGGCACTAGCCAAAGCCTGACGGGTCATGCTGGTGCCCTTCTTTCTCAGCTGCCCGTGGGTTCCCCGGACTCGGTGCCACAGCTCTGCCGAGACGGGGACCACGGAGCCCACGGAGCCCACTAGAGACAGAGAGCTATGAGCAACACACGTCCATCAGCCAGCTCCGATGTCCGGCACAGCTCGAGCGATTGAGTGACTGGGTGAGTGACTGACGCGACATGAGTCGTCTGAAGCATCATGAGATGGGGCCATGATGAGATGAGTTGCTTGCCACAATTCGCGCAGTGTCTTGTGTTGGTTCCGAAACGTGCTCGTGGGCGGGACATGATGCCACCGGGACTCGTCGATCCAGCAGACAGACAACTCAATTCATCGAGACAATTCCAAGACTACACACGATGCGGCTGGCACCCCTGGCGTCCTTCTCTGCAACTTTCCTACTGGGGACACCGCCCGCTGCAGCTATGGATTGCATGCAACCTCTTGCTCGGGTTGGTTCGCTGCAGGCTTTACTTTGATGGATGCTTGGCTCTCATGATTGAAGGTTTTTTTCCTTGGTCCCTTTCAAAAATTTAGGCTTCTTTTTGGCCACCCCCAAATCTCGGGTCCATCTCCGTCTTCTCCATCTCTTGTGTCCCCCCTTTTTTTACAACAAGATTTTTAGCCTCTCGGAAGCCCGTTTGGGGACCCATCTCGGGGGTGGAATTGCAACCTAAGGTTTTGAAACGTCAATGCTAGCAAGGCGGGCCGTATTGGTATGGAGCTTGTTCTGCCAACGCATCGCATCGTTACCCTTCGGCATCGGCGATGCTGACTGAGATGGATGATCTGAGCTAACGACTGGGCGTGAGGATGAAAAATAGTGGATAATTTTTTCGTCTCAATCATTCACGACTAGACGAATTCATGCTTGCCAGGGAACGACCATGATGAACCAGGGCGGGCGGCTTCCGAAACAACAATTAGGAGAGAAAATTTTCTCTCTCAATGGCTACGCATGCATTCTGTTGGGATTGGACGACAATCGAGATTGACGAGAGAGAGAGAGAGCAGCGAGACGCTCCCTTTGATGACGCCGCGCGTGTAAAGGGCTCCAACCAGGACCCGTCAAAGGGCATCTCTATCCAAGGATGTGGCGCTGTCGAGTTTCATGCTCTTCTCACTTGTCGGCCGAGATCTACATCATCGTCGGCAGGGTCCGGTCACGTCGACTCCGGTCCCTCGTCTCTTGCTTGCTGCTCTCCTCTCCCGGCCGACGGAAGAAAAAAGCCGCCGCCGCCGTTCTCGTGAACTTGAACCGAACGAGCTGGCTGTTCCCGGGGGTGTGGATGGGTGGGTGGTGCGCTCTCGCTCTCGGGCGCTAAACCAAACAGCCAGACTTGGCTCCGTTATCCGAGAGCTGGGAAAGCTACTCCGGACTATCGACTGCTGCTGCCATGAGCCGTTTTTCTCTGTTATTTCATTTTTCCTCGGCAGATGGTGATGCGGTTCCTTTCGCTTGGTCGGCAGTGAGACCTCATCCAGGTACGTAGATGTGACATTATGGAGTCCATGTGGGCTGTTTCGACGGGAGGGGCATTGTTCATGCTTCCTAGGGCTGCCCGGAGCATCTTGGGACGGGGGGAATCGAGATTGATCCTCTCATAGAGCCTCCCTCTGGCGGGAGATACCCGCAGAGACCTACGTGGCCAAGACCAATCTCTCTTGCTGAGTTCGCTTCCTCTCTGTTCCCCTGGAATCTTCCTTGATCGCCGGGGGTCGGCCCGGACGTTGCGGAAGCTCTGGGCTCCAAAGCAAGGGCCGCTGGGTGACGTCGGCGAGGAATCCTTGCCTCGACTCGGCCGCCTCCGCCGGGTGTGTGTCTTGTTTTTTTTACTCTCTGGTCTGTTGTTCCTTGCAATAGCTGCTCAATACTATGCATCATGGCTTGTGTTATTCCGCACAAGCCACGACATATTGCACAACTCGAAGAAGATTTTCTTTTTTTACGTCTGCCTTGTCTCAGAGCCAGGAACCCGCCAACTCTGACCAGCCCAGAGTTTACGTGCTGACTTGGATGGACCCCCACTGCGGGTGCCTTTTTTGACTCTGAGGCTCTTCAGGGCGGATGCGACTTCACTCATCATTAGAGGGTAATGTTCCAGTTGACATGGTCTATGTTTAGGAAACCAAAACAACCTAAAACCTTTTTTTCTTTCTTTTCTTCTTCTTACTTCACATTCCAGAGCGCACGCAGCCCGCCATTTACACAGAAGGTCTCACCACCGAATTGAGTCTCGGGACAAAGAAGGACAACAAGTTTTCTCTCTATTGAACCGTGGCCGGCTCCCGCTTGGCTGCGCTTGGCTTCGGGCCCCCTCCGGCTGCATGAAAAGTATGGCACAGAGGCAAGGCGACGCTGATGCTGTGCAACCGTATAACGCACATCCATGCCTGCGACAAAGTTAGATAATTTGCGAGATGAGATGATAAAGACAACAAAGGGAAAAAAAGTATCTTTGGAAGGGGGAGTCTCGGAATCCTTTGATTGGGGGTGTTTGGTTCTTTCGAAACACAGGCGAGCAAACCATCCCTTCCCGCGTCCTGGGAGACGGGATGCCCGGCCGGCTCTTGTGCAATTAATTCAGTTTGATGCAATTGAACTGATTGATGCTCATGCTGGCTGGCACCCGGTGTTTCCCTGCAATCCACATGCTGGTGCTGCGAGGGAGAGAGAATTCGGGTCGCTTGGTGTGGTTTCACCACGTGGGATCAACCCCCCATCACCAAGACTGCGGCTCAAAGGCCGAATGGACGACGAACTGCCTCTTACTACAGCCACAGCCACGAGATTCTGCAACTCGCTGAATCAATCGCACTGTCTTATGCCTGCTGGCCTGATGTGATACCTCGCCCACGGCAGACGAGGAATCGATAGGCTGATGGGTTGACACATACGTCGTCGTTTCAGAAACGGCCATCTCGTCCAGTCCCCATGTTATGCCCGTGGCGGCTCTTACACGTACCAGCCCCAGCGTCACCTCGATCTCTTGACGACATGTCACCGTCCATCCGCTTTCCAACGGCCCAGTAGAGAGGGAGAGAGGTACATGCTCGGCTACGGCTCAATCTCGTCAATGGGCGTCCGACATTGCCTCCCATTGCAGAGCGGCAATGGCATTCGTAAGACGTGGAGCGCATCCAAGCCCAATATTGCCTCGCTGACACCTTCAAGCAGGTGCCTCGTTCCTTGCGCATTGCAAAGTGCGACAATTGTGTTGCACTTCGGAGCGTGGAGCCAATCTCGGGTATCAATGAGGAAAACAGGATATCCCAGAAACGCGGATCCCTCGCCTACCGATGTTCCGTGATTCATTCATCCAGACACGTCTTGCTAGGTAGTCCCTCCTGTCGTCTCCGAGACTTGTTCCGCGGAGGAGGAAGAGAAGGAAGGGGTGCAACCATTCCCGTGTCTCTTCCCAACCACGCAGAGAGGTCCAGTGTTCTATCGTGTTCGCGGCCCCCAAGCCATCAATTCCTACTGCTGCGCCTTGGGGGAACTTGCGTCAGAGGAGGGAAAATGTCCCCAATCGCCGTCGAGCTGGGCATGGTAGAGGGCACGTCAGCCCAGGACGCCAGAAACGCCTGTCTCGTCAGCCCAGCATGCCCACGTTGGGATTCATGCAGAAAAAAAGAAGGATGCCTTCCCTTGTGTGCGGGAGCAGCATATCCAAATGTGCTTCCAATTGATGCAGAGCATGCAGCTCAGCGAGGCTCCCGCCTTGTTTGGCGTCCATAAGCGAGTGCCACCGGCTAATGCTTTGTCGTCTCTCTGACACACATGTTTCTTCCCTCCCCTCCTCTCACAGGTGTGAGAGGAGCGGGTTTCGTTTCTACTTTCTGATTTGGTTCATTTTCTTTTCTTTTTGCACCTGACAGCATCTGGAGATGCACTGCCCTCTCTTGTGTTTCTTCAGGCCTCCAGGGAGCTGGTTTACGATGCGGGCTGGCTTTCTGCGCCTATGGTCCCGTTGTTGAGCATATGGGCTCAACAACAATGACTGGGTGCTACATGATCTAGAACATTGTGAAGGACGAGGCTTCTTGTGCTCATAGATCGTGTTGTACGTCCATGACCACTCCAAAACACCTATGCTCTAGGGATCCTGGCACAGAGAGATGCTGTCTGAGGGCATCAGTTGGTGCTACTAGTACTTGCTACATGGATATCCATATGAACTGAAAGCGCCATGAAACCGGAGCATAGCTGGAAAAGGCCAGCAAGAAAAAGCACAATCACACAAGCACATCTTGACAGTTCAGCTATGCACGTTCGCCTTATCGTCTAGGAGCTGAACATGTCTCGTCTCATCAACCTTTTCCCGCCGGGGAAGCTCTGCCGTGCATGAGGCTGGCTTAAAAGGCGGCCTGTGGAATGGGCAGCGCGTGGGATTTGGACATGTCTCGTTGGCCGCCATTGTAATTGTGGTTCTTTTTCTGGAGCTTCGAGAAAGATACGGGCATGGCTGTGGGCGGGAAGGGGAGAAACAAAAAAGCAAAAACATGGGAATTCTGTTTTGCCTCTTTTGACTCGACGCCTTGTTGACACACACACAGAGGTTTCTTTGCTTTTTGGCGTCGTCTTTTTCTGTCTCGCATGCGTCGTGACGTGCCAAGGAGGTTCCGCTATCACGGGTGTATCTGTCTTGGCCGCTGTGGAACACGAGGAGGACCAAGCCCAACAACCGGGGAGGAGGCCGCCTTTGCGAGCGAGGGCGAGCTGATGTTTAGCCTCTATCGAAAAGAAGTCGCCAGTATGCCGTGATGATTACCCATTGTTCCAAACGGTGGCCCTGGACCGTCTCGGCTGAACAAGACGGCCTGGCATAAACCAGTCTCCAGCAGGCTGAGACAGCTAGCTAGGCAGCTTCACTTTTGTTTCGTTTATTTTAATATTTTAACAAGGACCTTGGATGGAATGTAGCGCCTTTCTGGCTCTCTCTGTCACACCGGACACGGGAGCCAGAGCCGCCAATTGGCCTCTGTCATTGGCGCCGGCCTCCGGTCTTGGAGCTTTCCCCAGCTCTGTATTATGCGGCGGGCCGGACGGCGCTGATTGGGCGGGGCCTGTATGGATGGGCGGATGAAGACGGAGGCCGGTGTATTACTGTACTGTACTGTAACAATTGCATTTGATAGATGATATAATAACATGCGCGTTTGCGTGCTCGCCATACTGGGTTCTGTCTTTGTCTGTCTGCTCCATCGAGGCGAATTGAGGCGTTTCACCGCGGGGGTCTGTCCAGAGCCTAGACGGGGGCGTCTCTGGTGGCTCGTGGAGCAATTGATTTGTTCGATTCACCTCGAGGCGTCCAGCGATAGCAGTGGGCTGTTCATAGGAAAACGCCCTCTCAGGCTCAAGTGTCGAGGCCTTGCCTCTTTTCCTCTAGAGGGCTCTCCTTTACCAAGGCGAACAGACGTTTTTTTCAAGCTTTACCCGAATGGCGGGACTCTTGATGGTAGGGTGGCATCCGCTTTCAGGATGACAATATTGACTTTTTGTTTGCACTGGCAGCGTAGCATCAGCTAGCCAGTCGCCCAGAAACTTGGGGGAGGAGACCTTGGGACCGTCCCTAGGGCTAGGGAGAGGAGCGGTCCTCGGCGGGGAGGCTTCTTCACAAGCGGGAAACCTTGGGGCGCACGGCCCGTGACAGGAGACGCCAGCAGAGTCGAGATTGCGAGGCGGCCAGTCACAGTCAGTCACAGCAGCTGGAGGAACCAACCAAACCAACCCAGGACGGCACGTTGGGACTCGGGAGGCGAAAAGGCCAACAACGAGAACAAGAACAAGCACCGGTCCAAACTCAAACCTAAAAACTGGGTGAGACGTTGCCGACGATCAGAGTAAAAAAACCTTGGCAGAGACTTGAAGAGGGTGAGAGGGTGGGAAAGCTTGCAGGATCTCGAGGATCTGGGGTCATCTACTCCGTAAGGTTTCGACTATTAGATTTCCCGGCCGATCCAGAGCGTCGGCAAGAACCCTTCTGATCAGTCCAGTCCAGTCCAGTCCAGTGCCTCATTGATCCTGTATCGCCTGTCTCGTGCCGAGGGCGCACCTAGCGAATGTGAAATGCATAGATAGTTTCGGTCATGGTGGTTGGGTGACGCCCAGTTGGCTTCTCAACTGCAGAACTCGCTCAATCTCTCTCTCTCTCTCTCTCTCTCCGAATTGCCGAACCCAGACTAACGAGGGCTTTTTTGCGCGATCGATCTGCGCCTTTGACAGCCTGCACGGAAGATGGGAAACCCTTGTCCGGGCTGCCTTGGCTCTTGTTGCTTCAAACAAATGCCCACAATTCCCCTCCCCTGCTGCTGCAGGCCGAGAGCGGACGCCTAGACCCGAGTTTCGCTAATCGGCGGCGATGCCCAACGGAGCAATGTACTTTTTCTGTAGGTCCCGCGAGCCCGGTTCCAGCTAAGGCACGGCACGAAATAAACCATAAGCAGAGGTGCCTGAAAAGAGGGCCTTTTGACTCTGCCTCCAACACACTCACTCGACTCTACGCCCGCAGAACAGAACTTGGCGGCAACGGCCCGTCAGCGCAGGCAGAGAAGAGGGGTCCCAGATCCGGCAACTCTTGCATCAACGGAAACCGTGTTCCTGTTCCTGATGGGATGGGCCCAGGGGGCGGGGATGAGTGAGAGAGCAGCCAGGCACAAGGCACAAGGCACCAGAGTCAAACAGTCACAGCACTGTATTGGACTGTACTCTATTGGACCCAGATTCACACACACCTCTACCGCTGACGTGGACATGACGGGCAACAGATATGGATGTGAAGCTCTCCAAGTGGAGACTCTTGCCCATCTTGTTCGTCAAGCTTCTGTAGGATGGCGGTGCAGATCGTCGATTGGCCGTGGGCAGCCTGATGAGTTGTCGAGTTGGCAGCTTGCCATTTTTGACGTGTTTGGAATTCGGCACTGCACTAGAGAGACGGCTGGGAAATGGAGACGACCAAGTATGTAAAATCTCTTCAAGACATGCAGCCAATCAAGCTCCCATCGTGAGACAGCCGGTCCCTCCACTCTACCGGGATGAAGCCCGTCAAACACAGCGTCCGATAGACCGACACCAGGTCAAACATGGCCGAGACTTGGGCGGGGACCCGGGCGAGAAGCAGGAGCCGGACCCCCGGGTTCCGATTGGTGGTGGCCGGGCTGGCGGACGGGATCTACCCGTTGCGTTGCGGTCCGCCGGACTCGTTCGCCGAGCATCCATACAGTACGGCACCGACATCTTCAGCGCGCGGGCCCAACTGCCGACCTTGCTGTTCAGGCATAAACACACTCATCACTCTGCTGCTCGACCTGGCGCAGTGAGATGGAGACGGTTGCGTAAAGGCAATGCCGCGTTTGCCTTGCGTGGCCTCACAGGTGTCTACATAGCATAGTTCAGACATCAAGTGTAAGAGGTCGGGCGGGTTCCTTCCTTCATTCATTCATCCAGGGAGCTTGCGGGCCCATCTCTGCCGTGCCTTTTGATGGATGGGCCTTGTCTCGGTCAAGAATTTGTTGGTGAGTGACCTGGGCGACTGGTAAATCAGTTCGCCAGGGCATCAAAAGCCGAGGTCAGATCTCACTATTGATAGAATATCCAGCCTGTAAGTGTGCAGTAGACTGTAGCAATGGATATTAAACAAGCCAGGATTCTGAGACCGAATGACTCTCGTTGAGCATTATGCATTGTCGCCGTAAATTGAAAAAGATGTTGCAGCAATACCTCGGTTGTTCTCATGGAAGTCGTGCTGTGCTCGCTAGGTTCTGAGTTGTCCTTTTTATATTTATGAATCTTCTTACATTAGCAATCAATTACTTAGTCTACTGGAACAGAATTATGACAGTGCGCGCTGTCTGAGGTCAATCATACGAGGCTACAACATCCTACACACTCTTCTGAATGCGTGGATCCAACTCATCAGCCAGATCATTTGGTAATTGTCCGTCATGTAACAACTATTGACGATATGAGGCTTGTATTTACGTATAGTCGCCTTCCTTTGCTAACACTACAGTGAAGCCTAAAATGTACAAGTATTGAAAACTACATGGCAAGTGATGACATTCCCAAACTAGAGGTCCAGTCTATCGTCATCTCTCTGCCCACCCCATGCTATCCCCTTTCAACGGGGATGCTCAGTAGGAGTAGTGCTTATTTGAAGCGGCGAGGATCTTGTTTGCAGCATGGGCGGCGGCCACCATAATGGGAGCCTGAGTGTTTCCAGTCGGCATGTGAGGGTGCATGCTACCATCGACAACAAACAGGTTCTTGGTTCCCCAGACGCGGGTATCAGGGCCGACGACGCTCTTGCCGTCATTCTTGGCACCCATGTTTGCGCTGCCGAGATGGTGGTTTCCGCTGTAGAAAACCTCAAGGATAGAGTTTGAGGTGACGTTGCTGGGGACAGTGAGGATGCTCTCAGGCTGGCGGGCGTAGGTCAGGAGCTCGTCGACAAACGTCTTGAGAGCCTCGCGATCGCCCTCGGTGTTGAGGAGAGGCTTCTCGGTGATGTTGGTCTTTCCATCAGAAGTAATCTCGAGTGTGCCCACAGACGTCAGGCCGTGGGTGAGGTATACCTTGGCCTCGACCGTGTCGTTGTCGGGTGCGTTGACGGTACCCTGGACGTAACGAGTCACGCCGTCGCTGGCCTTGATGCTCTTCCAGAAGTTGAGGCGCTGACCCGACTGAGAGAGAAGGCCGCTGCCCTGAGCGAAGAGGTCGACTGTCTCCTGATCCGGCTCGGTGAAAGCTGTCTTGCCCAGCGCCTTTAGCGTGTCCCTGGTCTTGAACTGAACAATGACAATGGGATGGTCCTGCAAGCGCTTTCCGACGGGAAGGTCAATCCACTGCGAGGCGGGAGGGAGCTCAATGCTGGTGGAGCCAGACTTGACGATGCTGATCTGGTCCTTGGGTCCGATGCCCGAGTTGAAGAGGACGCGAGGCGTCGAGTGAGTACCGGCAGAAAGGACGACAGAGCCGCCCTTGTTCAGCTTGATGATCTCGCGAGAGCCATCATCATGCTCGACCTCGACACCAGTGACGATGGGGCCCTTGCGGACAGCGCGAAGGACCTTGGCGTGCAGCTCAAGGCTGAAGTTGGGGAGCGCCTCCGCATCCGGGAGGATATCCCTGACGGGACCACCGCGCAGTCCGTTGCTGATCTAAGTCGTGTCAACTATGCCCAACTTCATTATCGGGAGAGAACTCACCAGCCACGGGGGATGCGTAAAGACTTGGTCCTTGGCCTCAACGTCGTTGAGAGCATCGACCTCGTCCCATCCATTGCTCTCGAGGAAGCGAGACATGACGTCAAAGGCACCATCGTCATAACGCTTGCCATCAGCAGAAGGAAGAATACTTCCAGGGATGCGCTTAAAGAGGCTTTCCGCAGCATCGGAGACGCCATCGTCCCACCGCCATCCCCGAGGCCAGGCCTCAAAGTCGGCAGCACGGGGCTTGACATACATCAGCGCATTCAGCATGGTAGAACCTCCGAGAAGGCAGCCCGCCGAGGCACCAATGTCTCTGCACCACTGGATAGTCGGCGAGGTATCAGTGTGGTAAGCCATGCCGGGGACGTCGTATGCCGTGACGGTCTCATTCCACTTCATCAAGTCGTCCCGGTTGCCCGTCACGTACAACGAGGGGCCACCTCGCTCGACGAGGAGGACGCTGTGGCCGGCATCGGCAAGACGCTCGGCAACAACTAGGCCAGAAGCTCCGGCTCCAGCAATGATGTAGTCGTAGGTGGTCTTCCGGGTGGAGGTCTTGCTGGTCGACTCCTGAGCTGTAGCCGTGGAGGCCAGACCCAGCAGGACCGAACTGACAGCCAAGGTGAACTTCATGTTGTCGTTGATGCACTAGAAGGGAAGATCTCCAAAGAACCGTGCCAGAGTAGACGAGCCCATCTCGGCTGGATGGCCAGCTGGGGACTTATAGAAACACGATTGAGATTAGATGAGATTGATAAGTTGTATGGCCCACTCACTCAATGGCCGAATTGAGGTTAACTACCGAAGTTGGGTGGATTGACTGTGGAGAGGGTATCATCAAGCATATAAACAAGGTAATAAGAACCGTCGATCCTTGAACATCCCACGTTTGGAACCAGGAACGTTATTAACCATAAAAACACCTCAAATGCCTCATGGTTGGGGAGTTGACTCGAAAGACTGCTGCTCGACACCAGATCGATATATGTTGTGACTCTACCTAGGTCGTCTGACTTGACATGACGTCGAAATATCAACCGTTATAGATAGGAACGGATAGCAGAGAGAGGACCCGAACAATTGCAGTACTACCCAGTTGACTGCTAAGCCACAATGAAAAGCGGGCTGCTCCACGGCCCAAGACTTCTTGAGGAGCCCATCGTGCCATGGGATGACGTGAAATCCTACTCTGTTCCCAGGGCTGTGGATCGCCCAGAGTTTAAACCAGGGACCGGTCATGGGACGGTTAAAAGATTTGCAGGATTGCCACCTTTGGCTTTAGAAAACTGGCAAACACGAGGGAGAGATGGCTTCCATGAAACCCTAGCTCATGGCATTCTCTCCACTCTTGCAGAGCTGGGAGTCTTGGCGTTGGGTGTTTCTTTGTCATGGTCTTTGATAATAATGGCCCTTCCGCTTTTCGACGTCATTTCTTGCCTCTTGGGGCTTTGCCATAATTCTTTGCTCGATAACTTGGTAGAGTATGAGTGAGGGAATGGTTCATGCAGGAAAAGCACGTTTCTATTCGCCGGCCCGTAACTCCATAACTACACCAGACTATCCAGGACCGAGTTCTACGTAGATGGTCTGGCAGTGAATGGGGCCCGCTCCCCGGAAGCATCGGTACAAACTAGACAGGCCAAGGAATGTTCCTGAACCTCAGAGAATCACACAAAGTTCATGCCTCAGCCTGCTTCGTGTCCCTCTCTGGCTCCGATGACGGCCTTGGCCCAGATGAGGCTCCATCATGAAGGGCCCCTGCGTGAGCCGGCCTAGTTAGCGTTTGCCGGTGGAGCACCGCCTTGTCTGGCTGAAGCTGCGTCATGACCTGCAACTTTGGCCAAACGCCCTTTGAGCCAACATGTGCACTCTGCGCAAGGTCAAGCCCAAGGTCAAGGGGCTGAGAAGAGATGCGCAAGTCTTGCAAGTTGAGGCTGTAGCTCTGGAGGGAGTGCAGCTAGAGACGCCTTCTTGTTTGCCTGTGAGCAGGGATTAGCAGTTGGCCTAGGGCCTCACCGACCTCGAGGTCAATGCTCGGGCGAGCAATCTGCGGTCATGATGGCGGTGGGAGAGAGGCAAGGCTCCAGCAACCGCCTTTTTCCACTTTCATGCTAGTCGTAGGTGTAGACGTAGGCATATTCGCAAGGCCTCACCGCACAAGTATGCAAGGATGGGCTCCTTATGTTAGTGTGTAGCTGCGTCAAAGAAGCGTCGTGATTGCAGCTCGGTTGCGTGCATGCAATCTCTGATCCCGTTGGCGGGACTGGCTCGTCCATCTTGCCGCAAGACTTGGCAAAAATCTAGTCTTTATTCGCCCACTGGGAGCTCCGTCACGTTTGGTGCCTAGACGATAGTTGGATGCGGGAGAGCGTGTGTCATCTTGGTGCTGGTGAAGAGCTTCAGCCCTAAAAATCAGGAGACGACGATTTCATCTTGGGCGAACATACTACATGGGAGCAGCTGTGTTAATTTGCACACGCATCGTGTTGGATCGCTCTACTCTCACTTTATTCAAAGATTGAAACAATGGGCGGGAGGGACGCATTCAGAGAAACAGTGCCAGCTAAATCGCCTCAACAGCCCTTTGTGCTCGGCCTACCTATTCAATGGATTTGGATGCTCACATTAGACCTGCCACTGTCAGGCAGGAAGCGATTCAATGCTTCTCCCCTCAATGCTGCATGCTTCATCTCAATCTCTCCTCTCCTCTCCTCACATGCAAGTGCAAAGGCAAATGCACCCGCAGCTCATTCAACTCCACCCTCACTTTATCCGCACATCTAACATGAATCAAATCTGAGGGCATCAACTCCATAAACTCGCATACTCAATAGTGATATTCGCGCCCATTGTATTCAGCAGAGCCACAGCTTCGTCTATCTATTTCGCCTATCCTGTCCTCGCGCCCCCTTTCCCTCACGATGCCACGCCAACACAAGGAGGGCAAGCGGATGCTGAGCCCACAACTCGACCGAGTCATCCCCAAGAGAAGTCGATCCATCTACGTCGTCGAATCGCCAGGAGGAACCATGAGAGAGACCGATCCCGCCAACTATCACCCGCCAGCCGGTCAGGCCGCAGCCGGCCAGGCAGCTTCTGAGTCCAACGCCGTTGGCTCCAAGGTTTCTGCTCCCAAGGCTGCTGCTTCCAAGGCTGCTCCCAAGATCGTCGTGTCCAATCTCCTTGAAGCGAAGCCTCCTCGAAACGCTCACAAACGCAACAAGGGCAAAGAGGCCGCCCATCTCAAGACTTCCGGCCAACTCAACCCTGCTGCACCTAGCTTCGAAGGTCCCTCAACCTCGGAAAAGGCTGGCTCGCAAAAGCTCAAGAGCGCCAAGCAGGATGCTCAGAACCTCAGCATCCGCGACAAACTCCTCGACGGTGTCGCCAAGAGTTTCGCCAATAAGATTACTTACGAGAATGCCACGCTGGGAATGGTCCAGCAGCAACCTGGTGCCGAGCCTCAGCCGCGCCTTGGAGATAGTCTGACCGTCGCCGGGCTCATGAGAAGCCTCGACATTGGCGTTAACATGGAGCCCAGTCTTTCCGATCCCCATTACGCCAATCCCGGTATCCAGGGGTCCGACATGATCAATCATGTGCTTACCAATAGGGATCCGCTCTCGGATGAGCCTTCCGACGTTTACTATGCTTTGAGAAACCAGCATTTCGACAATCGCATGCCCCACGTGTAAGTCTAGTTGTCCCTGAACTGCGCTTGAGAAATCCGAGACTCATAACTCACTAGGCTCACGGCGAGCCAGCGACTTCAAGCTGTCAGTGGAGCCGCCAACTATCACAACCGCGCTCCAATTCTTCTGCCTGAGCCAGAGCCAGGCAATAGCATGCTCGTTGATGACTATGGTCTCTCCGAGTGCCTCTCCGTCGTGTCGCTTCCGGAGATGGACGCTCGACCTAACGAGACGAGTTTGATGGCTTTTCTCGCCTCGGCATCCCGCCGATTTGGGTACAAGAAGCTTGAATTGGACTCCATTGTCTTCCAGCAAAGCTTCATGGACAACATGCTGGTTCCGCGAAGCATGGAGCCAAGCCCCAATAGCGCAGCGGCATTCGAACCTGAGGTTGTCCTGGAGCTCGATGCAATCAAGGGAAGTCTCACCGTGTACGAGATCAACATGTGAGTTCCCACCCGATGCTCAATGAGATGATGATGCTGACCAAAACCTGCAAAGTGTCACCCCATCTGGTATTTCGGAAAGCTGGACTTGGTTCAAGATTCGCAAGCCCCTCGTTGACACCGAGGGCTCGGTCCCCCTGGAGCTGTTCAACATGCCCGAGTCGGTTCTCGTCTTTATAGTCCGCACGTCCCAAGTTCAGAAAGTCAAGGAGGAGTAGGACCCGCCTCTGACTACTCCTCATGCTGGGGACGACCAGACTAAGCATCCAGCCCGGGTCCCGGATCAGCCAGCTAGCCTCGGGGATTTCGGTCGGCTGAACCTGGAAGCCTACGCCGCTGCGACGACACGCAAGTTGACACTCAAGTGGAAGTTTAGCAAGAACGGTATTCCGACCTTCGCTGTCACTCGCCAGCCACAGTATCTCGCGCATCGAGGCCTTCCACCAGACTTTCTCTGGGTCGACTGCGCCCCCTACTACAGCGGGGGAGAAAGCTGGTGGCATACCATCCGTCAGCAAGCCATCAACAACCGGGCCGAGTGGAATTTCGTCCAGCAGCTCATGTCAGGCAACAACTGCCTGGTTGAGGTCAAGTCCAAGCCTGGCGCTTCATGGATCCATGTTGCTCCTACCGCACAGGAAGCCTCCGCGTCGCATGATCCTGCTATTGCTGGGCGTCGTTATGCCGCTCAGCATCCTCCTGTTGCTGCGCCTCCTCCTGCTGCGAAGCGTGGCTTGCTGTCTGTTCCGGCTCCCGGCGGCCGTGGCCGCAACCGCCGTGGGAAAGGGACCCAAGCACGCTCCGGACTCCATAACGAGGTTCGACAAGATTGAACTCAATGCGCGGGCCAGTTTGTTGTGTCGAATTAGGCACGACAACCATCGTTTGTGCTTGCAAACGGTTGAGATTGGCTGGCAGAGTGAGATGGGCACCATCTCTGAAGGCACCGGCTAAGCGGGTGCCAAATCCCACCTCAAGATCGAGGCAACTGCAATTCGGGAGGGCAGAACTTTAGACACAAGAGAGGTGCCGATGAATCATGGCTTTTGGTAGCGTTTAGATCCATAGCAGACCCTCAAAGCGTTGTATCTGAGGTATCGAGAGCTAGGTAGCTAAACACGGATGCGTCAACAAGATTGATCGAGAGGTGATACCCAGGATTTAGGTAACCTACGTCGAGAATGTCTGAGAATGATCAACCGTATATGCTTGTTTGACATCACTTTTTCTTCTTGCCCTTACTTTTAGACTCTTTCTCTTTGCTTTCAACCATGCCCGCCCTCACAAAGGCGTCTCTCGCAACCTCAGTAATCAGCCTGAATCGTTTCGACCCAAGCTGGACGCCCCCATACCATCGTGTTACCACGACCATGGCATCCCATAGGTCCATGGCCTGCATCAGATGCAACAGGCGTGCCCCGGAAGCTGACTCTCCGTCATCGTCGGAGTGCTGGAAGCCGGGACCTGTGCTGTCCTGGCCTCGGATACGCCACGCCGTAATGTTGTGCGTTGCGTTGCGTATACGCTTATCCGAGTCGATGAGGGACTGCACGTACTGCTGTGCCTGAGACGGCGATGTCACGGGGGCAACGTGTGCGACAAAGGTCGACTTGGATTCGGTGATGGGCTTTGAGGGTGTCCATGATGGGGAGTAGGATTTAGGCAGAAGGGATTGGGCCGCCGCCCTCTTTGCAGACATTATTATCTCAACTGAAGCCTGAAATCCCCTGGATTCCCTGAGCAGGCCTCTGAGATATACACTGTGCTATCACAATGCCATTGAGGCTCCTCGAGTGAACCGACTATGCAAGGGGATTAAACCCGGGTGTCCCTGTTTCTAGAAGTCTCCAAAGCTCAAAAGAGGCTGAAAAAAAAAGGGTCCATGTCCTTACCTACTTACCTTACCTACCTGACCTCACTGTGCCGTAGGTAGGAGCTCTGTGGGGGGAAGCTCTGAAGCAGCTTAGTGGCGCTCGCCGGCTGTGATTGGCGGGCTTGCGGGAGGATTGCGGTCATCTGCAATGGCGGGGCGGGTTAACATTCCACCAGGGCAAAGCCGAAGCCCAGGGCCATTGGAGCCTCCCCGCCAAAAATCCCATCCAATCCACCACCGAACTTTTCTGGTGTGCGCGCGCCCCTCAACAACTTGTTCTTTTTAGTCTTTCACCTCCATTTATTATCTCCTCCCTTTCTCCCCCTCAAGCCCTCCTATCGACGCCTAACCCGACTTGCGGCACCCGCTGGCTGCTGCCCCTTTGAATCTTCCATCCCTTCCTTTGCCGCATTCCTCCAACCTCGAGCCGCTTTAGACACAAAACGAACTCGCCCACCATGCAGGCTCCGGTGGTGGTTATGAGTGAGTCCAGGCCCCCCACCTTGCTACCCCCTGGGCTCCGAGGGGAGCTCCCGACAACCTCGCCAGGACCGATATACTGACCGAGATGCCGCAGACACCAACAGCGGTGAGAGGCAGACGGGCCGGAAAGCTCAACTGTCCAACATCGCTGCTGCCAAGACGTGCGTATATCCGCCTTTGCCATTGTCCCTATCCGAGTCGCGTGCCCGAGTCTAACAATCCAACCCAGTGTCGCCGATATTATTCGATCATGCCTCGGTCCCAAGGCCATGCTGAAGATGCTGCTCGATCCCATGGGTGGTATCGTTCTCACAAACGATGGCCACGCCATCCTGCGAGAAATCGAGGTCTCCCATCCCGCTGCGAAGAGCATGATTGAGCTCAGCCGGACACAAGATGAGGAGGTCGGCGACGGAACCACAACTGTCATCATCCTGGGTAAGACAACATGATGATTGCCAGCACTGCCTCGTCTGAGCCAAACACTAACGCTCTGCTAGCTGGTGAGATTTTGGCGCAAGCTCTGCCTCAGCTCGACCGCAACATCCACCCTGTCGTCATCATTTCGGCCTTCAAGCGTGCCCTAAAAGACGCCCTTGAGATCATCGAGGAGATCTCACTGCCGATCGATGTCGACGACGATAAGGCTATGTACCAGCTTATCTCCTCCTCTATCGGCACCAAGTTTGTTTCGCGATGGATGGACCAGATGTGCGAGCTCGCGCTCAAGGCGGTCCGAACAGTGACGTGGGAGGCTGGCAACGGCAAGACCGAGGTCGACATCAAGCGATATGCCCGTGTGGAGAAGGTGCCCGGCGGTGAGATCGAGGACAGCAAGGTCCTCGACGGCCTAATGCTCAACAAGGACATCACACACCCCAAGATGCGCCGGCGCATCGAGAACCCCCGAATCGTCCTCCTCGACTGCCCCCTCGAGTACAAGAAGGGCGAGTCGCAAACCAACATTGAGATCACCAAGGAGGACGACTGGAACCGCATCCTGCAGATCGAGGAGGAGCAGGTCAAGGCCATGTGCGAGGCCATCATCGCCGTGAGCCCTGATCTCGTCATCACCGAGAAGGGAGTGTCTGGTGCGTTCCTTGCTTCACTTGACAAATCCTGAGATGAGCTTACTAATGCGGACGGTAGACCTTGCTCAGCACTACTTTATGAAGGCCAACATCACAGCTCTCCGCCGAGTGCGAAAGACGGATAACAACAGAATAGCCCGTGCCACCGGCGCTACTATCGTGAACCGAGTAGAGGACCTCCAGGACTCCGATGTCGGCACGCGGTGCGGCCTGTTCGAGATCGAGAAGATTGGTGACGAGTATTTCACCTTCCTGACCAAGTGCCAGGACCCCAAGGCCTGCACGGTCCTGCTGCGAGGCCCCTCCAAGGACGTCCTCAATGAGATTGAACGAAACCTTCAGGATGCCATGGGCGTGGCACGCAACGTCATGTTCCACCCTCGGTTATCACCGGGTGGTGGTGCTACCGAGATGGCCGTCTCTGTGAGGTTGGGCCAGCTAGCAAAGAGCATTGAGGGTGTCCAGCAGTGGCCTTACAAAGCTGTGGCAGATGCCCTCGAGGTCATCCCCCGAACTCTGGTACAGAACGCCGGCAAGAGCCCCGTCCGCGTGTTGACGGATCTGCGAGCCAAGCAGGCCGAAGGCAAGAGCTCTTGGGGTGTGAACGGTGACACGGGAGCTATTGTGGATATGAAGGAGTACGGAGTTTGGGAGCCTCAGGCCATCAAGCTCCAGAGCATCAAGACCGCCATCGAGGTATGTATTTTTCTTCACGCTTGCCCTCCTCTGCTGTAAGGGCTACGAGATGCTAACCATAGTTCCAGGCTGCCTGTCTCTTGCTCCGAGTAGATGATATCTGCAGTGCAAAGAAGGCACAGCAGGTGGGCGCTCCTGGCGGCGGCGGCGAGGAATAGAGAGGAGTGACGTTGACGTGAGGTTACTGTGATGCACAACCACGGGTTGGAGTGGAAGAACCGGAGACGGGTGTGATCCGGGCTGGTTAGATGTCTGTTTGGACTGGTCATACCCCCTGTACTAGCCGAAAGAGTAACATAGACAAAAGGAAAAGGAGCGAGGGCGGACAATGAAAGCCCTGGCGACTCATCTGCCAAGATGAAAGATGGGTATCACATAAATTACCTGGCGAACCAATATTGTCGCTCCTACCTACGTGTGGCCTCACGAACCGTTCCCCCACCTACGATCTCGATCTCGATCCTGTTAACAACGTTTTTATCCCTCCTAGACTTTTGTGAAACTGCTCTCGACGTTGACGTGTGTTGTCTTCAGTCATCATCGTGTATGACAAGGCCGGCAGGTTCTGCGGACGGGGTTGATGTGGGCTTTTCCTCCCCATCCTGAGGTTTGGTCGTAGAGTCAGCAGCATCATCTTGTCCATCCTTCTCTGGACGTGACACGCCGTTAGAGGGACCCGCGGGTTGTTTCTTGTCAGCTCCAGCCCCAGTAGCGTTCGAGGGGCCTTTGCCCTTCTTGGCTTTGCGCGCCTTCATCTTCTCCCTCTTTTCGCGATTCTTGCGGGTGCGCTCCTCATCTTTGCGGTCGCGGTCTGACTTGTCCTTGTCAAACTCTTCACGGTCCTTCTCGCGGCGAAGGGCCTCATCCATCTCGCGCAGACGCTCATACTCGCGTCGACGACTAGCCTTGTAAACATGGAACTCGCCAGAGCCGGCTCCTGCGCTGGAACCCTGGACGTTAGTGACAATCTCGGGAGGTGCGGCACGTGAGACGGTGCCAGCTGAAGACGAGGACTCGGGTATGCGGATGACCTGGTCGGGCTTTGCGAAGAGAGCCTCGACAGAGGCGGCTTGGGCTGAGACGGGAGTGAGGGCGCGCTTCTTAGTCGGACGGTGCGAGCGGGGGTCGGCCGAGGTTGGAACGGATTCGGGGCCGGGCGCGGACATTGTTGTGCGAAGAAGGGCGAGGTGCTAGTCGGTAGCTCGTCGTAAAAGAACGGTGTCTGGGAT
Source organism: Fusarium sp. JS1030 (assembly GCA_000966855.1). Taxonomy (NCBI): domain Eukaryota; kingdom Fungi; phylum Ascomycota; class Sordariomycetes; order Hypocreales; family Nectriaceae; genus Fusarium; species Fusarium sp. JS1030. The sequence continues at coordinate 546,967 of JWIW01000075.1, read as the reverse complement.
GAGGATGGGCTGAGAGACGCGTGAGGAGGGGACCGTCGAGCGGGAGCGATTGGCGACTGAGATGGGAAGGGGATCGTCGGCGCGTGATGGCTAAAGGGAATTTGAGGGGAAAGATAACAAAGTTAGGTAATTTGAACAAGGACCCGTGGAGTGAAGCGGTCAGCTGGGTGTACTTGCGACACGTGAAGACGACGCCGGCAGATGTACTGTGATGAAGGAGGGAAAAAAAAGATGATGATATTCCAGGATGCAATCTGATGAGGGTGGCGGATGGTGCTGCCAAGAATTAGTGGCAGCTGCAGTGGAGGCCTGGGCGGGCGGGGGCCTTGTCTGGAGGATGATCAGGGCCTCCAGGGCCTTCCAGGGCTCTGAAAAAGAAGGTTGTCAGTGGAGAGCTAGGTAGGTTTACGGTGGGGAGACAAAAGAAGCCGTGTAACACTCAACGCGAAGTCCACAGTGGATTGCTCTTAGTATGATGGTATCATTATTTTCGCGTAGTTTTCTTCATGACAAGACCCTATAGATATACGAATATCTTAATTCCCTTAGGATTATATCATCGCCTTCTTAGACTTCACTAGGTAGCTTTTCTTTACGTAGAAAGTAAGATAATGTGCCCAAGGCCTGAAAGGTGCCAGAAGTATCATAGGAGTGTTGGTTTTTATTGTCTCCCCACTGTAGATAAGCGCGCGGTAGTTGAGTCGATAGTGCCAGGCACAAGGTGTGAGACGCCCAGCCTACAGCGGCGTAAGCCACAGCGAGAGTTTACCAAGGTGCCGTGCATACCTACTGCTGCAGAAGCTGAAAGTCTTCACCAACGTCGAAGAAGCTAAAGAACCGGCACATGCAATGTGGCCGACAATCAAGAGGAATAATAGGCTAAGCTAAGAATAACCGCCTCTGCCATAAAGGCTAAGTTGCAATCGGCGGCTAATGGCGCTTCCCGCACACCACATCTCGCCATCTCGTTATGATGCTCCCAATGAGATTGAACCGCGCAGCCGAAAACGAGGTCCGTGGGCAATGCCGATGCCGAACAAACAAGGGCGAGGGTTGCAACATGGGATGAGGAACTCACGGAAACGAAACACCGAGAGATAATGGAGGGTGAGAAAAAGTTCCTGAGGCACGAGAGAGAGACAGATAGGGCCAGAAAACGGCAGCGCCAGGGATGGCCATGGCCAGGCGTGACAACCAGATGATCAGATCCCAACACCAAAAAAGCAGCGAATTACTTGATTTGGCCCTGCAGCTCCCCAGGATTGGCCAAGCCCCTCTCAGATTCTCATGATCTTTTATCAAGGTATCAAGCACGCAAGGGCCAGCTCAGGTCCGAACGGGCGGGTCGGACAAAGCAAAATCATATGATTTCTGCCGGACATCGTACATGGCAATGCACGGATATTCTCCGCCGTGTCCTCCCCAGCCAACACACATTCTCGACGTGTGCTTATCGGCAGGTTTGGCTTGTTGGCAGGGCGCTAAACAAGCCCGGGCCTCTATTTTTCGCTCCCCGTCTCTCCCTCCTGTGACGCACATGGCCCTGAGACCTTGAAGGAATCTGACAAGCGACCGTTTACGGGACTTGCCCCCTGTCTAGATCGCGCCATGGAAGCTGAATTCCTTTCCCCCTCGTGTCTCACCGATGGGCTCATGCGCAGGGGGCGTGCGTGTGTTGTGTTCGCTAAGGCTAGCTCCGTCTTCGGGGCCTTCCATGAGCTGTTTTGGCTTTCCTCAGGCAGATTCCAGTTCACAATTAGCGGGGAGAGGCAGGCATGATTGGTCGGCGGCTGTGGAACACCCGATGTGCTTGGAGGGTTGGCAATTGGCGACTTAGATGCAGGAGATGGATCAAGCAAAAAAAAGAGTGCCAGCCAGCGCGGGAGTGGACAGATGGCGGGGCGGCTCCGGCCCAGGGGGAAACCACCCACGCAGCTCTTTACCTCTTAGGCATTGGTCTAGTGGGGGTTTCCGGGATGTTTTGGCGGGGCAGTCTCGGAAACATGGGTACCATTGCAGGGTTTTTTCAGGCCCTACCTACATAGATGTGTTACAGTAGATATTCTTAGCCTATTTTACAGTAAAAAGTAAAAGGCTAATAAGTATTATATCTTATTATACTTATTATAGTAAGTATTTTTTTTTAATAGCTTTAGAAATAAAAGGCTTATTAACTTAAATAATAAATAAATAAAATACTATTTTAATAAGATTTTTTATATATATAGCTTAAAAACTAATAAATAATTAATTTTTTTCTATAGTTACTTTTTTTTAATATTAAGATACTTAACTCTTAAGTATTGTTACTTCCTTTTTAAAGCTTCCCTACCTACTCTGTCAGTATGTGTTATATATGTCACACGAGACAGCGTGTACTTTCACATGTTTGTCTTGTATTGCGGATCAAGATACGGCTGTTGCCAAAGACTTGGAAAGAAACAAGCAACTTTCCGCCATTGTGGCGCCCCCCGCCGCCTCCGGTTGCCCTTGTCAAAGCTATGCAGCAGGACGCAACCTGAGAAGCTTCACCTTTTTTATACGCTGTACAGGACAACGGCTCAGATCATGGCTTCGTCCTCTTCTCAAGGATCTCTCCAACTACCTTCGCTGTGGCCTTGACGATTAGTTCGTGCTCGTGCGAGTGTATTCTCTCCTCCAACTTTGGCAGATCCTCTCCCTGCCACTCAATCTCCTGAACCATAATGGGCTCACCCCTGTCCACTGTCAGGACAACATAATGAACCATGATTCCAGTACGCGTTAGTCGTCCAGCCTTGAACTCGTCGAAGGCTCTTTGGATAGCATTGGCTCCATCAAACTCCCCTGTGTGACTTGTCAGTACGTCATCTCAGGTCAGTATGGAACACTCACCAGGCAATGCAGGCTAAGAATGAGAGTTAGCCACAGCGATTAGCAATGTCGCGGAAAACGACTTGAGGGTAAATCGGACTCACGTGCAAGTTGATAACCTTGATGCCCGCTTTCTCCAAAGGCTCCAGGAAAGGAGCAGAGAAGACGTGCATCCAGCCAGCAAGAACAATCAGCTCTGGCTTCTCCTTCTCAGACAATACTTTCTGTGCCAACGCGGCGTCATACTTTTGACGCGCCTCAGTCACCTTGTTCTCGTCCTTCTCCCCCTTGGGCAAAAATCCGTTGCTGATCAGGTTGAAGTACTCCCAAGGAATACCTGACAAAGTCAGAAGAGCTCGCGTGCATGGTCATGAGAGAAAAAGCTCGTACCAGCCTTGTCCGCTCGAGTTGTTGCATACGCTTTTCCACGGTTCACAATGAGACGGGTAATCTTGCTGTTAGGGATATGTCCCGCAGCGACGGCGTCGATGAGCGCCTGAAAGTTGGAGCCATTGCCAGAGGCCATGACCAGGATGCGGCATGGTGGCTGCTGCTGGTCGGCCATTTTTGTGGTCTTTGATAGTCCGGTGGAATGGTGGAATGGCAAAGTGTGTGCTTGTGTGTGGAAAAGTGAACCGAAATTTTTTGGAGGGGCCAAACTTGTATCTAGAGTTCCTGGGTGTGGTCTGTTGTGCGTCAAGCTCCTATTGGCTGGTAATCAGAGAGGATTTGCGGCAAGTCCAAGATACTGGTGCGACACGAGTGAATAGAAGAGTTGAGAAGTGCCCTTTTCTCACATCGACGCGAAATCCCTCGGGTGCACAGTGAGTTGTCGTGATGGAACAGTGTTGTTCCGACGCCGAAAGTTTGGAGTTGCAGCAACTGCGAGGGCTCACGACGGTAGGTGACGGCGACCGAAAACTGAATGGATTTTGCACACGTTTATTTGACGTTGCAAACAGAGTGCTCATGGATCGGGCTTGTGCTGTTGACGACCGAGCGATACCATGACTGAAACAAAATGTCGCTTAATGCACCTACCACTCGCTCTCTACCTATGACACACGAAAAATAGATAACAACTAGTAAACTAATAAATAGTTTACTATTTTTATATTTTCTTTTTAAATAAGTATTTTTTACTATATAGTTTATAAATTTATTATATTTTACTTAATAATATTTTTAATTTTATTTAAATAAAAATAATATTTAAAGTAATATTTAATAATTCTTATTAAATAATAATTTTAATTATTATTTAAAGTTATTATATTTTTAAGTAAATATTTTAATTAATATCTTATTAAGTAATTAAATTTTTTAAAAAAAAATATTAAAATTTAAAAAATACTTAGATACCTTTAAATACTCTTATTTTACCTACTTAATATATTATTTTAACCTGTATTATATAAGTTAAAAAAGCCTTAGTGCTAGAGCATAAGCCAAGTAGGATTCCGGGGCTTCCTAGTGCTGGTGCCCGCAACCGGAGATCGTGTGTACCTAGCTAACGACAGGGGCAGGGGGGCGGGCGTTTCTGTACATGCACCCCTCGTGAGCCAACGAGGGGCGAGGATTACACAAGCCTCACTAAATCGCTTTTACCATCTACCTTTGTGTGACGCTCTTCTTCCTCTCCCGTCTCCCGCCTTCTTTTTCTCTTCCTCGCCCTTCATATATCTCGCCCCATCTCGACTGTTTGCCACTTTTCATATCCATCATCTTGCGCAAGCAAAATCGAGTCATAGCAGCAAGACCTTTACCAGCCGCCATCCACCTTTGACCGCCCGACTATACCCGTCCCCGCCTACTTCTTGACATCCATACCAACAGCCCAGCTCGTTTACACTACCATATCGCCCAGCTTCGCTCGCCCAGCTCAGCCAGCACTCTTGCTAGCTACACCACCAATCTGTCACACGCTGCCATTGGGCATCATATCCACAACATGGCCAAGCCACGGTTAATCATCCTCGTCCGACATGGACAGTCTGAGGGCAACAGTGCGTTTCCTCCTCTCCCCTCGACACTCCCCCGTCTACATGACGCCTGTCCCTTCCTTTTTGCTCACAAACGCTGCAGAGAACCGCGAGATCCATCAGACAATACCTGACCACCGAGTAAAACTCACCCAAGAGGGATGGAATCAAGCTCACGACGCCGGACGCCGTCTCCGTGACCTCCTCCGCCCCGATGACACCCTCCACTTTTTTACCTCTCCATACCGCCGAACCCGCGAGACGACAGAAGGAATCCTCGAGAGCCTAACCTCGGACGACCCCGATCCTTCTCCCTTCCGCCGATCTAACATCAAGGTCTACGAGGAGCCTCGACTGCGCGAGCAAGACTTCGGCAACTTCCAACCATGCAGTGCCGAGATGGAGCGCATGTGGCAAGAGAGAGCCGATTACGGCCACTTCTTCTACCGCATTCCCAATGGTGAGAGTGCTGCTGATGCCTATGACCGCGTCAGTGGCTTCAACGAGAGCCTATGGAGACAGTTCGGCGAGGACGATTTTGCCAGCGTCTGCGTCTTGGGTACGACATCCCGTCCCCGGTTATCATCTCCCCTTGCGCTCGCCACACCTCTTGATACTAACAAATACGCCATTAGTCACACACGGACTCATGTCTCGCGTCTTCCTCATGAAATGGTACCATTTCACTGTTGAATATTTTGAAGACCTCCGCAACATCAACCACTGCGAGTTTCTCATCATGCGCAAACAGGATAATGGCAAGTTCCTTCTTGAGAACAACCTCCGTACTTGGTCCGAACTACGCCGCGAGCGAAAGGATAAAGCGGATAGAGATCAGGAAAAGGACAGCTTGAAGCTACAGCGCACCAAGACATTTGTCGTCACTCGTCAATGGGGTGGATGCCCCAACGGCTGTAACCACAGCCAACACTATACCAAGCGCAATGACCTCGAGCTCCTACGGAAGAAAGATCATGAAAACGGTGGACCAGCCCCCTATGGTGAGGCCACGAGTGCAAGCGCAGCCTTGGCCATAGTGAGCCGGAAGCAAAAATCTCAAGTCGCCATCAGCAGCACCAATAAGAAACCCGCAACTGAAGCCCCTGAAGACGACGGCCCCGAGATCGATGTGACGGCAAACCACGAGGGCAAGTCCACATCTGACTTGAACGACACGCCTTCAATAATCTCAGTTGGCGACAGCATTCAATCCCCCTACCTGCATGTCGGCCGTGACGGTGGCGGCACCTATTCAGGCCACACCTCCGCTGCCGAAACCGACAACGACTCATCCGAAGACGAGAATGTCAGCTTGCAACGCATTGCCTCCCTTAATGCCCACCTCAAGAACTTTGCCGACAAGAGCGCCAACACGTCTAACCACGGAGCCCCTCCCAAAGCTGGCCCTGAGCACCTGACATACGCCACTGATAAGAACGGCCCGGATGAGTTTCCCAGGTCTAATCGTCTTGGGGATGCTTCTCCCGAGTCCTCCTCCGAAGGCGATGGTGAGCTCCTCGAAGACTTGGATCGAGCTGAGCACGAGGACCGCAGCATACACGGCAGCGTCTACTAAAGAAGGGTCTTTTCACATCGATTTTCTATACGACCACAACTTAATGATACGACCAAACAAAAATGAAAGAAATTGACCAATACCAGCCCGCTGGTGCGGCGTGGATACAGAACCTGTTTTTGACGATACTCGATAATGACCAAATTGGAATTTGTCAACTGGTTGACAACGGCACTGAAAAAGTAATGAATAGAATGTATGACTGGCTGTGCGGGCATGGTTTCTGAGCTTGATTGTTAGGGAGCGTTAAATAGCATCTATCTTATGATCAAGAATCATCCCAACATGAATCAAAACATTGGCCCAAAGGGCCCTACCAATCAATCACACATTTAAAAGCCGCCAAATAGTATAGTGATTTTGAAATTTTCTTTTGTTTTTGCCTTTTTTGATGCAGGTTGCAATAGTCCATGTTTGGGAATCCATGCCATCACCGCATATCAAAGCGGAGTCTATCTAAACATCAAAGGGGAGGGTGACGAAGACAAACCCTCCCGTCTCTTGACATTCCCATTTCCCCTATGTAGCCATGCCCGTTCCCAATGCCAGAAATCAAGTGTAAAAGTAGAAAGGCTTGAAAGACCTCGCTCATTCTGCCTCGACATTCAAACCATGCCGAGTCTTTGCAGTCATTAGTATGCCTCCATCAGAAATACCCCATGACATAAGTAGATGATTAAGACAGAAGTCATGAGAAAACAAATAGAACATGAAACATGCAACTCCTTTGCGCCATCTCCTTCCCATCTTCAGAACCCCCTGAACCTGTCCATGTCTTCTGGCCGTGTAAAGAGAAAGGAAAAGTAAACGCTCGCAATGAACAAGACCATGGAGCTGAATACTCCCTTCAAGCCGCACACCAACCTCTGGGACGGTTATGGAAGCGACGAGGCGATGTCCCATAATATGCAAAATGGCCGTCTCCCGGCCAGAGCGGGAAAGCAGTCCTTTGAGTTGAAAGAAGAAAACCGCGTAGTAGGAACTCGACCGTGTCGAGAAGCGGAAGTAAATGTTATACGGGGAACATAACGAGATATGTGTCGATGCCTGGAAGGGGTTTCCAGCACCAACACAGCTCGCTGGCAGTCATGTAAAATGGGAAACGAAAAGTTCCTCCATGGGACGGGTGGTGTGCGCCTTGGATCCGTTCTCCAGTCTATTCTAACGTCGCAATCGTTGAAACATAAGAGTTTGCCGCGGGGAACATTGGGTATGAAGCAGATAAGTCATAAACCGTGAAATACAAATGTTTAGGAGGAAGAGGATCCGCTAGTGCCCAGGAAACACTTCCAATGCTGGGAAGAGTGGCGTTAAAAGAACTTGGACATGGCCCTGCTGAGATCGATGAAGTCGACTGGTTTCGTGACGTAGTCGCTAAATCCCGCCGCGACACACTTGTCCTGCACGTCCGACATGACATTGGCTGACAGAGCGATGATGGGCATATTGGAGAAGCCTCTTGCCAGCTCCCACTGGCGAATCTCACGGCACGCCTGGTAGCCATCTTTGCGAGGCATATGAAGATCGCACTAAAAGAGGACTGGTTAATATCCCTGCGCCAGACAGATATATGAGAAGCAAACGTACCAGAATAAGCGAGTAGTGCTTATGCGGTTTTGACAGGACCATGGTGGTGCATTCGGCGCCATCAACGGCGATCTCAACGTCAACGCCAATCTTCTTGAGGTACTTCATGAGCACCTTCTGGTTGACAGGGTTGTCCTCGACCAACAGGACTTTGTATCCCTTGTTGCCCATACGCCGCTCGATCTCCTGGTAGCTAGCCTTTTGATTCTCGACCATCTGCTGCGCTGTCGAGCGATTGCGGTCTATGCTCAGGTCACGCATCTTGTTGGGGTCAAAGATGACGGCGAATCGAGATGGCTTGACGGGTTTGTAGATGAATGTCACCAGGTTCTCTGAAAGCAGCTGCTCGTACTGGGTGCCAGCCGCCAACTTCATCACTGCCTGCCGCTGTACCGAATCAGACAGGATGAGGATAGTCGTCTTGTCGATTGTCTGCGATTTCGTGATATCATCCATAAGAGCGACAATGGCTTCCGCCGAGGGAAGGTTGATAACGATATGTGTAAACTTGATAGGATCCTCGCCACCGATCAAAGTCTGCGCCTCTTTGACGGTCGCCAGGGCCGTGATTTGATGAGGGACATCCTTGGGCAAAGTCATTTCGATGTGCTGTGTCGTGGCTTCACGACTATGGAATTGGGGGCAGATGATGAGAATCGAGTACATCGGCGGGCGGAAGTCCTCAGGCGACCCGCTGCCAGGTCCTAGGTGTGTTCCAGGGGAGCTCCGTCCTGAAGGCATCTCCAACTTCATCTGGGACAGGTCTTGTCCGCTGGCCTTGGCTGCCTCGCTGAAGCGAGCTAGGCCTGTGTTGACTGAAGTTACGGAAGACTGGTCAGTGACCTGTGACTTCGCCGAGCGGACGGAGGGATTCGAGCTGCCGGCAGAAATTCCTCCAGGAGAAGTGAACTCCGAGTTCACCCCTCCGGGGCTGACACCCTCGACGGTACGCAGATGCCGTGGTGGGGGAAGAGGCTTAATGCTGCCAGGAACATTTTCCACCAAATCGGGTCTCGGCGTAAATGCTCCGGTAGGAGGAGGGCTTTCGGGAAGATTTGGACGATCATCAGCTGTAGGGAGACCAAATCGGGCTGTGAAGGTGAAGGTAGACCCTTTGCCAGGGGTTGCTTTACCTGTCATGGTACCACCATGAAGCTCCGCCAGTTGTCGTGAAATAACGAGGCCAAGACCACTGCCACCGTGTTGGCGAGTGCTGCTCCCATCAATCTGGCTAAATGGTTTGAAGATCAAGTCGGCTTCCTCTTTGGAGAAACCTCGACCTGTATCTGTAATAGAAAACTCGAGCATGATCTCGTTTTCGCCTACATCAGAGCCCTTGGCAGTGTAAACGCGGCACCGACTGAAGACCTCTCCTTCCGAGGTAAACTTGATGGCATTGCCAGTAACATTGAGCAAAACTTGACGTATCCGCACCTTGTCGCCCTTGACCCACGCAGGGACATCGGCCTCGACGAGGTAGTTTAACTCGAGACGCTTTGCAATCGCCATGGTTGAGACAAGCTCGTTGACGTCCTCGATAATAGATCTGGTGTGGAACCACTCGTACTTCAACTTCATCATGCCAGCGTCGACCTTGGAGAGATCCAAAATATCGTTGATGATCATGATCAAGCTATTGGCGCTTGTCTGGATTGTGTTGGTGTAGTCGAGCTGCTCTTCATTCAAAGTTGTATCCTGGAGGAAGCTGACCATGCCAGAAATGCCAATGAGAGGGGTGCGGATCTCATGGGACATGTTACTGAGGAATCTGCCCTTGGCCTCCATTGCTTCCTTGAGCTTAGTTTCCAGGAGCTTGTGGTCATTGATGTCGGTTGCTGAGCCAAAGTAAGAGCTTGCCCCCCTTCCAAAATCGATTGTGTCGATTTCGACACATCGGATCAGATGCCATCGGTATTCGCCAGTCTTGGACAGCAGTCGAACCTCGGTCGTGTACGAAACTCGGCCGGCGCTATCGGTCGCAACCTTGATGATACCCTTACGTGCCAATTCTGTTAAGTCAGCTGCAGGCCATTCGTAGGCAGAACTACTGCTTGAGCTGTTGTTCCGCGACAGGGGTTGCTGTGCGCTACGAAGGGGCGAGTCTTGTGGTGTCTGGGTCTTCAGTGCCTGGATCGTGCTAGTTGATGTCGCCTCGGATGGCACTGATCCTTGCTGATACACTTTGTTATCCCCTTCGCGTTTCCGTCCGCTAGGCGTTGGGGGTTGGGTGGAAGGAATGCGACACTTTGCGAGATCGTCGGGGTGAACAAAGTCCATGAAGCCGAGTCCGAGCGAGTCAGTGAAGCTTTGGCCGGTGTAGGACAGCCATTGTTCGTTGGCGAAGGTTATCCCTTCATCTTCTGTTGCAGTGAAAATGATCTGTGGAATCAAGTTGGCAAGCAATCGGTGCTTGGCTTCGGATGCCTCGATCTCCTCCTGTCGTGCCGCTTTTAACTCGGCGATATGCTGATCGTGAATGTCCATGTATGAGCCGAGGAATTGCATGATAACTCCCCTCTTGTCCTTCGATGCGACTGCTCTGGCGTAGAACCATCGATATGCGCCATCAAATCGCTTGATCCGGACAGTCCTCGAGAACTGCTCTCCCGTTCGAACTGAATGACCCCAAGCCTTCAGGTACTCGTCTCGATCATCGGGGTGAAGACTTCCCCATGGATCCGCAGCGAGATCGGTAGCTGTTTGGCCTCGGTAGGAAAGATATCGGCTGTTTACCCAGACGATCTCCCCAGTCTGTGGCAGGGCTACAAAAACATGGGCAGGTAATGAATCTAGAATCAGTCCCTTCAACCTGTCGGATGGAGGCGGCATGTCGACAGCTGCAGAAGTTAATGAACCGCTGCGAGAGGGAGCAGTTACGGGGGTTGGCCTGCTTGAAAGCGTAGAGCTTGGCGGAAGAGATTGAAAGGTAGAGGCAAAGTCTGCGCCATAAGAGTGCAGCATGCTGTGTCCGTGACGAGTGCCGCGTCCAGTCTTTGCAGGGTCAGCCAAATTCTCAGCCGCGTTGTCGCCGCTGACAACATCCAGAGCATCTATACTGACATCCCGAGTATCTGTTTGTGCTGACTTTTTCGTCCCAGCAGTAGCCGATTCATCTGAGGAGGTACGGACTGTTTTAATATCAACAGATAAACTCGGGTCTGGTCCTTCTTGTGAGGATGATGGGCCACTGAGACGAGAATTTCGCTTCTCAGATGGTGAGCTGTCTTTTGAAGTGGTCCTCGCTCGCGTGCCTGAGCCACCAAATGTGTCGTGTCTAACTGGTCCCGGCCTTTGCCTGGCAGTAAAGTATCCCTCTCCCTGTGGGGTCGCAGCAGGACTCGAAGTTGGGAGTTGTCGCTGAAAGCCGACAGATCCTTGATCCCAGCCAGGTGTCCCGAGTGGAGATCCAGTAGCACTCTTGGACACTCCAGAATAGTCGCTTGGGCTCGTCATACTTCCGGCCAGAGATTGATGGTGGGGAACGATGTCGTCAGCTGCTAGGTATGAAATATTATCCAAAGGCCGTCCGTCATGCGCAACCGCGCCAAACCCAGCCGTCTGTGGTCGTTTACGCTGCAATCCTGCCAGCTCGGTCTCGAGGTTGCTATAGTGCCGGCACAGGGAGAAAGTCGTGGCCATATGGGGCGCAAGATGTTCGAGAGATTGCCTAAGGTTTGACGGGTAGGGGATGATGGGGCTTAGGATAGATAGAATAGCGATAGGGGCTGGCTTGTCCTTTTTGAAGCTATCCGGGGTGGTGCGGCCGCCTTCTTCGGCGGCGGTGGAAGCAGTCACGGCGGCTTCACTCTTGGCTCGAGAGTGTGATCTCTGCTCCATGGCGGTACTATCGAGTTTGAAGGCTCGAGTCGGTTTTGAAAGAAGGACGTGAGAAAGTGGGATATGGAGCACTGTCCAGGAGTTGTCGACACCGATGGCCTCCGGTGGGGGCATTCCGGTATAGTCAGATGTACCAGTATCCGGATTAAAAGAGTCCTCGTCCACCATGGCGTCTGTAAAAAATGGATTCTCCTTTGGGTCGGCTCGAACGGCGGGTGACGGGGCCGGTGACTGTGACCAGGGGGAGGGCGGTGCCTGCTCGAATTCCTCGTACTTCGGTGTTGGAGGGCGTGGCCTCTCTTCTTCCAATCGACCCTCTAAACGCGAGACTATCTTCTTGGCTCTATCGTTACCGGAATGGGTCTTACTTCGAGTCGGCACGCGGGATGAACTAGCTGCACTAAATATTGAAGATAGTTTCGAGAAGGATTCGGACCGAGGTTTGCTAGATGTCTTTTTGTTGGGAGTATCAGCAGAGCCATCTTTAGCACCAGGCTTCGCCTGCTTCGAAGACTCGGTAGGAATTTCATTAGCGAGATAGGGGTAGCTTCTTGTAAGCGCAATCGCCCTTCCACGTTCTAACACTCGCATCACACCGCTATGATCAATGAGAGGATCTGCTTCGTAGTCGAGGGCCTGGAGAACAGGCAAAACACGACCCTGTCCTTCTTTGTGTCCCATAAGAGGCGCTTCCCAACTTGGAATTTGCTGCTCAATGGCATCGTGCTCGTCAAGAGCTGTCTTGTTGAGCCTGGCATAGTCTTCTTGGGCCTCTCGAGGGGCGCGGCTTGCTGGGAAATTGCTTTGGCTTCTCGTCAGGTAGGCAGGTCGTCGAGGATGTGTTGGGGAGCGATCCTGGGCCTTCTCCTTGTTCTCTTCATAGGTAGTGAAGGAGTGTCGACTTAAGAGGCCGGGCCGGGCAGAAGCAGAGCTAACGCGGAGAGTGTCGTCGGGATTTGATGCCGCAGCGTTAGATCCAGTTGCAGATCGGTCGTAGTCGCTAGAGCTCAAGACCATGCTGCTGGCTCCCTTCGCAGCCATGTACCCAAGGCTCAGATCATCTTCCTTATGTTGATTGAAGGTGGCCTTCTGGCCCCATGGGACATTTTCGATGTCTGTTGAGTCAGCTGGAACAGCCAGTGTTACCCGCTCGGCTTTGTACACATCTCTCATGATCTGGACAACAGTATTCCACCAAGCATCTAGGCCAGGCTCGGCCGCGAGCATCAAGGAGAGGTCATATAGGTTAGGATTGGGAAAGTCGAGATTTGCGGCTTGAGGAGAAATGACGGAAGGGTTGAACGTGAAGTTAGAAGCAGGCGTGGAATTTCCTGAGAGCACCTTATCGTGGGCAGCCATGCCCAGGGCTTCAAAGGAGCCAAAGTTGGAAGGATGAGGGGCACCGGTAGGAGATAATGTGGTGAATGGTCTATGCAAGTACGTAGGCACGAAGCCAGCGGGTGCCATCCGTGGGAACGGGTAGGATGGTGTGCCCGCGATAGGTCCTGGGGTGGGAGCGCCTCGAACAGTCGCACCAGACTCGGTTGAGGTCGTCGTGAGAGATGAGGTGTGAAGCGGTGAACTCAAGAGCCCCTCTTCAGGGATGGGAGAGACCCGAGCCTTGTCGTTGGGGCTCGCCATCAAACCTCTTGCCGACAACTCGCGGCGTTCGAGATCGCGTGCGAGCTTTTCTCGATATTCATTCAGCTGTTGCTGTGAGGAACCCTGGGTAGGGGATACAATGGCACCAGGACCTAAGCGCCGGGGACTGGATGGACTGGCGGCAGTGGACACGGATAATGCTTTGGGGCTGGCGGCCGGGCCCTTGTCTACGGAAACGGTACTCTCGTCGATGGAATCTCCTGCCATGTTGTTGTTGCTGGCGCGGGGTTGCTTCGCCGGAGCATCAAGGGGCGAGGATGGGGGGTGGCTCGGGTGGCGATCCGTCGTCATTGCGTCACCCGTAGTTGGTGTCGCAGTCGCATTTGCATTCGAATTCGATATTGATGCCAGCATCACACGTCCATTTCTGGCTGAGTTCGAAAATGACTTCTCGGTGAGCGGCGAGGTCAACTCGACGGCCGACGAGGAGTGGATTGGCAGTTCGATCTGACGCGAAGAAAACCAGGTCGAAAATGTATCGTCGCCCGCTGGCGAGTTGGTCTTTGGCATGCCTTGCGAGAAATGCTTCTCCCGCTCCTCCTCTAGGCGGTAGGAAATAGGGTTGTCGAGTATGTAGAGTCGCGTGGAGAAGAGGCTGTATCAAGCGAGAGGAGAGAGCGAGATGGAGGCACAAAGAGGCTTATTCCCCTCTCGCCTCAAAGCCAACAATGGCAGCGACGACAGTAACAGCAACAGAATCGAGAAACGAAACGACCGTCCACGGTGCGTGTTGTCGATCGTATGTAGGTCCAGACGGGTTTGGACCCAGATGGCGACGGTTGAGAGGCCCGGAGGAGGTTTCGGGCGACGGGGCAACGAGAGGTTTGAAGTGGAAAATTGGGGGCTCAATCACACACCGGTCCTACTGCTGTGTGTGTCTCTCTCTCGTCTCCGGTGTCTAGGGCGGAGAATGAAAGATGGTGGAGGTGGTGGTGGTGGACTGGCCTGGCTGGCTAGTAGAGACTGGAGACCAGCGAGCGACTGGTGAAGGTGGGCGGAAGTTGGCGTAGGCTTCCAGTTACAGTGTGGTAGATAGAGGTTCCCCTCCTGTACCTTGTCGCGAGAAATCACCAGGGGAAGGACCTTGGAGCTACCTGGTCGGCCCATAATACTTACGCACAGAACGGGGGTAAAACCATCCCTGTCTGATGACGTAGGGAAGGACCCCCCCGGCGCAACCTAGGTAGAAGCAAAAACTTAGAAAATACGTACCTGGAAGAGAAGCCCCAGCCCAGGGCAGCCACGATGAGAGTGCATGTCACTTTTGGTCACCTACTTGCTCACCAGAACAGAATTCGCACAAACAAAACCACGACTCACAACCCATTTTCTTCGTCCCCCTCATGATCCGTCTCCTCTACTCCTCCTGCTCCTCGTCCTCTGCGCCGCACGGGCTTTGACAGTAACAACGTGGTCCTAACAATAAGCGACGACAAATCAATACTATGCATCCAAGGGATTGGCTGGTCGGTGCTCCTCGGCGCAGATTACATTGAGAGACCACTGACTGCAAAAGTGGGCGGCGGCGGCAGCATCACCATCGTCATCATCAATGATCCCTGGCAGCCCGCCAAGCCAAGCCCCGGCCGGCTTTTCTCCGCCGAACGCTGCCATCCTACCACTGCAACTCTCTTCGGGGTTACAGCCCACACACAGAACACTCCACTGAGGAGCTTCCCGAACGACACATCGTCCGCCCTATTGCCAGCATCCAATGGCTGTCAGATAGGCACACAACCACGAAGCGACGATGGCATATCTAGCTGTCTGGGCACCTAGTGGTTGGTAGGGCGGTCCCCAGTTTCTGGATTTCTGCGCCCACCGACCACAGTGTTGTGTTTCTAGGTAGGGAGAAAGCCTCCGCGGCGCTAACAGCCAAACATTGTCAGATCGACTTGGACAGCAGAGCTTGCAGCTTTTCTAACAGCGATCTGCAATAGAAGCTGCAACTCCCCAGCATTGTTGCTGACCCTCGCCCCTCATCTTCGGAGCCGAGTTTCCAGAGCGCCATTGTTTACGGATTCTTTCGACATTTTTGACAACTAGGTAGTAGTTTGTTACTTGCAGTATTAGATAGCCCAGGATGAGGCTATCTAGGGTCCTGGTACAACGGGCCTTGTTCCTCCGCATGGAACAAATAGCGCTCGAGCCACCAACGTATCCCATGGCCGGTCCTGATGGATGGCCATTTCCGACTTGACCCTCTTGCTCTCCCTTGAGATCGTCGATCGCCCATCAACTGGCTCGCTGTTCTGACGGGAACCCACAGGGACAACTTTACGATCAACTACAGAATGAGGCTCTCCCAGCTCTCTCATCCCCTCCACTGCCACCGCATCGGCCGCCGCAAAACATTTGGATGGGCAGGCTACAACCTCCCGCAGATCTGACCAGGGCGCATCGCAATTTTTTCCCCCAAACTTGGGCTGTTCTCTTTCCCCCTTTTACTATTCTTGTCCAACCCGGTCAGGCTTTTCTGTTAGGCGACCCAGTTGCCATATGGCTGGATCCTGCCAGCCCGTCATGAGTTGCATCGAACTGACTCCCTCCAGCTCCCCTATTCGTCCTCGGTACCGCCAAGCGCATCGGGCCACACTCGACGCCCAATTGACATCACACTGACTTCCATTCCAGGGCTGCTCTCTCCCCGTTACGTCGCCATTCGTTGAAACGTCCCGCTTCACCAAAAATGACAATTGACTTTTCCCGACGGGCTTGGGCGGCTTAGCGGCTTTCCATGTCGCCCGCCAGCTTATCCAGACAGAAAAGAGAGTTCTTGTGCCTTGCCCTCACCGACAAGACATCATGCCGCAATCTTGAGGGGTCTTGGGGTCACGGAGCGCATCTCACCAGTGGGGAGTCCTGCCTGGGGTCAGCCCTCAATTTCAATTTATTTTAGTTGACCAAATTGGGAGTCTCGGCATGCCACGCGCGCTGGTGGGCAGGCGGAATGCAGCCGGAGAAGCGAGGAAGATGCAATGCCACTAAGAATAAGATGGACTCTTTCATTTCTTGCTAAAAATGTCGCCAGCGCAATCTGCTCTCCTGAGCTGGCCCTTGGAGCATCGACAAGGGTTGTCTCGTCGACAGCGCCCAGGGCGCCCTTCTTTTGGAAGAACGCCAGAGTGACCGCGGCGACGGGCTTGCCAAGCGCAGTCGACAGAAAGATAAGCGTTTGCTGGTGAGTCCGCTTGCGCGATGGCCAGCAGCATCTGATTATTGCGGTGCGAGACAACAAAGCTCCCCACTTGGTAGCAGCCCATCATGTTAGAGTCCCATCATCAAAGGTGGTGCAGACGCTTTCGGGGCATGTTTTGTTCTCTCTTTGCGCCTTGGGGTGCGCTCATATCGGTTGTGCCTTGCGACTCGTGCGCTTGGGTTCAGGCTTTGAGATATGGGCTTCTGACGGCGAAACACTCTCTTGGCCGGAATGATCGTCCTACCAGTGAGGTATGGTTATACAGCCGGTTAAGCTGCTGCCGCTTCTTGTTGTTGTGGTGCCTGTCGTTGCTCGTTACACGCTTTCGCCGTGTCTCAGGCAGTGCTCTCCTTCTTATTCATCGGTTGCTTGTCTTGGAGTCTCGTGCGCCCACCGTCGCCTGAAGCAGCGGCTGGTTTGAGAGATGCTTTCGCATGACGTCTGCGTCCTTGAAGCGCCCTCTGACGTCAAGTGGAGCGCCACCAAAGATCCGGTCGATCCAAGCTGGGGAGCCGTCATGTCTGGCGACAACGTGTCCTACCTCCGACGCGCCGCAGGGCGAGTGACCTGACAGAGCTTTTTCTCCTGGGGCTTTGATTCAGGGTAGTGCAAAGCTCGTCGAATCATGGCCGTCCTATACAGCCATCCCCGGGACTGCCTCCGCTACGCTGACGTCCAGCCTATGCCCCATTGGGCAAACAGGGATAGTTTCCCGTCCACGGTTCTGTTTCCAGGTTCTCTGGACCAAGGCGCCCCGAGTTTCCGGGTTGTTGGGCTCTCTATTTCAAGAACAACGGCAAGCGACAGGTGCTCCCATGTCAGCACCGTGGCTTGGACGACGAATCAAGGGCAACAAGCCTGGAACTGACAGGTTCCCCGAATGTACCTCGTATTATTATAGCCAACAGTTGCCCAGATGCCGATAACCTTATTCTCTATTCTTCACAAGCTATGTTCAGAGTTCTTACCACCCCTTTGTTTGAGCGAACTCGACCAATCTTATGCAATATCTTGAACGCTAAGAATTTCTCTATGAGCACCGACACGGGTTTTGGGCCTCTATGGGGAGATGAAAGAAACCAACGCCTGATACATCCCGGTAAATTGTTATTATTACGATAGCATCGTGACCTCCTCTCTCTTTTGTGGCAGGTTTCTTTACAAGAATGTTCCATAGACGTGGGGATATTTGATTCTTCTATAATTATATTGTTCTTTTCTTAGACCTCACCAACTTACCCTACCTATAAAAGTATTGTCATATACTTAATGATACTACCTTAGGTCCCAAGGATGCCACAAGCTTTAAGCGTTGGTCTTTTTTTTGTCGCCTACTTATTGTATACAGTTATGGATTAACATAACTGGCCCAGAGGCAATTACAGTAATTGCCCACTTCCAGCCGACATGGTGTTGAGCCGAGACACTGCACTTATAGCCCAGGGGCGTAGCCTCGGTCGACCTTACTACTTGACCGCCGTTAGCAACAGCAACAGAATTATTATCGCGTAAAAACCTCGCCCTTTTTGTCGGCATTCGAAGCACACTCAACCTCACATCATGTCAGGGAGCCACTGGGCCTACTTTCAGGGGCATAGCGAGAGGCCCAAGGTAGTTCGAAGAAGTCAACATACTACCGAGTATGCCCCCCTTCAACCTGTAGTCACAGAGCCCAACGAGAAAACATGCATTCAGGCATTGTTGCTTGAACGATGATTCAGAGACTGGAAACCTGGTTCTTCCAGCTATGGCGGGGTGTGTAAGAAGCCACGCTAGAGCATGTCCTGTGGCTGACTGACAAGGATACAGGGGATTTATCGATCTATTAACAACGACGACCAGTCCCTCAAGCCTACGTGAATCGAAAACTGCTTCTGGAATCATACTTGTTCCCTCAAAAGAGATTCCTCTCCCTCTCTGTGTCAGCCAACCGCATCTTGTTCTCGCAAGCTAAACCAAGCGGCACGAAGTCAAGGCCCTGGACGTGGACGCACCGACCTTCGTGACCATTGCCCCCATCCAGTGTCCTTGCTCACATGTTGCTTGGAACCTGCCGGGTGCCCAAGTGGGTTATCGACTGACCTGAGTCATTACCTTGCATCAAAAACCGGTCAGCATGGAAATCTTGCCGTTCGGGGTCGCGAGTGACGACCAGCGGATCTAGTCTTCGCTTCGTCTTTTCTCCTTGAGGGGACTCCCTGGCATGGTTAATTTCCCCCACGATCAAGCTTCATAGGCCACCAGAGGGCCAGTTCCTTTGATGTGATCGAGCTGAACCCTGCATGACATGGGCTACTCCGATTCCAACCTCGGGTTTCATTGCCGCGTCGTGTAGACTGCGCTCTGTTCCCTGACTGACTATGCCAGTGCGAAAGATAAAACTCCAGGTACAGGGCATCATCAATGAATAGACAAGCCTCAAGCTTCGACATTGTCAGAACAACTAGACGACTGTGTTGCACTGACTGCAGGTAACTGATACAGAGACGGTGGTGCAACGGCCCGGGCAGCATTCCAAGGCAGTCAGTTGCAGGGGATAGACGTTGCCCATTCTACCCAGGGTCATTCATTTACCTTGTCAGTTAAAGTCGGCTGGAATAGTACCTACATGGATGCTTGTGGACACTGGCAAAAGCAAAGGGGCAAGACTTAGGGGAGATGGAAGTAGCCAATCCCATCTGACAACTGTAACGTCAAAGAGCAACACATGGAAGTTTATACCGAAGCCTTTTCAATTTCAATATTCTCTATCCTGGCCTAACTTGAAAGAAGTTTTGCGGATATCCCTCAGGGCCTATCACAACCAGCCGATCATGTTCACAATGTCCGTGGGCCTGTCCTGGATTCGCCTTTGGGTTGGCCATCATCTTTCTCGACTTTTGGCTTGGTATCGACCCTATGCTTCTTACCCGCCCGCTCCCTTTTCCGGCGCATTTCTCCAATCTTTTTCTGATACTCCAACTTGTCACGTTCTATGGCCTCGGTTGAAAATCGCGGGTCTGGCGCGGCTGGGAGACTGCCATCCTCGTGCGCCGAGTGCCACAACACTTTTTTCTTCGAAATGGGCCACTTGGCACCATAGAGATTGCACATCTTCTTCGGGGGCTTGCATTGGAATGCCTCATTCCACGATCTGAGATCCTTGAGTGGCTGTCCAGAGCGGATGGTTGGTGGTGCATCTGGTCCGACATAGACCTGGAAATTCCACGTCTCGTCTCGCTGCTTAGTGCAATGAAAGAAGGATCGGACCACAAAGAAAATTTGGTCGTTGGTAAGGTGGCCGAGTCCACGCAGTGCTGGCTCGTAGAAGCTCTCATTCCGGGATTTCCACGCGCGGTATGCAACCTCGGTTCCTTGCGTGTCCCCAATGATGTTGTTCAGAACCAACCGCGCACTAACCTTGAGGGGTGGTTCGAACTTCTTATCACCTGTGTTCACCTTCATTCCATCATACTTTTCGTAGAAGCACCGAGTCCTGTTGTTGAACTTGACCAAGTCCGCCTCGGGCATCCACTCGTCATGGGTCCCGTTGGGTGACATAGTGATGCCCACATCATCGAAAGCATGCAGCATCTGCTGCGCGATCATAGTTCCGTAGTAAGCATAGTTGACATAGCTTGGATAAGCTTCGCTGTATGGAATGATAGCTGCTGGCGACATGAGCTTGTTGAGCTGGTGAGAATAAGCGACGTGTTGATCCCATGGACTTATAGACCATTTATAAGCGCTCGGTGGTTTGCTGAGTGCCTCCCAGCTCTTCTTGGCGTGGTATGCTTTCAAGTTGATAAAGTCTTCGACATGCCTGGCGGGGGCCTGTTTGTAAGAGCTCTCGGTTAAAAGTCCTTGTTTAACGTAGGTACGCCTTCCGGTGAACTTGAAGTCTTTGTAGTACTTGGTAATTTCATCCCAGATCATGAGATCTGGTCCCTACATCAGATTCGTCAGGTGGGATGATGTCGACATCAGGAGTACAATACTCACCTGTTCCTGATACCCGATCATAGTAGTCATTTTCAAGGCCTTGTCAATGAGCAAGTCCCTCGCTTCCTCGCTCAGCCAGGTAGTCTCCTCAAACATTCGGATGTACTGGCTTTTGATGTTGTTGACGATGTCCTCACTTATGAACTTCCAGCGTTGCTTGTAAAGCATTCTAACATATGAGGCGCCGATCATATCGGGAAAATTTTCAAGGACGCGCTGCCTGCAGCGGGCTCGGTCATTTCCTAAGGGAGGCTATGAGGTTTGTTAGCAAGCGGGAGATACTATCAGGGTGTCAAGATAGTTTATCTATAACGCACGACACCCAAAATACTTTTCAATAATCCGCGATATTTTCTGTCTGCCTTGTTTGGCCTCTTGATGCGGAACTGAAGCCAGCCCTGCCACAGAAAGTATGCCCTGACGGTCTTTCTTGGCTGCTTCTTGAGCAGTTCGGACAGTTTTCTCCAGAACTCAGGGGCCATGATTTCGAGGTCGTCCATGGGAGGCTTCATGCCTTTAATAGGCTGGGACTTGATCACAGTGGCCAGTCCGAGTTCTGGTATCATCTCATCGAGTTGTTTGCCTGTAATCCTGCTCCAATGCTGCCACGATACGTATCAGTGATGCCTCGAGCCATTCGCCACAGTGGAATGCATAAGATCCATACCCGGAAGCTGTTCCAATCCGTCTGTGAAGGAGCCAGTTCGGTTATTTCGCGTTCCAGATCAACGATATTGTTAGCTATTTTCTCCCAACCGTCATGTCTCAACCGTGACGGGGCCATAATATCCAAGGCAAGCTTGATGACATCTCTGTAGGTCCTTGCGACATTTCTGTCGTAGTAACCTTCTTTGTAAGGCAAACCAGGGCTGAGCCAGGGTTTGATGCTGATGACCATCTTGCTCTATCATAGAATCAAGGGGTTAGCAACAAGCAGCAGCAGCAAGAAGTAGTTAATTAGAGATAGGGACTTACAGAGTTGAAGACGGATTGCTGAGGCGCAAACTTAGCAAACGCCCAAACTCCGTATTTACCCATTGCAAAGGTTGCATTTCGGATCATATCATGATCGACAGTGTTGATGGGTTTGTCCATATTGATGGACGAACTGGCATCATATTTGTGGAATACTTTCAAGATAATGCCGGCCAACACCTCGAGAGGCTTGAAACCCTTGATATCACCCTGTTCAAAGTTGAGGCAATCCTCTTGGAATGCATGGATTCGGTTGAAGATGTCCCTCTCGCCCGTTTCCCCAGGGTGGAGATTCTGCGTAATGCGTCAGCGACTTTGCTCTCAAGGGCCCGATGCGTCTTACAAGGGGCCCCCAATGGCCCACGGAATCAATTGCGTGTTGCACTAGGCGCCGCTGGCTCTGATAGTCATTCATGACCGACGACTGGTTGACCTGCCGCGCATTCTCTCTGATGACATATGTCTCGACACGAGTTTTACGGAATCTGTCACAAACATCTGAGCATCGTCAGCTCATACATCCAAGAGCCCGAGAAAGTGATGCTCACACTTGTCCCAGTCCTCGCATGGGTTTGTGTTGGTGTCAAGGGCCATGCTCTCCCTGACCAACATATCAGCTAGCCAGTTGCATCCCAGGTTGTTACAGAAGTATCTGTACGGCCCATGTCTCTCCTCGTATATGCTGGCTCTCTTCTTCAAGTCAGGGCCGCTTGCCAATGTCAAGAACGGCACCGACACGAGGGCCGCCAGAAGTGTGAAGCGCATCATGGTGTAGCTGTTCAATAACAGAGGATCATATCAAGAAACGGCACCTAGAAAATTGGTAGATCAGCTGATTCAACGACCAGATGTTTTCTGGTGTGGCTGGACAACAGAAGAAGTTGAAGCTCAGGGGATTAACGAGCATCAGGAAAAGCTAAAAGATCAGAAGAACGAAAAGGACATTTATTCTTTGCGGCCACGATTAACCATTTTGCCTAGGTCGGATTCAAACAGACGTGCATGACGATTAACGCAGCTTGAAAACTCTACACAAAGCCTCCGATACCAAAGAGAAAACGGAACGATTCTAGCGAGGCACAGTTCAACATGTTTGTTACTTTAGATGTATCCTCCAACAAAATGGTGCCTCGTGAAAGGGTGGGGTTGCGATGAAGTCGTTGAGAGGATCAAGGGAACACCAGTCAGTTCGAGTTGGGGCCCTTGAACCCAAGCTTCTGCTTCTGGATCCGAGGCAAAACACCAATCAGGGTCACAATGGCCAGGACAAGCGTGGCCCACAGCTTGAGCTTGAGCACATTCTTGTTGTAGTCGGTTTCAACTGCGCTGACAACAGTGGCGAGAAGCAATGTGAGAATGACATAGCCACTCCAGCGGTGATACTTCCAGATAGACTTGGCGTTGTGTTCCCCGCCGTAGAGCCCGGGAGTCGCCCACATGGTGAAACCCACGGCGTACTGGATCAACAAAATGATTGAGGTGATGACTCCGAGATAGCCGTGGACCGAGACAAAGTGGTCGCCGTTGTGTGAGAACTTGTTGTACTCGATGATTGTTACACCAGCTACAAGCACGAGGAAAGCGAGTAGATTGAGAGAGGCATGGACGCGCTGGCCCATACGCTTTTGCTGGGCGGTATGTGTAGGTTGCAAGCTCAGAATGGACTGGGCCAGGGTGAGTACGGCGAGAGATTGCAGAAGCGGGTGGGCCGAGAAGAGGATCAAGGGCTTGGTGAGAACGCTGGCCCAGATGAGAAGCACCAGTAAGATGATGCCCAGCTGGGCGATGATGCCGGTGCCTGGTGTTTCAAGGTGGTCAGCTTTCAAAGGCTCCGTCCTAATACAAGAGTCTGTTTTGCTGAGACGTACCAAGAACTAGATTTTTGATCATTGGGACGCCGTCTTCCTGGGCAGCATCGCCAGGTCGGCCAAGAAGCGGTTCGGTCTCACGGGCAGCGGCGCCATCTTCAGCTTCAGAAGGGAGCCGTTCTGGAATACCCGTCGCGCTCGCCATTTTTAATCTTGCGTTGTGATTGTATGCGTTTAGCAGCGTGTCCTCAATGTAGGTATGGAGGCAATGATGCTGCAGGCTGGCGATATGCTCGGCGGGCGGAGAAGTCGGAATCCAAAACAGATGGCGAACGCGTCCTGCCAGACACAGATAAAGTTGGTCGCTGGTATGTTTACGCTCAAGGCAAGCGTGTTGCCCGTCTGAGTCTGAGCGTTTTCAAGCCTCAAACATGCGATTGAGGTGCCGAGGGATGGAGAAGACACAGACGCGGATGCCCAAGGGAAGAAAACACCACGTCGGGTTTGAGTTGCAACCTGCACTCTCCCTCCGGGCCGTGTTACACTTTCCATGCTACCTGCCTAGGTACTGTACTGTGCTGCACAATTTCAACCTTGACGTCAATGACGAGCTCTCCTGCCTTGACCTATCAGAGGCCGCCTTTTGCAATCAGCTTGCCAACGCGCGGGGTAGGTCATGCTCTTTCTGGTGAGGCAGGCGAGGGCAGCAAGGAACGCGGCAAATCCCACCATGGGGCGTCGCAATCGCGTCACAAAATAAAAGTCCAGGTATAAAAGTGCCGAGAGCTGGGGGACGCTGGAGCCTATCCATTCATTACTCGATATGATTGAGCAAGCCCGTCCAGGTCCAGGGTCTCATCCTAATCGATAAGAGCTTTATCCATCTCCAAGCAGGCCCCGCCGCTCGAGGCCTTCTGGTTGGCCGGCGGGCGGGCCTTTCCTCTGGGGGCGGGCCCCGAAAAATCGCCGGCTACGTTTGGCCCTTCACTCCGTCCTGGCCGGCCGGCCGGCCGAACGAAACCCCCGCGACAGCTGGCCGCCGGCCCAACGCTTGGGCTGCCTACCCGAGCCTTTGTCTACCTCCGGCTCCCATTTCCTGACAGGAGCGGGCCCAAGAGATGCAAAGATTACCCTTCTCCATCAGAACATAGAACATACATTACCGTGGCGCCCAATGGATGCCAATCAAGAGCATCCGGTGAACATTAGCCCATCATAAAATTGGCATGATTACTCGCGTCCCACAGCGGCGGGTGGGCGGTTAACATGGACGCCGCCATCGGAAGTGGCCGAGGTCTTCCCCCCCTCCGGCCGTCTAACGGGGCCTTTGGATGCAGCTTCTTGTGAGATAAATAGATAAGACGATCCTGTTGCGTCTCTCTCTTGTTTTCCGGTTCTCGTTCAAGCCCGAGGTGACGCTCCTAGAATCCCAACGTTTGCATCATATCATCCCATCTCATCCCACCACACCACACACCATCCATCATGACATCTATTGCAGACGAGATCGAGTACAAGCTCGACGCAATCGAAACCTTCAAGGTTGCCCCCAATGACATTGACAAGACGTTCCGCTCTACCTGCATCGGTAAGGCCCCCATCATGCCATGTTGAGCAGATTCCGTGAGTTAGAGTGCATATGCTCAACCGAAAGCATAGACCTGGTCTCTAGCGCCCTCGGTGGCAAGGTCCTCGCCTTCTCGGACCAATGGTTCTGCGAGGCGGCCAACCTCTTGAACCCGAGAGCTGCCATCAGGCAACCTGGCAAGATGGTCTTCACGGGTGCCTGGTATGATGGCTGGGAGACTCGACGACACAACTCGGAGCCATTCGACTGGGTGGTCATCAGATTGGGCGTTGCCTCGGGAACCATTGAGGGAATCGAGGTCGACACGGCCTTCTTCAATGGCAACCACGCCCCCGCCATCTCGGTTGAGGGCTGCTTCAGCCAGGACGACGAGGAGGTCTCGTCGTGGCAGGGTGGTCGGGGAAAATGGGAGACGATTCTCGGCGTCCAGGAGTGCGGCCCTTCTGAGCGGTTTGGCTGGAAGCTTAAGACGCCCACCAAGAAGCAATACACGCACGTGAGGCTCAACATGTATCCCGACGGTGGTATAGCACGATTCCGCCTGTTCGGACACGCGGTGCCCGTCTTCCCTGATGACAAGGACGCCATCTTTGACCTCGCTGCCGCCCAGAACGGAGGTCTCGCTGTGTCCTGCAGCGACCAGCACTTTGGAACCAAGGACAACCTGCTTCTCCCTGGCCGGGGCAAGGACATGGGAGACGGCTGGGAGACGGCACGATCACGAGCCAAGGGCCACACTGACTTTGCCATCATAAAGCTCGGTGCTCCGGGCTACGTTGAGAGGTTTGTGGTAGACACGGCGCATTTCAGAGGCAACTATCCCCAGAAGGTTGCCATTGAGGGTTGTGAATGGACGGGACACGGAGACCCGGTTGCGGACGCCACGGCCTGGAGGGAATTTGTGCCTCCAAGCAAGACGGGCCCGGACCAGGAGCACGAGTTCGCGAGCGCAGAGCAGGAGAAGGCCAAGTTGGTGACCCACGTCAAGCTCATCATGATTCCCGACGGTGGAGTGAAACGATTGAGGGCATTTGGCAAGCGAGCTGTCTAGGGTAGAGCCCAGGAGCCCTACGTAGTGACCAATGCAACCCCGTAATCCAACGATTGACAAGGCTGCCTGAACAAGATGATTATTTGTAACATGAAGATTTGCTGTCAGCCTCGGAGGCAGCCACCATGCAGGTGGGCATGCTAATCAAGACTAAACAGCTCGTTTGTGCGGCTTTAATCTTGCTGATACAGAGCACAAGCACAAGAGCCAGATCAGCGGAGAGACAGGAAATGACGGATGAGGGGCCCGATAATGCCTGTGGCTGTGCTGTGCCTGCGACGAGTTGCCCCGTAAAGCCTAAGGCCTACTAGAGCTTGCTCCAAAATGACGGACGGAATGCATGTTTCTCCAGCCTGCGACCTCATTCAGACAATAGTGGGTGGGTAGGTACCAGGTTGCCCTCTACGACACCTCACACGATATCAACACAACCACCATTCTCTGTCTCTCTCCATCTCCCGGGCGCCCAGCGACTCCAGCCCAACGCAGTCTCTGCTCCAACCACCCACCGCATGCGCATTTGACTCCAGCATCCAACCGCTCCCGCGAAATTCCATGAGCCACCCGCGGCATCTCTGTCTGCCCCTCCTCCCTCCGCCATGGATCTAGGGGACTCTCTCGGCCCCGACGGCCAGCCCGACAACAAGCCTCGAGCCCTCCCAGCCGACCTGCCCACGTCTCTCGACGATAGGCGACACGTTGCCACCGAGCATCTCGTCGCCGAAACTGAGATGTACGATGGCTGGCAAGGTCCGTTGCGTCGCCACCCGCGCTTCTGCCGTCGTCGTTGTATAACCAACACGTCACTGACGCCGCCGTAACAGGCCAGTCCCAGTTCCTCACCACGCCCGCCCTGGCGAAGCCCCTCAACTTTGGAAACCTGTCGCTCAACGACCCCGACTATGACGACGACATCACCGCGCGGCCCAAGGACAGCGACACACGATTAATGGAGATGCTGGCTGCACAGGCCGCGCACCAGTCGGGCCCCGCGTTCGAAGATGAAGACCAGATCGCCAATGACGAAAAGCTGTCAGACGCTGAGAAGAAGGAGAAGCTTCAGAAAGCCCTGAACATGGCCGCGAGCAACGGCGATGTCGAGAGGATCGGGAAGCTCCTGGGCGGCAACGTGAAGGACTACCTTGATATCAACGCCGAGGATGAAGATGGAACACCGCCGCTCATTTACGCCAGCTGCTTTGTCCGTCACCCCCCGAAACTCTGGGCCTCAACACTTACTGATATGGCGAGTAGGGCCACGAGCCAGTTGTCCAGGCGCTAATTCAAGCGGGTGCCGACGTTAACAAGCAAGACCGCAATCAATGGACTGCCCTGATGTGGGCCATGACGAACCGGCACAAGGGCATTGCGAAACTGCTCCTCGACAACAATGCCTCCTCCGACCAAAAGACGTCATCGGGGAGAACGGCGTTTGACTTCGTGCCCCCGGACAGCGAGATGTCGTACTACCTCCACGACAATGGCTACAATATTGGAAACGCCGGCGTCACCGATGACTTTTATAGTCCTGGCTTCACCCAAGATCGATTCGAGGAGGAGATGGCCGAGAATGAGATGCGAAGACGACTCATGATGGAGAGCGCTCGTGACCTTGAGGTCGATCTAGGAAACGTGGGCATAGATGACCAGCCCGAGGTGAGAAGTGCTGTCCTGAATCTGACCGTGTGAATACGCCTTTAACCTGGTGATTTAGCCGGTCGACGAGTTTGAAGAGGAACAGCAAGAATTCGACTGGAATCGCTGCCTACACGACCAGATGTTTGTCTTTCAGGAGCATGAGCTCGACCGAATACTCGACATTGTCATCACCAAGATGACGCCTCAGCGATCGCCGTCTCAGAAACCCGTCCCGGCCAACATGATATTTCTAAGTGCGCGATATGCGCACTACCACTCGAGCCCAGAGCTGCTTGAACGCCTTCTGGTCTCAGCTATGGATTACATCAACGACGTCGTTGAGAGGTGCCAGTGGGACATGACCATCCTGGCTTTCTGGATCTCCAACGCCACCCTCCTACTCCACTATCTCAAGAAGGACGCCGGGCTTGTCGAGGCCACCGCCGAGTTCCAGGCGCAGCTTGCGGAGCTGATTAACGAGATCTTCATCCTCATTGTGCGAGATGCGGAACGACGCCTGGACAAAGTTTTGGATGCAGCCATGCTGGACCACGAGACTATTCCTGGATTTGAAGACATCACATTCCAGAACGAGTGGAAGCTGTTTAAGCGAAAGGCGCAGGTCAAGGAGGAACCTCTGGAGAAGCGCTTCCGACCCCCCTCGCCAAAGCAGCGGGCAAAGCCAGCCCCCCGAAATGTTACGTCTCTCCTCTCCTCGACTCTCTTTGTGCTCGATCTTTACGACATCCACTCGGTGATTACGGCCCAAATCATCTCGCAGCTGCTCTACTGGATTGGAGCGGAGCTCTTCAATCGCATCATGTCGAATCGCAAGTATCTGGCTAGAACAAAAGCCATGCAGATCCGCATGAACATTTCGATACTGGAGGACTGGGCGCGGACAAATAACAGGCAAGCGGAGCACTACGAGGGAGCCGAGATGCGAGCGTCGGGGGAGAACACGGTCGACGCGGCCCGGAGACACCTGTCGCCCGTGATCCAACTGCTGCAGTGGCTCCAGTGCTTCTCGTCGTTCGACGCAGACGACCTCGAAGCGCTGGTGGGTACTCTTCAGCAGCTTAAGCGGCTCAGTCCACAACAGCTCATCCACGCAGCCAATCACTACAGGCCGGAGGTGGGCGAAAAGGGGCTACCAAAGAGCGCTCTGAAATATCTCCTCGCCATTCAAAAAGAGGCAGCACTTAAGCGAGAGCGACGACGTAGTGGGATGGCATCACCGCAGCCCAAGTCGGGCCAGGACAGCAGCCCGGTGACACCTGTTAAGAACCGGTCAAACGGCAACCACCTCGAGACTCCTGGAAGTACGGCGAGCCCCCCTGAAGACGACTGGTCTGACGACGACGATGCACCCGAGCATCTCCTCCTGGACCCTGCCCTTATGCTGCCCTTCACTCTGCCCTCGGTGACTGACATGCTTGTGACATACGGGGCTGGTTTTGGCGGAGTTAACCGTGAGCGGGAGCGCAAGTACATTCCAACGGTGCCGCCCGAGTTTCTGGAAAAGCTGGAGGTGAGCGGGGCCCGAAAAGGACCCATGTTCGGCGAGGCGGACTGGGAGAATGAGGAAGTTTGAAAACAACACAAGGCCACGGTCATTATAGACCCAATGGGCCATTCGGATGGACGCTCGAGCACCCAAGAGACCGCAGTGAGAGGGCTAGGGGTCCACCGGGACTGCTCTAAGTGAGCCGAACCGTCACTTGTCGCGAAGCCTAAGACAAGAAGCGGGAGAGTAGGGACTACAAAGTAGCACCCCACGGACTAGTGAGAGCGAGTGTCAGGTCCCCGAGCGATTCGATGAACATGAACATGAACATGAAAATTTGCCATGCAAGCTGCAAGGGACAAGAGCATTGGCGACGGAGACAACTTGATCAGCCAGCCCATGGTGGCGGGAAGCGACACCCACCCACCCACACTCGGGATCCATCTTGAACCGGTCAGAACCCGGGGATCGAACGCTCAAGATCCGGTCAAAGCAAGAGTTCATTGGCATGATTGTTGGGAAGTCAAGCATAGTGAGGAGGTTGAGAGGGTGTCATAGAGCAAGATTAGCGCGAGATTGTATAGCTCCGTCTAGGCGTATGGAGTTGTCGAGGGGAAATCTAAAAAGAAAAATGCCACGATTTTCATTACCTGTTTGCTCTCATCCTTGGTGCATCTTAGCTCTATACCAAGCTCTGGGACTATCTGCGGTGCATTCCAACCGTCCGACCTGCCAGACCAGACGGTGAAGGCAATCCCTACTCCTTGATGATACATAGGTAGATGACGGACGCAGTGAGCGACCTCGAGGCCGAGTGAAGCTTCAAGCTTGGTGGGTCAAGGATACCCTAGCAAGGATTGCGTACCCACCGGAGATGCGGTGTCGTCTAGCAGCTGCATGCACTCAACAGCTGGCACGCTATGTACGGCCGGGAGAGACAACAATTTTCCTTTTTCAAACAGCCATGGTGCATTTTTCCCCTCGCGCAGCGTGCCATTGTGCGTTGTTTGTGCCCTGCAACTACACGCGCACTCGCGCACAAGGAGCTGATGCAGTGGCCTCCTCTGGCCTCCTCTGGCCCATGTCACATGAATTGGTTCTGGTCCGTTTGTTCCCGAGCTATCGTGCCGCTGTTAACTGGCACAAAATCTCAGATACAAGATGAATCGAAAGACAGAAGACAAGCGCAAGATCTCACCGCTGTACCCCCGCCATGTCAACTTGGGCAGTGTCCCCACTACCACGCGATGGAGGGACGGACGAACGCGGAGGATGCAAAGGCCAGGGACCAGGGAGGTTCAGTGTGGATATCGAGATGAGCTGGCACGCTAGGAATACGGCTCAGGCGAGTCAACTGTGGCCTACGGAAACGTGGACTGCGAGAGCCCAACGGGAGAAAGCATGGCCATTTCTTCCGTGGCCGGCCGTGTATTTTCTCCCCCTTCTGATGCCCCCTTTGCAGCCTGTGTAGGTGGCCGTCTGGATGGCCAGGCTCAAGGATGGGCCTCTGCTTTTGGGGATTTCCCCCTTTCCTGTCAATATGCTTTCCGTCTGCCACAAGGTAGGGCAGAGTACGATGACCCTGGTCGCATCCCGGCAGGGAAGCTCACTAGATTCGGGAGACGGGTAGATCATTCAAGGTAAAAAGCGGATTCTCACCAAGCATCACAACGCCCGTCTTGGAAATGGTTGAGACAGGTATGCAAGTCTGGACTGCCGTGCCTCCCAGAGTGTTCCAAAGGGGACAGATCTGTCTGATGTGACGATGGAAAGAAGAAAAGAAAGTTTAGATCCATATCCGTAGTAAAGGGGAGAAGCTTAAGGTTTATGGCGGATGCTCGTAATAGACGTGGTAGCCCCGGAAGAGACGGGCAGTTTCATTGACGAGGAACGGGATCAGCCATTGAAGAAAGCAACCTCGGTTGGGAAGCGACATAGATGCAAACAGAAGAATCTGTTCGGCACCCAAGAAATGACAAGAGGATGACGGATTCGAGCATCCAGATCGGACCGAGAGGTGAGAAGCCGTCTTGGAAGAATGGCAAGCCAAGAGCCAGTAAGAGTAGTAGCATGAACGGCTCGGCTGCTCGAGATGGTAAGAAGTAGCGCAAGGTGACGGGCTGGTGATGAATTAGGTGCAAAGAAAAGTAAAGTTTGATTCGAGTCGTATTGATCAAGGTTTGGTCAGCCAAGCAAGCCCCGAGTCTAGTGAACCTGTTTGGACGGCAACGTTTTCGCATCTTAGTGGCGGCAACGTTATCCTAAAGCCCCGAGAAGGACCTGGAAAAGTCAGTTGGATGAGGCTAGACGGGCGTTGCTGAGTCGTATGGATGCGTGGTTTTCTCCCCGGTCGTTAGTAAGCCACTCTGAGCCTGAGCCTGAGCCTGAGCCGCACTCTGGCACTGCCATGTAAGGCATGGTGAGCTGGCTGAAGTATGGATGCTGGCTGGCGAGCATGGGCGAGTTTGTCAGTCCCGGGAATTTCGTGAATCTAGAAGGGACTGTTTTGCATAAAAGGGGGCTCGACTGGGGGAAATGCGCGCAAATAATGCAGGCGTGGTGAGATGGACTGAAGTGTTTTGTTTTGGTGAGATTGTGGTGGTGTCTTATCCCGAGTGTGTGAGTGGATGTCTCGGTGCTGGGTCGCGGGTACCTTGCAGACCATGGCTCCCTCCCCTGTGCGGCCTGCCTTGCGTGGTCGAGAAAGGGCAAGGAAAAGATGGTCCTTGCGCAATGGCCCTATCGCTCGGCATCTGGGATGATCCACGCACGAGATGCTGCCTTGCCGTGATAGGTCACAAAACTCTCCCGGGGACCCATTCCGCCCGCATTCGTGGCCACTCAGAAGCCGTTGTGGATGGCGGGAAGACTTGTCAACTTGTCAGAGAACAGGCTTCTCAACCGGCGCGCCCAATTGACCAAAGGCCAGCCGGGGAGCCTTACTTGGCTTTAGGGCCAAGGGCTGAGGCGGGCATCATGGCGATCCACTTGTCGAAATCGAGAGATTCTTTGTCTCTGTGCTTGTCTTGGCCATCCCTTGCAGCTGGAATGCGACAAGCTTTGGCACTTTTATGAGAAACTTGGCTGACAATAGCAACGGCGTGTCTCACCAGATGCAATTGGGGTGGGAATGAGGGAGCTGAGCGGGAAATCCCCCGTCCTTTCTTGCTTGTCTGGTCTCGTTCCGGCAGCCTCTTAACTCTATCCGGGGATCGGATGGAGACAGCATGCGGAGGCCATCGACATAGCTACCTAGTACCCGGCTCTTTGCATGCCTCCAATGCTTTTCTGTTGGGCCCCCGTTACAACACTGGCTGGACGTTAGCGACGGCTGCCCTCCCGCGCCTAAAAAAAAAAAAGAACGTTTTCTTAGTTGCAGGAGGGTTGCAATGCGTTCGGCCTCAATGCCTCACGCTGAGTGTGTCCCAAATGGTTTGAGTCTGGCTGAAGCCTCTCGTCCATTGAGAGACCCGAGGTGCCTGAACCCAACTCTGGCCTGACCTGACCCTGGTCTTTGGGGCGTGCGTTGATGCGTCAGCTACATGGCAGACGTGCGTGCGTGACGAGACGTTGATGTGTTGTAAAGTCGGCCAGCCTCAGCTCACACCTCATGCCCGGTAGTCACCCCTGGTTAGTCCGGGTGCGGTGTGGGTAGCGGCCGTCCAGATCGACCGCGAGGGTTTTCACCGTCTCGACGCCTCGTGCGTCTTTTGCGTGCTCGCTTCCACATTCGATCCTGCTGCTGGCCTTGTCCGCCTCCACCGGTTGGATCTATGGAGAACGGGGTCGTGCTGTAGCCAACGAGAGGCCGTGGAGGGTGGATGATGTGGCTGCCGCTGGATGGGCAATGAAAAATTGTCGTTTTTTTCTTGCTTGATGCGTTTGACCGACCCGACCTCTTCGGTCGCTTTCTGATGGCCCCGGACAGACTAACTAATCTATCCTGAGCCAAAGCTTCCATTAGATGGATGCAGTATCCGTAGTAGTATATGTATAAGGAACGCACGGCGACCGCGCGGTCCCAGTCGCCCGTCTTCTTGAGTCTCAACCTTGCCTTCCACTCTCGCCTCGACCTTGCTTTCAGTCCCCGCGACTTCCATTAAGAAGACCCCGTTGTCTCTCTCTCTCTCTCCGACCTCCGGCTGGAGAGCAATTAACGCGAGTGGCTCAGCACAATAATAATTACTTGCTGTTCAATGTCGTGCCGGCATTTCGACTCATTACTACCAACAAATTCTTGGCTGTTGCTCTGCATGCCCATAACTGAACGTCTGCCATACACGACACCCGCTTCTGTCGACTTATCCGATCTGCGAGATTGCGTTGTCTCATTCCAACTGGCAAAAGTCTGAGACTAGGGATTGTGCCCTTCGTCGAGAGGCTTAACTGGGAGCGCAGCGAAATTCGAGAGTCTCGACGTCTTACTCCAGAGGGGCCTTTTGCTCTCCCTTGACGAGTCGTCATCGCCTTTGTTCCCTCTATAATACCCGCACCCGCCCTTCTCGCCTTTCTCCGGGCTCTTTTTCTGGACTCTCTTCGCCCAGCTCGTTTCCTTTCCGAGCTTTTGGCTTTAGTGTATGTGTTCCCCGGCATTGGCGCTGTTCCCTTGCATCTTCTCCCCCCTCTTCGACCTACCTGCCGGGGTCTCACTTACAAACATCACACGGGTAGAAGGTCACCGCCTTACCGACATCTAACAGCCACACCACGATCGTCCGCACGGCTGCTTGTCAAACTTGACCCAAAAACGCCATGTTGCCGCCCAAATTTGGTAGTGCGCGGCACAAGAACAACCCCACGGAGCGCCGAGCCAGCTTGAGATACGATGCGAGCCTAGTGGCCCTGCGATACGAGAAGACTGTCCCGGCAGAACCTCCCATCCCTATCGTCTCGCGAAATCCTGCTAGGCCCTCACGCCGGCCTTCGTCTTCGTCGGCTTCATCTCACAGCTCTCACCACCGCACCGTCGTTGTTCCACCACCGGGCAGCGTCGCGCCGCCGACAGAGGAGCACCCGGCCCTTCGAGGCTCAGCATCATCCTCGCCGTCGCCCCGAACATCTCCCGTCTCGGTGGAGGAATGGAAGCGTGATTCCGGTGTTGCTAGGGCTAATTCTACATCGACGATCCACGAGGAGGAGGGCGAGGACGACTGCGTGGACTTTGGCCCTCTGTGCGAAAACACTTGCAGAAACAATACCAAGATTCCCGCGGTGGCACCGTCCGTCTCGTCTCTGGCGTCGTCCGCTGCGTCGCGGTCTGGTACAACGGTGCCGCAAATGGAGGATCCATTTGTCGACGAGAATAGCGTCACCGCTCCGCTAACATCGGTGTCGAGTGCCGCATCATATGTCGTGTCCAACGCTGGCTGCACCACGCCGCCTCCTCCACCGCCGGCGTCCCACTCGGATCCTGCAACGCCCACTCGGGCCAGCAGGGCTATTCCCATCTCTATTCCCTTCTCCAAGTCACCCAAAATCCCGTCGTCCCCTTCTTGCCCTACCGCCTCGAGCTCCTATTCTCATACCAACTTGCACCAATCTCCCTCTTGTTCGTCGTCGTCGTCATCATCACCATCATTACCGAATTCTTCCTTCTCCGCTTCTCCTCGCAGGTTCGTAAAGAGCTTGAGTTTGCGGTCAGGGCAGCGCTTTGGTACAAAGAGCTTATCCCAGATGCTCAGCACGCCAATGCAGCCCCTGTGGCGGGGCTCATCACCCCCAGCATCTAGCAATTCCAGCACCTCGAGCACCCCAACAGGCACCTCTCCCACCGCTACCCCTAGCCCTGCCGCCACCGCTACAGCCACCGCTACCCCTATGGCTGGGTCCAAGCAGGCACTATCATCTTCTCCCAAGGGTTCTTCCCGTTTTTGGCACAGGCCCCGTTCTGCCTCCACCAAAACGAGTAGCACTACTACCTCGGCGGGGACCATTTCATCTGATTGCGATCTCCCCTTCATCCCCCTCGACGTGTCCATCCCCTGCGACAGTCTCCTTGAGGATGGCTTCATGAATTCTGTCTCTTTCTCCAAACGCGGCAGCATCATGTTTGGCACACACGACGTCGTTGCCCTCGACGGCACCGCCGGTCAAAAGAAGGACGAGAACGCAAACGCGCCTGCGACCCCAAATCACGACGAGAGCGATGATGGACGCGCGACTCCCACTCCCACTCCTACCACCACCACGGCGCCCACGCTCACGCCGACACCTACCACGCCGACACGGGCTACTACACCTACAACGCCCGTGTCGCAGTCCCTTCCTCGACCCAGCGACGAGTCCAACGACATGAATACATCGGAAAGCAGGGCGGACGCTGGTTCCCCTCAGGACCTGATGTCGCCCCCCGACATTCGCGTCTTGGCCGCCGACGTGGAGAAGGAATCTCAAAAGGTGAGATCGCTCTATACTGTTGGCGATGGTTCCCGCGGTGAGCCTGGCAAGAGGCGCTCGTACTGCGAGCGCCTCGAGCCGACTCCCGAGGTCCCGTCCGAGGATAATGAACTTGACCCGTATGGTTTTCCTTTGACGTCCCAGTTTGGCTCATCTCGGACTGAGGTATATGCTAACTCGTCTACTCCATTCTAGTGCTCACGATCGCCTTTCTCCAGCCTGGCAAACGCCCGTGTCTGGAAGTTCTTTTTCCCCACGCTCTGATTCAGCTGGTGGACTCGAGGATTGGGACGATCTTGAAGGCGCCCACGTTGATCGATACGGATTCATCACTCTGCCGCCGGCAAGAGTTGGCACACCGACAGAAACCAGATCTGCGTCGGGGTCGCCTAGGAGACGCAATGTGCTGCAGAAACGAGACCAGTATGGTCTGTCGTCGCTGAGTGGTCGACGGACCCCAACCAGGAAAGTCTCTGCGCGGTCGCTCAACACACAAACATCTGAACTATCGCTGTCGACGTCGCTACGGTCATCCCGATCCGTCATACGCCAGGCAAGTAACCTGTTGCCTCACAACCGCGACAGGCGATGGATGGATGAGGCTGGGGACATGCTCAACTCGACGCCTAGCCTCCAAGATATTGTCGACGAGATTCAGGCTGAGAGGTTGACGGAAACAATGAAGCGCAAGGAATGGGAGAGGTCAGAAAAGTGGAGGAGAATGGCCAAGGTCGTCCGCAAGGGCGGCGAAGGCCAGGGCATGGAGTTTGAGTTCGACGCCAAAAACCCGAAACTCATCGACAGAACGTGGAAGGGTATCCCCGATCGATGGCGGGGAGCCGCATGGTGGTCGTTCTTGGCCACAAGCGCCCGGGAGCACCAGGAGTCAGCCACAGAGGATAGGATCGTGGCTGAATTCCACCGACTACAAGTGCGGAGCTCACCTGACGATGTCCAAATTGACTTGGACGTGCCTCGAACCATCAGTCGCCATATCATGTTCCGACGGCGTTACCGAGGCGGTCAACGATTACTCTTCCGTGTCTTACACGCCATCTCGATCTATTTCCCCGAGACGGGCTACGTCCAGGGCATGGCGTCGCTGGCAGCGACGCTGCTGTGCTACTTTGACGAGGAGAAGTGTTTTGTGATGCTGGTGCGCATGTGGCAGCTGCGCGGACTTGCGCGCCTTTATCGCCCTGGTTTCGAAGAGCTCATGGCCGCGATGAGCGATTTTAGCAACAACTGGCTCAACAAAGAAGTTGCTAGTAAGCTGGTGAGTCTGATGCATTCTCGTGATGCTCTTGGACAACGTACTAACAATGGGTCCCAGGATGAGCTGTGCATCGATACCACGGCATACGGTACGCGCTGGTACCTGACCCTATTTAATCTTTCCGTCCCCTTCCCGGCGCAGTTGCGGATTTGGGATGTCTTCCTCCTGCTGGGCGACGACTCATCTGCATCAAGCGAATCATTTGTGCCCCGAAAGCCCGGGGCCAACCCGCCTTCATCGGGCGAATACGATGTTCTGCACGCAACAAGTGCAGCACTGGCGCAAGCCCTGCGGGAGGTTTTGCTGGGCGCAGAATTCGAGAACGCCATGAAGGCCTTGACATCATCCATTCCGATCAAGGACGAAGACCTCCTGATGAAGGTGGTCAAGGCGGAATATAAACAACACCACGGCAAAAAGAAGTCGTAGCATGTCTTCTTGCCATGACACTTGGTCCAAACGAGGACTCTTCCCTTTGTCAGTTTGACATTTTGCTTTTCAATTCCCCTTTGTGTACATTGCCCGGAGGGGTGTCACGATAGCCCGCAGGGTGCTTTTTTGTCTGCTTTGCGAACCGCTCGATACCCCCCCTAAGCCACGGCCTCTGAGGGACCACATGCCTAGACGAGGCCTAAGGATTTCCTTTGTACTCTGGTCCAGTCCATGAGGACGTCATGGATGCGGCAGAAAAAGAAGACGGAGTTTTCTCTTTTAGCGGTCGATAGCGTTTGGAGCCACGGAAGCTAATTCTATATACCCCCTCCTGGCACTGCTTGTTTTGTTGTCCTGCTTTGGGGTTATGAGGGTTGGGATGATGCATCATTAATTATGCGTGTACATGAGGGGGAAGGGAGGTTGGAAGCA
Organism: Fusarium sp. JS1030; assembly: GCA_000966855.1. Lineage (NCBI taxonomy): Eukaryota > Fungi > Ascomycota > Sordariomycetes > Hypocreales > Nectriaceae > Fusarium > Fusarium sp. JS1030. The sequence continues at coordinate 509,187 of JWIW01000075.1, read as the reverse complement.
AGGAAGGGAATGCGTGGTCAGTCAGTACCCGGGCAATGGCTGACTGGTCTGGTTGTCAATAAAGGATGAGAGGGGAGGAGGGCGCTGCTGGGTTGTTGAAGCTGGGAAACGAGATACGGGGATGGCTGGCGGAGTGGAACTTGGCAGTGTACGTTGAGAGAGTATGTTGTCTGTATGCTAGTGGACGGGAGTAAATACCAAGTACAGCGCAGTACAGTCGAGTACATACAGTAGTTGCAGTGCATCAGTATGGCACAGCCATGAGCTTTGTAGCTGTGGCTTGCCTGGTCATATCATGTCCCTCTTGTCCTGTCTTGTCTCGTCTTGGTGCTGCTCTGCTGATGGCATGGCTGGCTGTGGTGCAGCAGTTGTGTGCGGTGCGGTAGCATCGAGCCAAGGCATGTATGTAATAGATTGGAGTCGAGGGCGCCAATCTTTGCTGGATTCAACTCTCGCTAATCAAGCAGGCAGCCGCACCGTAAAGCTGTCAGTGGCACGACCAATGGCTGCGAGTCCCCTTTCTCGCTTGGGACGGGAGTGGAGGGGAGGGGAGGGGAGAACAAGAGAAGAGGCTCGTGCTGGTCTGTGCCCCATCCATCATGGCCCCGACATGCCGTCCACCCATCTCTCTCCCACTTCGCCGTGCCGACTGCGCCGATTGCCATTTTGGGTCTTCTCCTCCGGGGCCGGCTCCGGGGACCCGGCGCCCAGCAGGTCGGAAGCGGCCTCGGCGCTGATTTGATGCGGGGAGTGGTTTGGTGGGTGGGTAAGATGACGAGATGTCGAGTTGTTTTGTTGTCTTTTCTTTCCACCAATCTCTTGCTCTTGTTTCTCCCCTCGCAGGTTGCTTTATCTCGTAGCACTCGTCCTTGTTTACTTATCGTCAGCCATGTTTTTTGTTGAGACATGCACGGTAACTCTGGGCTGGGAGGGGAGGGGCATGGGCGTGGGCGTGGGTACAGAGAAAAGAAAAGAAAGGAGGAAAAAAAACCAGCAGGCGCGATGCAATGCAACGGCTTGGCGATGGACGATGGGGCGATATGTGACCAAATATGGGCAGCCGCGACTGGGAGAGACGAAAATGAAAGAGGCAGGATGACGCCGAGTGAATGCAATAGCTGCCTGTGCTATAACGATGGCCTGCCTCCTGCCTCCTGCTTCCTGCCTCTCTCTCAGCTGCACCAGTTGCATGTTTTTCCTCTTTCCTCCCCATCGGATCGCCAAATCAACTCAATCCCTCCGCCACAAGCCGCATCTCTCTTGCTCCATTCCCATCGGTAATGTCGTCGTCTCCACGGCACATGCACCCTCGTCGTCACCCACCCACACTCTCGCGGCCGAGTTTTCCCCTTCAAGGCACACGTACGCAAGCCACACGCCCTCGGCCGAAACTGAAAATGGGGTTTCTTGGTCTTGTCCAGGACAATAACAAAACAGGGTCTGAAACACTGTCGAGTTCTTGACGCGAGTGTGGCTTTCTCCTCCTCCTCCTCCACCTTCCTAGCCCCCTCCATTTTGTCAGATTGGGAAACCCGTTCGGTACCTAGCCTAGTGTTCCATCCGAGAGATTGTGGCTTCTTCGTATTCTTTTCCTTCTCTTGTGGCTTGCTTGCCTGGGTTGCAGTTGCAAGTGGCATCTAGATTTCGCCCTGCTAGTCAAAGAGAGCTAGAGTAGTTTTGACTTTTAGATTTCCCCTGGCCTTGTACGAGCTATGGCTTTCACGTACCTTCCTTGTTCTAGACTGGATACAGACGGGGGGGTCGGAGGCTAGTTTGTTGACCGTGGTCAAATCTCACATGATAACAGTTGAATCTGCATCTAGATTTGGCATATATGGTCTGGTAACTCTTCCTGCTGTACCCGAGACTAGTTGATGCTCCGGAGTGAGACCCAAAAGAGACAACGTCCGTTAGTCTCAAGATATTACACCAACGGCACACACGTAGGCGCGGCTCTGATCAACTCGACAACTTATACCTTGAAAGTGTCGTACATTCCTTGAAGCTGCGAAACTTCGTCTTCCTGCTTACATCTTGCCTGCAGGGTATCTATAGTGCCCGTAGAACCGTCTGTCCAGCCTAGGTAGCTCTCCGGTAGCCCTCTCGTTCCCTAGGCCGGCTGTACCAAACAGATCCGTTCCAATGCTTGGGTTCCAACAACTCCTGCCAGAATATGTCCTTGCTGCTTATGCACATAATCCCCAAGAAAAACTCCGCTCCGCCCAGGTCCATCCGTCTTCTAAGCTCCCCATTTTCCCCGTCCTTTCTGTCCATCCTACCCAAGTTGCCAATAACAAGAATGTTTGATTATAAGACATAATTCCTAGAGTTGCGCCTTCAACGTCTAGCAGTAATAAAACAGAGTCAAGAACCGTCAGCTTGGACTCGGAATCGAATTTTGTAGAAGCTGCTGCCAAGTAGCCGCCCGGCTCGTGAATAAGAAGTGAGCAAGAGGCCCCGGATATCCAAGTCCCAACAGGGAAATGGACCAGGGGCCAATATCCTACTTCATTCCAGTCATGGTGCCGAGCCAACGCACTCAGCTGCCCTAACAGTAGGACAAGTGAAAATAATAATAATACCAAGCATGCCCCCATCATTTGACTGGGCCGTTGCTTTCATCAGAATCGCCAATTGTGGGTGTAAAAGCCAGGTTGGCGCGTGGCGCACAAGCGCGAGAGCTGATCGACAGGGACGCGTCTAGAGGAAATTGCCCTACGCCCCTTGGCCATCCCCTGCACCCTCAGACCTCTTTGACGTTTCTTCCACGCCAGGTTGCGACTTCGATTCGATCAGAGACGCTGGTCGATTTCGCTGTTCAGCCTCATCGCTGGCATGAGGGGGGGCTGAGTGATGCGATGACGGCCGGGGCTCTTCGGAGAGCATAGACGAAACCGAATGCTTCTGTGACTCGCTTCGTTCGCTGCCCAATCGGTCTTGCAAGGGCCCGGGAGTCGAGCTGCGTATCGGCGACATGCGGCGGAGCGGTCCTCCAAAGCTCTCCCTTCTAGATCGGCCTGGGCCTGCGCGTGGAAAGGGTGAAAAGTCGCTCGTCTGACGCATATGACCCCGTCGTCCCGTGCGAGTCACGGGCGGGTTCGATAAGCTGCTCTGGACAAAGGGGGGTGATCGAAGTCGTTGCTCGCTGCGGGTGGGAGATGGGACAGGCTGATGCTGCCCCGTGGCCTTGCGCTTTCTGGGAGTCTCCCCTATGGTCACAGAAGCTGGGTTAGTCTACAGAGAATCTCGCTTTCTCTTGGTCTTTGACGAACCGGAAGGGCTTCCGGGCCGGTTCGAGCTGCCACTGGGCTGCGACGTGGGCGGCTGCCAGTGATGGAAGTATATCGAAGGACTCGACTGAGACTCCTGCTGCTGCTGAGTTTGCTGCATGTGCGGGTGCGAGTGCATCGCAGGGGGAGCGCCGTGTGCGGGTTGCGGGACGTTTGTATTGAGGCTCGGCAAACCTCCCATAGGTCTGCCTATGGCACCGCTGACCGTCTGGCCTCTCGGCCTTGCTGGTGACCCCGGATATCCATATCCTGAAGCTGAAGGCGCCGGTGCAGGAGGAAGCCCAGGACCATGGTGCTGGGCGTGGGCATGTGCCTGAGATTCTCGCTGGTGCTCGGGAGAAACAGGCCACTGAGCAGGCATAAGCTGAGGACGAGGAACTTGGGAAGGGGGCATAAACTGCTGTGCCCAGTCCAGAGCAGCCGATGGTAGAACTCCTCCGCTGCCCATTCCAGTGAAGACGAGCGGAACCATGGGAGGGGGAATGCCGCCTGAGAGTGAGGTCCGCAACATATCCATCTCAACCTTGCGCTGCTCCAGGCGCAGACTCTCCTGCCTTGTCCGCTCTTCCTCCTGCCTTCTCTTGTCCTCCTCTGCCCTCGCCTGCAGCCAATGCCTCATGGACTCCTCGGCGCCCTGCCATTGCTGAGGCGGAGCTGGTAGCTGACCCCACGAGTCCCTCTGCTGGTGACCGTGAGGAGTCAACGTTGGTGGCGGGGGTGGAGGAGGTGGTGGAGGTGCATGGTGTGCACCGGATGGAGGAGCACCAGCGGTCGGAGGCTGCTGGGGAGGAAGAGTCATGGCCGCCGGCGGAGGCAGGCCACGGTGAGGAGCCGACATGGGCTGAGAAGGTGGGCTGTGGCTCCGGTGAGCGACCGGTAATGACTTTGTTGCTGGCTCTTGATATATCAAGGGGGGAGAAGGTCGGGAAGTTGAAGGCGGAGTCGGCAGGTCATGGACGGACTTGTAGCCGTAAGTTGGTGGCTGCTTGACGGTAAGCATCGTTGTGTGGCAGCTGGGCTACGCCAGTGGGGACATGTGCGCGGGCGGGAGGGTGGTTTGATGTGTGTGTCTTGTGTTTCGGGGGCTGGGACTCTGTTGCTAGGTATTGACTTTTGCAATGGGCAAGTTGCCGAAGTCAAAGCAACTGAGTTGAGTCCAGAACCGTGGACAGACACACAGAGAAGGAAGAAGAGGTGGTGGAGGTGAAAGCAAAGACGAGGACAATCAACAAGGTTGGTGTCGATAACGATGATGTGGTGGTGGTCGTGGTAGTGGTGGTGGTGTTGTTGTTTTCGTTGCTGCTGATGGAGGGGAATGGACCTTTAAGAAAGACAAACGATGGGGGGAAACAACAAAAGGCACAAGTGGAAATAATAGGGAAACAATGGGGGGAGGGGATAAAAATAAGGAGGACATACGATGTGGATGTGGATGCGGAGGCAAAGCTTTGTATAAGATGGCGACGGCGGGCAACGAGCTGGAGATGACGGCCAGCTCCAGATGTGGCGGTCGAAATAGGCGGGGCGGATGAAACCAGTTGACAAGCAGGGCCAAGCTCATTTGGAACCGCTCATGGATGGTTCTTCCACATGGCACACATGGGGGGCACGCGCAAAGAAGAAAACAATGTACCCAAGCTGCAAATGGTTAAAAGTAGTGGAGGGGAGTGCAGGACGAGAGAGAGGGACAGAAACTGCAACTAGAGAAAGACAGAGAGAGGGAGCGAAGGAAGAGGCTCAGCCAACAACAACAGCAACAACAAAGCAGAAGCAGAAGCAACAGCCAAGTCAACCGACAGACAAGGAAACTCCCGAGCAAGGCTGAGCGACGAAGGAATAAGAGAATGACCAAGATGCCTGCTTACTGCCAACAAGGACACAGACGCGGACGCAGGTACCAGCCGGCGCAATATCAATGGGATTGGATGTTAGTTGGTTCTGTGTCAACCAACAGAGACGTCTGTGGGTTGTCGACAGTCTGAGAACCCCGAGCAGAGCTGTCCTTGTAATAGAAAGGAATGAATCAATCAGTTGGGGGGGACGGGGACATGGGATCTGGCTAGCTTGACTGGGTTTGTCTTGTCTGCCGTGATCCCAAACCCTCTCGGTCAGTATGTCCTGTCTGTCCGTCCGCCTGGCTGGCTGGTTGGCCACTGACAAGTGTCTGCGCTCTGTCCTCTGCCGCGACGGGGACGAGGGTAGCTCGCTCGATGCAAGCGGGAGATCAGGGAGCTAAGGGCAGGGCCAACGACTCAGGAACGCAAGGAACGAATAGGGACCGAGGTCAAGGTGGAGGAACGAGAAAGAAGAGGAGAAGAAGGGTGTTGATCTTCAGCCCAAGATGGAGGAGAGGGAGGAAAGAGAAGAAAAAAAGAGGGCTGAGCGAGGTGAGTGAGGATCGGAGCGAGTGGAGAGAGGTGGTGGTGGGAACGACTTGACGGAGCACACCCGTAAGGTCAAAGGTAGAACGGGCATGGGAATGGATGGATGTCTACCTACCTATGTACACGCACACGCCCGCACACGCCCACCCGCTTATACGCACATCATCAACCGCCGGTCGCCGAAACGTCTCGTCTTCTGGCGGCGTCTTTTTCTCCGGCCTGCGTCTTGTCTCGTCTCGTCTCGACTGCCATGGCAATCAGAGACTCTTTCCAGCAAGACTGCCTTGATGAAAGCCCGCCCCGGCCGCGCAGGGGATGAGAGACCGGGGGTTGCCAGTCCAAGAGGGAGGGCACTAGGCGTCAAGGGCCCAGAATCCATAGAGCCAGAGCCGAGGGCTCCTGATCAAGATGGTCATCCAGCCAGACATCCAGCCAAAAACGCCAAACTTGGCCAGGGACAGCCGGATGGGACACACTCAGGGCAAGGGCCGAAGCGGAAATCGTGCCAGTGTGGAGAAGCAAGCATGCCTGGATTATTTCACTAAAGCAAGGCCAGGCAAGGTTACCTGGGAAGTTTGGGATAGAAGCGTGTATCAGAAAGAGATTTGACAGATTAAGCACATGGTAGCGTACCTAGGTCGAAGCACGGGGAAGCCAGCAGGGGTTGTCGACAGTGGCAGACAAGAAATGTGGCTGAAGCGAATCTGGGAGCTGAGCGAGGAATGAAAGCCCAGTCCCGTCGTCTGTCCCATCAGAATGAGTGTGGATGGTTTTAGAAGTTTAGTAGAGAGAGCCAACAAGAAGGGATGTGGGACCGACGAGGGTAGGGATGGATCAAGACAAGTAAGTGGAGGGGCATCGGAGGCCGGGGAGGGGCGTGCGCCATCGACCTAGGATGTAGGAGTGTAGAGAGTGTGAAGTGGGCGACACATCTGTCAATGGGTGCATGTAAGTGAATTTCCAGCTGTTAAGGAGGTGTTCGTTCAATGCTCAATCGAGTAACAACTTCGTCCTTTTGTCGCTCTAGAGCCGAGATTGACGACACGAGCAAAGGCAAAAAAGAAGATGAGACAGGCAGGGCGCCTGGGCCTTCAGCTGGATGTCCTGTTAAGCTTTCCTCGTACCTTACCCCAGGTTACAGCTCTTGGGGACCAACGGGCGAAGACGATGAGGCGAAACCCTATTGTAGCACCTAGCACCAGACACTCTTCAGCCTCGAGTTGACTCCGTGGTGGGCGGCGAGGGTGAGACAGGTTGCAGCAGGCTTCGGTAGATGGGCGGCAATTCAGAAAATCGTCAATGGCGTCGTTGCCCGTAAAGATGGAGGGCCAGGAAAGCCCCGTCGGTGCCCAGGATTTCGATCCAATGCAGGAGATAGAGGAGAGCTATGGCGTAGGACAGGCAGCTTACAGTCCTGCAGCTTGGTTGGATCGATTGTAAATGTGATGGAAGCGTCGGATTGGGCCCCTCTAGCGGCCACGTTTTCCCCGTCTGTTTCTCGTATTCATCTGCTGTTGGTCGGTTGCGGGTTTTCTTTTTCTCTTCTCGAATTCGACCTTTGCAAGGGTTCGGTCGACTTGCCCAACGGCCCGGGATGTTGATGCTGGTGTTGGTGCTCAGACCAATTTACAGTGCCACAGATCATGCTGGCTCACAAGGGCACCAGCCTGCTATGGTGCAGCAGCACAGCATCTATTGTCAGTGTTGGCTAGCCATAACCGTGGAGCAGCAGGCAGTATCTCCAAGGGGGTGAAGGTGTGAGTGAGAATTTGGGGCCCAAGAGAGAAGCGTCCGGTTCGTGCTGTGCAATGTACCACAAGGATGCGACTTTAATCGAGGCACGGGAAGTGGGTGAGAGATGGATCTCGACAATGGCCCAGAAGGGGGCAACCAGAGACGGTTCCACAGAGGGCGTTCCCCATCGTAGCTTAGCAGCCGGGTTTAAGCTGCTTGTGGAGATGCGGAAGGAGGAGGGGCGTGCAAATCGTCCGTGTGCCCTTTCTGTACGAGTACCTGTGGCTGTGGTCTATTGTTTCGGGTGCGACGGGGGCCCATGGCAGACCAGAGATTGGACCAGAAGTGCGGGAATCTCAAGTTGAAGCCATCACGGAATAGCGTGCTTGAGAGGCTTCGGTTCTAGCTCCTGCAGCTTCCATTGTCAAGAAGTGGCTTAGCGAGCACCTTGTCTCGTACCTGTCTTCCTCTGCCGTCGGCATACTCTTTCGAACCATTCCTTCCCTGTTCCTAGCCCAGTAGCTCTATTATCTAAGCACGAAAAAAGGTAATCACCTGTGCCACCACCTCCGCCACCTCACTTCATCAGGTAGGTAGGTAGGTACTGTACTAGGTTTTTGAGCAAGTTTCTCAGCCGCTCTTTCCGTCAGGTCTCAAGGTCCATGGCACGTAAGGTGCACCTACCTATCCACCTACCTACCTAGGTCGGTACGTTACCACTCCAGTTCCCATCATGAAAGTGGTATTCTACCCTTTACATCTCCAAGTCACACAATTCACATCGAAGCCCGCCGCCACATCGCTAATATTTACATTCCATGTATGAGATCTCGACAACCATCATCATAACTGTACAGCTCAGCTTTGAAGCTAGCTAACTAGCTAGCAACAGCGGACACTTCCTTCAACAGCACGCCAACGCCAACTTTCAACGTCGCCAACGACTCATGGTCTTTGGCCCAAAGTCTATTCACGGACCACCAGCAACGGGCCACCGTGCAACTTGTGCCCAGTTAGCCAGTGAATATCTGCGGCAGCATCATCCATCGTCATCACAAAACGGTCCAACACTTGCAGATCCCTTTCATCCCTACCGACTCCCATTTCGTAGCTCTGTCCCAATTCGTCAGTGCTGCCTGGTCTAGCTAGTCAGCTTCTTCCCAAGGACCAGGCAATGATGCCCAGGCTGGTCATGATGCGTTGGCCGAGGTTTGGCAGCCTCAGAGTCAAGCTCCGGGCTGCTCAGGGTGATCCATATTCGCCTGCCACAGACGCCGTCCCCGGGATCTTCTCTCAAGTGATAGGCGGGACCTTGACCGAGCGGATCGTTGAACCAACCGCCTCGCAGCCACATGCGCCAGATCCGTCTAGAGCACGATGAGGATTTATTGGTGGTGGCCCCTAAGCCCAGCGACGGCCATCCGTTCATTTATGTACTGTACGTCCCAAAGTCGTTTGGCGGCCGAGCCCTGAAGATGAGCGGAGGTCAACCCAATCATGTCTTGATCCGTTCGTTCTTCCTCTAAACGATGTCGAGTTCGAGTTCTGGTTCAACAACAACAAAAGAGGCAACAACGAGCGTGCAATATCACACCCAAGCCCTGTTTTCTTGTATATATGGCGAAGAACCGAGATGGCTTATGGTCACCAAGCTCTTCTTATCATCTCGCTCCGTCGCTTCATTCAAGGCCTTGCAATCGCCCTTGTCATCGTCATCACAGGGCAAAGATGAGCAAGGCCGGAGGCACTCCACCCTCAGACCCCACCCTCCCAAAACGGTTACGCCCCTCTCGCACCGTTAGAATTCGCCGGCTGCCGGGAAGCGCCACGATCCAGGTCAAGGTTAGAGTCGCGGGGCAAGGACGACGATCAACAGGGTCTCGATTCGCTTGGTGGGTGATTTGGTGATGAGCGACTGATACACCTCTTCATCTGCCCGATACCACGTCTCTTCGGAAATAGCGCCTCTGCGAGCCCGTGTTAGACCATCTGCAAGGAGAGCCAATCTGTGGTGGATTACCAGGGTCCCATCGTCCGCTGAATTTGGACTGTCTCGATCAGACAAGGCGTCGATGGATACGATCGCCCGGAGAAATCAGACGACGGAATGTGTCTTGGATATCAGCGCAGGCTTAGGCTCACCATCACCCTACTTCTATTGCGGAGCAAGTGTTGATTGTTTCGTCCAGAGACAGGCAGGGATACGTTTTTTTCCCTCCACGACAATATTTGTCTGATATTGGGAGCCACGACGACGTGGCGGTCATTTCTTGCTTTGAGATCAGCTCTTCAGGGATGGAGATCCTCACGCTCACCCTCGCGGCTACGGCCGGTTTCGTTTTAGGACATTTAGAAGCTGGGGCAAATGCAACGCTGATTGACGGGCGGGTGCGCATCCTATGAAGGGCAGGCAGCGCCCAAGGACTGTCCTTGTTGATGTCGAAGCAAGACTCCAACGTATGGCTGGCTCCAGCAGCAAGACACACCAAAATCAAACCCAGTGCGATATTCTCCCGATACCGATGCCTTCAAGCCCCCGCCTGGTTACACCAAGACCTTGAAAAAGCCCCAGAACAACAGCAGCACGTATGCAACAGTCACAACTGAAGAGCTTCCGCGAACCTAGACGTCAGTGTCTTGGATTTCCAGGTGCACGTCGTACAGGAGAATATACATCATATCCACCCAAGTCGGCTCATGTCAAGTAAGTAGCCGATCCAAAGTGCAGGCAACGAAATAGCTGAACCCGGCTATGTTGATGACCAAGTTGGCAATCAGTTCAAGTGGGTAGAAGCCGTCGCCCAGCATCCCATCTACAACTGGCGTCCGTTTCAGCCTCTGGCGAAAATCAGCATAGGAAAATGGAACGGAGTAACCCAGCACTCGGATGTCCCTTGTTGACATAATTGCCGCCATCATGGTCGTCTCGCAGTACACGTATTGTGGCGAGAATAGAGGATCCGCCTCGTTTTGTTCTCCCCTGGTAATCCCGTTTAATCGATGACAGTCGTAAATATACGCAGACATACATGGCCGACTACGATTCACAGCTGTCGGTATCCGAAGGCCCAGTGTAAGTCATTTTTGATGACCCCTCGTTGATACTGCGCCACATGGCCTCGGCGAGACGCCAGAAAGGGCCCAAGCCTAAGCCAAAAGCGAGGCTCTTCATCTTCACTTAGCCGCGATTATTACACATGAGGAGGAGGCCTCTGCGAGCGGCGAGTTTGTAATTACAGTGGACTGAATTCCTTGCCAAAGTTGCTCTTATGGTGTGTGGTTGCGAGCCTCGGGGCGTGCACATGGATTAATCGAGAGGCCAGACCAGCCAGAGCAAAAGCCAGAATGGCTACCAATCAGAAGCCGCGGAGGCCAGCTACTCTCAATTTGTCCTCCAGCTCTGCGAAGCCACAGATGCACCAGCCCTGATAGCGGCCTACCAAGGACCAGGGGTCCCGGGTTGGCAAAGAATCAACAGCCAATCAAAAGCTGAGCATGTTAGCCGGGCCCGAGACGCACCTGCCGGTTGGAAACCCCTTGTCAGAATAGGACATCTGAAACGCGATGACCACCCCCTCCTTCCCCCTCATGCGTCTTTCTTGTTGTCGTCCAAACTGGAACTGGGTTGACGCCCATGCCCTCTGCGCCCTCACTTTCCCAGATCCATCATCCATCCCAAGCAGGCCAGTCAGTTAGGTTGTCAAGGATGGCAATCGCACACGAGTGCAATTGCTTTCTTTTTCCTTTTCCTTTTATTTCTTTTCTTGGTCCTCGTCTTCATCTGCATCCAACTCAATCACATCCACCCTTGGCTTCCGCCTCTTCTGCGCTTCCCCACTCTGTCACCCTCATCCCCGCCCCATGCCACTTGCATGGAACCCAGGATTCAGATGAACCACATCAGCCACCCAAAGTAAAGTATCCATGAGCATGGCAATTCATCCCACACACACGCACGCGCAAAGTGCACAAAGGAAAGAAAAGCAACGGCTAATACAACTCTTTGCGACAACAACGCATGACCCCTCCCCGATGTCCCACCCGTGGCCTTCAGCTCAGCTGTTTAGCTCCCTGGCCCCTCTCTGGTTGGTCTCGCGGCGACGGTTTGCACGCAGCCCATCCCAGACAGCTGCAGGACATTACGCAGCGCGTCCTTTTTTTCTTTTTTTTCCCCTCTGTTTTTTTCTTTTGCGGCATGGACTGAGGGCAGCTCCATGAAATGAGGAACTTGTTCGTCACACTGGCCTCATACTGTAGCAGAGCTACTCAGCCGCGAGCTGCAACCCTTGTTCGCCATCGTTGGATGTACTGGTCCTGTTATGGTTTCTCCGTGGATCTCTGATATGCAATCTCTGGCGCAGTCACTCACACCGTCATGTTGATAGAGTCGAACTGTTGACGCCAAGGGCCTCAGCTCACAGCATTACCTTTGTTGAGTGTGAGAATTGCCTGCTCATCTTCACGACCTAGGTCTCTCTAAGCACGAAATCACCACCCCAGCTGCTGCTACGTCAAACTCGGTCAACCTGCAGTCCTATTGTTGCGGCCCCCAGGCGCCTGAGGACTCCGTCCGTATTCACGCCTCAACTGTATCCTTCTGTTTCCAATGGCTGCTACCGTGCCAAGTAGATGCGCTGCAGCTGCGCTCCAAGTCCACGTCGCCGAAGCCGTGTGGCTGGCGTGGCCATGCATCTTCCGGGTCACACCCCAAAGTCAGCCTTCGTCAGTCGTTTCCAGTCAGCCGCCTTTCAGGCAGGGACGGCCCTGTTGTTCAGACTGCAGCGCTTTCTCTCCCCTCAACGGCCCGGGCCCCCTTTTGCTCTGTTCGGCGGTGAGCGGCGACGGCAGGTTGATGGATCACTGGTCCATCTCGCCATTTGTTCTGTCTATACTAACTTATCCCTTGCCCACCTCGCTTCGCAGATCTCTTGCTTTTGCCTCAAGATGTCGGGCCGTGGCTCAGGTCTCGCAGCAGGCTCTGTCAGCCACACGCATTGAGCTCGTCTCATTCGCTGTGCCTTGGAAGCTTGGAAGCTCATGGCTGCCGTGTGAGCTGATAGATCGGCAACTAGCTTTAGCGACTAACCCTCGTGGTCGGCCCAATCCGATGGCACCCTTGTCGACATTGAATCTAACTGTTCCGATCTTGGTGCGGGTCTGGACTCGACCTCATCAAGTAGCGGCCTTCCCAAAGCAACGGTGGTGATTGCCAGAGACAAATTCCGCTTTTCCTTCAGTCTAACGCAATGTTTGCTGCATTAATCTCTCAGCTTCCACATGACACCGCAATGGCGGTGTACTGTTTCGAGCTCTCCTCTTCAGCTTGCTTGGTTCGACATAGCCCTTGCCGAATATTGCAGTCCGCAGCTGAACTCGAAGGTGCCCTTAAGTTTCAAGCAGAAGCTAACTGGCTCTCAACCCCACAGATGTTCGATTCATGGCCTTTGTCTCCCCGTGGCTGTGTAGACTTGCTGGTAACTTTGCGCAGATTGCTCAATACTCGCGGTGGGTGATTCGCGTGGCTAAATCGGGATACGAACTCGAGTATCTCGTCGGCGGCAACCTACCGAGATCAGGTCTAACTACGTACATCCCGATAAGACGTGACTGTCGGCTGCCCGCGCCCAGGAAGTGTTACACGAGGGAGGGCTCGCAGGCTGAAGCAACACATGCATATTTGATACGGAGCCAACTACCCTATAGCTACGAGCAACTTGACACGTCGCTGGGTACTTGCTATGAATCACGATGGACAGGCCAGGCGATCAGTTGTGTAACAGCCCAGCAGGTGGTCAATTCGATAACCGCAGCATAGTGATTCGCCGACAATCGCGGTCAACCTAGGATAATTACACGGTTGCTTCCTCGTCATCAGTCAAAACCTGGCACCAGTTTGGGCGATCAAGATCAGCAAAATGGTTACCCCTGCTAGCGCTCCCCAGCCCATCTGACATGTGTCTATCGTCCGAGAACCCACGAGCCCCAAGATTTAAGGCAAGCCATGGCGCAGTGATCGGCAAAAGAGGCTTCGACGGACGCCAGAGATTCTCTTAGTTCAGATGTGCGGGCCGGGAAGCGCACTGGACATTGCAGGGACAGAGGATGCCTCCATTCAGAGCACGCAGGAGGCAATTCCCATCCCTTGATCACGTACTGCGGAATGAGTCTCGAGGGAGCCGGTAATTACGTCAGATATGGCGGGGGTTTACCCACGATATGAACAGGGAATTTACCAAGGGGTGGACAAGTGAGTGAGGCTGATGATGGCAATCTTCCCGAAGGCTACACGCGTCATCTACTGGCGTTGTCTTGGCCGCAAGCCGAAGTTCGGTTACGACATGCTGTTTTGAGAGGCAGCGTCGACGCCTATTTGCTACGCAAGTGCTGAAAGCAGAGCTTAGCCAATCGAGGTGGACCAGGAGATGAAAGAGGGAAAAAAAGCAAGGTCCCAGACCTCTTGACTGTCGTCTGCTTGCAAAGCACCCTGCCCAATGAAGGATATCCTTGCCAATTTCCGACGGTTCCCTTTCTGGCCCTGATCCTTGCTCCTAGTCGCCGGTCCTGGAAAGCTTGGGTTTCGAGTTTCCGCAATGAATCACACTGAGCTCGGGCAACGCAACACGGGTAGTCCACAGACCCTCATGTTCGTGAGCGATTTGAAACATGACAGGACCGTTACGGAGGATAAGACCATCGGATAGGGCCGTTTCCGCCGCGCGCTTGTTTGTGCCCTGAGCGGACACGAAGCTCATACAACCTTGCTACATTAACTCCATACTTGGGCGAGATGGCCCTTTTGCGCTGGTTGGCCATAGCTCGGCGGGCTTGCGAGCTGCTAGCTGAACAAGCGTCCTCCTCCTCCTCCACTAGGCAGTTGACGAGTCTCGTCGACAAGCATCCCGAGGATCTAGCACCGAACCGCCACTTCGTGGAGCCGCATCGAGTCGCTTCGATGGGTCAGCTTACAGTACACGGTGGGCTTCGTTTCAAAGCTTCTTTTACGCCACCCCATGGCCACCTCTAGGACCTCGGGTTTTGACGTCTTTCGTACATGGTGCGCAACCCGTCTCATCTAATCTCGGACGCCGATGCTCACACACGCGCCGCCGCCGTCGTCGCCAACGGCCGCTAGCGCATGCCTCCCATGTGGCGTTTCGCATTTCACTTGCTTTCTTTGCATGTCTTTTTGCCGATCAAAGCCCGTCCGCGGTCATGGCGTCTGCTTCTTTTTCTTTCTTTTTGCCTCTGAACCCACCCTCTCCTGCCCCCCCATCCAAATCGAGTCAGCGTCAAATGCCGCTCGAGACATGGGGATTGGTACAAGGCTCTTCATCAGATTCACGGTACAGTACGTACATACAATATGGTTCATCTTGACTACTTGCCCCGAGTGCCATGGCTGATAACGGCGGCGGGCATGGGCAGGTACCCCACCCGGCCGGATCCGCTCTTAACAACTGGAGGCGAACGACAATCACAGGCGAGGTCCGCGAGTTTATCCCTGGGGATTCAAGCAAGGCTCATCCTCGAACTGCCATAAACTTAGAGCGCTAAGTTCCTGCGGCCCATGGATTTGGGAGACTCGAGGCATGTAAGCAATTAGAGGAAACATAGACTTCGTATATCACGTCAGAATAACTCTCCGTAAACCACCCCGGAGCCTTTCGCCTCTGGTGTGCACCACCCAAACCAAGAAAGTCGATGTGTATGCCAGTTTAGTGATATGTTCTTTTGAAGCGAAGCAAAAGGGAAAAAGGGAGGTGTCTTGCAAGTAGCCCCGGATGGCTTACCACACAGTCCTTTGCCTTCTTCCGTCGTCCATGCGAATAGAAGGAAGAGAAAGGAAACGATGAAAAAAAAGAGAGCCCCTGTTCGTTCGCCCTCGACATAGCCGACCATCCTGTCTCGAATGCTCCTCGCTGATAAAAAAAAAGAATAAAAAGAGAACAACATTCATATCCAGAGCACGCCCAATGGCAAAGAATAGGGGGTAGTCGAAAATGCTTTGCCGTCCTTCTAATGTATCTGCATCCTCTTCCTTTGTAACCGTCTGCCAACCCATAAACCTTTAAACCGACCACCGCTTTTGCCTCCCTGACTGTTGCATGGTATGAGATGTGAGAATCAAAAAATCAGGACAAGGATCTAGTCTGTCGTCTGAGCAATACGGTTTGCCCGTGAAGTTAGGGGTGGTTTGTAGCATCCTCCCCGCCATCGCCCTAATGAGGAAAGATTCTATCTTTGAACGATGAACCCGAAGTGAAGCTGCTGCGCTTGCTTGCATCCTTCCCGGACCCATACGGGGTGTTTTCAGCCTTTTGGCCATCTTCGATGAGACTAGTTGAGCTCTGCCGTTGAGAAGCCTTTTTGAGGACCCCCTTGGGCTTTTCGGTGAGGGTACCGGCGAGAGAAGGTCTTTCGCTGTTAGATTCGCTATTTCGCCGATTCTTGGTCAATTTCCGAGGAGGACGCTTATGCGGTTGCGATGAAGAGCTGTCCGCCATAGATGCCATATCCACAGAGCGGCTGTCGCTTGATGCACGGCTGGGTGCCACGGCGTTTGTCGAGTGTGGCGAGCTGTCACGGAGCGCCATCGGTACAGGCTCTTGACCATGTTCCTTGCCATAGACAGGGCTGTCTTGCGCCAGCAACGAGGTCTGATCGACTGGTTGGTTGAACACTGCCCCTTCCTGCATTGGGTCTGTGACCGTGTTGGATGGCTTTCTTGTTCTCGCGGGTGGTTGTACAAGAGGGGCTGGAAGAGCGACTGCCGAATCGGATCTATGCGAGCTAGCTCCTGAGCTCGTTTGGGAGCTGGATGGAGTTGGATGAGGCGCCGGGCGAGAAGGTTCTGCCTTTGCCGGAGCATGCTGTGAGTTGTTAGCCCAATTCTTCATCCCGTCCTGCCCCAAGTTGCTCACCTCGGTGCTGAGATATGCGTCCAGCTTCTTCTTTAGCACCTCTGACCTGACGGGTTTGGCGAGATAGTCATTCATCCCAGCAGCCAAGCACTTCTCCCTGTCCCCCTGAATCGCCGAAGCAGTCATCGCGATGACCAGGATCGTGCGCACTGCATCTAACGAGTCTTTTCGAATCAATTTTGTCGCCTCGTAGCCATCCAACACTGGCATTTGAACGTCCATAAGAACGACGTGATATGGCTTGCCTTCCTTGGCTTTCTGACGAAGCCCTTCGACAGCCTTGAGTCCATTGTCATACGCCACAACATCTGTGTAACCCAGCCGCTGGACATACTGGATGGCGATCTTTTGGTTGATGGGGTTGTCCTCGGCCACACAGATGCGAACCTCCTCCCTCGGCACCTTGGACAAGTCCAAGTAAGGATTGGGCGAGTCGGCTCGTTCCAAGGGCGATGTGGTCGCAGAATATCGGTCGATAGGAGGTGTCGTCTTTGATTGTGCATCACCCGCAGCAACATCGGATTTGGCCTTTTCGAACGTGACAGTGAACCAAGCTGTCGTGCCAACATTCTCCTCACTCTCAAGCCTGATCTTGCCCTTCATCATAGTCTCAATAAGGGATTTGCAGATGCTGAGACCCAGGCCACTTCCGCCGTACTTCCTTGCTGTGCTGGCATCAGCCTGGCTAAATGGCTGGAATAGCTTGGCTAGCTGCTGAGGAGGAATGCCAATGCCCGTGTCTCTGACCCAGAAAGTAAGCATGGCATGCTCCCTGGTCTCTTTGTCAAGCCGAGCACCAATGGTGATTGAGCCATCTTCAGTGAACTTGAGGCTGTTGCCAATAAGATTACCGAGAACCTGATGGAGGCGGATGGGGTCACCATATATCAACATGGGCGGCAGGTTGATGTCCTGTATGATCTTGACGTTCTTTTTGGAAGTCTTCTCGCGATTGCTGTAAGACACCGCCCGGACGACCTCGCGTACCATGTCCTCTGGGTTGAAAGCGATGATGTACAGTTTCATCTTGTCGGCCTCCATCTTGGAGAAGTCGAGGATATCGTTGATGACAGTCAACAACAAGTCGGCAGAGACACGAATGGAGTCGGCCATTTCAAGTTGCTCCTTGTCTAAATCGCTGTCACGAAGAAGTTCCGAGTTGCCAATGACGCCGTTGAGAGGCGTGCGAAGCTCATGGGACACGTTAGCCAGGAAGATGGACTTGGCTTTGGCAGCTTCCTCGGCGAGCTTGACGTTTCTTTTGGCTTCCGCTTCTGCATCCTTGGCCTTGGTCTCTGCTTCGAGAGCCTTAGCAAGAGCACGCTTCTGGACAGCCACCATGGACCGATTCTCCGCCGAAATCTTCTCGACGTTCTTCATCGCGAGCGCGTTCGAGTAGCTAATACCAATTTGGTTGACGAGGAGCTGTAGGACGGTCACGTTTCGGTCAGTGAATGCGCCGGGCTCACCCTCAAGGTACAAGACTCCCAGCAGCGGCTTGTTGCCATGGCAGATTGGAATAGCTATGATTCCCTTGCCGACAGGATTCCTCTGGTGCCAAGATTCGTTGACGTTTCCGAATCTCTCATCGGCTATCAAGTCGGGAACGAAAACCGACTCTAGGAAACGAGTACAGTAGAGGACCACATTCTCAGCTATCAAGGATGTTCCTGACAAGGGTATGCCTGGCAGATGGGCTGAAGCGCCCTTCTCAGGATCACCACTGGCTGCTACACACCACGAGTCTGAGTCATTGTCCTGGACGACGATGGCAGCCAGCGTAGCTGAGCCGCCGCAGGTTTGTAGGATGACATCACACATAGTCTTGAGAAGCTCATCCACCTGCAGCACCGAGGAAATGACCTGTGAAGACACCAGGATGGCGTGTAAGTCGATCATATCGAGTGCAGGCAGTCCCGCCCCGGGCTCAGCCTGCATGTTCATCGAACCCCGCCACGCCCCTATACGCTCACCCTTTAGGTCGGTCATGTTCATGCTGTTGGAAGTGATGTGTGTCAAATCTCCACCGTCTTCGCCGTCTACAGCCCGGTACTGAACTGACGTCGTATCGGCAACAAAGTCAGTCTGAACGCCCGTGTCAGTGGTTCGGTGACTTCGTGTTGGGCCGTGAAGGAGCAAGCTGTGTCCCTCTTCAATAGCCCTTGAAACACCGCTGGCGCCTATTTGCCGGAATAAGCCCACTGCTTCGAGGAGTGCCGCCCGAGCGGACCGACGCGCGCTTCGTCGGATGAAGAGGCCTGCCATGAGATAGTTGCCTAGGGCTTCGTCAAAGACTGCATCGTACTCGGTCGCATGGTCCAGAGCATGCTCGTAGTGCTGGATGGCTGCTCCGTGATCCTTGGATAATTCTGCGATCTGTGCTTGCAGTAGCTTCGACCAGCTAAGGTAGTTGATGTCCGAGACGACCGACCATTCATCGATCATCTTCACAAAACCACGCAACTCCTTGATGACGCCCTCAGCCTGCGAAGCAAAGTCTTCGGTGGGCGAGCAAGGAACCTGCATTTGTTGTAGTAATCGCCCGGCAAGGGATAGACCATAGAATAACAATATCAGTCTGCTGTTGCGCGCCGACCAGAGCAATATCAGCTCATCAACGCCCCTCTTCCCGATCTCGATGGCGCGCTCATAGTGGCCATAGAGGAAAAGAGGAATAATCTCAAAGCTTTCGTAGAAAGTGATGGATCGATTACTTTGATGGTGGCAACCACGCA
This sequence comes from Fusarium sp. JS1030, assembly GCA_000966855.1. Classification (NCBI taxonomy): domain Eukaryota; kingdom Fungi; phylum Ascomycota; class Sordariomycetes; order Hypocreales; family Nectriaceae; genus Fusarium; species Fusarium sp. JS1030. The sequence continues at coordinate 490,123 of JWIW01000075.1, read as the reverse complement.
ACCACTTCTTGTAGGACTCCGCAGTGTGCTGTTCATCATTCATGATTTCCAGCGCACTCTGTATACGGGTCTTACCCTGAAGGGCACGGCAAAGCTGCCTCACAGCAATGAGGACGGATCCACCCCTGGAGTCGAAGTACCAGTTAGGTATTTCCTCGCAACCATACTGGCAGAAGCCTTCGAGATCTGCACAGTTCTCACCGCTGAAGAACTTGAACACTGCAGACACGCCATAGCTCATAATAGTTGATATCCTGTCGCCCGCAACTGACGCATACTCGATGGCGTCCTCCATTTGTGCCATGATTGTGGGCATGGTCATGTTGACGTGACCGATGCACATAGGGTAGAGCATCAAGCCGCGAGCTAGTGAGTACGCGTCCCGAGACTGGTAGAGAAGCTCTTGAGAGGTCGTGCCCAGATCCACAGCAAATTGTGTCATGTTGAACCGTGATAAAGCAACCATGGCAAGATAGAGAAAACCCATGCCCGATTGTGGATATGCACCTCGTTCTAGATGCATCTCTACCATTAGCAGAGTAAGATGGTAATATCGTAAACCGTCGCTCCACCAAGCAGCACTAATGGTCTCGGCGAGAACAGCCCCGATAGATGCGACACTGGAATCTTCCGACTGCTTATAGTTGACCAGTTCGGCGTGATCCATGGTTTGAATCTGAATAGATAGACGCTCAAACTTCTCGTCACACTTTTCAAAACTTGGATTTTCATCCAAAATGACTCCTAGAGCAACGAGGCAGTCCTTGAGTGAGACTAGAGCTTGGTCCGAGTCACCATTTTGGGCGAATATTCTTGACTGCAAGACATACGCTGGTGCTTTGTCGAATGGCGTATTTGAATTGGCAAATATGGTGTCGAGGGTTTCGTTCGCGGCAGTGTAGTGTCCCATGTACAGGTAGCACTCGGCTGCCCTCAGATAGAGTTGCATCGTCTCCTCGTAAGAAACATCTTCCTTGCCCTCAGTCCAAGGGTCGTCCTGAAGAAGAGCAACCGCTGTGCTGTAGTACTTTGCGGCCGTGGGCCTCGCACCGCTCTCCGCAGCAGCTTGTGCCGAGTCTGTCAACAGCTTGCGGTACTCACGACGACTTGGAATACGTCGTTTGATGATTTCCACGGCTTCGCAAATGTGGGAAGCTGTACTGTCTCGTTGCCTCGTTTCACCGGCGTAGTACTTCTGAAGCGTCTGTGCAATAATGAAATGCATCTTCCGGGAATTGCATTCTTGCAGATCCGACGACGCATGAATATATCTATCGTGGGCAAATCGAAACCGATCATCGGTCTCACTGGGGACGATGATGTAGGCTTGAATGGCCGCTTGAAGGCCAGCGATAGCCTCGCCCTGAGTGTAGCTCTTATGTGCAAATGTTGGGCAACAGGAACCCCAGTCATCTTCGTGGTAATCAAATTCGCCGCCCATCAAGTGGCAAATAAGTTCGAACGAGAATGAATTGCCAATAAGGGCTGCCCAGGCGAGTAAAGTCCGCGCCGCTGAGGGAAGTTCGGTCAACCTATGCGTAATGAAACCTGTGTCAAGCACGTCGTAGTCCTTCTCCCCTTGAAATTGCTCGAAGAGTCTGTCCAGGTCATAGTGCCACTGACTATCCCTATAGTCGTACCAAATACATTTCTTTCGGTGGCATGCACTCAGCATCTCTCGCATGTAGAATGGATTGCCTGCTGTCTTGGACTGGAGAACGAGAGCGAGTGGGAGAACTTCTTCCTTGGGACGGCAAAGAGTCGTTGAGACGTATTGAACAATGTCGTCTTCGGAGAGGGGGGACAAGGTAATTCTGGTAACTAGGGGGCTGCCGGATCGGGGAAATTCTGGTCAACTGAGTTAGCCTAAGAGGTGTTAACCAGCAACAGCTTAAGCCTACCGTCAGATTCAAGGGGATGAATGATGCTTTGGATTTTCTCCCATGTAAGTTCTTCCGTTCGGTACGTTATAATGATGACCATTTTCATCCTCGAGGCGATGATTTGTGAAATGAGCTCCAAGGACTCATCATCTGCGAAATGGAGGTCGTCTAGAGAGAAACATATGAACTTGTGGGCCGTGAAAACTCGAAGGACGTCTAAAAATATGTTCATCAATCGCATAGTCTTGGTAGATGTGCCAGCACGAAGAAAATCTTGGGAGGACTGGGAAGCCACGCTGGGATTTCTCGCAACAGGCCCGGGTGAACTCCCAGGGGAGGAACCCCGACGATTCAGGTTAATCTTGCCATTGCCCTTATAAGCAAAATGCTGAGAAGCAGAGATCGACCGACCGACAGAGACCTCGGGGGGCCCAAGGAGGAACTCAGGAAGGCCTAGCAGCCGGTGCAGCATTGGCCAGACAGGGCGGACAAATTGCTTGAGGCCCTGATGAAAAGGGGTTTCGGTGTTTCTCTCGCCCCAAACTTGCTTGAACAGGGACGATAGCAACTTAAGCAGAGGTCCAAACGCTGTTCTCCTCGCGGTATCAAACTTTGCTGTGGCACAATAACCCCGCCTCCTGGTCTCCGCGAGAACGCTCTGGACTAGGAAGCTCTTCCCAAGCCCACCTGCGCCTTCTATTGCGACGATTTCGCAGTGGTCGCGACGGCGAAACTTGGCAGACCCCAACTGCCTGGAAAGGCTAGAAGCAGTTGACTCTACCATGCTGTGGCGGTTCTGGGACTCGGCCCCTGAACTGTCGACAACACTGCGAGACTCTATGGAGATAGAATGATGCCTCTCCCATGGCTTGGCGACTCGAGGAAAGGCGCCCGACGGTGAAGATGAGATGGTGTCGCCAGAGATTGTCTGTGTATCGGAAAGGAGCGGATGAAAGGAGTTTTTCGGTAGCTTAGGATCTGAAGATGCTGTATGAGTGAAAGAGCCGCTGCGGCGATTAGTGCCATCTATAGAACTCGCCCCCTCACTAGAGATGTCGTCAAAGGCGGCTACGTCGTTTGACAAAGTTGAACCATCAGAAAACCGGTTTGCACCGCCCTTAAGATTCATAGAATGGCTCTTGGCAACGCGGTCAATGACCTTGCTCAACTCAGCTTGTTCTCGCTGGCGGCCAATCATGAGGGTCGGGAGCATGAAGAAGGATGATACATCCTTGGTCCCAATCTTCCACTCCTTGAGTGCCAGCCAATCTCCATCCACTAGGAATTGTTGGACCTTGACCAAGTCGTGACGGAGCCCGCTCGCCGAGTGGTAACGGTCAGTAACATTTTTGGCCGTGCACTTCTGAATGATCCGCCCAACCACGTCGGGGATGTCCAGTCGTACAGTCGACACATTTGGTATCCTGCGCCCCAGAACTCCTTGTACGATGTCGAGAGGGCTGTCACCATCGAAAACGGGTCTTTGAGTCAACAACGTCCAGAATAGGACACCGAGAGAATAGATATCAGTCCGACTGTCAGGTTCTGCTGGCATCCGTCCTGTTTGCTCGGGGCTGATATAGAGTAGTTTGTTTCGGGCGCCTAGTTCCTTTGAGAGTGTTGACCATCCCGTGCTTGTTAAGCCATGCTCAAACGACCGAATACCGGATCCAAAAGACATTACTTTGACCTGTCCCTCTTCGACGTTGAAGTGAAAAGCATCGCCGCGAATTTCCCCATGGATCATGCCCAGGCCATGGTGGAGAACCTCGAGACATTGTGCTGCACCGATGGCAAAGTCGAGGAAGTATTGCAAAGAAATTGGATCGTGCAACTCGGGCTCATTCTTGCGAAGCGATGTAAAAGTCTCTCCGACGGTGCGGGCTCTGTAATAAGCTGGACCCATGTCCAGGACCTCGAGAAGATAATTGGGGCCGGGATGCTGATAAATGGCGACGATGACTGGTGCGCGATCGCCTGGGAGAGGGTTTAGCCTGATGAGATCGAGAGGCTTGACGATGTGTTGCCCAGTTGGATCCGAGTCGGCTGTCAGGCTCTTGGCGATGTGAAAGGCGCGCTCTTCACGCAGGGCATGGTAGGATATGCGAGCCACAACCTGCTCTTCAACATATTGGGCATCGTTGGAGATGTTCGAGGGTACCGAGGCTGGAGGTGTAGTTGCGGACAAATCAATGCCGTCGCTCGAAGCTGAGGGAAAAGGTTCTGACGGCGATGGCCGGCCAGAATGTAGTTTCAGGACGGATCCGGGGCTCGAGGCATTGTGAGAGCTCGAGGGGGGGGAGAAGGGCGACACAAAGCGGGTTCCATAGACATGCCTGATAGGGAGTTAGTAGTCAACACTGCGTGCCTAGTGAAAGCATAAGAGGCCCGCCAAGTTGACATGGTTTCTCGTGAGGCAGTGCTGCCGAGAGCGCACTTACCAGTAGTCGTATGTGGAGTGGAAGGGTAACTGGTAATCGTCCCAGGTATAACCAGCTAACTGGCGGAGTCGTTCGTAGAGTCGGGGCGGCGGATCGAGGAGGTCGTCGGTGACGAGTGACACGCCGTCCATGATGGAGCGCGAACGGCGGCGCGCCGCGAGGGCGTGGCAATCGGCGTCGACAGCAGGGCGGAGAGGCCACAGGAAGCGGGCATTCGCAATCAATCAGGTTCAGAGGCACGCAAAAGTTGGAGCGCCCATCCTTGGAAATCGGTCGGTGGTGAATTTAGGGTTGAGGGATGTAGTCTGAGAAGATGGGTCGGTACCCAGATGTAACAGGCCCGGGAGAATCTTGCTTGAGGCGCAAATGCAACGCAAGACGACAATAAGACCTGGGATCTTGTGGGATCTACGCCTGGGTCGAGGTGCGCAGGTAGTAAGACGAGGGAGGTGGGACTCTCTTGGATACGGCGTTGGGGGAGAGTCCAAGGTTGACGAGAGGGTCGTCGTGAAGGGGCAGCCGTAGGTCGAGGCTGCCGGGGATCGGAGCACGGAGAGGGAGGTCTCGCAGGCGGTGGTTGTTGATCCCGCAGGAAAAGAGATATGATCCCGGCCGGCGATGTCTGAAGACAGGGCGATAGTGGTGGTGACAGAAGGTGGATTGGTTGGATTAGGTAGATTTGGTATGTAGACAAGAATATGAGTGGACTTGGTGGTGGTGGTGGTGGATTCCCCCCCCTCAACTGACGGATGGGTCCCAGTAGCTTTTTGGCGGATGGATTGGCGGATTGGGTAGATTAGCGGACTGGCCGGGCCGTTTTTGACGGGGTCCCTTGAGTTGCAGACTGAAGGTGTGAGTCGGAAGCGCCAGGTTTCTCGTGTGTTGACCTGATTGCATGTGGCCATGTATGTACCTAGTAGAACCTGGTTTGATGGTGAGTGGATGGATGGCGGGTGTTTTCTGAAGATTCAAGGGTCCTCCTCTTGTTCACGAGCTGGCGGTCCAGGTTGGGATGGATGATGAGCTGGACAGAGAGAGGTCCAAGTCGGGTGGCAGTGGGCGATGACGGCTGCAGGGCCAGCAAGGGTAGCTTCCGGTTTGGCAGCTAAGGTAGGTTGTTTTGGCATGGATGCCAGAACAGGTTGGAAGGGACGAATAACCTTGGAAGGCCTGCTGTTTCCCCTGTCATCCAGACGAGACCCCTACCGCAGCCAACTATGTAACTACCTTACCTACACTAACAAGTTGCTCTCGACATCTCGAGCATCCCGTTGGCTAGGTTGGTGGGAACAAGACTACAGAGTATCGCCTCCACAGCAACCCCTGCCAGTGCTTTGGCCTTGGTAGCCGTCACTTGAGACAGCCCTGAGCTTCTCCATATTCTTCCACCGAAAACCGGTCATGCCAGAAACCCTCTTGTTTTGACTGACCTCCTCACGTGTCTGCTACCACGACTCCACCACGTCAACCACCATCATGAACCTCACATGCACGCCTGTCCTATCATTGCCACAGTCACGTCTTGCCTTGCACAGCTGCATCTCTGCAACGCCAGTTCTCTCTCTTCCCTTCACCGTTGCCGCTGTTCCCGCTTGGGCACCGACAACAACCCTCGTAGGCATGTGGCTCCCCCATAGGATGGATCTCTGGCCTCGTTTTCATGGCCCGTTTTGCCCATCCCTTCTCTTTTGGCTAAAGCGCAGGGCTAGGAAATTCTTTTGGCCAGAGGGGGCCCCCGACTTTTTTATGGCGCGTCCCATGCTCACCTACAAGTCAAGAGCCTCCGTAGATTGTCAAATTTCGGCTGTTCCATCGATCCTTGTGGCACCGCTATCCGTAGGGCACCATCAAGCTTTTTTTTCACCTCTCTGGCCCTTGATGAAGTCACCTCAATCCGCTTTGATGATCCCGCTTGGCGCTTACGGAGCGCGGCACGGTCACTTCGCGTTATTGTTGTTGTGCGCCATGGGGCCTGCTGTGAGGACATGGCCTAGTCAGACACGAAAGCGCACGACTCTTGTTGTCGTTTGCGTTTTTCTTTATATCATCTCTCACCCACGTCTCCCCTGATCGCTCCTCAATGATGTAAGTGGCAGGGGAGATGGATGTCACCGAAACATGCCGCGCCGCAGCTTGACACCACCCTCATCTTTGTCAAATGCGAGAGGTCGGCCTAACAAACTACCGATCGCCGATGTGTCATGAAACAAAACAACGTACAACATGCCAATATTGAACAAAAGTAAACTCATCACACGGCGTACAGAAACGAACCACATGGTGTCGTCTATTGTAAAATGTATATTATGTATGTTTATGGGACAATCCGTTCATTCGTCTAATCCTAAGAGAAAGGATCCTGTTCTATCCTCTATCATGACCTCCGCATTCTTCTGCGGTCTCCTGTATCCATTCCAGCTGGGAAACCCTTCCAGCAGCCTTCTTTTCTGCCGTCATCAATCCTAAATCCTTACTCGTCATGTCTCGAGATGCTACGTCGCTTCCCACATGGTTGTCTTATACACATATCTCTAGAAAAAATCACAAACCGTGTTCAATGCTAGATTGCTCACAAAGTTTCTTCAGCTCCCATGACCGACAATCACCTTCATTTACAGAGTCTTAGGCAATTATCGGCTGCGGTTGGGCAGATCCTGCGGAGGAGACAGGACAAAGTTCTGAGCCAGGCGCTTCTCGGTGTTCGGGCGAGAGTTGACAAAGTCGGGGTAGTTGAGCGTCAGCTCGACAGCGCCGCTGTGGATGGCATCGACAGCCTCCACACCGAGCATGAAAGAGTGGTCCTGGTTACCGACCTCGTATCGCCAGCTGCCGAATCGGCCACGGGAGAGGATGTCCATATCCTGGAGCTTGGGGAGAAGCTGCTTCAGAACGCCCTCACGCTCAAGGGTAGGAGTGGGGTAACCGTGGTCGAAGGCACGGTGGTAGGTAGAGACGATCTCGTCCTCGGGCTTGATCATCTCAGTGTTGATGAGACCCTGGATGCTGTCCTTGAGGAGGTTCTCGACATCGACAGGCTTCATGGTAGACTGGGAAACCTCCAGCATGATGGACCAGTAGGGGCCCTCCTTGGCCTCAGAAGACTGAGCCTTCTCGCCGTTGGCGAGGTAGAGGGTAGGCAACTTGACGTCAGCCTGAGGCTGGTTGTAGGGAGAGTAGTTGGAGAAGATGGTGGCACGGTAGAAGGGGCAGTTGTCCTCAGGGAAGTACAGCTGCGGATTTCGTTAGTCTTTATGCAAATAATACTGAGGGTCGGTCGACTTACCCAGCACTTGTCACCGATGCGCTCAGGGCGCTCGCCTCGGATACCAACACCGACGACGTGGGTGGTGGAGTAGTACAGGCCCTTGGTAAGGCTGATGAGCTCCTCGTCCCCAATCTTCTCGGCTAGGTGGTCAACGGCCATGGTGTTGACAAGCTTGTTGTAGCCAATGGAGCTGCCGTCGGCAAAGTGGACGATCTTGCTCTTGGCATCGATCTTGGTGACCTCACCGTTCTTGCCAAAGCGCTTCTTCTCCTTGGGTAGAGTCTCAGCAACGGCGGTCCAGATACCACCGGTACCATCGCGGGCGGGGAATCGGAAAGTAGCGTTGGGGCCCCAGTTACCGGCAACCTTGTTCAGGATGACGTTCTTGGTGACGAGCTTGGCGTCAGGAGCAGCAACACGCTCACCCAGCCACTGGCATTGCATCTAGATATGGTGTTAGTCCCAGTGTCTCACGCAGTTTTATTACCATGAGGGTTGCTTCTTACCTTGGTGGTGGGAACAGCCCAGACCTTGTAGTTGTAGGGTCGCATGAAGATATCGGCAATACCCTCACCCATCATTCGCACGATCCACTCGTCGAAGTCCTTGGGCTTGGTGTTGGCAACACGGCACTCAAGGGCGGAGTCGATGATGCCGTCGATACACTTGACCTGGTCGTCCTTGGGGAGCATGGAGATGTTGTTCTGGAAGGGGTAGGGGACCCAGAGACCCTTGTAGCGGACGTAGGAGATACGCTGGTGGGTGTACCAGTCATCCTCCTTGGGGAGGGCCTCGTCGATGCAGTCGTCGAAGTACTTGTAGTGGGAGAAGATGACATGGCCACCGACGTCGTACAGCTGTACATCACAACCAGTTAGCAATAAATCGAGCCGGGAGCAGTTGTTCAACTTACGAAACCCTCAGGAGTGGTATCAGTGCCAGCAAGACCACCAGCCTTGTCGGAGGAGTCGACAATCAGCCATGAAGGGCCATTCTGTAGATGCGGTCAGTCGAGTTTGGAGCCTCAAATTGGAGCTGGCGGTGAGCGCATACGATGTGGTTCAGACGCTTGGCAGCACCGAGACCAGTAGGTCCCATGCCAATGACGAGGACATCAACGTTACTGCAGAGCAAGATGAATATTAGCAAAGTGTCGGCAATGACAGCATGCAATCAAGCAAGCTGCTGCAAGCAGAGGCGGGCGCAAAAGCAACTCACACGTCGGCCATGGTGGGGGATTGTAGGTGAAGCTCTTGGAGAAACTTTTTGACAAAGACGCAGGAGGCAGGCAAACGCGCAGACACCGGGAAGGATGCAGCGGCTGGGAGAAGGGGAATGAAGCTTTACAGGACGACAAAAAGACAGCGAGAGGATCAAAGTCCCGTGGTTGCTGTAGATATTGTTTGTGATCGCAGCAGGCAGGGTGGTCTCCAGGAGGCTGGCAGAAAAGGAGACCGCAAGTGATGGCGGGGCTAAAATTATTTTGGAGCCTCCAGGGGAGGGTTGCGAAAGGGGGGTCCACACACCGACCCCTGGGTGGCCCTGGTGCGTGTGGGTGGGTAGGTTCTATGCCCGCTAACAGGAAGCGCGAGCCGGACTCGTAGACTGTTGTACCATCCAGATGCCAGGAGTCAGGATCCAGGGAGGCCAGAGTATCGGTCTAGACTTTGACTGCCACGCTGGAGGTTGTGGTTGTGGTTGTGATAGCCCGGCGAATGGACAGGCCGTCGATGTCATACACATGTAGGTACCGCAACTTGTGTCCTGGACGAGAATGGGAAGCTGAGAGAGCTGAGATCTAGTGGCACCAAAGTCCCCTTTTCCCGCAAACCTAGATCAGCCCTCCATTACGGACGGTCCTGAATGCTCCCCAAAAAAGGGTCCATCCAGGCCGTTCCCGCAGTGTCACTCACCTTGGGACGTTCCATGCGCAGCCACCCGTTCTGACTGCATTCTGCGGGAGTTTCCACGGCAAAAGCCAAGGCTGGCATCAGCTACGGAGATGCAAGTCCATGCTGGTCAGCACTCCCACTCTGTTATTAGGTACCTAGTGCATGAAATCTTGCCCGGTGCTCTATAGATGCAACGGACACTGTGCAGTTGGTGAAGAAGCTTGGCTCTTTTTAGTGCCTCGAGTGGCTCAGTGCTTCTCCATTTGTCTCTCCGCTAATAGGACAGTTGGTCCATGATCCTGTCGAGAGAACCGGATCTAAGCCAATATTAGAACCAGAACAACCAGGAACTCGTCAATCTGATGCTGCCAGACGCTCACTTACTTGACACACTTCCTCTCCAGTACTGCGGACGTGTCCCAAGAACTCGAGGATCAGCAATGGCCTGCTAATATCACTTGCTGATCCCACTGCTACATAGGACATGCATCTTATCAGTGTCGTCCGGAGGCATGTGTCAGCCTCAAGCTTTGCACAACCCCGAGCCAGAGTTAGCTACGTGCCAACTAGACCAACTAGGCACTCTGATGAGTGACGGCCTCGATAGCCGCCCGACTCGAGAGATCCGCCGCAATTTCCTAAGATGAGCTGTAATTCCACCTTTGGCAGGGCTAGAGCTGCAGCTTCCATGGCATATGCTGTTTAGAGAGTGAACGTGGCCTTAACAGGATAACCGTTCCCTTCACCGACGTCGTCGCTGGCCAATCCACGCCGTGCCCACTCCATCACGACGATAATCGCCTCTCTCTGTCACATTAACCAATTTGACAGCCAGAATCCGTCGCCGTGTTTGTCTAGCCGAGAGAAGCTCGTGTCACCGTCTCATCTTGGTTTGAGATTGGGGACCGACCCGTTAAAGCAAACATGCTCGTATCGGGGATTCAAATACACATGCCACAAATACACACGCGAGGTCCCTGTGCTTCGTACTCGACTCGACGGCAGTCCGCATCCTCCCTCACACGAGTCCTTACACGATTGATACATGTTTACCGTCAGCCGGGGCGGCGAGATGTCTCTCGTACTCTCTGGCTGCTGACAGTCAGCCTCCCCCTCCAAAGTCGCCCTGGCAGTACCAACATGTCGGCCATCTCTTGATGGGAAATGCCAGGTCAGGGGGAAACAAATTGGAGGGGTGGGGAAGTTGGAACGAGGGAGACGGACGGCCGAGTGCAGCAAGCCAGCATCCATAATTGCCTAGATGAGACCAATAGTGCTCATACCAGCGAGTCGTTGCAGCGCCACTCTTCTCGAGTTGCAAATCGCCTCAGCTACGGCTCTGATTATGCCACAGCACAGGGCTAGCGAGGGAGGATTGTAATTTTAGTCTCGGCCAGCCCCTTGTTGGCCCATATGGCATCCCGCAACCGCCTCTGGCTTCTCCCTTTGGCCTTGTTCTCCGTCGGCAAGTCCTGATCGCCGCAGCTGCTCCCGCGACATCGGCTCATGGAACCCACCGTGCAACGTTGGCGGGAGACGGGAAACGGGCAACGAGATTGAGTACGCGCAGAAAGCGTCGTCACCACCGGCCGAGGGGCGTTGCCGGACCCAGATATATCGACAGATCACGGCTCATCAGTATGAAGCAGCTGGCAGTTCGAGTTCGGCCGGGATGTTTAGGACCCTCTGACGGAGAGCTGCTGCTTCAGGTCTGAAACGCAGAACAGAGATCAACGACGGGATCGTCCTGCCGCTAGACTGGCCGGCATCAACCCGCACGCTGTGGCCGGACAAGGCTCGCCCGGCCTCCTCTTCAGCCTTTTTCAGCCTTGACTCAAGTTTCGAGCCTGGAACCCTAGGGCTATCATGACACGGTGCCGCTGACTGCATTGTTATCTTGTCTTGCTACCAAGGGAGAGAGACGAGTAGAGGTTGATTATTGATGTTTCACATGGAACTCGACATGTGGCACACAAGCACCAGAGAAAGTGACAATAGCATCCACGGTAAAAACTCCTCTAGCTGGAGCCGCAGGGAGAGAGACCCTGTCCAGCTTGACCAAACCCCTTTTTTACGCCATGTACCGGTACATAGCACTGTCGCTCCGCGATCTACGGTGTGCACATACATGTACATGACATCTTCATGATGTTGATGGGTCCCTGAACTGCCCCATCTCTGTGCTTAACTGAAAGCCAAGTCCTGAAAAGATGGGACAGAGGGGTGCACGGCTGAGCAACATGGGCGTCGAGACGCATTCATCTCCTGTGATTTGCGGAGGTGGACAATGCTTGTGCCAAAGATTCTCATACCACATCTGCGCCAAGAGATATCTAGCGATGAATCTGGCCGGCCCAGAACGGAGGCAGTTCAGGATCTGAACAAGATTTATTACCAAGAATGAAGCGCACGACTTGAAGAGTTTCGCACTGGAGAGTCAGATATCCCGGTGTTGATCTTGATTATGCTTTGGACGAAGACGGTTCTGCAAGGTCAGTTCAGCCCAGCCGAAACTCTACTACCCAGGGGCATGTCAAAGTCATCCGCTGTCTAAAAGTCAATCGGGCAACTGAGTGCTTGGGTTGCTTTGCACTTGATTCTTCTCCATGCCAACGGTCGAGGCTCAAGAATGCAACGTGCCTCATCGCTTTAGACGCGTGCAGGGCATATATGGGGACGGGACGGGAGGCATGGGACGAGGCGCCATGGCGCTTGTCATCGGGTCTTTTTCATGACGGCATTGAGGCCTGGAGGCCGTCGTGGGAATGCACCAGGAAACTATGATAGTCTCGATCCAGGAACTGATAGCCAGCTGGCTGGTCCATTGTTCAAGAATGGTTCACAAAAGCTTATATCCGACGCATGTGCATGTACGCGCGTGGCACCAGTCTGTTGCTGTTCCCGTTTTGCAGGATCGCATCGCATCGCATCGCATCCGGATCTCCGCCATCTACGACGGCTCAAAGCTTCCCTAGATCTGCTATCGAAAGGCTGACGGAGCCGAGGCGGGGCGGCCGAGAAGCACGCCAGAATAGCACCAGCAAGGGGGATGGCCTGCTCCGTACCATACGGAGTAACCTACCAAGGCCAAGTAGTGATAATTCAAGACTCGGTTCTAAATGCCAGTACAGATAGTTTTCAACGTTGATGCACCGCACGGGAGCACAGGCACCGGGCGCATGAGAGGTTATCGCCATTGTGCTGGACAAACGAGAGGCCAGCATCGTCTGCCTTCTGCCTTCTGCCATCAGGGGGGCATTTCCGATCAAGACAGCCACCTGCATTCCTCTCAAAGCCCGTCATCCCAAAGTCGGGAATACAGTCAGCGCACGGTGCGAGGCTAAGGTAGCTTTCTGCTTATCTGACGATGGAGGCCGATCTCATTCAACGTGGGCACATTGATTCGCCAGGCTTGGCTCCAGCCGCACTCGTCCAAGGACAGTTCGCTGTGGTTGCCCGCCCCCTGAATAGCATCCGCCCCCCGGGCTCCCCAAAAAAGCCCAGGTACACAGTACCTTGCATCCCCCCATCTCTCGCCTCGACCGTCCCTGGATTCTCCCCCCTGGCCACGCGTCGAGCCAACTTCGTGTTCGCGGGCCCGGGGGTACTGGTACCAGCAGACGCAATTCTGCTCGTGTTAAAACTGGGTTCACTGGGTGCTGTTGGGTCTGCTAGACGCCTGGAAATAGCGTAGCGAGCGAATGCCTCCCCTCCACTGGCGTGCGTAAAAAGGCCAATTTCCTAAGAAAACCCTTCCATCTTTTTTTTTTAATTGCCGCGCCTCACCCTCCACTGCCCACCTCCCATCTCGCACTCTCCCACCCCCCCTGGAATTAGTATCCCTTTTACTACCCTTCCCTCGCTGCCGCTCTTGCTTCTTCGACTTTTCCCTCCTCTTCTTCTTCTTCCAGAAACCAGCCAGGGACGATTTCTTGTCTTGACGCCTTGTTTCTCTTCAGTCTTTCCCTTGCCTCTTGCAAGCTGCCGAGTCAAGCTTTTTCTTGTTGCTCGCAAGCCGCTTTATTTTCTTCTTCTTCCTTTCTTTGAGACCTTGTCTCGCCGGGGCCCCGTCAATTGCATATCAGGCACGCCCCTCGCCTTTCCCGATTCTATTCCGTTGCAGGACTCGGCTGTCCGTCCGCTCGTTTGCGCGTCCCCCCTAAAATCTGTCTTCAAAGGGGCCTCTTATCAACAACCACGACCGGTTCCCATCAACCACCACAACCACCAACCCTTCTCATCACCATCACAGCAATCACCATGTCGGCCGACGAGAAGATCCGCATCTCTGGCGAGACGCCTCGCGCCACCACTCCTGTTCTTCCCACGGTCAACCCCAACCTCGAGAAATCGCAGTCTGCCCGTGCTTCGATTCACCCTTCTCTATATGTAGTGTCAGTACAATCTGGATTGCTTCTCGCAACGCACTCGGGGCCGCCTGTGCTAACAACGTGATGCAGCGCCTGGATCGGTTTCAGTTCGTCGGTTATTCTATTCAACAAATGGCTTCTCGATACCCTCAACTTCCGTACGCTCCCCACGAAACCGCCCCTCGATCTGACCTCTGCGTGCTGACATGCCAAACTTCAGGCTACCCGGTCATCCTTACGACCTACCACTTGACCTTTGCGACCATCCTTACCCAGATCATGGCCCGATGGACGCACATGCTTGATGGCCGAAAGACCGTCAAGATGACTGGCCGTGTCTATATCCGCGCTGTCGTCCCCATCGGTATCTTCTTCAGCTTGAGTCTCATCTGCGGAAACTTGACCTACCTCTACCTCTCGGTTGCTTTCATTCAGATGCTCAAGGCCACTACCCCCGTCGCCGTTCTTATCTCCGGTTGGATTCTCGGCATTTCGGCTCCCAACCTGAAGCAGTTCCTGAACGTGTCAGCCATTGTCGTCGGTGTCATCATTGCGTCCATTGGCGAAATCCACTTCGTGACCATTGGTGTTATGTACCAGATTGGTGGTGTAATCTTCGAGGCTCTCCGACTCACCATGGTCCAGCGCCTACTGAGCTCCGCCGATTACAAGATGGACCCCTTGGTCTCTCTGTACTACTTTGCCCCTATCTGCGCTGTTATGAACGGTGCTGTTGCTCTCATCTGGGAGATCCCCAGATGCTCCATGGCCGAGGTCTACAATGTCGGTCTCTTCACCTTCTTCTTGAACGGTCTCTGTGCCTTCATGCTGAACGTGTCTGTTGTCTTCCTGGTATGTCGCACACTTGCTTGTTTCTCAACCTGCCTCCACTAACACCCTCTCCAGATTGGCAAGACTTCTGCCGTTGTCCTGACTCTCTGCGGTGTCCTTAAGGATATCCTGCTCGTCATTGCCTCCATGATCATCTGGGGCACCCAGGTCACTGGCCTCCAGTTCTTCGGTTACTCCATTGCTCTGGGTGGCATGGTTTACTACAAGCTCGGCTATGAGCAGATTAAGGGCCATATCAGCGATGCCAACCGACAGTGGGCCGAGTTTGGTGCTCGCAAGCCTGTTCTCCGCAAGCTTACCGTCATCATCTTCACGGCCTTCCTCATCTTCACCTTGTTCGGCGGCTTGGCCCCTGGTTATGCCCCCGAGTATGACCCTACCAGGTTGGCTAATGAGGTTTCCAACCGTTTCGGTATCAACGAGGCCCAACGATCTTAGAATCTTGTAATGCGCGGTGCCTACGGGACTTGAAACCGTCGAGAGATGTTGCGCCAAGGCGTTGACTTTATGGGGCGAACGGCGATCTAAGGAACCCTTTATTTTATTTCATCATTTCCTTATGTTACCCCCAAAACTTTGAACCAGACTTGATCGCGTACATAGTCACGTTGACGGGTCGGACTTTCTACTGATTGGAAATTTTTCGATATATTGTGTTTGATTGTGGGCTGGAGGTATTATGAAGTGTAAAGCCATAGAGCTGGGCGCAGAGCGCGAGGTCGCGGTCGCAAAGCATGAACCGCATCACGAATGGTCTAATTGATGTGTAACCTTAGACGGCGTTTGGCCATAGACATGTAGAAATGAAATGGGCAAAAAAAGACAAGAATTCTACAAAATCTCGTTCCATGTTCTGTTTTGCATATCGTGTGGAATGTTGACGGTGACTTTTTTCATTTTTGCATTGGACTACCTCAAAGACATTGACCGTCAAGCAAAGTCCTTGGGGCCTATTTGCCATGACCTCTTTAGTTCACACCGGCACAGCAACTCCCCAGCCATGTCCTTTCAGTTGGGACCAACACGTTCGTCCGATCCGTGTTGTATTTTGACGCAACAGTCACGCCGCAAAGAGAGATCTGATTTTTAAGAAACTTCATATTGAGCCCATAAAACCGGGGTTCCTTAATGCCAATCGATGCTCTTTACATCCCGCCAACTCCCTAACCGTGATGGAGAAACGATTTTTTAAAATTCTGTGAGCACAATGTTAGCTTGGGTTTCTGGCGGTTCAAGTAGATATCTGATCTCGTCCATCCCCACAGAATCGACGATGTTACGCAATTCCCGCGGGATCGAGTAAGACAGGGACGGTATAACGTACTGAGAGGGGTGAAGAACCATCGGTTCTTGCCGCTGGTGTATCGCTCCTCGAGCACCTTCTTGACAGTCTTCTTGGCGTCCTCGCGCTGGGAAACCTCCTTGAAGGTGTCGTTGGAGAGGGAGCCCTTGAGGCCCTCGAGCTCCAAGGTGTAGCGAGTGGGCATCAGGTGGTTGTAGTTGATCACCTTGATGAAAGGCTTAATCTTGTTGCGCTTCTCTTGGCGGGTCTTCGACATGCGGCGAGTGATCTTGGAAGGGTAGCGCTCAATGCCGGCAACCAGGGCGTGGCCGAAGGGGTGAGGCTTGTTGCCGTTGTCAACGGGCTGGATGATGACAACCTGTGCAAGAACAATTCGAGTCAGCGATCAGAGTTCCTCGAAACGGTGTAAAAATCATTCCCGGCAACACCTCTCTTCCTCCTGTTCTGCGCCTCCTCGTGGTGCACTGCAAACCACCACACACAACTTTTTTTTTCCGTTTCTTCCCCCTCCTAGCCCTAGCTTGATCGGATGGCGCAGAACTCGGAAAGATGCAGCAGCAGCAGCAATGCTCGTGAGTGTCGTACCTTCTTACCGGCATATCTGCCGCGGGTGATGATGGCGACTCGGCCGACCTTGAGGAACTTCATCTTGTCCGGCGGTGATGGTCGGATGTGTGCTGGTATGAAGTGGTGTTGGGCGTCGTGAACCGTGATCTGGAATTTGGTGCAAAAATTTGGGGTTTGTGGGTTGGCAATTTGGGGCAAGCGAGTGTGCCATGTCACATGACACCCTAATACGCTAAGCTTGAGAGATGGTCCGTGCGTCTCAGGGACCGTCTGCCCTTCCGAGCTTCAGGACCCGTCGACGTCCTTGAGCGCGAATTGATAATTGGATGTTGCGCGCAGCAAGCTCCATAGCAGAGTCAAGATCAACAACTCTCTCTCAAATCACGGCAATTCCGAGTCTCAACAGCATCGAAAGAACATGGCTGCTGCTCCGACATACATCATCTCCCGGGTCGCGGATCCCATCTTCGCAGTCTTGATTGGCCTTTCAGCAGCCGTGACAAGAATCAACCGGGAAGAGAAGGACAAGGGCCGGACTACCCAGCAGACAATTGAGGCTGCCCGGCGGTAAGTTCTAAGACAAATTGGTTGTCTGCTCAAGCGGCTGACATTTCTCCATAGACGAATTGGTTTCCCATCGAAGTCAACCTAGTTCGAATCAAACCATGTCACAATCAACCCCGCTGCTCTTGAGTCTCATAACTTGATGGCTTTCATTTGGTTGTTGCTGGGTATCCTACTATAAACTACTATGCTTTTCATCTAATATTCTTGCTCACCAAACGACGGCCCATATTCCTTCTTCATTGCCTCACGAACAATCTGTCCGCAAAGCTTCGCAGTTGGGTTGACGCTGACAGCTAAGCCCTTGGCAATGGGGTTTCCGTATCGACCACCAAACGCAAGGTCGCGAGACGCAGCTTCCTCAAAGTCCAACTTGTCCCACTTAGATTCCCGAAGGTTCTGGTCGACATCCAGGGATCGATGCAATAGCAGCTTGGCCGTCTTGAGATATACAGCCGCCCTTTGTGTGTGCGCCATGGAGAGAGTTCGTGCAGCTTGAGGAGAAATTGGTGTGGTCGGCGAAGACGGTGACAGAAGTGAGATGGAGGTTTCCATATCATTCAGAGCTGTGGTCACCACGTTCTTCTTCTCCGCCTGATCAGGGTGCTCAATCAATGGCATTGTGTTATCAGAGGTATCGGAGAGCAGAATCGCATCTCCGTAGAGCCGTCTCAGGATCTGTACTCGGTTGTTTCTGGCGCTGGCATAGTCGGAATGTTCAGAGATGATGCCGTCGATGGCCAAGAGGCATTCTCGGTAGCCCTTTACGGCGACTTCCTTGCCCTGCTCAGATCCGACATCCTTCAACTGGACCTCGAGCTTCTGAATTGAGCGGATGATTTCGCGCTCCTTCTCGACTACCCGCTCATATACTCCAACGTCTGTGATGTTTGGGTCGCGGGGCAGCGAGGAGTCAAGCACGACTCCGGCATAAGGATTGGACTCAGGGTCCTTGATCTTCTCAAGGACATTAATGTCGTGTTTGCTCAATGACACACAGGTCATTTTCTGGTTATGAGGATTCGTGACGAAGTGGAGGAAGACGGGATGAGGAGTGGCCCGTCACGACGTATTCAACAATAAGAAAGGACCTTTTTCGAGTTGGAACAAGCCTCGTTTCTGGAATGTTCGCAAAAAGGGTGTATGATGATGGACAACGGGAGTGGCAGTTTCAAAAAGGTCGGGCTGGCGTTCTTCATATCTATCATGCTCGAGGTTGGCCGAGTGGATAAGCCATGACGATCAGCAAAGAGGCTCTCGGCTCTAGCAGGAGGCGGTCGATATCTACGCGCCAACACTCCGCATTCTCGATCGCATATCCCGCTACTAGGGTCCTTCTGCCGAGCTGGTGCTGACAGTTCCGCAGTCCGTCATAGGGTGCGGCCGACGGTGGTTGTAAAGCCGTGGTGGCACGGATTGGCAGTATACGGCCAACGTCGGCTTGGGACGGTTGGCGCCGCCGCGGGAGTCTCGGCCGGGAGCTTTCCGCTGGCCATGGCTCGCAACCTTCAACAACTTCGTTCGGCACTACCGCGCAGCAGCTTTATCAATTGGGGAGAATTGACGCCTTGGAGACCATAGTCGCCCTCCGATGATATCAGCTTAGTCCGTCGTCTGACGCGGAACCCCCGCTCGTGACCCCGGGCCCTGCCATGGACGACGGTCCGCCCGGGGGTTTGATGCCACGGAATTGCTGTCTTATGCCGCGAATACCATTGGGTCTATCATATCACTGCGACCTACAGGGTCAACGAGGATGTTGCCGCAGGATTTTCCCTGGCGTTGGTCCGCTTCTTCATTTCTAACAATTGGCTCGGGCCGCATAATACCTTCTCATGGCGGAGCCTTTCCGGAAAAGGTGTCAAAGAAACAGGGCCTGGGGCCTCATGGCAAATGTCTTAAGCCGGGCCTGGTTGATGGTCGAACTCTTTTAAATATGCCACAGGATGCCCTCCATCTCGTCGAAGTTTGTCAATCCAACATCCTCATACAAGCCTCATTAGCTTCTCGAAGCCACCACGAGAGAAATATCCCATTTGACTTCCAAAACATCCAAGCCTCCAACGCGTCACCCCCTTAACCTGATATCCAAGCTACCTCCATCGTCCCGTCTGTGTGTCAATGTCCCCTTCTGCTATCCCCAACTCTCCTCCTCAGCGGGCTGCTCAGCCTTCCACCACTGCTTCTGCTCCTGTTGTCCCTCAGGCAGACGGCTTCGCGGTTCAGCCGCCTCCCAACTTCACCGGCTATGACCACATAACCTGGTGGGTTGGCAACGCCAAACAGGCTGCCTCATATTACACCAACCTTTTTGGTTTCAAGACCATCGCCTATAGGGGCCTCGAGACCGGCAGCCGGTACTTTGCCTCCTATGTCATCGCTAACAACGATGTCCGCTTCGTCTTTACCTCGCCCCTGCGCTCTGAAGCACACTTTCCCGACGATGAGCCCATCTCCAAGTCGGACCGGAAGCTCCTCAAGGAGATGTACGCCCACCTCGAGCGCCACGGCGACGCCGTAAAGGATGTTGCCTTTGAGGTCGATAACGTCGAGGGCGTATACTACAAGGCCGTTGAGGAGGGCGCCATTGCCGTCCAGAACCCTCTGGTCTCCAAGGACAAGGAGCATGGCTCCGTCTCTACCGCCGTTATCTGCACATACGGCGATACCACCCACACTCTCATCTCCCGCCAGAACTACACTGGACCCTTTCTTCCCGGCTACCGCGCCGTTAACAAGAAGACCGCCACGGTGTCTGCGCCAGATGTTCCCCTGGCCCGTATCGACCACTGCGTTGGCAACCAGTCTTGGAACGAGATGGTCTCGGCCTGTGCTTTCTATGAGCAGTGCCTATCCTTCCACCGCTTCTGGTCCGTCGATGACTCCCAGATTTGCACCGAGTTCTCGGCCCTGAGCTCCATTGTCATGGCCTCCCCCAACAACATCGTCAAGATGCCCATCAACGAGCCCGCCCCAGGCAAGAAGAAGTCCCAGATTGAGGAATACGTCATCTTCAACTCGGGACCTGGTGTCCAGCACATCGCCCTCCTCACCCCAGACATCATCACCGCCGTCTCGGCCCTCCGTGCCCGCGGCGTAGAGTTTATCGACGTCCCTTCGACATATTACACCGCCATGCGCCATCGCCTCAAGACTGAGCGCCGCAACTGGGAGCTCAAGGAGGAGTTTGAGACCCTCGAGCGTCTCAACATTCTCATCGACTACGATGAAGGTGGCTATCTACTGCAGCTTTTCACAAAGCCCTTGATGGACCGGCCCACCGTGTTCATCGAGATCATCCAGCGCAACGATTTTGACGGCTTTGGCGCCGGCAACTTCAAGAGCTTGTTCGAAGCCATTGAGCGTGAGCAGGCTGAACGCGGCAATCTGTAAATGAAGTTTTATTTCTGAGCATACCACACACGACACTACGTCTGTGTAGTTGTTTCGCTTTTCAGTTAGCATTTGCAAAGGCATTATTCCATACCATTTGCAGGAAGGATTACAAAAGGGAGATACACAGTGGAGGAACCAAAAACTTGTCGGTTCGACAAGGTTACGATGTCATGTTGTCTATTGCAACGCTTGGCCTGATGTACAAGCTGGGCCTGAGGGCATACCAATGCCCCAGGCTAAAACCAACAATTGAAAATTTTGATACAAAATTTGAAGCCACCCCTCCCTAATACGCCTTCTGGCAGGCCTCTCCTCCCAAGGCCGTGTGATATAGTTGCTCGTTTCGTGATAAGCTGATGTTACAAGAAAAACTCCAAACATCTTTCTGTCTTGTTTTGATTCCCGGGTATCCCTCGCTTAGCTTACAGATTCCATTCCCAGCATTCCTGACTATTGGCCCTATGTCATGACCACATCGCCGTTGGTGTGTGCAGTGCCGTTCGGCACAGCCGATGTGGTGGCGCCATCCGTCTTCTGCGCCAGGCTCTGGCAGCCCGGGCAGTTGTGGATGACCTCGTGGGCAAACACATCACAATCGATGCAGAAGTGCTGCCCACACACCTCGCAGGCGTAACGCCCACTTTCACTGACCCCTTTGGCCGTCTTTGGTGCGGGGTCTTCTTTGGACTTGTCAGGGGCCTTGGTCTTTGGCGGCTCCGGGAAGGGGGCGAGACAGGAGAAACAGGCCACAGAGTGGCGGGCCTTTGACCAAGGGACTTCGACCCAATTCCGTAGAGGGAATAGATGGTGATAGGAGCGTGCGAGATGGGTCGAGAGGATGAGAGTGAGGCCGCAGGCGGGACACTCTGCCGGTAGACGGCATACGCGAGAACCACAACGGGTGCAGAGATAACCCTCGCGGAAGGGCCGATTGTGGCAGGCGCAGAAGCTCGTACTACCGCCGGGGACGAGGGTGCGGGAGGGGAAGCCCATCATGAGCAAGCTCGCGGTGCTCTGCTCTGCGGTGCGCGTGACGGGGGGCGTAGTGGCGGCGAGGAAGAGCTCGCGGAAGTGCACCTCGTCCATAGCGACATTATACTGCGACTCATCGCCGGCGTTGGTTCGTGAGCAGAGGTCGGCGCAGATAGCGACCTGGGCGGATAGGCCGACGATGGAGACGCGTATTCGGTCGGTGATAAGGTTGCCGATAGTCTCGTGAATGTCGCCGGGATCGCTCGACAGCAGGGCGCCGTAGATGATGAGAACTTCCCTCGTGCCGTGGGAGGGTGCATGGCTGGTCAAGAGTAAGCCTCAGTTTGTCCTTTGACGATAAAAGCCGACGTGACCTACAATAGAGCGCCCCGGCACATCTCCAGAGCATTCTGCAAGCTTGGGTTGCCCTGAGGATCCTCGTTCTCCAGTCCCTTTAGCCGTTCCAGGTGTTCTGCTGGGTTCCCTCCCACATCGCTAATCCTCACCGCGACGCCATCGCGCATACCGATGATGCCGAGCTGGGAGATGGGGTTCTGCTCAAAGAACTCACGGACAAAGGCGGCGGCGTAGCTCAGCGTGAGTCGGTACCGTGTAGGCAGCAGATCCTTTTCCGCCATGGCAAACGACATGTCCAGCACCAGCACCATGTGTCGGATGATTCCTCTCTGCAGCGGTGTCGTGTCGCGGAGCAGGCGCTTGCGCTTCTCGGCCTCGAGTGCTGTGAGACTGAGCAAGCCGTCCTGGTCCTCCTCAGGCAGGTTCGTCTCCCAAGTACGCTTCGATTTTTCCCAGGACCGCGCCGCATTACGGTCAGCCTTTCGTGATCGAGATGATTTGCCCTTGGGGGCCTGGGGGTCGTCGTCGGTGACGCGATGGTCCATGATATCATCGTCCGACATGTCGTCGGCGACGTACTCGCCATCGGAGTCGGCCATGGTGGCGGTCGGTTGCGCTCGAGGTTCGCTGCGGACGAGGAGAAGCGGTAAATGGGTGCGGAGTTATCGGCTGTATTGCAGCGAGTATTGGCTGGAAGTCGTTGGCGCAAAAGTATGGTGATGGGAGAAGGACGAAGAAGAAGAAAAAGACGAGGTGGAAGATGGTGACGGAATAAAGTGAACGAGGCTGTGATGTTGACTCGCAGCCTCGCCTAGACCCACTTCTCTAGGCATTCAAGGTTGAAGAGCCGGCCAATTATGTTACAGCCAAATCAGGACAATAAATACCTACCTAGCGAAGCAACTCACACATCTCTTACTGTACTTTAGTCGAGGATTAATATGGTCAAGTCAGTAAATTCAACAACTTCATAATCATATTGACCAATCTCAGAACACTCCGACTCTACAGTTTGTTTGCTGAATTAATCGAGTATGTATTCGATTTCTTATGATTAGTCGCTCATCAGGGTATAACTACTAAGTCGAATCTACACTAAATGACTACTATATACAGGCCAGTGGGTGACAAGCCCAGATCAAGCATGTAAAGACACATCCACCAAGCACTTCCGCCACTAAATCCCTTCGGCAAGGCTCGAACCGAATTCTCCCCTCCCATCTTGACAATAGTTGTCGTATGCAAAGCGCCTTGGCGCGAATACCCAACCGCCCGCCGTATGCCCCTGTTGTGCATGGGCATGGCAATGAAAAGTCCATAGATAGCTCCAAAAAGAATGCTGGCTGGTTTTGCTCCACCAAATAAATCGTTCCCCATCAACATGTGTACGTCGTTCGACCATGAGCTAAGCCGTCGAGTAAAAGAGAGATATCGAAACCGAAAAAAATTTACGCCGCCACCGTGAACGCCGTCCCAACAAAGACCGCAATGCTGTCACCGATTTAGGGGTATGTGCTGGTAACAGGCATTGGCCAGTCGTCTTCGGTGATGCTAGACCAGAAGATCCAGATCATGATAACAGAGAGCAAAGTGAAGAGCGTCTGAAAGAGAGCACCGTCAATCTTGCCACTGGTGCCGTCGCAGATGAACCTGCTAATAGCGTAGTTGAAGACTTGTCCGAGGGCAAAAAGCAGGCCGGCAGCGGTAAGGTAGATCATGGGACGGGTCTCGCCGAGAACTCGAATAACCAGGATAGCTTCGAGGACAAAGTAGGCAACGAGCAAAATCAGCGGGACGAGCTGGTAAAGGACGTAGAGTGCGATGTTTCGGTGGTTGGGGCCATCGTAGCTGTCATCCCAGTATCCAGTCCACGACAGGCCTGTATCAAGGCCGATGTAGCCGGTACCAATAAGGAGCATACCCGCCGAGATGACGAAGAGCGTGAGAGAAAGCGGGGTACCATCATCAATGATCTGGTAGCCAACAACGGCATTGAGCATCAGGATCCAGCAGGTCGCGGTAATCAGGCCAATGTGAATGGCAGAGAAAGCCTGGACAGAGTCAGTGCATTGTACAACAAAGGAAAAATCGAGAGCAAGCATACAATTCGAGCCGTTTTGTTCAATGGAAACTCGCCAACAGAGAAGATTTCGCATATACTAATGAGGATATATCCAGTGAGGAATAGTTGCATTTCCCTAGTGAGGTACAAGTCAGTATTTGCTACACAGAACGGTGGGATGTAGGACATACCTTCGGCCAACGGCTGCCCGCTTCCTCTCTGAGCGCAAGATCAAAAAGGCAGCGGTGGCGATGGCAGCACCGGCGAGGATGATGGAACCCAGGTTGCCGAGGTGCTTGTCGCCTTTCAGGGAGATTCCCTTGAGTTCACAACCTCCCCAATCGCCATTCTGGTCGTGGTTGGGGTTCGATAGAAGCTGTACGAGGAAGGTTAGTTGGGTCCATTGTTTCGACTCCACATGACGAAGACGGCTTGGAGCTTTGGGTTCACATACGTTACAGACGGGGAGAGTTGAATCTTTGCAGAAATCCTGTCGCGCGCGATATCAGTTGCTGAAGATGCAATAATTGGGGTCGATAGAGGGCGTACATTGAAGTTTCCAAAATCGGTAGACCCCATTGTGACTGCGGATGCGAAGGTCCTTGATCAGGGGGTGCATCCACAAGCAATCACAATTGGGCGAGAGGTGGAGAGAGGCGGTCGTCGTTCGAGTCGGCGAACCAAGGAAATGGCGACAGTCGACAAAGGAAAGGGCCGGCGACAATCGGTCGATGCGTCGTGATCTTTCGGTTATGTTCGTATGCGACAGCGGGAGGCGATGGTGAAGAGTCGAGGTTTTTTCTCGGACCCCTTGTCAGTAGTATCGTGGGTTGCTTGTGTCGTTGCTGGGACCGGGGCGGGTGGCTGGTGACGAGACCCAATTTCGCGGCGTGACAGTGGGTGCGTGTCGAGGGAGAGGGCGGTTTTCCCTGAAAATGATCGGTCGGGCAGAGCGATTTCTCTGCGGTTCTCGTTGATTGTTTTCCTCGGTGTGTTTGCGTGTGTTGCAGCTCGAGAGTGTCGTCGTGATGATGATGACGGTCGGTCTGTTGTTGTTGCTGTGGTGCTGAGGCTTATTTGCTGCGAACGGGCAGCTGGCCAAGCTGATGGATCGATCTACTGGCTGGTGCTAGCAAAAAGCTGATTTCCCTTGCTGAACGCGAGAGGTGGCGGCAGGAGCCAATATAACAGCCGTCGACCAGCGGGCCTGTAGCAGGTTTTAGTGGTCTCAGCGGCCCAGAACGCCCAGCCCGGCTGGGATGGGGAGCATGGGTTGCAGGACAGAGCAGGGTTTCCATGGATGGAAAGTTTAGCTCTGCTGTGCTGGAGCCCGGGCCCGGGTACCTTGGCTTGGATGTGCATTTTAGGTAGCCCCACGCCACCCCCGACCCGACGACACCAAGGTCCAAGAGGAACTGGGCTCAGGCGTCCATCATGGCATCGTGCCGTGCTGTGCTGTAGCCCCATCCCTAGCAGCAGGCCGATGGGTCGTTGAGGGACCCCCCGGTCACTAAAACGCAGGAACCGGGGCGCTGAGTGGCCGCTGAATGGCTGCCATGGCGGGCCAGCCTGCCCGACGCTAGGAACTCTGATGCCCGTCATTGGCCTGGCCGAGTCAAATTGCGACAACCACGCCTAATGAAGCCGGGGGCAGTGAGATTGCTCTTGCAGGCATGAGACAGCCTCTTTTCTTGTCGAGTCTTGTCTTGCGAGGAACAGAGTCATTGCCCTCCTACCCGTTCACGGAAGGCCATTTTGAGGGAGACGGGAGGTTGGAGAGGTATTGGAATGGGTCGACTTGAGATGCTGTGGCTGTAGCTGTAGCATGAAGAAGCCGGCTGTATATCGCAGACAGACTTCCGGCTACCTACTCAGCCAGTCTATGCTTCTTTATTGCCTTTATGCCGGAGCAAGCCATCACAGTTGCATCCCGCCAGTGATGGGCTTTTCCAGAAAGGCCGAAGTGCCCTGCAGGTCGCAATATGGGCGGCCTTGGTGCGTTTATGCATGAGGGCTTCGATGCCATCATTGGAGATGCACTACCACAAGGGAGGGGGAACTTGTTGAATGGACACGAGGTTTGCGCTTCCTTGTCCGCCAGAGTGTAGATTTGGTTCGTTCGCAGGGCGGCCATGCCGTGCATGTGCAATCTTGCATGCTGCGTTGCGTCTGCTGTTTCCCCTCACCATGTAAATGATGGAAGCGTTTATTTCTTCAAGATGGGGGCTTGACGATGCCCGCTTAGAATGAGTACAGCACAGTAGAAGGGGCCTGCTGGCGGGTCGCGGCGTAGCCGTTTCGTTTCACTCGTCCTTTCCTGGCCTAAAGCAAATTACGGTCTTGGGCTGTGGCCTTGGCACGGCATCGAGTGTTCAATGCAGTCGAGACATTGGGTCTTGTTATTGTCTTGCAAGAAATGACCTTGCCGCCGGCCTTGTCGCTTGCATCATGGAGCCTGTCGTGGAAGAGCCGCCTTCCTTGGCCGGGTCATCCATCTCCCTGCCCGGCGCTGAGGTTGGTTACCTCTGGGTAGGTATAATACTGAACATGGCCCATCCCTCGGTTTCAATAGCACCGCCAATTAATTCGGTAGGTACAGGTCTCAGGGATTAGAATTGTTATTTCGAAACTAATGAGTACGTACCTATACTTATTTCTCCACCTATTCTCTTAGGCACCCTTTGTATCCTCACATTCTTGCCACGGATCTTCAAGTTCCCTGTTAACAACTAGGCAAATAAGAGCTTCTAAAAAAGATACGTATTGAGTATCTTCACCTATCAAGTAAAGAATACGCCACCTTATGGAGAAGAAAACCACTTTTTATTAATTGTAATCCCTGAGACCTGTAGGTCATCCTCAGCCAGCTCCTAGGGTCTCATCCGATGCAAGCCACACCCACACTTGTCGACGCGCGATGGATTGCTGCCCTTTACATCCCCGTCGCCGGCGCCGGGTCATTGCTCCAACTTGGAAGGCCCCCGGGGCTTTTTGGAGATGATGATGGGACGAAATCTGAGCTGATGTAACAGAACCAAGACCTTTCTTTAACAACACGCGACAGCCGACCGCGATTGCCTCCCAGATCGAACGCCACCAGCCATCAATGTCTAAGCATGCTCGCGCCATTGGACCATCCATCGCCTGGCACCAGCCACGTCGCCAACGACCCACATTCTATTCTTGAAAGAGAGAGCTTCTCTTGAATTGCCTTTGTGCCGTCATTCCTTCAAAATCTGGTCTATCCGTCCGTGACTCGACGTCAATTCCCCAGATTTTGCATCAGCGTGGGTTTACGATAGTGGACAAGCCCTCCCAGGGTCCCTTTGGCCGATCTCTTTCTTCAGTGACGAAGCAGACACCATGGCTCGTTTCAGAATCACGACAGATCTGCTTCATCCGCCTCTTCAGCCGCCATCAACCTGGGCCTGCCAAGCTGGCTAGTTGGCCTTGCATCGCAATTGGTGCTTCAGAATCCAATCACCGGTTTCAGAGGCACCACACTCGCTGCTCTAGTGACAATCATCACTTGTTCGGCTCCCAAACCTGCCTAAAGCGGTCTGTGGCGATCCTGCAGACAAAGATAGAACTGAGGTCATCGCCGCGCCGCATGTGGCGTAACTAACAAAGTGGAATGAATGAGTTGAATGCCCATGATCAACCTGCGCATTGTGGCTGTACATCTTTTCCATCACAGCCGTTCCGTTCGAGGCGAGGCGAGGCCAGGCCAGGATTACTACCCTACCACCGCATCTTTCGTCTTTGCTGGTCGTTTCCGCGCGCGACACGTGTGGGATGTGACGACAACGCAGGCGACTACTGTACGCGGCGCGGCCGGGTGCGCTGAGCTGTTCTGCGGGATATCATGAACACCTAGCCGGGGAACTTGCAGTCCGAGGCTCCGGTGCGTTTCAGGGCAGAGGAATTGGGTTTGCAGTCGGACTCCGGAACTTGGTCTCTGCGGTTGATGTAGCCTGCCGAAGGATCGAGCCAGCTGGTGTGAGACAGTTTCATCTCTGCCCAAACATAGCCACCAGTAGATGCCATGGCCTTCCGACCTCGGGCTGTGATGAACCGGGACTGTCGACGATTCTGCCTGACCAATTATGCCATTCCCAGAAATGCGGATGTTGACCTGCCCGGTGTGCTGGCTTGGTGAAAAAACCAGTCGTGTGTCTAGGGTAGGCAGGTTTTCCTT
Source organism: Fusarium sp. JS1030 (assembly GCA_000966855.1). Classification (NCBI taxonomy): domain Eukaryota; kingdom Fungi; phylum Ascomycota; class Sordariomycetes; order Hypocreales; family Nectriaceae; genus Fusarium; species Fusarium sp. JS1030. The sequence goes on along the minus strand of JWIW01000075.1, from coordinate 462,001 downwards.
GTCATTGATAATGTTAGCGTTCTTATTGTGTGCTTCGCATCAAATTGTATTTAAAGATATTGACTCTTGGTATTTAAGCATATAGTTCTGGCACTCTATGCCTCTATGAATAAGGCCTTGTTTCCTGCGTGCGTCTAATGCGTGTAAATGGAGACGGATCCGGTTCAAAACCACTTCACCCGTTATTCAAGCCATTCGAAGAAAGTACACGAGACCACACCAGCCCACTAACTCGAGAACGAAACGGAAGAATAATAGAGACATGGAAGATCCTAAGGCTCCCCACTGCTCGAGAAAGCACTCCAGAGTTCCTACAATATCGTCGACTTGGTTGGAGAGCCAGCCAAGACGTGCCCAAACATGACGCAGACCTCAGCCACTCTTGAGGCCGACAACTCAACCTTGTATAACAAAGGTATATTGTTGCATGTGCTATAATGTAACATCTAAAGAGAATTACGTGGGAGACTGGTAGGTATCGGGATAGACATAGCACAGCAGTCAAGACATCCAGACACACCCACGTTGAGTGACTAGCGACATACAAAATTCGACGACCATACTAGGAGCCACAGCACCAGCACCTCGCTGCATCTGGCACAAGCACCTCGTCGATTGTAAGATAGCTATGCCTGGGCTCCATGGGAGATGTCGCTGCATTTACCATAACCAACTACTCGAACTCCTACTGTTACCTCCTCAATCATGAGTCCAACGCCAGTGAGAATTGCGGCACCGTCAAGAGACTCGCTCAACACAACCAAAAACCCTCCGGAGATAAACCGTAGTTTCGAGTTTATGGAAAGTACTGAATCATCACAACGCACAACATCGGAAACGTTGAATAGGGTCCTGGTGACGTCGAGTGATGACTACCCTATACACACAGGTGAAGGATACCATGCCGAGTGCGAGAGACTCGATAAGTTCATGGAGGGAACACACTTTACCAATACAGAAAATGTCGCTTGAGGCGTCAGATACCGCCTTTCTATACCTCGCCTAGCTCTTGTGTCTTGATAGTCAACAATGGTACTGGAAGGTCCCGGTGAGCATTGTCGATATCGCCTCATTGTTAGTCTACCTGACATCTGGGCTATTGAGAATAGTAAACAACGCACTAACGGTAAATGATAAGTCTAATAGGCCCAAACTTTGTCGTAGAGATGTCTGGCACCCGAAGAGATACATAGCTCGGCGTTTCTGTGCAAGTTTTCAGTGAGCTAGCTGCTCGAACGGCCTACCACCTGACACCCGTGCCCCAAGTGCGCAACCAATCACGACTCAATAATACCAACAGAACGACCTGTATCATCTCCAGATATGCTGGAAACTAGGACGAAACACGGGAAGGAATACTGCCATGCCATTCTCGGATGCCCAAGACACAGGATGCGGCAGTCGAGTTACTCTTGTTGCAAATTGGCGAACTCATGGTATAAGCAGTAAGGATTGACTTTGCATGTCCCAACGAGGCTATAATGCTGAAAACATAGATAGAATAACAAGATAGAAAACGGTAGGATGTAGACCATTCACGCTCGGAGTTCCTTACCGAGGACTTATATCCTTGTGGCGGGAGCGCTCCTTATACGGGAGGATACTTTAATATGGGTTCACAAGGAATTAGGATGCATCCGTTAGGCTCACCTGAATGATGCCATATTTATATTGATGGTAAACTAGCAAAATTTGGAACAGTTGCCATGGCGTTCCTTCTCCTATGCCTTTTACAACTCACGCCTGGCATCGGCTGTGTAACCCATCAATTATCACCAACTCAACTCAACAATTGCTTGTTCACTTATATGGAAGATTACACATGTCTAATAACAGCAGTCTCCTGTAGCAGATAGCAATGCTCTGCTTTGGCATGCTTGGCCGGAATGCGGTTACGTCAAATCTCCACCGCGATACTGAACCGCGCGTGAGACTGTTGTTTAGCCAAAGTTGCAACCGAGACTCCATGGATTGATACTCTGCAGGGTCTGTCCCGCTTGACACTGGCTGCCTGACAATCTCAGTTAGGCGAGAAGAGATAGCGGGGACAATTGATTGCGAGATTTCGAGACCTTGTTTTCAGGGTGTCGGTCAACACCAGATCGCCATCATGAACTTCCAAATCTATCCTTGACACACTAGCCCTGATAGCGCGGCCCACTAGAATGACGTCCGAGGCATGATAACCGCTCTGCAGTATTTCCTCCAATGTGTCGACAATTGCCGTGCACTCTTGCCACTTTCGAGGAAAAAAGGAAGAAAAAACTCTTTCACAATATCAATTCGACAGGTCGCATCGCCTGTAACAGTGACAAGACCAAAAATCCAGCATCGATTAACAATCCCGGGCCGCACCTCCGCTCCGAATCCCCTCCCCCGGTCCGTCGGTGACGTAGCCGGGCTCCACCGGCGAGTCAAGCGGACCCGCCGACTTCGGTCATGTTGCGGCGGCGATAGGCGGAGGGGGCCTCAGCCGATGGTGAACCATGGGCCTCGAATTTATCCAGGGTGGGTGGCCCCCCGACCCCAGTTCTCGTCGTCCGTCGCCGGATCCTCTTTGTCGCCGTAGCGCATCTCGGGGGTGGAGTTGAGAGGGTACCTGGGGAGTACTTTGAGTTGCCCGAGTGGAACGACTTGGGCTTCTTCTGTGGAGGAATCTTTACCTCGTGGTCTCTATTTTGCGGAGAAGTGCATCAACCTCTGGTCGAGTTCGATCGCCAACTCGATGCTACAGAGTAATGCTACACAGGATGGTTGTCCGCTGTTCTGGGCAGTCACGGACAGACGGGCAGTTCTGAACCCCGGGGGCTGGCCGAGTTTGCATGGGGCATCATCATCGGGCCTTGAATAGAGTGATGCGACTGTCCAGCGCGACTCACATATTGCAAACGCCCTTTTTCGATCTCAACTGAATACAACACGCGACAGCTGAACACCGATGTTGTCAACCGCGTGGGCAGCAGGCTACTCACTGCTCCTGGTAAATCCTCTCGCTCAGAGGGAAATACCGAAGCCCTGCATATTTCCTGTCACGCTTTAGTTCCGACTGAATAGGAAGCATGCCATGTGACTGGCCATGCAGACACAGCCTCGACTGCGCTTCACTGTGAGATCTGGATCTGCTGCCTCATCTGACATTATGCGGCGCCGTGTGGTTCTCCATGACTATGCCGGGTGTGGAGCTGCGTCAACTTGTGTGTGCCGGTGTCTGGCAACGCTTCATAGAAGGCTTTGGGATGGATTAGAGGCAAAAACCTGTGCACTGCCATGCAAAGTCCTTGTGCGCGCGATGTAGGATCAACATCAAGTCGTGTACTGTACGATCCTGGCCCTGTTCAAAGAGATTGGTTGTTGATCCAGGTGTCCTGGGCACTGCGGCGGATGATACAAACACTAGAGTAATAAGTAGAACCCAACTACAAGCACCTAGGTAGCTTGAGTGTCAAGCAGCAAACCCTGCTTCGACATACACTCGAATTGAGGCAACCAACTCCTCTTCATTGTCTTTGGCCTCTCTATTCATGACATTTGATTATTCAGCTTACTTGGATGGCTTCACGAACTGGCTGAGAAGAGCGGCGATAGTGCTAACTGCTAAGCCTGATGCAGTAGCACTCAATTCCTCCCCCCACACTCATGATACGGGGAGCTTGCGCTAAGCGCCCACTACAAAACGCGTGGAGTACGGGACGCAGTGCATGTCGCGCGCCCGCTCATGGCGGCTCGAGGCTTGTGATCGTGGAGCCCTACACGAGGTGCCCAGGGGCAGGCATGCCTATGCTTATCGATATTGGCGAGATTTCCATGGAGCCTTTGCGCAGCGGAAGTGCGAGTGGTGGTTGAGATTTTGACTTCAAGCCTGCAAAGACATGCTGTGCCACATACCCCTGAGCCGGTGGGAACGGGGACTGAATAGAGTCAATTGACTGATGATCATGCATTAGAGGAAATTTGGGGGTCCCCAACTGCTATTTTCTTCCTCTTTTCCAGCAGTATCTGGCGCGCCCAGTAGGAGGACTAGGTACTGTAGATGCGATAATCTGACGGCGACGCGGCCTCCTGAAAGCAAGCCCAGCAGCATGCGGCATATCCCCTGAACCGCCAGGTCGTCATCCCTACGTTTGCCCGTTCCGATCTCCTGGGCTGAGCTCTGGAGTTGTTAACCTGTCCTTGTCCTCTCCGAAAGTTGCCCTCGATCAACTCTCCTTTTATCTTTATCCCTTCTTCTTCTTGCCATCCTCAACCACCACTTGATTCATTTTGCGCCGGCCCTGACCCTTCAGTCGATCATTTTTCAACCGCGTCGCCCGCCAGCTGCTGCCATCACCGTCGCCTGACCCGTTTCGGCAAATCCATCGCCTGTCACTTGGTGCATCTCTTGTCCACTTGAGGTCGGGTCCCGTTTGAATCGATTGTCGCCCCGAGTGGTCATCTGCGCCTTTGCCGACCCCAGCTCCGACCACACACGCCCCGAGTCTGTCTGCCTGTCTGTCTGTCTGCCTGCACTCCAGCTTTTGGTCTCGTTTCCCCGGGTCTGCGTGTCTGTCCCAGTCCCAGTACCGCACTGTATCGTGTGGGTGCCGGCAATATCAATATTTGCCTGTGTCTTCCGTCGTCGTCTCCTGTGATCGCGTCGCATCCCGCGTCCTCCGCCCGTACCGCGGCACGCCCGCAGAAATCACAAGAGGTCACTCGCAAGTACCTGATCCCGAAACCCAGGCTGCGTGCCTTGGCCTCGTCCCCCGGTGACGCACTTTGAAGGGACCACCACCACCAACCAGGGGCCCCCAACAAGGCAAATCGGACCCCGTCTCGTCCAGTCCAGCCTATCTTTTGGACCGACTAGCAAGCATCCCGCCCAATTGCACCTGCGCCTTCGGTCAGGCAGGTATCTTGCTGATTCTGCGAAGCTGAGCCTTTCCATTCAACAACAACCAAGACTGATTCGGAACGGGACTCTCTCACCACCCCCGGTCACCCGACCCCATCTTTTCTCCGTTCTCTCTCCGCTGTGCTGTGGCCTTGCAGGTGCCGATGACCTCGCGCTCTCTCGGCCCTTCCCTTCCCTCTTCCGTTCCCTTCACCTTCAACCTGTGTGCAGAAGGGCGCTGCTGCTTAACAGCCCCATCCTCCCAAGATTCCTCCCCAAAAGTCTTCACGTCTTCCCTCCAATATTCCCCTGCGGACCCTGCCTTCTCGCTCTGATAGCCATCACGACCCCGACTCACAGTCGACGTCATTGCTCACCTCCCGCAACCACCACCGTCGCGACGACGACGAAGACGACGACGACGACTACCAGCACCCCGACGCCGCCCGCTCACGCCGTCGCCGTTCCAACTCGAGCTCCGAGTCGTCCTGGACCGACACCGGTGATATCGGTGAGCAACTCGCCGACGACAACGACCCTGTCCGCCTCCAGCTCTCCACCGAGGTCGAGGAGGAGCTGCTGGCCGGCGTCCAGCGTCGACACGTGAAGCACCAACAGAAGAGGGTTCGCATCCAAGATTCTGGCCACCACCGCCGCTCCCGCTCCCACTCGGCGCTTATCAACAAGGAGGCCATCGAGGTCCCCGATTTCACTCCTCGTGGTCCTTCCCGTGGTGAACGTATAATCGGCGCCATCATGTCGGGACGATCAGGCTCTATCCATGGCCTCACAGGCAAGCCCTTGCTGTAGGACATCTCCTCTAACCCACTCCGTAGTCGCGTGCTAATTGTCGCCTCAGGTACTTTACCAGCATCTTCGTGTCATTAGGAGTCTTCCTGTTTGGTTACGATCAAGGTGTAATGTCTGGGATCATCACGTACGTCTGAACACTCCCGGATGATTGTATTTTTAACTGACAAGTTTTACAGGGGCCCGTACTTCATGGACTACTTTGGTCAGCCCTCCAAGGCCTATGTCGGAACCATGGTTGCTATTCTGGAGATTGGTGCCTTCATCACTTCCCTGATGGTCGGCCGCATTGGAGACATTATCGGACGACGACGTACCATTCTTTATGGATCGTGCATTTTCTTTGTAGGTGGTGCCCTCCAGACTCTGGCTACCTCTATGCCCATGATGATGGCCGGTCGTATCGTGGCTGGTTTCGGTGTCGGTATGCTCTCGACAATTGTGCCCGTCTACCAATCTGAGATCTCCCCCCCTCACAACCGAGGAAAGCTCGCCTGTATCGAATTCACTGGTAACATTGTTGGCTACACAACTTCTGTCTGGGTCGATTATGGCTGCGGTTTTATTGAGAGTGATCTGTCATGGCGCATCCCTCTGATGATGCAGTGCGTGATGGGTGCCCTTCTTGGAATTGGCAGTCTCGTCATCGTGGAGTCGCCTCGGTAAGTGAACTCTTCCCCTCATGACAGTAGACTCAGCTCTCTAACCTGTGTAGATGGCTTTTGGACAACGACCACGACGAGGAAGGCATGGTCGTCATTGCCAACTTGTACGGTGGTGGAGATATTCACAATCCCAAGGCTCGAGACGAGTATCGCGAGATCAAGATGAACGTGCTCCTGCAGCGTCAAGAAGGCGAGCGAACCTACGCCGACATGTTCCGTCGATACAAGACCCGTGTTTTCATCGCTATGTCTGCTCAGGCTCTAGCTCAACTCAACGGCATCAACGTCATCTCATATTACGCGCCCTACGTGTTCGAATCTGCGGGCTGGGTTGGGCATGATGCTGTCCTCATGACGGGCTTCAACGGCCTCACATATTTGATGTCAACAATTCCGCCGTGGTATTTGGTCGATCGATGGGGTCGACGCAAGATCCTTCTTTCGGGTGCGGCTGCCATGGCAGTTTCATTATCACTTATCTCATACTTCCTATTCCTCGACATCAAGTGGACGCCGCGATTGGTTGTGTTGTTCGTCATGATTTACAACGCGGCCTTTGGCTACTCGTGGGGCCCCATTCCCTGGCTGTACCCACCTGAGATTCTGCCTCTCAGCATTCGATCCAAGGGTGCCAGTCTGTCAACCGCAACGAACTGGGCCGCCAACTGGCTGGTTGGTGAGATGACGCCTATTCTCCAGGAATGGATCAAGTGGCGCATGTACCTTGTCCATGCCTTCTTCTGTGTTGCCAGTGTGGTTATTGGTAAGTTTGTTTTGTGCTCTGGTAGCTGGTGGTTTCACTAACACACACGCTAGTTTACTTTATCTACCCTGAGACCTGTGGTGTACGTCTGGAAGACATGGACTCTCTGTTCGGAGATGCCAGCACCGTCGCAGGCACACCCTCGATCCATGGAGAAACAGGTTCGCTGATGAGGGCGGGATCTCCTGTGGGATCCGCTCGAGGACTTATTGGACCCTCATCTGCCATCCCCGGGCTTTCGCTCGACCCCCCGGCCGTGGAGGAGGATAGTAAATCTCAGATCCAGACCAACGGCGGCGACGACCGAAGCATCGGCGGATGGCTGTCAAGGGTAGTTGGCCGGAACAGGTCTGATAGCGGCAGCAGTGCCCAAGGCCGCTACACACCCCTTGGACAACAAGAGGAAGGCCGGCGTGACGACTACTGATGGAATTTCGCTTTGGAACCGCGTCGATAGAGAAATTTTGCATATAGATGGCGCACGAGGCACTGGATGCGTTGTCGCTGGGATAAAGATAACGCAACGATGCTTCAAGGCAGGATGGCGGAGCCAAGTGTTGGGAAAGATTACGAAGCTGGCTGTACCGCTACACATTGACGGAGACGGTATTCAACGACAAGACAATGATAGGTAAGTTTGAGAGGGTCTCAGCATTTCCTTGAGATCCATGGATCGATATATTTTTAGACCGCGTTCGGCTTGGATGGATTAGATGGCCGACCTGTTGGCTTGTACACCACACACACATAATGAGATATTGGTCGAACACAAATAAAGGACATATTCCTAATGGGACTGAGGTCTGATGATGCAGCCAACTGATGTGCTTCATAATTTGTGCTGGAATAAAATCTGGTCGAGATTGTCATGGTGAGAGTCGTGAGTGGCCAATTTACATGTTGAAAGCCAAATGGTCCGTGCACTTTAATATCCTTTCCGGCAAACCTCACTCCCAAACTGTATATACATGCCTCCACAAGCAAGCGTTCATTCGTTAAAGCGTCTCAGCTACAAACAATGGCAGCAAACATCGAGATTGTCCATGCGTACCGGCACCTGTATCGATCTCTCTTGAAGGCGGTGCAGTACTCAATGCCAAGCCGGTTCATAGCTCTCGAACAGTTGAGGACAGCGTTCCGCGAGCGTGGGGCCACGTTCGACCCGAGGGGCGTCAAGCGGACAATATGGTTCCTGGAGGCGGCCGCCAAGGAGAGGGGCATGGAGCACAAGATTCTGAAGAACCTGCTGTTCGTACACTCGAGGAGATTCTCCCAACGCAAGCCCTGGTACAAGGTCCAGCCGGATATGAAGTGAGCAGCCCTAGTCTACAAGTCTTGAGCATCGAGGGACTGAGGAGAGAAATACTAACTCGGAGAACAGGCTTCCTATGGTTGAGCGGTCAAAAACTTCGTTTCACCACTATGACATGACGATTGCCATGCTCAACAAGACGATGGGCTTGTGTCTGCGGTGATAAGTTGTGTATCGGAATCAATGAAAGGGTATGGGATGAGACGAGTAAGAGACTGAACTCGCTACTAAGCGACGAAAATTCAATCACGACGCATCGTTAAGACTGCGCTGGCACCCCTGGTTTTGGTAGCGAAACAACTCGATGGGAACGGCAAACATCAACGACGTCAGCCAGAGGCGTAGACAGCAAGACTATAACGCCCTGTATATCATTTGTATCACCACATTGATGGAGAAAATGGGAAAACTAGGGATGTTTCTTGCATAAGTGGAATCATACGATCAAAATTCAGAACTGTCTGGGTCGGGATTCGCCCGTCTCCTAATAAGCCGTGATGCCGTCTCGATATTACACGTGTAATAGTACAATCAAATGAAGAGAGCCCTTACTGGGCCACCGGAGCCCTTCAACGCCTAATAAATGCCAATGCTTCTCCTTGTCGCAGCCACTTACTCACTCGTTCGCCCATTCAAACACCACGTTTCCCAGGTCTGTTATCAGAATTCGGCAAGAAGCTCTAGTCCTGGCCTGGCACATCGATCTCAACATTGAGCTCCTCGGAAAAGACCTGGTTCAGGCTGGAGCCGTCCCTAGCATAAATCCAGTCGCCGACAGCTGTACCCTCCTTGTCGTTTTGGCCCTCGCCGAAGAGACACCAGTCGTAACGTTTGGGACCCGAGATGGGAGATGATAGCCAAATTTGCTTGTTCGGCGGCTGCTTGTTGATGACGTATGTGCCCTTGTCAGGCCAGCTGATGGTGAGAACACCGGCCTGCAAGTTGAGCTGTTAGCCGAGGAATTGCGAATGAAGTCATAACAGAAATGACAAGAGCTGTACGTACCGAGAACTCAACATCAATATCCTCTCGCGCATCTTGAAGCTCTTCAAACTTGCCGAGAACTTTGTCAAGGTATTCATCGGCAAGCTCATGGTACTCCCCCTCAGTCACCTCAGCCACAGCAAAGCTGGTCTTGGTCTCCTCGGATGCTTCCAGAGGCTTGGCGGGATTCTCGGTATCGGGCATGATGCCTCGCGTGTGGGCCGGGACGGTCGAGAAATAGCTTCGCAGAATGGCCGTACGGGCGGGAAGACGGACATGCGATCCTGCGGGCGCGATGCGGAAGCTTGAGCGGTAGATCGGCGCAGTAGAGGAGCGGGCAGCCCGCGAAGCCAGGCGAGAAGCTTGAGATGCGACTTGGCGGGACATTTTGAGGGTTGGCATGTGAAATTCGGTGACGATTTCTTTGATTTTAGGGGAATTCGTCAACAAAGAACTTATGGTCGAGGCCAAGCGTGTATCCGTAATGGTTGATTGATCAATTGTCGTAGTTTCGCAGAGAGAAGGCGTGATGTAAGTAGGTGAGTGAACAAGCTCCCCGCGGCTTGGATCAAGCTCGTGAGGTGCAAGAGCGACGGGCCAATGATGTCGTGGATTGCTAAACAAGGTACGTACCTCCCCGGCCATCGGCATCATCAGCGCCGTCCTCGATCAAGCAAGCCCCACCATCAGCTGCCCAACGTTCGCATCTACGCGACTTCAGCAACTCGCCGACTACAGTGAGAGGGGGCGTGACAAAGCTCAGTCCTTGATCATGATCAATGCTTTCCTGGTCTTTAATGGCCAAGGTCAGCCTCGCCTGACCAAGTTCTATACCCAGCTGGTATGCCGCAATTTCCACCGCCTATCTCATCCCTCCTGCTCACCACATTCATCTCCCTAGGAAACGAGCATACAACAGCGCCTGATCTCCGAGATCTTTACCCTCGTGTCTAACCGACCCGCTGGTTCCTGCAACTTCCTTCCTCTCCCACCGCTTCTCGCCGCTTCGGGCACCTCGCATACCTCATCAGAGGAGCAGAACGATGTCCCCACCCTTGTAACCTACCGTCATTACGCAACACTCTTCTTCATCATCATCTCGACCTCGACCGAGTCACCGCTTGCGCTTATCGACCTAATCCAGGTCTACGTCGAGGCTCTCGATAAGCTCTTTGAGAATGTCTGCGAGCTCGACCTGATCTTCAACTTCGAAACGCTACATGCCACGCTATCGGAAATGATCATAGGAGGTGTCGTGATAGAGACAAATCTGGATCGCATTGTTTCGGGAGTCAAGGCGCAGGGAACAGTTGCAAAGCGACCTGTGAATGAGGGGAGGGGCCCGTCAGGTTTGGGATCTGGGCTGGGAATGGGTGCTAACTTCGCCTGGACGGGGCGATGACCATCATGACAACTGAATGAGAAGGACAAGATAGAGCTGGGGTTTGTCCACAAAAGATATCCGTACATGTTAGGCCACCACGAGCTAACGCCAGGCTCCAATTATCAATAATATACATATAGAATATTCTACTTGGACTCTGGATCATCCTTGGAAGGCGGCGGAGGCGGTGCGTCTGGCCGTCGTTCAAACCTCTTTTCAGGATCCAGGGTGCCGAAGAGGTAGGCCGTCTTTCGTCGAATCTAAAGAGCCTATTAGTTGACTGCAAATTTGCAGAGTCCTCAGTACGAACCTCTTCAGAAGGCTTGTATGTTTGTCCCCACCACTCAAACTCAGAGTAGAATAGAATCCAGATCATGGCAGCTACGGCCGAGTTAGCCGAAGCTCAGGCGCGCAAACTTTTGGAACAGAGACTTACCAGCGAGAGTCAATAGCTGAGCGGTCTTGACAGCTTTCTCCCAGCGAGGCGCCCGACTTGCCAGGACAATGCGCCGCTTGTACTTCTTCTCGAAGCGTAGTTGTTGCTGATGGGTGAGCTGCTTAAAGTTGGGAGGCCACACCTTTCGAGCCTTGTATGGGTTGTTTGCTACACTCGAAGGGGTCTTCTTGAGAATAGGGCCCTTTGGCGAGGCGGCCATACGTCGAAATAGCGTAGGGAACATGGTGAGTGAGTTACTTGGGAAGCTGGCGACTCAATGGCATGAACAAACATCAAGTCTTCCATCGCGCGATGATGTCGCCGTTGGAGATTCTCCAAAAGTGACGAAGATTGGAACGCCACAGCACCGCCACAACAACCCACGCACTAGCCACTTAGCGCGCTCCCCTCGTTGCTTCTGCCCCGCGATTTTCACCCCTCCTTCTTCTGTCAGGCCCGATTTCGTTCGCCTACAAACCGTGACTCAGAAATTTCCAAGCGGATTTTCGAGGTATGTAAACGTCTTTTTGCCCTTCCTTTTCTCTCTGGAAAAGATAGAGCCGACAGGAATATTTTTGACACATCATAGGTCTTGTCGACATCCGACGATGGCTTCAACAGACTCCGTCCCCAAAGCCATGGAGGCTCTGACTATTTCCAAGACCAAGGAACTCAAAGGTGCAGGTCCAATTTCTGCAATTATTTTTGACATGACTATTCTAACTACTGCTAGACCGAGAAACGTGATTCCTTGATCGAAATCGAGAAGAAATATCAGGAAAAATGGCAGCAGGACCGCGTCTTCCAGCCCGATGCTCCCACGACCGAAGAGATCCCCCTCCACTCCATCTCGGCTGCCGAGCTTCGCGAGAAGCACCCCAAGTTCTTCGGATGCATGGCATACCCCTACATGAACGGCACTCTGCATGCCGGTCACTCGTTCTCCGTCAGTAAGGTCGAGTTCGCCGCTGGTGTCGCCAGAATGCAGGGCAAGCGCGCCCTCTTCCCTATGGGATTCCACTGCACAGGCATGCCCATCAAGGCCTGCGCAGACAAGCTGGTCAATGAGATCAAGCTTTTCGGCCAGGAATTCCAGGGCTACAAGGCGGAGGAATCTGTTGTGGAGGACAAGGCTCCTGCTGCTAAGCAGACCAAGGAGGACCCCACCAAGTTTACTGCGAAGAAGGGCAAGGCCGCGGCCAAGACTGTCAAGATGAAGTACCAGTTCCAAATCATGCAAGCGATCGGCATTCCTACCCAGGAGATTCACCTGTTCGCCGACCCTCAGTACTGGCTGGAGTTCTTCCCCCCTCTGGCTATCCGAGACCTGACCAATTTTGGTTGCCGTATCGACTGGCGCCGCTCCTTCGTCACCACCAATGCCAACCCCTACTACGATGCTTTCGTGCGGTGGCAGATGAACCGTCTGAAGGAGCTGGACAAGATCAAGTTTGGCAAGCGATACACTATCTATTCGATCAAGGACGGCCAGCCCTGTATGGACCACGACCGAGCTGAGGGTGAGGCCGTCGGTCCTCAGGAGTACACTGCCCTAAAGCTGAAGGTCCTCGAGTGGGCTCCCAAGGTCGCTGAGGACCTCAAGGGTAAGGTTCCTGAGGGTGCTAACTTTTTCCTGGTCCCTGCGACCCTGCGCCCTGAGACCATGTACGGCCAGAACTGCTGCTTTGTCGGTCCCAAGATCACATATGGCGTCTTCAAGGCCAACGAGACCGACTACTACGTTGTCACTGACCGGGCTGCCCGCAACATGGCCTACCAAGGCATCTTCGCCAACGAGGGTGTCATTGAGAAGGCCGCAGAGATCCCTGGTGCCGACATGATTGGCACATTGATCAATGCTCCTTTCTCTGTTCACACAGAGGGTGTTCGTGTCCTGCCCATGGACACGGTTCTTGCTACAAAGGGTACTGGTGTCGTCACTTGTGTGCCTTCCGACAGTCCTGACGATTATGCCACCATTACTGATTTGGCCAAGAAGGCCGATTACTATGGCATCCAGAAGGAATGGGCAGAGCTGGAGATCATCCCCATTATTGAGACGCCTTCCTACGGAAATCTGTGCGCCCCTTTTCTGGTCAAGAAACTTAAGATTGCGTCCCCCAAGGACACCAAGCAACTTGAAGAGGCGAAGGAGCTGGCCTACAAGGAAGGCTACTACCAAGGTGTTATGACGTATGGTGAATTCAAGGGCGAGAAGGTTGAGATTGCCAAGCCCAAAGTCCGACAGCAGATGTTTGATGCAGGCGTCGCTTTTGCCTACTCCGAGCCGGAGCGAAAGGTTGTCAGCCGATCCGGCGACGACTGCATCGTGGCTCTCATGGACCAATGGTACCTAGACTATGGCGAGGACTCCTGGAAGGAGACTGCCCTCAAGTGGGTTGAGAACGCCGACGGCAAGGGCATGGAAACTTATACTCCTGAGACCAAGAACAGCTTTGAGGGCGTTCTGAACTGGCTGAACCAGTGGGCCTGCGCCCGAACTTACGGCCTTGGCTCGAAGCTTCCCTGGGACCCCCAGTTCCTCGTTGAGAGTTTGAGTGACTCGACCATCTATATGGCCTACTACACGATTGCACACTATCTCCACAATGATCTTTTCGGCCGAACGAAGGGTGTCGGTAACGTTGGCCCCGAGCAGATGATCGACGAGGTCTGGGACTACATCTTCTGCCGCCGCGACCTCAGTGACGAGGTTCTGAACGGCAGCAAGATCCCCAAGGAGACTCTAGAGAGTATGCGCCGCGAGTTCGAGTATTTCTACCCCTTGGACGTTCGAGCCTCCGGAAAGGACCTTATCCCCAACCATCTGACGTTCTTCCTCTATGTGCATTTGGCCATCTTCCCCCCCGAATACTGGCCGCGAAGCGTGCGTGCCAATGGCCATCTGATGCTGAACGGCGAAAAGATGAGCAAGAGTACGGGTAACTTCATGACCCTACGCGACCTGACCCTCAAGTACGGAGCTGATGCGTCTCGTATCGCCCTTGCCGATGCTGGTGATGGTGTGAACGACGCCAACTTCGAGGAGGACGTTGCCGATAACAACATTCTGCGACTGTTCACGCTGAAGGAGTGGTGTGAGGAGATGGTTCGCGACCAGGACGAGCTTCGAAGCGGAGAGCTCAACTCGTTCCAGGACGCCCTTTTCGGCAACGACCTGAACGCCCTTGCCAAGGAGGCTGTCGAGCAGTATACCAACACCAACTACAAGTTGGCCCTGAAGGCTGGTTTGTACGAGCTGATCAGTGCTCGTGACTTTTACCGTGAGGCATGCGCTGCTGCCAACATTAAGATGCACAAGGACCTTGTGCTCCGGTATATCGAGGTCCAGGCTCTGCTGCTGGCCGTGGTTGCTCCTCACTGGTCGGAATACATCTGGCTCGAGGTTCTGAAGAAGGAGGGTACTATTCACAACGCGCGATTCCCCGAGGTTGGTACAGTCGATGCGGCTCTGTCGGCAAAGCGAGACTACGTACGAAACACGGCATCCAACGTCAACTCGGCCGAGGGTCTGCAGCTGAAGAAGAAGGCCAAGGGCAAGGAGACGTCGTTCGACCCCAAGAAGCCCAAGAAGTTGACGATTTTCGTGACGGACAAGTTCCCGGCGTGGCAGGCCAAGTACATTGAGCTGCTCAAGGAGATGTGGAATGTGGAGACCAAGTCAGTCAACGACAAGGAGCTGAACGGCAAGATTGGCAAGATGGGAGAGATGAAGAAGGCGATGCCGTTTGTACAGAACCTGAAGAGGCGTCTTCAGACAGGCGAGCCTGCGAGCAAGGTGCTGGAGCAGAAGCTCGCGTTTGATGAGAAGGAGACTCTGCTCCAGATGGTGGCTGGTCTGAAGCGAACGGGCGGGCTGGTTGCATGTGACATTGTGTCGGTCGAGGAGGGTGGCAAGAAGGGAGTGAATCTGGCAGACGGAAAGGAGGTGGACATCAGCGTGCCGGTGGCCGAGAACGCCGTTCCTGGCGTGCCAACCTTCTTCTTCGAGAACGTGGAGGCCTGAGAGAGGAGAGTCGATGGTGCGGTGCAAGTGGTTTCCGTTAAAACATGTTAGACATACAACGCGCGTGTGAGTGGATCAAGATCTAAAAAAAAGTGCCGATCAGGTGTACTAGAGAAAGGCTTGTTTTGTTCGGCTGTTTATGCTGCGGCTACGGTGGCAGGGGTGGGATGCTGGAGACCCCGTGTATGCTGAGTGATGTTGCTATGTGTGTATGTGTGTATGTGTGTGTGTGTGTGCAATATGCGTGATGTGAGGCTTTGCGAGGCGAGGTGAGTGGACGATGACTGCGTGCAGGCGGCAGGCGGCAGACTCAGCCGCCAGGGGGATCACCTAAGATGCATTATGGACGGGATGTGGGATACGTACCTCGCAGAGAGCAAAACAAAGAGGTCGAAATACATGATTCATGAGGGAGAAAACCTGATGAGGTGGTTCGATTGCGTTTGCGCTGTTGGCCAGGAGAGAGAGAGGAGGTTGAGGTGCAAAGATTGCACTAGAGCATTTCATCATCAGGGGGCGTCTCAGTTGCTTGGGGGTTGGGGGTTCTGTAACATGCCCCAGTTCTTTTTGTGACTGAATTCCATGGAATCTGTCCGGGGCAACATAGGAAAGAGGCAGTTGCAGAGGCGAGCATGGAAGCAGGAGAAATAAAAAAAGGGTCTGGAGTATTAGCGAGGACTGGTGCCAGGTGGTAGCGGTGCTACAGTTACCGGCATTGCGGGCTGGTCTGTGGGTTTTTTTATTGATCCCTATTCATCATTTGTTCTATCATCTCCGTGCCGTAGATTGCCTACAACAAAACTGGTGCCAGCATTGCGCGTAAGGCTCCATCTTTATTGGCCTACTGCTACCTCTACGACGGAGTCCGGAGTCTGGAATACAGTGACCCCCCCTCCCTTTTTTCACCGTCCTGGTCTGTCCTGGCTGCAGATAATGTGCATATGTATGTACGTTTTGACCCTTGAACCGCTCACCCGTGCTGCAAGGTCAACGGTGGCTGGCGGCATGGGGATCCAACGCAATCCAGTTGTTTCTTGTTGTCTTGTTGGCTCGTCGACCAAGGCGTGCAGTTCCATGCTTTTGGCCTGGCCAGACTATAAACTTGGTGCGGTAGCCTTGTTTTGGACAAGCCGATCCTCCTGTTTATCCTTTTTTAGCCGGGGTGGGGGCATCCATCCCGTCAATGTCGCGATCCATGATATTCCCCTAACGAAGAGCCCCATGTGGCTTGGGATGATCCCTAAACCATGGCGTGGCTAGCATGCACGGCTTGGCTTGGCTTGGCTTGTGCTTTTTCTCACCAAAGGAAACAACAAGAAAATGGGCTTGGTCAGAGAGAGACAGCTTGCGCGTCGAGGAACCACAAAAAAACAATGATCTGCAAATAAGTCCGAGTCGGCACGAGCGCCCACTTGACTTGGTCAAGGATCCCAGTTCCCAGATCGCAGAGGCAATAATAAAGTGGGAATCTGTTCAGTTCCATGTTCATGTCCAGGGATTGCCGGGGGAGGCTGCCGCCCCTCTGCAACAAGTGCAACCGCTATTCGCGGTCCAAAATCTACTGACCCAGTGTTTCTGCATAGTAGAGTCCCATATATTTTTCTCCCTCCTGGTTATTGCCTCCCCCCTTCTCTGTTTTTAGAAACTCACCAAAGAGGGCTCCCTCTTTTGTTATTCTCCCTAGACTGTCATTCTTACTAAGGAGAGCTTGCGCAAGCCGCCCACCCTCCATCCCATCTAGGCCAAACAAGAGCCGCAAACCAACATCCAGCCCCCAGCCTGCCCGGGCCGTGGGGCCCAAGTTGTGGTCGACGGTGGCCCGGCCAGGCCCAATATGACGCAAGGTTCACTGGCCTGCTGTGCTGGAACGGAACGGGAGGAGCATCAGGACTCGTGCGGTGTAGATGGATAAACTCTGCTGCTGTTGACTCGTCCGTTTACTCCTGCATATGGCATGGGCCATGGCGGTTGATGTGCAAGTGGCAGCAGATAGTTTCCGGTTGGACTAGCAACGCCATGCTGCGGCTGTCGTGGTTGAGCTGGCTGGAGGCTGCAGGCTGCAGGCTGCGGGACAACGAGACGAGGCCGCGCGAGGCTGGGCACGCCTTCTCTCTGGCCGAAGCATGATGATGAGTATTGCCTTTTCGACGCGGCTGCCACGGCTTCCCCGTCCCGCGTCTCCCGTTGGCCTCCTCCGCCGCCGCCCACAAACCCAACCCCCGTCCCGTAGTATTGTCTATTGCATTGGCCCTGTACCACTCGCCTGCCTTGATTTCGGACGGCAGAAGCAGAGGCAAGGAAAACAAGTGGAGCTGGCCGCCCGGATCAATTTCCAACTCGAGGCCCTTGGAGGGATCCCGGGAGAACAGGACGCAGGACACACTGTGGGCGCGCGCCCGAGACTGACAGAGGAGGGTTGTGAATAGTAAGTGGGTGGCTTGGGGTTGGGATGATGCAACCGCCCCCCGGGCCTGGTATCATGTAAAGCCATCAAGAGCCCGATCCTTGCGACCTCCTGAGGTATATAGGAGTCCAGTTCCTCTGCCCATTCCAGACTTTTTGTTCTCAGCATCCAAACAACTCTTCAAGGACAACACAGTCGTTATCTAAAGCAAAGTCTTTCGTTTTCGAGCAACCACACCAATCCGAAATAATCGAACCCTCTTCTCTTTTTACAACAACCACCCAAAAACACCATCAAAATGCGTTTCGCTCCTATCCTCGCTCTCGTCGCTGTTGCGGCTGCTGCTCAGACTCCCGTCGCCACCCCCGGCCCCGTTGCCACTCCTGGCCGTTAGTTCAACCCTCCCTCTTCGAAGACCACGACTTCGATATCATCTCGACAGCTCAACTGACATGAATCCTACAGCTCACACCAACGGTACCAAGCCTGGTGACTCTGGCTCCGGCAGCGAGACCGGCACCCCCTCCCCCAACGGCGCTGCCTCCTTCGGCACCCAGGCCGGCCTCGGTGCTGCTATCGGCGCCGTCGCTGTTGTCCTTGCTCTGTAAATTTAGAATTGCATTCGTCAAGGGACGTGTTTAGGGGAGGACGAGGTTTCTTTTTTGGATTGTCCCTTCCCCTGGGATCGTGCTGGTGCGCGTATAACTTTCGAGAGCTTTAGACCGCGAACGTGATCGTCCGGGCTAGAATAGATAGATCAATGAAGCGAGATCGCTTCGAGCATATTTAATACTAATTGCCAATAACCTCGTCATGATGGACACCGTGGTGTTATGTGAATGTGTGAAGTCCTTACTTTCTCAGTCTTTCTCAATATCTTGGAGTAAAGTCATAAGCCGAATTGGCAGTTGCCATGATTTGGAGACGGGATAGAATACCGCATTAGTGTCGAAGTGATATTGCATCTCTCGGTTCTGGTCTGGGTCCAGGTTCTCTATGAGATTGTTATCGCTCCTGTCCTTATCTGTTGCGCCCGGGCCGAACTAAGGAACCTGATCCTAGTTGACTTCCATCTGTCGATGCTACATGACTGAACATGATTTTGAAAATTTCGAGATCCTTGGTCATTTCCCCTTAAATAACAGGTCCCTCATCTCTCTGTAAAGTTGCAACGCCGGCCTCGGGGACCCCTGCTGGGAGTTCATGTGTTATCGCAGAGTCGCCTCGCCTGTTAGCACGTGGGTAGCAGTGGCACTGGCTTGTCCATCACCGACTTTGTCGCGGTGGATTGCTGCCAACACTGGGGCCCTAATCTCGGCGCGGCGGGAGTTCCATATGCCCGTCTTGGGCGACGCAAGGGCGTGAATCCTGTTGTAGATCGTGTCTTCGCTCCGGAGGCATTTAGGCGGTGATGGGGATCTGGCCGCCCGACGGACCCGAGGTGGGAGGTTTCGGTAGGTCATCCTAGACATCGTTAGAGCCCGAAGAATCACATAAAATGTCGTCCAACGCACCAAGTCAAAGATGACTCGAATCATGAGGCTACAGCTGGGGCACACGGCAATATCCTGCTCGTCCAGCAGGTCGTCGAGAGCGATCTGGAACTTGTCACCACAGGGGCAAGGATAGTGATAGACCCCCATAGCCTCGTCAAAGGTCATGTCTTCTATCTCGATTTCGTCGTAGATGGAGATATTTTCGTCGTCGGACATTTTGGCGGTTCGTTCGAGTGTCTTGCAAGTGTTCAAAAGGGTTGGGTGGTTCTCTGTGAGGAGGCGCGTGGGAGAGACGGAAATTGTGTCACAATATTCAGAAGTCAGAGCGAAGACTCATGAGAGGCAAAAGCTGCCCCGCGATGCGACCAAAAACTCAGTCTCCCCGCAGAAAGTGGCTTGGAAACTTCTATGGATGTGGCTGGAGAATCCTGACTGACAAAGCTGTGGCTGGAGGCTTCCCTTCCTTCCCCAGGTGTCAATCACATGCCGAGCGCAGCGTGGGAAAGTATGGGGAGGCGGTGCATTGCACCTGCCCCGGATCTCATCGGCCGAGGAGCTTCTTGTATGTATGGGGGCGCTTGGCTCCAAGACGACACAGCTCACAGGGACATTTCTCAACCCCAAACTCAACTCTGTTTCCTCCTCCAACTCTCCGCACACCGACTACTTCTCCTTCGACCTAATGTCGTAACTTCTTGCCGTGTCACGTCCTCCATCGTCGTCCTCGCTAGAATTGCCGATTCGGGATCTGGCTTCCAAATGCGCTGCCCTGGCTTGTGACGTGACGTCGATTCGCCTCGGCCCTCTCCCCTAGTCTGAACCACGCAACTCTGGACGTCTCTGAACTGTCTCTCAAGAGTTTCAACACGCGCGGCACTTGTTTATCAAGGGCTGTAGAGTCCACAGGCTCTACACACGCCCATCATGGCGTCACAGTCGAAGCTCGCCCTGCCCGGCGATCGCACTCTGCGGAGTCTCATCTCTCGACTTACCGGCCTCTACGTCTCTAATCGCACGCGTATCTCGCGCGCTGTCTGGATCACTCTTTTCATCGCCCTCGCCAACCGCATTCGCAATGCCATCTCCGAACAGAAAGCCGCCTCGGCGCGTGAGGCTGCCCAGCGCGCAGCCCGTCGCGGTACCACCTCTAGCGGCAGCGAGGAGACACCGCGAAAGAAAGTTGAGCTGAATCGCGAGTTCTTTCGGTCACTCCTACGTCTACTTAAGATTGTCGTACCCGGCTGGCGAACCAAAGAGGCGAGGCTGTTGATGAGCCATAGCTTTTTCTTGGTTCTTAGGACGCTTATCAGTTTGCGCGTCGCTGAGATGGATGGCGCAATCGTCAAGGCTCTCGTGAAGGGCAACGGAAAAGAGTTCTTGAAGCGCATAGTATGGTGGATGCTGATCGCAGTGCCCGCTACCTTTACCAATTCCATGGTGAGCTCCATGATGGTCATTGGTTGATTGCCATATGCTGACTTCCTTCAAGCTGTCATATCACCAAGCCGAGCTATCACTCAAGTACCGGACACGGCTCACTCAATTCATCCACGATAGATACCTATCTAACCTGACCTTCTATGGCATCTCGGCTCTAGATGACCGAATAAAGAACCCCGACCAGCTGATTGCTGTGGATGTATCCAAGTTCTCAAATAGTCTGGCCGAGCTGTATAGCAATCTTGCCAAGCCCATGCTCGACATGGTGAGTTTCTTCCACTTGCAACTACCAGGTGAACCCCCGGCTTACCATGACAGACAATCTACACCTACTCTCTTTCCAAGAGTGTTGGTGGCGAAGGCGTCGTCTTTATGTCACTGCTCGTCCAACTTTCAGCCAACGTCATGAGAGCCCTCACACCGCCATTCGGCAAGTACGTCGCTGACGAGGCGAGGTTGGAGGGCGAGTTCCGTTTCCAGCACTCGCGCCTCATTGATTATAGCGAGGAAGTGGCTCTCTATGGCGGCCATTACGCCGAGAAGGACACCCTGGATAAGGGGTACTTTACCCTGATCAAACACGTCAACTATATCCTGCGGCGGCGCTTCTACCATGGCTTCATGGAAGATTTTGTTATCAAGTACTTCTGGGGCGCACTTGGCCTGATGCTCTGTAGTGTGCCTGTCTTCATCAAGATGCCCGGTCATGTCGCAATGAACATGGGTGACAGAACAGAGGCTTTTGTTACCAACAGACGAATGCTGCTCTCTGCATCAGATGCCTTTGGGCGTATCATGTTCTCGTATAGAGAGGTCATGGAGTTGGCCGGATACACATCACGAGTTGCGACCCTTCTAGATGTCATGGACGATGTTCAAGCTGGACACTTTGAGAAGAAGCTTGTGTCCTCTTCGGGCACTGAAGGTAATGAAGCAGTTCTCAAGGGCCGAGGAACCGTCTTTGAGAGCGAAGACATTACCTTTATTGACGTGTAAGTTGAGATCAGCTGCGTTACCGTATCAAACTAACCGGCTTAACCTCGCAGGCCTATCATCTCCCCGAACGGCGATGTGTTAATCAAGGCACTGTCCTTCACTCTCAAGCATGGAGACCATCTCCTTGTTGTTGGCCCCAACGGCTGCGGCAAGTCATCACTCTTCCGCATTCTCGGCGGTCTCTGGCCCGTTTATGGAGGCACCGTATATAAGCCTCCTTTCCACGCCATATTCTACATCCCTCAGCGACCTTACCTCTCACGCGGCTCCCTTCGTCAGCAAATCATCTACCCCGACTCTTTGCGCCAGATGCGCGCTCGCGGCGTCACCGACGCAGATCTCCTCGGCTTCCTCAAGATCCTTGGCCTTGAGCATCTCCCCGAGTTGTACGACGAGGGCTGGGACGCTGAAGCTGAGTGGCGCGATGTTCTCTCTGGTGGTCTTCAGCAGCGCGTAGCCATGGCTCGTCTCTTTTACCACCGCCCCAAGTACGCCATCCTCGACGAGTGCACCAGCAGCGTTACCCTCGAGACAGAAAAGGCCATGTACGACACAGCCAAAGCCCTAGGTGTGACTCTCATGACCGTCAGTCACCGCCGCAGTTTATGGAAGTACCACTCGCACATCCTACAGTTCGATGGCCAGGGCAATTACGTCTTCACTCGACTCGATGCCGACCGGCGTCTTAAGCTTGAGGATGAACGCGAAGAACTCGAGGTCCGACTGCGCCAGGTGCCTGAGCTGGAGCGCCGAATTGCCGAGTTAACAGCTGCTTAAGCATGTAGACCGGGGTGGAAAGGGACATGGTGGCACGGGACGATCAATACCCAGGGATAAATGTCAAGTTAAGCCAGTGTTTACATATGGGGAGTTGTAAGGGCATGGGGCGGTCTTTTCGTCACGTTTAGGATAATGTACTCTATCATTAGTCGAGTCCCTCATACGAAGCGAGTGAAATCATTCGAGAATAGATCTGATTTGAATAGGCATCTAGTCTCTTCTTCTTGTATTCAACCACTTTGACAGATGACTTTATCTCAAAGACTTATAATTACTCCTCCACGTTCCGCACCAAGCCCACGAGCCTGAAGGGTATCAAGATAAGAACCAAAACCTCCACATCGCTAACAAGAAGCACGCAGCCTTTCCACACATTTCTTATATGTTATACACCCCTCCCCCCATGTCTTTAGTCCTTCAGATTATTCGGATGAAAGGGGCATGTGTCCTCGTGGACGCTATTGTCGCCCTTGATGATATCTCCATGGTCTGCGCCGCACTCGAAGCAGAACTGGTGCTTGCACTTGATGCCTGCGAGGGTCAGCCACTCCGTCGCTGTCATCGAGCGCAACATGCCGGATCATTCGCATCTTTTTCAGCGCCCGCCACGGCAGTTGGTGTTGTGGCTTCGGTTCCAGGGTTTGTTGCAGCCCCAGCAGAACTCATAGCGGCATTTGATGCCTACAACGCTTGTTTTAGCATCACTAAAGGGCAACGAGCAGGAATATGTTGTGCCAACGCACCGTCAGGGACAGGGTTAAGCTTTAGTAGAGTAGGACGGGGAGGGAATAGAAATGGGAAACGAAAATAGTCAACTTACAAGTCATGTGTGAGCTGCAGGCATGTTAGCATTGGTCTCTAGCCACGTCCAAAACTCGTGGTAGTACATACCAGCCATCGTTCTTCTCGATTGCCCATCCGCAACCCGGGCACGGCTTGGTCGTTCTGCTCACAGTAGCCTTGCTCTGTTCCTCTTCTCTCTTTCGTCTAGCAGCTATCTGCCGTGCAAGTTTGGCAGCCCTCTCGGCCTGCTCCCTTTCTTGCCGAGCTCTCTCCTCTCGACGCTTGAGTTCAGCCCGCTCCTCGGCTAGCAGTCCCTGTGCCATAGCTCTATCAGCCTCTAGCTGCGCTTGCTGGGCTTCTGACCACTTCTCGTTTTCGATTTCGAGATGAGAGCGGAAATTATCAGGGTCAGCAAGGAGCTGGTCGTATTCGTTGCAAGACAATGTCTCATGCCATGCAACGTTGTGATGGAAGCATGAACGGTGGTTACAGTAAAGGCATGTTACGATGGGCTGCGCAGCACCCGACTCGTGGATTTGCCCGGAGCCACAACCCGAGGTACACCAGATGAAGTTGTCAGCTTCCGACATGGCAGCTCGCAAGGCCAATGTCTCGTATCTGGCCCAAGTTAACTTCAGTTGATGCGGGGCCGATGATATGAACCATACCTCGTGAAGGTCTGCTTGTTAGCATAACGCTGGATGTCGGCATACTCCAGTAGTTCACGGCACTCGGGACACCTAATCTCGGTCCAGAGCTTGCTGTTTAAGTCGGACTCAATGGCCAGCTGAATACAGTCAAGGCATGTGCCTGGAGGGTGGGTACAAGTCGCAGTTATGGAGAAACGGGGAAAGGCATTGACGCTTTTGGTGTCTGTACAAACCAAACACTCAAGTTCACCAGTGACGGTACTTGCCGGTGTTCGTTGATGCGTAACTATCACATCGGGCGAGTCACGAGCTTGTTGATACCGCTGGCCAAAACTGTGTATAAAATCCTCTTTTAGCAACATTCAAACACAATCTGCGATGTATAGCAACGAAAGAGATGCCAGGACAATGAAAGGCATGGCTACATGACGCAATACAAATCTCATGAACCGACATATTCCAGAAACCTTCAACTAGAAGGCCCCTGGCATTGGCGGCATCGAGGGGAGAGGGGAATCCTCATAGGACCTACCGGAAATCATCAGCTGCGTCATCCCCAGACCGCTCTAGCTGGCGGAGGTATGCCAACGTCATGGCATCGTCTTGCTGCTCGAACAGGGCAACGTACGGGTTAACTGAAGAAGAAGAAGAAGAAGAAGATGCAGTAGCAAGTTGAGGGCGGGAGTCGAGCGGTACGACACCGTTGCTTGGCTGAGGAGGTGGCTCATCATTGTTTTCAACGCCGAGATCGGTCAGGCTGAGGATTGATGCCGCTACTGGGGCGTAGCCACGCCGAGGCGCCGGGGTGGTGTTTTGAACGGGAGGTGGCTGGGGTGCTGAGGTGGTGCTCGAAAGATTGCCGGAGATGAATTCGTCGTCGTCAAGGAGTGATGGCATATGATAGCGGAAAGCTGGCTGGGAGGAAGTGCTTGGAGGAGCAGGTCCCGGCTCTTGCAGTTGTGTTGATGCTGGGTGATGCAAAGAGGATGAACCAGATTGTCGCGATCCTGTCCGTGATGGATGATCTAGTGAAGAAGAATTGCGAGACTGGGTCTCTTGTTGCTGCCGCTGGCGATCCTCGTCTGTCTCCTCATCATCCACAAGCCAGATGGAATCATCGTCGCCGCCGAAGCCACCCATGATATCTGGATTCACCCGCCCATACCTGCCTGCGTTCCCGCCAAACATGTTGTTCTTGAGTGGAGAGGCCTCGATGTAGGGGACGTATTTGGGGGCGAAAGGGTCCGAAGTGGGCGGATCTGGAGCAGCTGGATCCTCGGCGGGATCTTGGTTCGTGGGCTCAGGTTGATACTGCTGCTGCTGCTCAGACTGTGTTGAGGCTGTAGAAATAACAGAGGTTGATGGGTAAGGCGGGGGAGGTGGAGGCGGCGAGAGGTTATGAAAAGACGAATTATTGTTGCCGGGGACGGCGCTGAAATAGGCATTTCCGTTGGAAGTGAATTCTTGGGCAACAGGCAGGTCCGGTGTGACGGTCGTCGTTTCCGCCTTCTTCTTTTTGCGGAAAACGCTGGAGGCTCTGTTCTTAATAGAGCGCAGCATATCTACCTTGGACCAAGGCCAGGCTCCAACGTCTTGGAATATGGATGCGCTGCAAGAGATGAGGAGAGTAAACAGGCAAGCAAACGAGCGTATGCAGCCAGAGTTGAAGTATCATCAGGGCTCACGCCTGGAAGCAAGGCCCCAGACAGCGGATGGCTGCAGCTGCAGGCCGCTGTCAGTATACAGTACCGTAGATGGTCAGAGAGTGCTTTGAGGGGTGACAATGGCTCCTGAAGGGGCGGCAATTGGCGGCATGCTATAATGATTGAGGGTCAATCGAGTGTGCGAAGGTGCAGTTGAAGTCTGCAAGTGAAGCCTGAATCCAGGAATGAATGAGTGAATGATACCGACTCCAAGTCTCGTGAGAGCGAGAGCTGGGCTGTCCACCTTGGCTTGGCCCAGTGCCACCGCAATGACGAGCCGCTGCCTGCAGTGGTGGTGGCTAACTTCAAGCTCAGTCGAGGGCAATGCCTGCCTACCTACCTACTTGCCCAGGTCATGGTAGGACTCTGTCCAGGTACTTAGACCCAAGACCTGAAGATGCCCGTCCCTCCAACTCGACATTGCTGGGTTAGCTTTAGCTTCCCCGCTGGGCTGACAGGGTCATTCGGTGTCATGACGCCCTGGCGAACCATTCCGCCCGACTACGGCACAAACCCTACCCCTGTCAATCTGTGTAGCCACACCCCTTCGTCTCAGACGCACATCATCAAGTACTGGTACATGTGGATTAAGACGGCCGACAACTCAACATCTCAGCCATGAAGCAACACAGGCATGCACAAAAAGGACGGGAAGAGATAAATAATGTCACCACGGCCAAAGTCCTGAGCCTAGGTACTTTGACATCTACCTAAAGTCTATCAAAGGTCTTGATAATAATATATAGAGCTTTAGTTACTCTATATGCTTGATTCTTCCTAACCAGAGGGTTAGGCCTACTATGGCATAAAGACAGCTGCATCTCATCCTGCGTTTTCTGGCCACGGCCAAGGCGTGCTGCCTTGAGCCCTGCCTACCACCAACCCTCACGGTATAAGGTAGCCTTGTGGGGTTGCAGCTACGACATTTTAACTTTCATAAATGCTCAGTGGCGGCTGATGATGCAGGAGTGAGTGCAGCTATTGTGAGCTGCGTCCATCATGGCCTCAGTTCTGCTACTTCCCAAATCTAGTCTCCTCAGCCTTGTCCACGACGTCCATCCTCAATGGATCTGTGTTTCTCTCTCAACAGTTGTCCCAAAAACAAAACAAAACAGGGCAATTCCGGCCCTTCAATCAACCATGCATCATGTGGCTTGCAATACGCTGAAATCCCAGCCGTCGTCTTCTCATCTTGTCTCATTGCACCAAGACCCTTCACTTCCAGAACGGCGCCCATCCCTCTCCTGAGCCCTTGACCGAATAGAGATGCGACATCAGAGTCCGCTCTCCGTTTTCTCGATAGGCACGCCGCTTTTCCTCGGGTCCCCACGCCACCAGCATCTGTTGCTTGCGCACAACCATGGGCTCCTTGATGGCATCTCTCTGCCCAATCTGTCTCATATAAAGAGCTGGCACTACCGTGCACACGTTGAGCAGCCGGTGATATAGTTCCTTCTTGGACGGAGGCGGGTCAAGTCTGTCCAGGCTGAATGCCTTCCGGTTCTTGAGCACGTTCTTGCAGTCGAGCTTCTTGACCGAGTCGATGAACTCGGGCGACGTGATGAGCTCACCTCCATGCCAGACAATGAATGGGTTGATATCAAGATAGAAATGGTGAGTCGAAACCTGCATCTTCTCGTATAGCTTCATCGCCGGTCCCACGCATCGCTCGCTCAGGTTCTCGCAGAACCACTGCCACTTGTCTTTCTTAAAGAAAATCTTCAGCGTATCCGCGAGCTCCACAGTCATCTCTTTTCGCCGCTTCTCGCGCACCGATTTAAACTGAGGTGCACTAAGAAGAGCATTGTATGCCTCGGCGGTCCAGCTCCTCACAGAGAAGAGATCTAGGGGGGTCACAGATTAGCTATCGAACACAGAGGATCAGTTTGAGAGAGATCCCTTAAACATACCACGTTTAGGCTCCACGGACGCTTGCATGTTGTTCTCGATGAAGCTGACAACTTCAACATAATTATGAATAGCGCCATAAAGCACAGTCTGGAAGATATTGTCATGTAGGAACCTCATGATAATGGACGTCACAATATCTTCGTCTGTCTCGGGGAACCCTGAGCCGTGAACTAGATCGGGATATTGGTGTAGGACTCTTTTAAACTTGTTGGCTTCTGTAACTCTCTTCCGGGCAGCGGCCAGCATGGCTTCGACACCTTCGTCGTGGTCCTCAAGCCAGGGGTCCATGAACTTCTGAACCCAGTCTTGGACATGTTCAACGAGAGTATCATATTCCTACGAGCAGAGGTCAGTGCCTGGCTACCGTGGCCGATTCTGTGAAGGGTGATCAAAGTCTCATACCTGGCCGACCTCTTCGGGAGTCAAGTCCTTGCGGTAAGGCTGAAGGCTGAAGATGTGCGATTGCGCATCGTTGAGCTGTTCCCGCAGTGCTTTGTTCTCGTCTGTGAGCTCTTCGACCTTGGTGGCCAACGCCTCACTGCTGCGCTCCACCTCGGTCATGTTTGAACTCATTCTCTGTTTCATGTTGTTGACTCTATCGGTCAAGCGCTCAGCTTGTTCCTCGGCGATCTGCTTGTCGGTGGTGAGCGCAGCTATTTTTCTGCCCAGGTCGGTGACATTGCGACGAAGGCGAGCATTCTCCTCGTGCACTTTTGCGTCGTCTTTGCGGCGAGAGAAGCTAGTGCTGTCAAAGCCGGAGAAATCGTCGAATGGTTCGAATTCCTCGGCCATCGGTGGCAGAGCCGTTCCTCGCACTGGCGGCGCCTGGTAGGCAGGGGCATCGTCCCAGTCCTCCATTGAGGCCTTGGGAGCATCCAGTTCCATGGCATCTTGGGCGCCATTGTCACCTTTGTCGTCAATGTCAATCAAAATAGGCGCGTCGATCTTGGGCTTAGGCCTGGGCGCGTTTTCAGTCTTTTTCTGGTCAGAAGTTCCAGCAGCCGCCGCACTATAGGACCGCGCTCTTTCACGGCGACTTTTTTCCTGTTCATCTTTGCCGTGGTCACCCTTGGGAGCCATATCGCCGTCAAGAGGCACGTCTTCAGGTTTGGGGCTTTGTTGCGACTGGTCGTTCACTTTATGAATCTCAACACTGGCCTCAGGCTTGTCTGGCTTGATGGGCTCCTTGGGAGGGATGGTAGGGGGAGAATCGTGATCCTTTGAGTCGGCCATTGGGAAGGACAGAGGTTGCTGTGGTTGGTGGATGATAAGACGGACACAGCCTGTGATCATGGAAGCGGGGTGGAAGGCACGACGGGATGGAAAAGCCAACTCCAGCTGCGGCGTCCAGGACGTTGACACTGGAGAGGCAAGGGCTAGTCAAGTGGCTGAGAGTGGTCCAGGAGTAATAGTGGGAAGATGCGGTGTAAAATCTAGATATCTTGGTGTAATAGAATGGACGAGGTAGAAATGTGAGACGAGAGCCTTTGAATTCCGTTCCGCAGCGTAATTGATGGAGCTGCAAGGCTCAATAGGTAGGTAAGGTAGGTAGGTAGGCTGCCTCTCCCTGTGTGACCTGGAACGGTTACCTACCGACCACGGCGTGTGAATATCAATAATCTGGAGATGACGGGCAGCAAGGCAGTGCAAACAAGCGCAGCATTTGGCAGAACCAAGAGACAGAGACAGACAGAGCCTCAGCAGAGTGGTCGACAACGACGGGCGAAACGAGAGTTGAATAAAGTGGCAGTCCGGGGGACCTGGCCCACGCTTGTGGGTCTTCCCGTCTCCGACCCAGATGTAGTGGTACATCTCATCTCACATGGAACGTCTGTGAAAGTTTCCAGGCTGGAATGGCTGCCTACAGGCCACGGTTTCAGCCCAGCGCCTCCTCAAACAGAGTATTCTTAATCTTCGGGTCCATAGAGCTTGTGAATATTGCTTCTGATGAACTCGTAGATTGGCATGAGTTTTTCTAGAAAATTCCCATTTGATTGAGCAAGCGTCAACTTTCAACCCATGACTATTCCTTACGGGTAACGGGGTAAGGGTCCTAGTGACTCCACCTCCAAGGGACCGCCCGATCGAGAATGTCCATGTCATTCATGATGTACTTGGAAAGAAATACTTCACACAGAGCGGGAGAGAAGAAATGTGGGCTTTAGAGACAGGTTCTGCGGAGCAGCAATACTGGAGATGCCAGATTATCCAGTTTACGGCGTCCAATTTCCTACCACTGCTTTCATCCCTTTGTAGCTTCAGCTTGATATCTACCCCCATGCATCTATCCCCACACGTGCTTTGTGCCAAGTGGACCTCAACTCAGCCGCAGCCGCAGTCCGCTGGCCTAGCCAACCCATCGACCTTGGACAAGGCAAACTAGGGTCTTTCATGTTAGCGGCCAGT
Organism: Fusarium sp. JS1030; assembly: GCA_000966855.1. Classification (NCBI taxonomy): domain Eukaryota; kingdom Fungi; phylum Ascomycota; class Sordariomycetes; order Hypocreales; family Nectriaceae; genus Fusarium; species Fusarium sp. JS1030. The sequence continues at coordinate 432,181 of JWIW01000075.1, read as the reverse complement.
TCGCTCAGCCAAGCTTGTCTCGCCGTATGATTCAAAGGCACCCGGCTCTCAAGGCAGAATTGGGGCTCCATCTGTCTGCTATGGGAGTCAAACAGCTCAGTTCCACTAGAGCAGTATGCCGACCTCCCTCCTGTCCATTTCAAGGTGTCCCTAAACCTTGGGTGCCCTGAGCAGCTGCGTACCCCTCATTCTCCCTTTCATGGAGTCTTATATACACGCCCTCTCAACATTGGATTACTCTGGCTTGTAGAAGCATCCAAAAGACCCGTATCTGGACAAAAGTAGAACCCCGCATCATGCATGAGGGGATCGCGTGGAATACTCAAAGTACCTTTACAAAGAGCAAGCTATGAATACCGGCCGACCTGGCTTGCTAACCCCTCTATTTTTCAAAGTCCTGGGCAGGCTGTCATGCCAACTGAAGTTCAGATACTGCGAGGCTGCCTTGTCCTGCCATCCCGTCCAAAACACACTCTCACCTGAGGCAGGCAGCCTGCGCCCGCCTTCACTGGTCAATTCCTTGCAGCGGCAGTCACCTGTCCACTCTCCCCGTCTTGCCTGCCTCTTGATCTATTTTTGCCTTCTACTTCTCCTCTTCCTCTGTTTTCTTTCTCTTCGATCTGAGACATCATCTCTGCACTCTCGTACCTTGTCCCACGTCACTTGTGTTATCTGCGTGGCTCTATCCCTGCTCATATATGTATGGGACACAGAGCTATTGAGCTTGTGTGACCCAACTTCGAGCTCTGAGGCTATCTTTCCACGGGCATCCGGACGCAGCGCCCATCTTCACGCTTTGCCCCCTCACTACACACCAACGATCCCTCGCCATGGATTTTGAGAAGCTCAAGATCACAGATCGTAAGATCATCGTCGGCATCGACTTTGGCACCACCTATTCTGGAGTCGCCTGGGCCGAAAGTCGAAACCCTTCTAGGCGAACCGCCATTACCCAATGGCCCGTGTCCAGCACCAACCGAGAAGGCGAGTCGAGCGACAAAGTTCCTTCTAAAATCCGATACAATGGAGACAGGATCGAATGGGGCTTCTCTATTCCCATCACAGCCCCTCAAGATGAGGTCATTGAGTGGTTCAAGCTGTACGTCCTTGTGAATGTCCTATGGCGCAGGATGGGGCATGGTTCAACTGACATATTCAAAGTGACCTCGATCCTTCACTCCAGTCCATGGGCCAAGCAGTCAATGCTGAGGGCGCGCGAGGTGGCCGAACGGTCGATCAGCTCGTGACCGACTACATCTCGCAGCTCGGCGACCACCTGCTGTACACGCTTCGCGAAAAGCTCGGTGACAGCATTGTCAACAGCACCCCTCTTGAGTTTGTCGTCACAGTCCCCGCCATCTGGAGCGATCTCGCCAAGGACAAAACCAAGAAGGCATGCCAGAAAGCTTCAGGACTTTCAGCATCCAAGCAACCTGTCCATCTCATTTCCGAGCCCGAGGCTGCTGCTATCTATGCCCTCCATGGCCTGGACCCCCATGGGCTCAAGGTTGGCGAAACCATCGTTGTTGTCGATGCTGGTGGTGGTACTGTTGATCTTATCTCATACACCATCACTGCTCTAAAGCCCATCCTTGAAGTTCAGGAGGCTGCTCCCGGTTCCGGTGCTCTTTGCGGCTCTACGTTCCTCAATATGCGCTTTGCAAGGTATCTCCGTGGCAAATTGGGTAAGGAGGAAGGCTTTGACGATGAAGTGATGGCAGAGGCCATGGAAGTTTTTGAGAAGAAGGTCAGTAGAGACTTACTGGGCTTCTCGGGGTCTAAACACTAATGTGCCATAGGTCAAGCGTCAGTTCACTCTGAACGTTGGACCAGACGAGACATACAACATCCCTGTGGCCGGTCTGGCCAACAACAAGACTCTTGGTATCAGTCGTGGACGCTTCGCCCTCAAAGCTTCGGACCTTCAAACCATATTTGAGCCGGTTGTTCTAGAGGTAATCAGGTTGGTCAAGGATCAAATCACGGCTAGTAACGTGCCTATCCGCGCCATTCTGCTGGTTGGTGGTTTTGGAGCTTCTAGCTACCTGAAAGAGCGCCTTCGCAATGCTGTCGACAGAGACATCCAAATCATGCAGCCTCCCAACGCTTGGCAGGCGATTGTTCAGGGCGCCGTGCTCAAGGGACTAGCAAACGCAGCTCCGGAGCTTGCAGTAGTCAAGGTGAAGAATCGAAAGGCACGAAAACACTATGGCACTGAATGGCGGGCTCGATGGGATGAGAAGCTTCACTCTCATCTCAAGTCCAAGCGACAGTGGTGTGGTCTTGATGGGTGTTACAAAGTCCACGCCATGGAATGGTTTATCCAGCGAGTAAGTTATGACTCATAGTTGATCGCCGTGAGAGAAAACATCTTGTCTAACACGTCCTTAGGGTGACCAAGTATCGGAAAACCAGGCGTTTGACACTTCCTTCGTCTGGACAGGCCTCGTCAGTCAAGGTCGCATCCGCAAAATCAAGATGACAATCTACAACGACCAGAGTCTTCGTGAGGCCCCCGTCGCCCGTGACGAAAACGTCAAGGTGCTCTCACATGTTGAGGCAGACGTCAGCCACATTCCCGAGAATATGCTGGCTCGTCGACAGGGCTCAGACGGCCAGTGGTACTATGAGCTGAGCTGTAAAATCGAGGCCGTTTACCTCTCAGCCTCGACTACCTACACCCTCATCTATAATAGTAAGCTGCTACAGAGTATGCTTTGTTCCACAGTCCCGCTAACTACTTCGACAGACCAGCGGTACAACACAGTAACTTGCGAATATGTCTGAAGAGCCGGAAGCCTGGACGGACTAGGATGTTGGAGTTTTGCTTTCTCCGGAGTAAGGAAGTGGCAAGATACATTGGCAGCTGAGGAGGTAGCTCTCCTGTTTTTACCTGGACATGTAATTCCATGTGAGAGGAATGATACCAAATGATCTGTTCTAGTTAAACAAAAGTCGTGGGCTTTCCCAGTGGTCTCAGTGAGTGGTCGAGTTGAGAGCAGAGCCTCGCTATTGTGCCCCTTTGGATCGGACGAGCCAGCGATGCACGGTCTCAACGGCATTTCAATGAAACGACATGTATACTATACCATTGCCAAGTGGTCGCGTGTTATGAGACCTAGCTCTTGTCCCCAATTCAGTTGGGGATTTGCAATAATCATTCCCAACAATCAATCACATGGCAAGCAAAGCATCAAATGATTGTCTAATCCCAGGGTCCAAAGGCCCCCGACGGTCAATTGTACAAGTCTGATATGAAAACACATCCGCCTCCTTATCTCCTTATAAGGCCGGAAGAGTAGGCACACACAACAATACCATACCCAGGTATCCAGAACACCAAGCTTTACATGGGGGGGAAAAGGAGAAGATGACACAAAAAGAGTTTTGAAAACAACAAGACAAAGATAGTGCGAAGGCGCGGGGGAGGAAGAAACAACATCAAGCAAAGTCAGAAAAAGAAAAACAAGAATAGGAAGCCTGGAACCCCCCTAAATCGTCGACAAAGGGGGCGGCGAGGTATCAGCACATCTCAAATCCACTTCCTCCTCCTCCTTCTCCCATCATCCGAAGGTGATCCAACCCCCTTTTCTCTAGGTAGCTTCGGCAAATACACCCCCTTCCCCCCCTCTCTCCCGGTTTACCCATTTTTAAAAAAGTTGGACGTTGCTTCGCCGCTGATGGAAGCAAATCCTTATCGGAAAACATAGAAGAATGAAACAAAGAAGAAAAATTAAAGAGGGCGAAAGCGGAAATAGAAAAATGACTCGACCTCATCAACAGTTATCGTCGACGATGAGTGCGGGATCGTCCCTCGGTGCCAGGACCTGCTCCTCCTCTGTCGTCAAAGCCGACGTTGTAGCGGCCAAAATACGCCCGGAAGTAGTCCTACTCCTCGTCCAGGCTTCCCATCATGCCATTCCCCTTGCTGCCCTTGCGGCCGAGCTTGAGCATACTGAACCTCTTGCGAACACTATTCTTCTTTCCGAGGCCACCTCCAGGCTTGTTCTCGACGGCTTTGTCATCACCACCGCCGGTCTGATCAAAGCTCCCCCGACTACTGAAGCCACTCGGTGATTCGGGGTGCTTCTCATCGAGAGACTGGGTCCGGAAGAAGCTGTGCCGGCGGCCGTTGTCCTTGCTTTGACTGTGGCTCAGTGAACGGCTGTGAGTACTTGCTGTCTCAATGTCTGCAGCCGTCTCTTCGGGCTCGGTGGGCAGCTCAGGTTCCTTTTTCTTGCCTCCGAGGAAGCTAAGTCGAGTACCACGCTGGCGCATCGAGACGGGCCGGATCACGGATGCCTCCTCCGTAGTGACGCCGTTCAAAGTAGTACCAATTTTTTGGTTCTTAGGGCTTGACTCGGAGGATGGCGATGATCGTCTCCAGGTAGGAGAAGGGGTCGTGACTTGTTCGCGCTGTGGCTGAGGAGGTGTGAAGTGCGCAATCTCTGGTGCAAATGTTGTCTCAAAGTCTGGGCGAGCGGTTAGCCATCTAAATCAACTCACGTTCGCGCTTGACTTACATCTTTGCAGCTCATCTTGTCGTCGGCTGAGGAGCTCATTCGAACTTCGAGAGAACATTGCAAGGCACCTCTTGATCATGATGGCATGGTCAACAAGTGCCATCTTTATGGCGCTATCCTGAGGGCTCAGCTCAACTTCAGGAACTTCTTCCTCTTCCTCCTCGTCATCCTCCTCCACTTCCTTGGGTTCTGGAAGTAATTGGCGATAACAGGCCACACTGTTGTCCGACGTAGGATTCACCGAGATACTAACAGCGTCCAGAAGAAGCTGTGCGTGCTCGCCATCGCCATCGCCAACGCGGCGCTCAAGGGCTGTCATCTCTTGAGTCTTGCGAACAATGCGCTCCAAGGCTGTCTCATGAGCATTAAGCGTAATCTCCTGGGTCTCAACAACCTCGCTGCGTCTGAGAATTGTAGGGAAAGCATCGGCAGTCGTAAACATTAGCTTCTCGGCGGAATGCTCCTTCACGGGGCCAGTCGTGTTCCGTCGCGTTGAGATGGAGAATGTCTGAGGATGAGATGATAGAAGGAAGTCTCGGATCACTTGAGGCACTCGAGCACGCTGGAACACCTGATGGGTTAGGTCACGATGAGGCGTGACAGCCGAGATGACCAGGAACTGTCCCTCAACATCGTCCACGTCGCCGCCAGTAACAATCTGCGCCGCAGGATATTGCTCTTGCATGCGATCTGTGAAAGCCGAGGCCCGTTCACTAGGCGACCCCTCATAGATATACTCTTTGTCGCGGAGGTTCGCCGGGAAGCCAAGGCCCTTGTAGACAACCTTGAAGTACTTGGGGGTAAGTTTGTCGCCCTTGGAGATAGTCTCGTAGATGGTCGCAATCGCCCGCTCAGTCCTAGCGAGCTTGGCAAAATCGAAGATGTTGTTCTCATACTGCGCCTGCAGCTCCTTGTATGCCGCTAAAGCACTGCTCCACGACTCTCCCTCCTCGAAATACTTGATCATGTCGAAGTAGATCCTCTCTTTCCGTTCGAACTGCGTCTGAGCAGGGAATGTTGGGTCAGAAAGCGCGGGCGTCTGACTTGTCGGATCCCATTCGTATAGATCAGCATGAAGACGCAGGGCCAGGCCAGCTTCAGCATGATTTCTCGACTCGGCTTGCAGGTCTGCAAGCTGGTGCACATAGCGAACAAAGATCTCCTCCTTCTGCATATCTCGCAGAAACTCCATGAGCCGTAGACGGTTGATAAGATGCGATGCTTCCCCACTATCGTCGCTACTGTGGACTGCAACCAGGAGATCAAGGAATTCGTCAATAGTTCCAACAAACTCGCGCAGGGCAGTGTATAGAGGCTCGTCTGGGATTTCCGCCAGAGGCTCGAATCGTTCCAAAATCTCACCGATGAACAGTTTCTGAAGAATGCTCTCTGTCAGTGGCTTCTCCTTGAAGAAGAGATCCAACCGGTCGATCGTCTCCGTCTGGATGACCGATAGATCTTCGCTCAAGGTCCATTCGCTGACAATCATGGTCTGCAGAACTTCAACGGCCATCCTTCGCAAACCCTCATGCACACTGAGGCAGAGCTCCACGATAGGACCCACGAGAGTTGGCACATACTGAACCTGATATCCTCCCATCCGAGACAGATTGTATCGATTCCGCTCGTCAGGAGTCGTCTCCCATCCGATGGCTTCCCAGGTTCGTCGCAGAAGCTCGGCGCCGTGTTCTCGAACATCACCCGCAATCTTCCACACTGCTCTCCGCTTCTGTTCTGGGAAAGTTTCCAGCGCAAGGGATGAACTGCCCACTAGCTTCAGAAGCGTTGTGAAGAAGAGCTTCCATAATTCGGTGTTAAAGCTCTCGGCATCATCCGGGTCAGGGAGGAAAGAATCCAGCATAGTACCCGCGAGATATTCGAGAGTGCACATAGTCGATTTATGGTGGTGGATGTGCACGCTCAGCCACTCCGAAGGGTACGCCTCTCCTTTGAGAATGCTCATATGTACCCGGAGGAGGTTCTCGAGAAGTGTCGTCAAATCATCTTCAGCAAGCTCTAGTTGCATTCCTGACGGCGAATTGGATATTGCGGACAGAACGGCGGAAAGCTCAACCAAGGCTTCGTCGAAGTGGAGGTCTTCAGCAACAGGTTTGGTTGGGAATGGGTACGAGGACGGAAACAAGAGAGAAAGGCGGTCGTTTGGCTTGTGGGGGGCAGCCTGGATTGCAAGGTAAGAGTCAATGATTTTTGGGATATGGTCGGGAATCTCAGAGCCAAGGTAGTCGATTTGGCTTGCCAGCACTGAACAGCACAAGCGAATCTGATCTCTCCACTGATCCGTCACCTCCTGGGTGTGGCCCCAGTGAGGAGTGATCCATCGAACTGTGTTGGTGCTCAACGCTGACTTCTGCTCGGGGTGGGCAAACAGGTCCAGTTTGGCGTAGTTGATGATGAGTACAAGCTTGTATAGGATGAGCTTGCCCTTGACCTCGGTACATGAGTCCATGAAGTCAATGGCAATGTGAAGGGTTTCTTCCGTCGTCAACAAGCCGGCAAGTTCTGGTAACCACGTATGGAAATGTTGCACTGCCAAAGTCTGGCTGCCAACGAGAGCAGGGGCGGTGTTGCGCATCATGGCATCAAGGGCCTTGAAGATGGCTCGAAGGTCGCGTGTGAATCCAGTGGTGTTCGACGTGATCCCTATTCCGGCCTCCTTTTCCTTCTGTTGACCTCTAGCATGCGTGATAAACTTGAGGATGTGCCTGACAACCTTGAAAGTGGCACGCAGCTTCCGGGCAGTCTCGGGTTCGGTCGGATTTTGGAGTAGTCGGGTGAATGAGCGCATCAGACATGGAGTAGCAAAGGGGTAGTTGAACTGATTCTCGGCGTACTGGTCGACCAACGGGCCCAGGTTGAACCTTCGATCATGCACGATGCCCAACACCCTGACCAAAGCGGTGAAAACGAGGTCTTCAAACTCGTGGCTACCGGAATATTCGACGAGAATTCCGAAAAGACCGTCAAGGACATCATTTAGCAGCTTCACAACCTCGATCTCAGGCACAAAAATTAGTTGCCTGAGCACCCCGGGAACCTCTTCTCGCTGCAAGTCTCTCCACTTCAAGAGGCCCAATATCACTCTATCTTGTGAGAAGCGTGTGCTGCAAAGGTATGTACCCACGCGAAGGACAGCGAGAGGACCGGTGACTTCGGCTGAGGTCTCATCCTTGCCTCGGGGGCTCCATTGAAGCGATAAGTATCCGCCCTTTCCGCTAGGCCCAGGCAACGCAGTTGAGGTGTTCTCGTCTATCTTATAGAGCAAGAGGCCATGCAGACCGTCCCGGATGAACGCGCCTTGATCCCACAACGGGATGTGGGCAACGGCAAATGGTGGGTTGGGCATGTCGGATAGGAACATGACAACATGGGCCTGCGAAACGTCGTTGGGGGCCAGAGAGAGGCGTAATGTCTGTTTCCAGGGCTCTCCTCGTTCGGTAGCTATTGATTTGAAGGTGCTCAAAACCTCCGTATTGGAGGAGGCAAAGATGCAGTTTTCGATCCGTTCGCCAGATTTCCTCCTGACTTCTAGTGTTATTTGCAAGTTGGTTCCATGAAGGCTCGTCGGCATAGCCGTAGCGCTGCCGCCGAAACGCGACAAGAGGTTCTGCTTCCCCAACATGGCATCATTGAGAGTCAGGTAGATATCTGAACGGGGCCTTGTGGGAGCGCCAGAAAAGCCCATCTTGTTTGTCTTGGCTACACCAGCGAGCATCGTCGGCGTCGCCTTGATGAGAGTGTCCGCATCGAGGTGGTTGAAACTCTTGAGCTGTAGTTGCAGTCTCTCTCCTCGTCGCGATTTCTCATAGTGTCCCGATGGACTGTCCAGTAGCTCCTTGACCAGCGGCTCCCAGTCGTCGCCGGCGTCCTTTTCGCCTGCATACCTTGGTGACGCCGACCAGATGTTCACGAGATGCTCGATCTCTTCGCCCTGCTTCATGATTGCATTTAGCCTCAGAACACCCACACCCATGGCACGATCCGCCATCTGCGCGCTCTCCACTGGGGACCCAGCTTTAGAGCCCGCAGTGCTTGGAGGACCATGGCCATCCCGGCTATCGACACCATTTGTCGAGGGCCGCTCATCTTGCTGCTCGGCGACGGAGTCCATCCGCGTCACCGGGGAGCCCCTTGAAAAACCGGCTCTTGAGCTCTTGCCACCCCACATGAGGCTTCTCCTAGAAGTCTTTCCACCAGACGAAGTCGGTTTCAAAGGGTCTCTTGAATAAGAGGCGGAGGGGGCAGTTCCTGATCGAGAGGCGGGCTTGTTCGGAAGAATCTGCTGCGATGCCAAAACCTTGACCACAAGGAAGAGCTCAGATTCTGCGGATGGTAAATCGCCCACATCTTGTGAAGAGAGATCGGTGAAGAGGGTCTTTGTTTGGGCGTGCTTGGCCAGGTTTCCAATAGTGCCACCCGCGGGTATCGTAACTGTGAAGCCTTCGGAGAGGTTGAATGGTTGGCCGTACTGGGGTTTGCTGACGAGGTAGAAAACAAGCGAGGTTTCTTCGATCGAGGCACCCGCAAAGCCCTTGATGTCGACCATGAGGTGGTGGAGAGCAGTCAATTCCACTGACGGTTGCGGAGCCTCGTCCAACAGGCTCATTACGGACTGCAGCTTGGTCACTTTGACTATGCAGTCGTCGGCTGTCAGGACCCTGCCGCGAGCTTCAGGGTCGCGCACAATGACCTCTCCTCCACATAGTTTGTTGACTCTCACAAGATCCCAGACGGTCTTGTCGCGTAGGCGATCGTACTCGTGCGAAGTAAGAACATTATACAGGAATTGCTGACGGTGTAGGTTGAGGGTGGTGATGAGCTGGGAGAGCTGGTCTAACCGGGCATATTGGCGGGAGAGTAGTAGCTCATGCAAGTTGGTGGAGTGCCATTCTCTTAGGCACGAGGCGATCTCGTCGATCAAGGGTTCGGAAAGTGAAGTTGGCGTCTCGTCTCCAATCTTGAGCATGGGAACGGGGGCAGCAGGGCGCGGCTCGTCGGGGTCTCTCAGAATGGGCACAGATAGACTCCCCAGTGTCCCATTGGGGAGTTCCCTGAAGGGAGTTCTGCCTCTGCTCGAACCTGTTAACCGGTCTGCGTCTTTTCGTTTCTTGCGCTCCGCTACACTAGTCACGCCGCTCTTTGCAGAGTCGCTGGCGCGCGGAACATCGCCATCGCCGGCGGGGGCATCGCTCGCTGCGTCGCCGTTTTCGTCGCCATCCTCTGACTCGCCAAGCATTTCGCGAACTTCGACACAGCTCCGGGGAAAGATGCCACTAAAGACGCGCGCCTCGAGGGTCTGGCCTTTGACAGAAGTCAGACCGGCGAGCAGACTGGGAGGTGCTACGAGGTAGCCACGCAGCCAGTTGCCGTCTGGCGTCTCTTCGATAATGTAGAGCTCATCGCCAATCTCGAGAGGGAGGTCGGCCGGGCTAGAGGCTGGAAACGGGTAGGTCGCGACGGCGAACGCGATGCGGGGGAGAGGCTGCCAGGGCATTGAAGATCACACGAGGTCGGGCCCGGGTGGTCGATGAGGTTTCTGGAGATGTATCAAGTTAGCGGCCGCCGCAGATGGCGTGGCCTCGGATCGCAGCTGGGGGTCGGCAACGGCGAGGGAGAGGAAATCTGGACGGGTCGGGAGAGAGAGGAGGTGAGCCGGCGGTGCGAAGATGCAGTGATATGGCAGTCGGCAGAATGCATCAAGAGATTCGTCCTCAAGGCTCGAGGCGCGGTGTTGGGAGCGGGAGCTGGAGCGTTTGGAGAGGGGCCCCGGTAGCCAATTGCGGGCTCATGGATCGTGGTTCCTCCAGCACAGAGACGACGGTATTCGGGAGGGAGACGGACGATGGTGTCGATCTTGCGTGGTCGCTTTGCGCAGAGAGGGAGAAAAAAATCAATCAAGTTCCAGGATGATGGAAACGGCGTTGCTGCCAGGAATCCAAAAGGCGCTGTCTGGGCTGGCAACCCGCTCAAAATTCAACCCCCTGAGCAAACGCGAAATAGCTGCGGGCTGGCTGGTTTGGCAAGGGTTCTAGATCGAGGGGTGGCCTCAGCCTTTCAGCGGGATGAAGGGTGTGGGCTCGCTGGAGGGAGGGTTCGCGCCGGTCCGGGGACTGGAAGGGCAGGATACTGGACAAGGCGAGACAACTGGTGGCCAGATAACCTAGGTGTACAGGCAGTGGGTTGAATCGCGAGAGATGAATGTGCTTTGATCTCTGCCCAATTCAATGCCCCCCTCTCAGACGCGGTGGTGGAGAGGTGATTGTGAAAATGCTCCGTCTCTAATAAAGAAGAATTGCTTTTGCCTTTCTAGGGTTGGGCTTCGCTAGGCCAGTCCAAAGCCGTCCACAACGACGGCATGGGATGGATGTGGATCGACAATTGACATGGGCAAACGGGGCTAGCTACAGCGTCTTGAGTTTAGAGGCTACCGTCCCCCTGGGGCCCTGCAACCCACCTCACGCACTGCACCTACTTGGGCTCGCTGCGCTGCACGGCGTCAGGAGCTGCAGCAATCTGGAACTAGCAACCTCCCCACTGGAGAGTAGCGACCTCTTCTGACACGAGCGCACGCACGCACAGGCACAGGCACAGGCACAGGCACAAGCTCAGACGCTGTGGACGGCCAGGCAACCCACCACCTACAGTACCACTCAACAGCACTGCTACCACCTACCTAACCCAGGGACGGATATTACTCCCTACCTACACAGGTGCGCTGATTCAACTCCATCTCTGCAGCACCGGTATCACGGCCCGTGCAGGGGATGACAAAGTGCCCGGTTGCTGCAGCGGCTCGTGCTATCGTCCAGTCAAACCATCCACCATCTATCTGCAGGGTCTGCATCTGATCTGATGCATCGTCCCCATTCCCAACCATCAAGTATCCATCCCCCAACCATCGGGTATTGCACAACCGACGACTCATCGACGTCAGACATTGATTGCAGTTCCCAGTCCGGAAGAGACGCCAGCTTTTGGTATTGTCTGGAAAAATCTTGATGTGTTCCACCGCCACGTCGATCCCTCAAAAGGAATGCCATGTCTCAGGCGGCCGCTCCCGGGTATCGTCAAGACGCCAGCTTGTGCAACAGAAACATGAAGCCTCTTTTCAGGGACCGTCAAGTCCTTCTATAATCGATGCTCACGGACAAGCAAGGGACCCCCTCGCTGCTAGGGCGAGTCCAGGGCATCGATATCCAATATCTATGCTGTGCAACACTGGAATCTAGGCTGCCGACTCCGAGACAACACGCGCGATCCGGGTCTGCGAGAATTCTCTGTTCCATCCCTGCGTCAACCTTGCATCAAGCTTGACTCGCTCGCGATGCGCTAGGGATATTCATCGTCCCCCATCGTGAGCGGCTCGTGGCTATTGTGGCACCTGTGGCTGTCTGGTGTTGCGCGGCATCAGCCTGTTGTCGATTCTGCTGTAATCGCTTGGCATGTCTGACACATGCATCGCGGCGCCCGAACGGGACAAGCTATCCACCAGTAGGGTTCTGCTCGTCTCATCTCAAAACACTAGCCGTTCTGTGAACGCATGTTTCCCAGCTTCTAGGGTAGCCGATGTCGTGATGCCCTTTTGGTAGGCTGATAGCTGCTATTGTCCTACCAGTCGCTACTAGACTTTACGCTACATCTTGCCCCTGTTGAGCAGCATTACCTGATACGCAAGCTTGGAAGAAGGTTTTGGCGAGTATTGTTGATACGAATAGCTTGATGCTTAGTTGGCTTGCTGCTCGGGTACAATTTGGTGATAGGCAAGATGCTAGCTGGAAACGTAGTTCTAGTTTAATTGGTCCCCGTATTGACCAGTTTGGAATAGCGCCTTTCTTGTGATAGTGTCGAAAGAATACTCAACACTAGCTCACAAATCAACACCCATCAACAACAATTGAGGACACAACCTACCCACTCAGAATGCGTAAATGCAACCCAAAACTCACAAACCCAATAACCACCATTTATTTACCCACCTTACTTACTCAAGTCATAAGATGTTGTTGTGTACCTGCAACCTGCACGTATCTGAACTACCCTAGACAACCGCAACCTAATGTTTTTTGGATACTACCTGCCTGTCTTATACCTCGGAGAATTAACTCAATTCATGATAGGGCTAACCAACCAACTCCTTCCCATGCATCCTCCAAATACATAGTACTCGTTCTCTCCCAGAGTATATCCAGCCGGCCTATTATTCTGACCCGAGCATACTCCCCGTCCACCTTGCACCATTCATCAACAATCCTTGCCCATAAGAGGGGGATCACCACAACCGAATCCCCACCTGACCTCGCCGTTCAAGCTCATTTTTGACCAAATCACCTCGGCCATCAGTCGACCGACAGAAACAGAAAGCTCGGAGGGCTATCACCATCCCCCCCACTCCCACCTCCGTTACATTGGCGCCAGTGCCGCCCGGCCCAAGATTCCCAATGAGGCAATCAACACCATCAACTTGGACGCTACGGCCAGGAATCTCTCACGATCCCGCCAATTCCATGCCCCCATGTGCCCTCGTGTTAGTCTAGGGTCTACTATCGCATGCGGCACCTTAGTAGAATAGAGCGGTCTTCTTAAAGCGACGACTTCCCCGACCTCTGAGTTCCCCAAGGCTCGACACCTCCGTCCGTAGCTCGACCTCGGAGACACTCAGGTTAGGAAGCCCCAAGAGTTGGCCTCATTCGACATTGTCCCTAGTAAGTATCGGTCCTTCTTTTCTCTCCTTGGCCTCGAAGACGATACTAACATTCCCACTAGGACGCAATCACTACAATGGTTCACTTCACTCAACTCCTGCTGAGCCTGGCCATCCCCCTGGCCGCCTCTGGCTCCGCTATCGAACGGCGTGCTGTTATTGCCCACGATGCTGTCGTCGGGTTCGCGGAAACCGTTCCCTCGACTACAGCTGGCTCCCTGTACCTCAAGTACAAGCCGTTCCTGAAGGTTTTCAACGGATGCGTGCCCTTCCCCGCGGTTGACGCCAGCGGCAACACCGGGTAGGTCCTCAATAACCGTAGACTGCCACAAGATCAAGATTGACCATTGTATTATAGTGGCGGGTTGGCTACGAGTGGTTCTTCCAATGGTGGCTGCAGCTCGAGTACCGGCCAAGTCTATGCCCGAGGCAAGACTTACAATGGTCGTTATGCCATCATGTATTCCTGGTACATGCCAAAGGACTCCCCATCATCGGGACTGGGCCACCGCCACGACTGGGAGAACGCTGTCGTCTGGCTCTCCGGCGAGAGCACGAGCGCCACCGTTGTCGGAATGGCAGTTTCGCAGCACGGTGGGTACGATGCCTCGAGCTCGGGCACCTTCTCGGGTAACAGCCCCCTGGTTGGCTATACCAGCTACTGGCCGACCAACCACCAGCTCATTTTCACCAGTGACAAGGGTGGTCAACAACCTCTGGTGGCGTGGGAGAATCTCACTGATGCAGCCCGTACTGCGCTGACGAACACTGACTTTGGCGATGCCAATGTGCCCTTTAAGGATGCCAACTTTGACAATAACTTGGGAAAGGCGGCCGTCTGAGGAAGCGGATTCACTCGACGAGTGTCAAGTGCGGCTTGATGAGGCCATGTTGAGCGGTCGGATACTGGACTTACCTCTGTATTGCATCATAGTGAGATCCAATTGTTCGTTAGTGCTCTGGTAACGGACAGTAAATACAAGAGTACATACGCACCTATTATATCTGGGTTCAAGAGTAAACAAGTTTAAGGGAAGATGTGAAGATCACATAGTGTCGTCGTTTGCCCTAAACCTTCGCAATCGAAGCCTCTGGAGCTATGATTACATGCCAAGTCTCATCCTGTAAGTGCTCATCTCCCAACCAACAAGATCGAGAACAGCTGCTTAGGAACAGTGGGCCAGTGACACATGAAGTACGTATGTGGGACGTCTGCACCCGATATAGACGAGTATATGTCAAACAGCGGCTGGGCTGTCATATTTAAGCTCACAAGGGTCCACATCCCAGATATCGACTACTTGGATATACTGATCGCCTGGCGATGCCATGTATGTACGGCGACCTCCCAACCTCCGACCGAGGTTGCAACCACGGATACCTTTGGCAATCGCCCAAATTAGCCCAAATGTGGCGAGCAGACGCTATCAGCCCGAACCAATCGATAGAACACGCTGACCGTCAAAGCGAGGGACTTACAGTACGTCCTTCAGGGTACCGTAATCTCTGTCCCGTCTTGTTGCCCCACGCGGAGAATTGACATCATTTTTGGATTCCTTCGCATGCGCTGTCGCAACAAGATGCAGTCGCAACGCTAGGATTCCATGCGCTCCCGCCCTTGCTTGCTTTCTTCTTCCTGTTTCCTCAGACTTTCTCAAGAGAAACAAAAATAGTCTTTTTGTGCCTTGGATTTAATTTTTAATCGGCCTCACAACGAGGAACTTGATCCTTTCACAACTTCTGCTACCCCACGCACTTCAGGTTGCAAAGACCTCATCCTTCGACCACCGCCTTTATAGGTATAGCATCAACAAACGCACATTTTACCAAATCGCCCTTTTCAACACCACAGAAACTATATCAAACTACACAAAAGAGCCAAGAAACCATGGGTACACCTTTCATCGCCTTCCTCGGGCCTAGCAAGCTCGAAGGATTTCGGCGCGGGGCACCTCTCGAGGAGCAACCACCCACGATCCCACAGACCTTCGTCGACGCTATGGAAGTACGCGAACAAGTCTTTGTGGAAGAGCAAAAGGTCCCAGCCGAAAACGAATTCGACACTGACGATCCTCGCTCATGTCACTGGGTCGTCTACGCCAGTGTAAACAAGACAGAGGAGCTCGAGGTCCGTGATGAGGAGGGCAATGTGATACATCCCCGGAGGAGCTCGACTCGCTCTACGCCCATCGGCAACATACGTCTTGTCCCCTTCCCTCACCCACCACACCCTCGGGAGGGCGGCAAGTATTGGGGCGGTGTCCTAGAAGGGAAGAACGGACAGGAGAGCGAGAATACGTCGACAAGCCCCACCACCACCAAGGCCTTCATTGCTGACCGAGCGACGAGTTTCCATGATGGCAGGGAGCCATACGTGAAACTGGGACGCTTGGCAGTTATCAAAGAGTTTCGAGGTCACCGCCTCGCCGGATTGCTTGTCAACACAGTCATCGCCTGGCTTAAAGCGAACCCGTCATTCTTCGATCCCAGCATCAAGGGTATCGGTTTGGAACAGCTGGGAGCGAGCACCGAGAAGGACATTCCTCAGTGGGGAGGTCTCGTGTGTGTTCACGCACAGAAGGACGTTGTGGGAGTGTGGGAGAAATGGGGCTTCAAGGTGGACAAGGGCATGGGCACTTGGGAGGAGGAGGGCATCCCCCATGTGGGCATGTTCCAGCGGTTGGAAATCGGGCACAAAGCCGTCCTCATCTAGATACCTGCATTGTCTTTCCTTCGATTAACCGTGTTACCACATAACTCGTGCGTAGATAGATAAGGGGAGGCGTACAGCGAATACCAATCAATATGTGAACAGTAATTATTCCTCGAAATATCCCGAGTGAATCGCGTGTAGGCCAGTGACATAGATAGATATACGCCGCAGAGTGTACAGGATATTATGAGTTCATTCAACTCTCAGGGAGCCCGACTTTTTTTTTATTGAATCTAGAGCCACCTAAGAAAATCCATAGCCACGTTCCCAGACCCGATGAACGCAAAATGCAATTCTGAAGAATGCCGGAACCACGCCAAAGCCGCAACCCCTCCTGTCATGAATCCATCGTTGCACCTTTTATCGGTTGCTCTTGGCCACACGCTCCAACTCGTCCTTCTTCTTGATAGCGTAAGAGTTGCTGGAACCCTTGGCGGCGTTGATCAGCTCCTCAGCAAGGCACTCAGCAATGGACTTGACATTGCGGAACGAGGCCTCGCGGGCACCGGTGGTGAGGAGGGCGATGGCCTGGTTGACGCGGCGGAGGGGAGAAACATCAACGGCTTGTCGTCGAACGGTACCGGCGGAACCGATTCGGGTAGAGTCTTCGCGGGGACCACAGTTGACAATGGCGTCAACGGCGACCTGGATGGGGTTCTGGTCGGTCATCAGGTGGATCTAGCCCTGAGTGTTAGCATCCGTAGTCGCAAAGGGTTCGCCCTCTTCCTAGAGGTTCTCAGGCAGCACGTACGATCTCGAAGGCGTGGGCGACAATTCGGACAGCCATGAGCTTCTTTCCGTTGTTGCGGCCGTGCATCATGAGCGAGTTGGTCAATCGCTCAATGATGGGGCAGTTGGCCTTTCGGAATCGCTTGGTGGCATATCGGCCAGCGGTGTGGGTGACGTAGACGGGGTTTCGCAGGGAAATGTAGTCACTATCGGGGGATATCCATCAGCAACTCGTCGTCGGGGAAAGATTGGAATTTTTCGAGATAGCCTCAAGTTCAGGAGAAACGTACGTCAGGGAGATGTCGCGGACCTCGACATCGTAGTCCCACTTGTTGAAGAGCTTGACGTTGCCAACCTCCTTGACAACGTCCTTGGGGAGCACCTCGTAGAGGGCGGTGTTCTCGACCTCGATCTCGCCGGCGTCAGACATGTTTGCTGTTGCAGTCGTGGGTTCCGGGACTGACGGGCTGCGGTTAGTATTGCGGATGTCGAGATGGGATTTTTCGTGAAGTTGAAGGTGGGCTTGGTAAGAGAGGTTGAAATTTTGGTGGTGGCCCACCGAGCGAATCACGGTGCGCCAAAATTCGGGTACGTACCTGCCCCCTCCAAAATCTTAGGGCTCGGCTGCCCTGGGCGAACTTCGGCTGGAGAGCGAACTTTCGTGCTGGGTCCCCAAGTGGGAGAGGTTCTTTGGATCGCATCACCACACTTTCCTGACTTGTCTTGTCTTGCACACTCCCGTCGACGACAAGCACATATCAGACAAAATGGTACGCTTAAGGATGCCCTCGCACAAGAGATTCACGATGAGCGATTGACTGACCCTCGCCCTAGGCCCCCGCTGCCGGAGCAAAGAAGCAGAAGAAGAAGTGGTACGTTGGGACGCACCGTTCCCGTCGATATTGAAACTCAACTCACCCGCATCGTGAAGGTCCAAGGGCAAGGTCAAGGACAAGGCCCAGCACGCCGTCATCCTCGACAAGTCCACTTCTGAGAAGCTCTACAAGGATGTCCAGTCCTACCGCCTCGTCACCATCGCCACCCTCGTCGACCGAATGAAGATCAACGGCTCGTTGGCGCGACAGTGCCTTGCCGACCTCGAGGAGAAGGGCATGATCAAGCCGGTCGTCACTCATAGCAAGATGAAGATCTACAGTACGGCCGCCCTCCCCAAGCTCTCCTGCCTCAAAGAGCGCATTTCGGCTTTTTGATGACAAGCTCGCTGACTCTGTGTGATTTTAGCCCGTGCCGTCGGTGCTTCTGACTAAGTGCAATGAACGAAAAGATTTGAGTCTCACGATTTTGCGTCTGGGTGGTCTGGACGACAGACAGGCCACATGGTCGGAGGGTGTTGTAAGGCAAAAAAATTAAGCCTGGGTTGGGACGCTTTTCATGCTCGGTGCAGCATCGGGACGGAATTGCTTTAGCATATATGGCAAACGGAATGAAAGATCTTCAAAACGACCAATCTACGGTTCCCTTGTGTGATGTCTCGTGTCTATGTCTCTCGCCTAGCCTGGCCTATCTGCTATTTATGGTTATGGCTTTATAGGTGCGAGAACTCTGAAGGTAGCAATGAGAGTGTCATGTCTGCCTGGGCGGGATTTTCGAGCTCATGAATGTCTATTCTTGAGACCAAACGCCAACTCCTAGTTGCAATTGCCTATGCATTCTCGTGGGTAGTTGTGCTGATCTGGGTAGGTGGAGTAATGTTAGGGTTGCTCAACATGAAGCCCAGTTTGGACCTTGGGTTGGAAACATGCGCAGCTTGAACCACGCTGGATTTCATGCTACCTTGAGTCTTCATTTACGGAAGCATTATATAAAACCAACTGGGATGGGGAGTGTCATTTGAAGTTAAGTTTGAAACGAGACCTGTCTAAGTTTCTATCCTTTCACATGATCTTTAGCCTTCTACGAGACCTGGAACTTGGCACGTCCAAGTTGGCTCACCTGGTTTAAGGTAGGCGCAAGTAAGATCCTATCGTTAGTCTACTAGGCATACGCTATTAGGATCCTTGTCTAGCATAGGTAATTGTTCATTGTCGTGTCCTTTGGGTGTATCGTCAAGAGTTTAGAATGGGGTTGCAACAATAGCCTTGCCAGTTCCCAACAGCCAGGCTTATGTGGCTCTTCTCACCTTTCGGCGTAGACAAGCCCTTCCAACACAAAGCTCGATCAAGTTTCTCGAGCCTCTCACTTGCTCAACCTATTCTGAGGGTGTCCATCCCAGAGGAGTTACCCCAAGCCGGGTAGGGTCACAGCTAGTTGTAACCTCGATCTAGTCAGACACCAGGCCCAGAGTTCCCATGTTCTTAAGCTGGAACAATAGCACGAGCCTGGTGTAGACCATGCTCTGGCAAGAATGATAACCTGGACCTGGCTTGAGTGATGGGTAAACATGACCATGATGATGGTGTGGTCTCTATTTCTTGGTCCTGAGCCGGTCGTGATGTATCTTGATGGTCTGGAATGGCGATACTTGTCGATCCCGCGTTACTGATCTTTAACTGTATCTGGGGAACTACTCCTGAACAATTGAATCGGCCATGTTGAACTGGTTTCTCTTCCAGGCCAGCACGTGATCGCAGGATGAGGAAATTTGAAAAGTTGGTCACGTGGGGAGTTGACTTTCGGAAGTAAATACAGATTGGCCTGCGATCGAGTCAAGCATGAGACGGCGGTGGTATGTGGTGTAATTGGCGCCTGGCGAGAAGCCGAGAGATATCGAACGGATGATCAGTCCTTCAACAACTCTGGAGTCGTATCTCTGCTTGCCAGAATATCATGGGACGCGGGCGAGCGGGCCAGCATGGTGACTTTATACCAAAGTCGGGCAGGTCTCTTCGAATGTGGCTCTCAGGAAAATGCATGCTGAAGATGCACGAAATGCACTCTAGCCTGGAGAGGATAGCCGCTCGGTCTACCGCGCGGCGTCTATCGGTTATCCGAGCTACGGCCGGCGGACGGGTGACCCGCTGGGGCCGAGAAGGACATCCATGGCATGTGGATGGAAGGCAAACGGCGGTAACATCATTGGCAAGCGATTCAAACGTCCATTGCTAATAATGAATCTAGTTCATTTCCCAAGCGCCTCCTCGATCTCTGACCTTGACCTTGACCTTGACCTTGGCCTTGGGGCTCTTTGAAATGGGAAACAGGGGACTGGACACTGTGCGTTTTTCTTTTTTCCAGAGGTCAACGTCGATAGGCCAATGGCTCCAGCCAAGATCGGCACAAGATTTTGCAGGGTCCCCAGCGGTTGAGGCTTTTCCAGCTCTTTTTGAACGACAATGCAGCGCGAAGTCATGATCAAGAACCTTCGGGCCAAAGCGACCGAGGTAATAACCATGATTGACAAGAGCAAGAGTCAGTTTGCTTTGTACTATTTTCATTGACTCGAGTCGGACGGATGCCCCGAGATAAGCTAGGGACCAAGATCCAAGAACCCAAGGAAAATTTCTACCCGATACGTAGAGTGCATGGCGATAAGCGGTGCTCCGTACCGTATGGGGAGCACGGCCACATCCAAGGTAGTCAGGTAGTGTGCCTCTTGTTACCGAGGCCAACGGCAAAAGACAAGATTACGAACTCTGAAGCAGGGGAACATGCACCATGGACAGTACGAATTACGAAATTCATAAGGGACAATCAGGGAACACGAAGTGAGGCGGCGTCGGCGGTGGCGGATTCTGGCATTCGGCTCAAAGGGTGGTGCTTGTTCTGGACGGGCGCCGGAGCCTGAAAGAGAGGTTCTTTCGGGGAGCAAGGAGGCTCCGTTGCAAGCTCTCACACGCAAATCTCACTCGCTCGCCCCCTGATGGCTGACGGAGAAGAGCGTTTTAGCTCGGCTTGTCTCCCTTGCCGCTGGTGGATCCAGGGGGGTCAGGGCGCGGGATATGGAAGAGCCCTGGCGCTGGACCGGAACGCTGGCCATGAGCAACAGAATTTTCTGTATTACTCTGTATCCGCCATTGCGTCCTGTAGTTTCCATGGCTGGGCCCAAGTCTAGCAACTTACTTGAAAAGACTGATGGGAGAATTCTAGCTGCTATAGAGATGAATAGGGTGAAAGCTTTGCCTAGGTTCGTTGCTTGTTCAGTTGTTACGGTTCGTGGGGAGGGCAGAGGGAAAAAACTGGTGCGTCCGGATACAGACAGCTCAGAGGAACAGACACCAATTGGACGGTAGATTGCCGGGGGCGACCCGGGGGAGGCGAGATCCAATGACGTCCGCACTGTGCGCCGGTGAGAGAGAGGCAACGGATGGGTGTGCGGTTGACCAGTAGCCAGGTTTTGGCAGGCTTGTTTCGGGCGCTGCGACCGCTGGAGGGTGCTGGGACCCAGAGGCTAGGGAGAGCTTGGAGCCCATCCGCAGTGGGTTTAAGAACCGGGGGAGCTGCGGACAGTGTGGAGGAAGATAAGTGGGCGAATGGAGGTGGTGGTGATGGGTGGATGGATGGTTCGGGAGAGAGGTGAAGGCATACACATATCAAGATGGAAGTGAGATATTGGTGATGCTGGTCACGGGGCTGCG
Source organism: Fusarium sp. JS1030 (assembly GCA_000966855.1). Classification (NCBI taxonomy): domain Eukaryota; kingdom Fungi; phylum Ascomycota; class Sordariomycetes; order Hypocreales; family Nectriaceae; genus Fusarium; species Fusarium sp. JS1030. The sequence continues at coordinate 410,962 of JWIW01000075.1, read as the reverse complement.
TCAATTCCAGCGTTTGAGATGGGTAAAATGATCAATGGCACGAAGCACAAAGGCTATGACGTTTAATGGTAATTGGTATGTCTCTGAAGCAGTCTTGTTTCCTCTATCAAAAACCAAACTTGATCGTCAAAATTTTTTCGGCCCAGCTCCCGTCGATACCTGTTGATGCCAGCACATCATCAGCAATAGCTGCTCCCGACGGTAAGCTGCCCCCAAACAAACGCCCACAGTACAGTACCCCATACAGTAGAAGAAAAAAGTAACATCGGCGCCCCAAAGGCCAAACCCCAAATGTCTGTCGTCCTGGAAGTGCACGCCGTCGCAAGTTCCATGTCATGTCTCCCCCAAGACGGGTCTAGGTCTCGGCGCTCGACAAAAAATCGGGGTGAACCGGCATCTCATCTCGCAGCCGGCCTGGCTTGTGCTGGGTTGGCGCAGGCGCAGGATTTGCCCAGCGGGACCCACTTGTCTTCCACTGGAGGTGCCACGAGTGGCCACCTGTCGCTGTTGGCCACCCCTGAAAGGCCCGCGGGTGTCCTTGGGCGAGGCTGTGGCCTCAGGCTGCCAATTGCGCTGTTGCCGTGGAAGGGCCTGGAGAGACTGGGCTTGGCCTGGTTGGCCGGGGGTCCCAGCTCCCTTTAGCGCATGCCGGGAAGATTCGCTCAAAACCGCCTCTCCTCCAGATCCACCGAATTTTTTTTCCCTCCCCCCAAATACCTCTCACCCCCCGTCGGCGCAGAATTTATTTCTCTCGACCTCCCGCATTCTCTCTTTCTTCCTTTCTTCATCTCTCCATCTCCCCTCAATCCTTTCTTCTTGTTCAAGGGAAAGACCTTCACAGCCGCAACCATGTCTGAGCAACAGAAGGTTCTGGGCATGCCGGTAAGTTCTCCTGCCATCCCTCGCTGCTGTTCCCCTCGGCCGTGAAATGCCGCGCTCGTGATATGCCTTGATCGATCAACTTCCATCGAGCGCAATTGAACACTCAATTGGCTTCGAGCAATTCTTTGGAGGGGCTTTCAACCCCGCTATCATTGCTGCCCGATCAAGACAATATTCATGGCGTTGGCGCCGCTCGGCCGAGCTGGGACGGAGGTGCACCAAAATAATCGAGCATTGGCTAACGTGTCTTTTCATAGCCCTTCTTGGCCGACTTCCTGAGTACGTATCCGCCTAACGACACCGCCATCTGGACGACGCCGAGGCAGGCAAACGCTGCCTCGAGCTGAGCATCGGCCAGCCAATATCTCACCGCCAACATTTACTAACATCTTGACCAGTGGGTGGTGTCTCCGCCGCCGTCTCGAAGACCGCCGCCGCTCCCATTGAGCGTGTCAAGCTCCTCATCCAGAACCAGGTTAGTAAAACCGCGGGGTAGTTTAACTACTCCATTTGCATGTGCTGGCATCGTGCAGCTTGAGTATGTCGCTCTTTGCTCACGTGCCGCACACCCATATATGATTATGAACTATGGCTCACCATCACAACAGGATGAGATGCTTAAGACCGGTCGTCTCGACCGCAAGTACGCTGGTATTGGTGACTGCTTCAAGCGCACCATGGCCGATGAGGGTGTCATGTCCCTCTGGCGAGGCAACACTGCCAACGTCATCCGATACTTCCCTACCCAGGCTCTGAACTTCGCTTTCCGCGACAAGTTCAAGAAGATGTTCGGTTACAAGAAGGAGAAGGATGGCTACGGCCTCTGGATGGCTGGTAACCTGGCCTCCGGTGGTGCCGCTGGTGCCACCTCTCTGCTCTTCGTCTACTCTCTGGACTACGCCCGTACTCGTCTTGCCAACGATGCCAAGAACGCCAAGTCCGGTGGTGACCGTCAGTTCAACGGTCTCGTCGACGTCTACAAGAAGACCCTCGCCTCTGACGGTATTGCCGGTCTCTACCGTGGTTTCATGCCCTCCGTTGCTGGTATCGTCGTTTACCGTGGTCTCTACTTCGGAATGTACGACTCCATCAAGCCCGTTGTCCTTGTCGGTCCCCTTGCCAACAACTTCCTTGCCTCTTTCGCCCTCGGTTGGTGCGTCACCACTGGTGCCGGTATCGCCTCTTACCCTCTTGACACCATCCGACGACGCATGATGATGACTTCTGGTGAGGCCGTCAAGTACAAGAACACTCTTGACGCTGCCCGCCAGATTGTCGCCAAGGAGGGTGTCAAGTCTCTCTTCAAGGGTGCTGGTGCCAACATCCTCCGTGGTGTTGCCGGTGCTGGTGTCCTTTCCATCTACGATCAGCTCCAGGTCCTCCTCTTCGGCAAGGCCTTCAAATAAGCGTCTCGCTCAACACCTCTTGTATAGACTCTGAGTGCGTGGGGAACGGGGATTCGGGGAGAGATTAATCTGTGGACTAGACATGGTGTCCGCTGGTTGAACCAAAAAGGCGAGATGGAAGTGCAGAATGAGGGAAGTTGTCGCAGATACCCGACGTGGTCCTCTGGAACAGCAGCTCTTTACGGGTTAGAGTGGCATAGGCACGGCGTCTTTTTCTCATCTTGCTTTGCCTTCCGTTCTAGGCCGCTGTAATTATACACCAATGCAATTTCCCTTGATACTGTACCTGATGTTCTCTGCTCGTGACTGTTGACCTTGGTGATCTCGTGTCTGCGATAGCAATTCTGACCCTGCCCTTGCCTTGAAATTGCGCAACTCGCAACTATTCATCGCTCGCAATATGCTGAGTTCAGGATCTCTCTGGCGTCCTGATGAGGTCGTACAGAAAACCCTGATGTCGGGTGCTGACTAAGCCATATCCTTAATTGAACGCGAGAGCTTGACGCGCTTGCTTCCAGTGACCGTAACCTACAACAACACGAAATCTCTCGTCAAAACCAGCGAGATGCCTCCAAAGCAGACGTCAGGCGCCGGCCGGGGCCGTCCCAAGGGAACAGCCAAGAAACCCGCCAAAGCACCTGAACCCGAGCCCGAGCCGCAGTCGAGTAACCCCTTCGAGCTCTCAGACGATGATAATGTTGCCGACCGCACTGGCAATTCAGCTCGAGATGTGCAGATTGTTGAGGATGAAGAACCAGAGCCCGAGAAGACGATCCCGCGGGAACTCTTAACGCGGCTGCTGCATGAATTCTTTGCTAAAGACGCGACGCGGATATCAAGAGATGCCAATGCTGCAGCGGGCAAGTACTTTGATGTGTTTGTGAGGGAGGCGATTGCGCGAGCGGCGGTGGAGAAGGACGGCGGTTTTCTTGAGGTTGAGGATCTGGAGAAGATCTCGCCGCAGCTGTTGTTGGACTTGTGAGTGTGGAAGTGAGGACGCTAGGACTTGACTCCAATTAGATGTTACAGTAAGTGCTTCTGAAGAAGTCAACATCGTCGCAAGCCAGCATATTGATACTGAACAGAATTGGACGGGCGAGAACACAGCGATCCCAATACTGTCTTGAGCGCCGGCTTCGGCATGGCCGCATCTTGTACGCCCAGATTGTCGTCCGAAACAAAGACTCCTGCGAAACATCCGCCTCCTTGGTCCTTCCCGGCTAATCGGACATGTTGAATGTTTGTAGAAGGCTCCGCCGGTCTTTGAAGGTGCTGCAGTTAGTCATCGGGTGTTGGCGTTGATATTGGGAACGGTATTGTCTTCGTGTTAGCTTGTGCTGATTCATTGCTAACAACCATAATAGTGAACTCGAGATCCAGCGCGAAGCACTAAGCCGAGCTCCATGGTTAATAAATGTTAGATAGTAGACGTCATTTTCCTGTTTATTCTACCAAAAACGAGAGTCTCCATAGAGGGAATGTCCATGGGTTTAGGCGGTTTGGAGCAGCGGGAGATCGATCATCTTGAGCACGCAGATTGAACAATTTCTTAACACCTAGTCTTGACGGCCTATGTACGAAGGTGGAAGAATGATAGAGCAGATTTGGTGGCAAAACGAAGCTGCACGGTTGTGGAAGCGAGTGTTGCGATATTCAGTCGAGAATTCAGTGAGGAATAGTTAGCATGGCTAATAAACCATGATGAGCAGCATACGACGACATTCGGCATTGTTGATAGACTTGAGGCAGAATCATGAGGTCCGGCCAACAACGCAGAGAGGCCTGGACCATGTATGTATTGCACAGCAGTATCAATACTTTTCAACTTTTGCGGTTGTGCATGTTGTGTGTGAATCTTGGGCAAGGCTGCCTCATTTATGAGTCACGACAATGTTGGAGGGGTTGGTCGCAGTTGCCACAAAGACGGGCCAAGATATGACGCAGCTGGGAGAGGAGAAATATCAGTTGCAGTTAATTGTGGCAGATTCGCATTTTTGCCTGGACATGAAAAATCTCAATAAGAGGCTGGAGGTACGGAGTCGTTTCAGATGAGCTACCGTCGACCCCTAGCTCGCTGGTGGCCCAGATTCTGCAACCCAGGCGAAACGTCGCATCTCTCAAGCAACCGTGGAGCTAAGCAACCCCTGGCCGCCGACACCAGCTCCAGGAAGCCACAGTTACCGGGCAGCGTCGCATTCCTTGAGATGAATACAACGGCAAGATTCGTCTCCAGTTTCGGAATCGGCAACCGAGAGTTACAGCCTGTTCAGCGGCCAATGGGGGCTTGCGAAACTGTGGCTGTCTCAGCGTGCGTGCGGGTGAAGCATGTTCCGAGCACGCGAGGTCTCCTAGGCGGCCGGCTCTAACGTCGTCCGGCCCAAGGGTCACACCCAAAGCTGCTTGTCTATTTTCTAGTCCAAGTGCTTTCTTGGTGCGGTATCGGGTCTGGGCCGTCGCGTCTAGCAGGCGCCACGATTGAGTCAAGATGCTGAACCCTCTCTACTGCAGATGGCTAACAACCTGATTCTTTGTGGTCATGAACGTCGAAAAGAGCCCGGATGAAAGTAAAACACTGCATCTAGAGAGCAACAAGGTCTAATCAAACACGAGTTGATCCAGATCTTAACACAGGTTTAGTATGACCGATGTGACATCTTCAGAGTCTTGGCCTTACAAGCTTGGCTATACCCCATACCACGGCTGGAAGCCCACCCAAGACGATCCGTCACTGACTGTTTCACGCCTCTATTCTGGGACCAAGCTCGCCGTCTTGGCCCCCCTTCCGTCTCAAACCACCATGGCCTCCTGCCCAGAGGCGCTTACGACATTCAGACGACGAGCCGAGACGGAACCTCGACGATCCAGTTGCAACCGTCAAAGACAGCGTGCTTCAGATGTGTTTTCGAAACTCGTCGCCAGGGTCCTGCATGGGGAGCCTATATCCTGATGAGATCGATGGACTTGTCTTTAAATACATCATGTTTCTTGCTCCCCTCATCCCGTTTCTCTCTCATCTTCTCTTCACGCAACCAAAAACTCAAACCAGTCTTCCTCCTGGTTTCTTTCGTCTCCTTTGTCTCTTTCTTTCGTTTCTCTTAATCCCTCATTATTCACTTCAGACAAGGCTAGTCCTTCACAGCGCGAGTCGCTTTCTTTTCTGTCCCAACCAGCGCTACAGTATACTCTAGTACTCTACCGCGAGACATTCCCCCTTTTCTCACCTTATTATCATACCATATTTCAGACACAATGCATTTCTCTAAGCTCGCTGCTGCGGCCCTGGTGGGTGTTGCTCAAGGTATGTCTGGCATGGAATCAGTTTACAAGACGCTAGACTAACAACCATTACAGCTGTTGATGTCCAGGTCGTGTCTGTAGGCAAGAACGGAGCCACAAACGCAACTGGCCTCAAGTTTTGGCCCGAGAAGATCACAGCTGAGCCGGGAACCATGGTGCAGTTCCAGTTCTGGGCAGGAAACCACACAGTCACTCAGTCTTCCTTCGATGACCCCTGTATCCCCATTGGCAACGTCAACTCGAGCGTTCAGGGCATCTACTCGGGATATCAGCCCGTCGAGGCCAGCATGGCTAAGGGCATGATCCCCACTTACACCATCGAGATCAAGGACAACAAGCCCCTCTGGATCTTCTGCAGCAAGGGACAGCACTGCCAAAGCGGAATGTCTATGGTCATCAACGAGAAGTGAGCAGCCTGACCCTATCGCCTGATAACGAACTGTTTCTAACCCTCACTTAGCACTGCCGCCAACGCTTCTCGTTCTCTTGATAACTATAGAACGGCCTGCCAGTCTGCCACTGGAGCCGACGTCGTCCCCATCAACGGAGGCTCTTCCAGCGGAGGCGGCAACAGCACCGCTCCCATCGGCGGAGGCAGCGGAAGCGGCAACGGTGGTGGTAGCGGCAGTGGTAGCGGCAGTGGTAACGGCGGCAGTGGCAGCGGCAACGATGGAAGCTCCGGCGGCGGAAGCTCTGATGGTGGCAACGGCGGCAGCGGAGACGGCAGCTCTGGAGGCAGCCAGCCCGAGCCAGCTGTTCCCACCGGCATCGAGACCCCAGCTCCCACCGGAACTCCCACCAGCGGCAGCCCTGCTGCTTCAGAGTCTGTCGTCACGGCCGCCGCGCCTCAGATGCCTGCACCTGGCTCGTTGTTGCTGCTGGTGGGTGCTGCTTTCATGCTTTTGTAAGACATGGAGAGACAAACAATGGGGACGTGTGTACGCATAGACAAGACATGATGGAAGGCATTAATATGGGTTTGATACCAATTGCTGGACCAGTCTCGGCCTCGGGATAGGCTAGACGATCCGTGGTGTTTGGGACAGGGGATAATCAATGTATTACATTTTTTAGATACATATTCTTTAAAAAATCAGAGCTCAAACGCTCTTCAGAGGCAATGCTTTCTCAGCGATGTGGCACAACAAGACGACATTGATTAAATCCTCTTCGCTCAAGAATACTAAACGTAGAGATCTTATATTATACAGGTTTTGTGCAAATATGCAACATTGTACATTCCAAAAGCGCAACTACTGGACTTGACAGAGACGCTTAAAGTTCATCCTTTTCCGGAATCTTTCTCTTCTTCCTGTTCTGGTGGGCCTGGTCGCACAGAACCTTGGGCTCTTCCTTTTCCAACCAGTCGTCCTCCCTGAGCACATATCCTACTCGTTCGTACTTCTTGCTGTTAGCGAAGAAGTTGACCCAGTGCTGGAGCGTCTTGTGAGCCTGCGCCTTGGCATATGCCAGCTCCTTGACCTTGAGCGCAGCTAGCTCCTCAGGGGTCCAATGGGCGTCGATCTCGGGATCATCGAGGGGCAGGAAGGCCTCCTCGACGCCGCGCAGGTCGGCGGTGCGGTCCTCTCGGAAGCAGCCCGTGATGAAGCCGCGGGCGGCGTCGACGGCGGCGAAGTTGTGGTATGAGCCGCCGGGGCCGTACATGCGGCGGCCCTTGGAGACGTCGTAGATGGTGCCGTTGATGGCGAGGAGGAGGGGTCTTTCGGGGTCGGTTCCGTCGAAGAGGGAGAGCTCTGAGAGGGTCATGTAGACGGGTGGAGGCTTGAGCAAGGTGTTAGTAGGCTTTAGGGCACGCGAACGATGTGAAGACTCAACTGGTCCGGTAATTAGTTCCTTGTAGAACTTGGTCGTCAGGTACGGGGGCGGGTTCTTCATGCCCCAGAACCAGCTCTCGCCGCCACTAATGACATAGCTGAGGCCGCAAGATGCCAGCAGGAGGAAGGCAATGACGCGGAGCACGTCGACGTAGGGAGAGTAATTGTCCCAGGGGTCTTCCTCATCGACCTCCTTGGATGATCTCTTGGTGCCCTTCTTGGTGGGAGTCGTTGGCTGGGACTGGTCAGACTCGGACTCTTGGTCCTCGTGCTGAGGCTTGCGGTGTCGCAAAGTCGACTCTTCAGCCATCTTGACAGGTTTGCACTAGTGATACACCGACGATGAGAGAGCAGATTTGGAAGAAATAGGTTTAGAAAAAAAAAAGCAGAAAGAAATGAGACGAGGCAGGAGAACTTATTGTTCAAATCCTGGGAAAAAGGGGCGATCAGAATTAACCAAGTGGCGTGTCTATGCTCGTGCTTTTCGGCGTCGTACTCGGAGTCGGAACTTTGATGAAGTTCCTATATACGTAACTACCTACCACCTCACCTCACCTCACCTTACCCTGCCTTCCCTTACGCATCCAGCTTTATCGTGATTCTGACAGGCCTTATCCGTTGGCGCCTGCTCCACTGTCGCGGGGTCTGCCTGTGGCTTGATTGGAGCCCTGAAAGTAGTCAAGCCACCCGCCTGCGCCCGCCTGGGTGCAGCAGGTAGGTGCCCAGTGAAAATCTATCACCACGGCAACGGGGCATCCTCATTAGTCCCTCTTAGCGGGCGGGACCTGTAAACAACCGACCTACTAATGCACCTGATATCCAAACCTTAAGCAACCGAGTTACAACACTCAACTCTGTTCCACTGCTACCGCACAAGAAGACGTCGACATACAGACTCCCTCAACACAAGTCGATTGAATCCCTCAAGCAATGGAACACCCAAACGTGAGCCCGCTGGGTTCTCCGGGAGGCCCCCTCCAGGCCGCCACGGCCGAACGCGTGAATCAACAACGAGAGTCAATCTTTTCCCACCTTCGCACCGGATCCAGAGACAGTTCAGTGCACGACAAGATCAGCCAGTTCAACAACCTGAGCGTCTCCATGCAGTCCAAGCAGCTCGAGCGCAAGACGGCCGACGCCGCCTTGAAGCGTGCCATGCTTGGCCGTGAGGAGGCTGAGACCGAGTTGAGGAGGTGCAGGGAAGAGAACAAGACCCTACGGAAAGCCCTCGAAGAGGGAAAGGAGCGTGAGCGAAAGGTTGGAGAGCGTCTTGAGACGTTGATGGTAAGCATTCTCCCCCACAGATTCGACATGGTCACGGTCATGTTAAGTGCTGACTCTCTCGTAGGAAAACTATGGCCGTGCAAAGGAGACACACGCACACACTCAAGCCCTATGGGAGAAAGAGATTCGACGCGCACGAAAGGAGACATTCAAGACACAATCATCGATCGTCAAGCTTCAGGAGGAACTCAAGTCAGCGCGGGGCACCGCCAAGATGACCGACGAGAGCCTCAAGCGCGAGAAGGAGAGGAGCAAGGTCCGGGAACAGGAGGCGTTCACGGCGCGTTATCAGATCGTCGGCGTTCAAGAGCAGCTCGACCAGGCCCTTGAGCGCATCAAGGTGGTGGAGCAGGAGCGTGACGCCTACAAGACGGCAGCAAAGAACGAGGAGGTCGCTCGTATTGCTGCCGAGGGCCGGATCCCGCTACCAACGTCAGACAACGCCGATGATGAATTTGCTTCGCCCAAGAAGACCCGGGAGTCCAGGGAGCCACGCGTATCACTGTCGACCATGGACATTATCTCATCCGCAGCTAGTGAGGCGGAGATTGAGGAGTTGTCCATCCAGCTGCAGTGGGAGCGCCAACGGGCGGAGCGTGCCCATGAGATGATCGAGTTCTTGCAGGCTGAGTGCCACCTCCGTTGCTGCGCCTGCTCCAAATCTGGCCGTCGTGATAGCAAGGAGGTGTCACGACCCAAGCGTCGAAGCTCTATCGGCCTCGAGGGACCCAACGACAAGATGCTCAAGCTTGATAATAAGGCTACTGAGGCCGAGAAGCGTCCTCAAACACCGCCCCGTATCGAGGAGCCCGAGATCGAGGAACAGCCCAAGCAGGAGCCGGAGCAGGAGCCGGAACAGCAATCAGAGCAAGCCCCTGAGCTTACCAAGCCCAAGTCCAAGAAGGAGCCTCGCCGAAGCACCATCTTCTGTCCCAAGGAGGGCATCTTCCGCACCGTGTCCGAGCAGGAGGCCGAGGCCATTGAGGCGCAACGCAGGATTGAGGCGGAGGAGGCGGAAGCTTCTACAGCAGCTCAGCAGGACGCTCAGTCCGAGATCGGGGTCGAAGCTGAGACCGAGACCGTCGTGGGGGACGTTACTGAGATGGAACCACCAACGCCCGGCGAGGAGGAGGAGGAGCGCAACTATCGGCGGTACGCACGAACTCCATCAGTTGACCCTCCTGCCTTTGCCATGCTCGTACAGGAGCGCACTTCTCTTCTCTCCCTCCTCAACGCTCCTCACGGCGAAGCTCACTCCGCGCCTCTCCCCTCAGTACCAACCATGCCTGACGTGGTGGAGGATACCCTCGTCTCCCCTGACGATCGACCTCATACCTCAGCAGCCTTCTACACTGTTACAACCACCACAACAGTCCCCATCCATGACGACAACATCCCCCACAACTCCTCCTTCAACGAACGCCTCCGTACACCCTCCCAGAACAGCACCGGCACAACATTCGATTTGTCCAACCCAGCCCTCACACCAACCATGACCCGCGAGCAGGCTCTCGCCAAGATCCGTGAGCGCCGTGGTCGAGCTCGCTCGATGGCCCAAGGCACAATGACGCCCCGTCGGAGGATGGTAGAGGGTGTTGATCGGAGAGACATGAGTGCGCCAACGGTGGGCGTTGCCAACAAGAAACGATGAACGGTGAAGACAGAAACGACACAGCCATGGACATGACTTGACGAACACTGGATCACCCATCAAACCCTCCCTCCTTTTCACCCTCTCAAGCACACACAAAAGTTTCCGGTTTCCTTTCCTCTCTCCTGGTGGATTTCTCCTCGCCATCCTTTCCTCTATCTCTCTACCACCATCGGCATTGCTTCTTTTCGGCTCGGCGAAGGGGCGTTTTCGTTTTGTTTTCTCTGGAATCATTCTTGGAAAGTCATCAAGGCTTGAGGGCGAATGGGGATGCATCGTTGAGCGACGGCGCTTGACTTGATGATGCTTTCTGGATGAATTGATTGACTGTCATGTATGAAACGCTCGAGTTTTTGTCTTGGGCCACGATTAATGGGTGGGATGGTTGGCCTTGTGTATAAGTCTTTTTTTCGGTATTTGCCAGTAACATGCTCTATATGTTCAAGCCAGGCCGTTCACACAAAACTTTGACACAATGTCGGTATTCGAGTACGATATTGTAATGGTATCTGAAGTAGATAACCGCCCAACTCCATGTTCTACATTCTACATCTTTCATCCAAGCTCTCATAAAAATCATGCTCGTATGTGTGCGTATATGCATCTATACTCTCAGCTCCCCAAGAATCCTCTCGTCCTGTTCCTCGCCAGCTGTGAGCTCATGGCATCAAGCTTGACCGCGACGAGAACACACTCGACACCGCTCTTGCCGCTCTTGGAGCTCTGAATTCGCAGCCTCCACTGGCCTGTCGTCACAACCCATTCGTCGTCTCCGGCGCTGCCATCAGCTCGTCGTCGTTTTCGCGGGTTTGACAGCGACCCGCTTGCGGGAGAATCTATGGTGGCGTTGGGCTCTTCGATATACTCCTTGCCGTCTAGGATGATGGCCGATTCGGTTTCCAGGACCACGCGAACAAGATCCTCACTCAAAGGCGTGTTGCCAGGAGTTGCTGGCTGAGACCCAGCACCACCCGAGGCCATCAGGAGGCCGAGAGGCTGGGTTGTGGGAGGAAGGCTTAGCTTGGTCGAGATAACCTCAAACAGCTTGGCGATCCTGGCCTTTGTATCCTTGAAGAATTCGGCTTTTGGGACGCCACCAGAAAAGTGAATCTTGGTCGTTTCGCCGCCGATTTCTAGCACCAGCTCCGCGGGCTTCTCATCAACGTACGGACGAGCATACTGCACCCAGCCGGATATCGGGTCGGGTCCCTCGAGCAGGACGCTGATGCCGCTCTTTTGCACGTTCTCGAGGCGCAACACTATCTCTTCCCGTCGCCTCGCCTGGTTATAACTGATGGAGTGGGGGATGAGGCGTTGCTCGAGGCCCTTGAAATGGAAGTAGCGCGCATCGCGAAGCAGTTCCTGACGGTGAATCTCGTCACGGATGTGGATTGGGTAACCTCGAAGCAGGTGTAAGAGCTCGGCGAATGTCTCGGCACTCCGCTTAGGGACCGATGGCGGAAGTATCGAGGGCGGACGGATGAGACCTTCGCGCTCAAGGCCCGGGAAGAGGTCGTCGGGACGGGAGAAGAAGGCTGCGAAGCCGAGGGAGAAGAAGTTGGGCGAATTTCCGGGGTCGTTAAAGATCTCGCGGGGAATCTGAAACTCGCGATGGCCGATAGATATGAAGATGCTCTCCTCGTAGAGCTGGGAGATTAGCTTGGGCACTGCGACATGCCGCAGTCAGCTTTCATATCCTCCTAGACTATGGGAATCACGGGGGGCGCACAGCTATAGAATTGCGCATCTGAAAAGAGTCGCACAAAGTGCTCGCCGTCGCGCGGTGAGACATGGTAGCCCTGCAGATGCAGAGAAATGTCGCGGAAGATGACGGGGTCACGATCGATGTAGAGCGTGCGGATCGCGGCACCTGAGTCATCGCCCCTGTCCTCGGCCGACTTGAGCTGGCACAGGAAGTACTGCGAAAAGTATGAGGGTGCTACAAGAGCAAGTCATGGAACGTTAGCGAGCGCTGTTGTGCAAAGGAAGCCTCGGAAGACTGCCGCGCGATGCGGATGAGACTTGTGTCGCATCACAACGACGCCGGGCTCGGAAAGGATAAGTGCTCACCATCTGAAGATAACGAGGCGCCTGAGAGCTTGAACAGCTCGCTTCCAATCTGAATGGGAAACACGCGCTCATGTGGCAGAACCAGCGGGATCCTGGCGACGTTTTGCTCCGACAGCGGCTCGACGGTCATGGCGCCCGTCTCAGTGGACGAGACGGAAGCCATTGGAAGTGGAAGATGAAAGCCGACGAATTGGGCAATTCTCGTATTCTCTCTCTGTCTTGCTGTCACTATTGGCTCGTCGGCTTCCGTTTGCGCGGAGACGCCATGCTCGGTATGTGAATGTGTATGCAAGAAAAACTGTACGAGGAACAAAGTCGCGAAGTCGAGATAAGCTACTCACTCTCTATACGAGAGGTGCAGCGGAAAGCGGAAAGCGCGACACTCGCGGGATAGCTTGCGCCACGGGCTGTGGCTGGGCGACAGGGTCATGGCATGTCGAGGCGGCCGATCGCTGTTCTATTTATGGGGTTGGATTAGACATGATGAGTTAAGTAGACGATGCATTGATATCATTATAATCTTTGACCTTTTTATCGTGTTCTATGTGACGCCAATTGGTGACGGTACTTTGTCCCTAACATGCATCACTTCACAGCTACTCTCTCCATCGCAGTACACCCAGCATCATGAATGCGCCTACCAGTAGCTCCCTCTATAGTATCCTCATATCCGCCCAATCTTCATTGTGGGTTAGGCGTCTGGTGATATCTTCTTCCTAGGTGATCTCCGCCCATGGTCCTGCCCAAGCCATCTTGTGTTTAACCTCAACCAACCTCATCGGCTCATCAATTCCACACCACTCCGAACAACACCAACAACCGCACCCGTCTGGATAGCCTCGCTACTTCCACCGGCCACTCTATGCTCGATATCGGCCAGGCCATCCAGCCAGGTAATCATCACCTCCGGGCTCACCTCCAGCTTCGTCAGCTCCTCAGACAGTGATGTGATGATATCCGCCAGCGCGAGACCCCTCGACACCTTGAGGGCGTTGATAGTGGTGAGACAGCTCGTGACGTCCGAAGTGTTGAGCAACGTCGAGAGAATCTCCTTGATGGCGTCTGGGGGCGGAGCTGCAATGCAGTTGTAGATGGTTTCTGTCGTGATTCTATCTCGCTTGATCTCGCTGTCGGGAATCTTGGGCGCGTCCTTTGCTCGCAATGGTGTGCCTTGATCGTTCTGTTAGCGGTTGCGATAAGCAGACATCTCAGAGAAGATACTCACTTGATGCATGACATGCTTGTAGCACATTCAGGGCTCTTCGCATATCACCCTTGCTCAGCTTCACCAGCGCATCCACCGCCTCTCCGCCAATCTGGACATGCTCCTCATCCACCACCTTGTCTACTAGCACCCGGATGTCGCCCTCTTTTAGCGGACTGAAGCGGAAGCGCGTGCATCGACTCAGCAGCGCGGGGCTCAGCTTGTGGGAGTAGTTTGCAATGATGCAGAACCGCGTGTTGACTGTATACTTTTCCATAATCCGTCGCAGGGCCATCTGTGCCGTGCTCGTCATGGCATCAGCCTCGTCCAGCACAATAAGCTTGAACCCGGCCATGGAGCCCTTGGATGCGCCGCCCATTGAAAAGATCTGCTTCGTGCTGGCAAACGTCTTGATCTGCTCGCGCACGACGTCGATACCACGGTCGTCCGAGGCGTTGAGCTCGAGGACCATCTGGCGCATGTTTGCGACGCCATAGATGCGGCGGGCGAGGGCAAGGATCGTGGATGTCTTGCCGGTCCCTGGAGGGCCGTAGAGAAGGAGGTGGGGGAGACGGTTGGTGTCGATGAACTTGTTGATGGTAGCCAGGATATCTTGGTGACCAGAGACGTCGTCGAGGGTGTTGGGACGGTACTTCTCGACCCTGTTGTCCAGTCAGTGGAAGAAGCCTCACGGATTGCTTCGCTGCTTTTCAATGCACTTACCAAGGCAAGCTATCTTCAGCTTCGACAGGCAAGTTGGCAGCACTTCGCTTGCCCTTGGTAGCTTCGGACGAGAAGGTGACGTCCTTGGAGGGTGCCGGGACATCAACGTCCATCTCATCCTCGTAGTCTGACATTTTGTTACTGCGTGCTGCCGATTATCGCAAAGTTGGGTGCTGGATCTTGGGGATGGATGTTTTTTTGGGTGTTGAAGTTGGAGGCTGAGGTCATTGGAAGTGGCTGCAGACGCGCCTTGTGCCTGGGACGCGTCTAGGCGTGTCGGTCAATTAAACCCCCTGTAACATGACTGTGGCGCCAATCACCAGCCACGATTATTGTGAAGGGTCTTGGTCAACTTAAGCAAGCTACAAAACAACCGTGGATCTTATTTCTTGATTTTTGTCGTCTCGGGGATCCTTTGAGTGCTAGGGGCTCAAAAAAAAACATGGGAATTATAGATAAATCCTTAGACTATAGTAGGGCTAAACTTGGGCATATTTCATAAAGGATTAATAGTATATAGTAGTTAAGACTTAAGCTTCATATTTAATAGTATCTTTAAGCTCTTGGTTTAATAGTAGTCGTTTGAGAGCATTGGTCGTAGAAAGATAAAGAGTCCTGTAGTTTTGGACCTACAGGCGGTGGTACTTTTTAAGATTCAATCAACGTACACGCACTCGTCACCTTGAACCGTAGACACATCAAGTTGATAACAGAGGCATAGCAACTCTATGTCTACAACCACACAACCCAGAAGAGCTCCCAACAGACCTGATAACCAATTGACCGTTCCAGCGCCAGTCATTCATCACCCTATATGTTCATTAGAAGAAGGATATCTAAATTACGTCCAGGGGACCGCCAGAAAGGGCAAAATAACGACGGTCCCTCATCTCATCTCATCTCGTCACTCATTCATTTCACATCCATGTGATTTGTCCCCAAACCCACCAGCTCAAACATAATGGGGATGATGGCAACCGCGAACCACGCGATACCTAACACTCACGTTAGTACTCATCATAGCGAATCTACCAGAGCTGGTGAAAGACATACCTGTGTAGACGACGAGTTTTGTCACGACCTCGACGTCGTATCGCACACGGGGCTTGACCAGCTGCGAGAACATCTCCTTCTCTCCTAGCCCGTCATCCAAGCCCGTCACAAGGATCTCGATCGGTTCCTCCTCTTCCGCCACGGGGGTCGTTACAATTTCGCCAGTGCCCATCATCATCTCGAACTCGCTGATACGAGGTGGTTGGGAGCCCGAAGCCTGAGCACCCTTACCCGAATGGTCTTCATGCGTGCTCTGGAGCTCGAGATTACTTGACTTGCTCTTCAAGCTATGGTTGCTGCTAACGCTCTCGCGCCGTCTCCGCTCCCTATACGCCAGCGTCTCGTACGCATCAGCCGCACTCTGGGGCCCGATAGAAATAGAGCGGCCGCGGGTCGTAGGGTGTCGGATACTCTCGACCATGCGGGGGAAGTCCGAGGGTGACGGGAACAGCGTGTCCAGGCGAGAACCCGGTGGTACAGTCTTGTACATGCTGGCAGGTGTGAAGAACCGTCGAGGCATATTCATGCCCACTTGCTCAAAGATTCGGAATAGGTGAGGAAGAAGCTTGAGTAGCAAAGGCTTCATTGTCTCGCGCCATGCGAAAACAATAAGAACTCCAAAGACGATTCTAGCCACATTAACTCCCAAGCCCAGGTGCGTAACATCTATACTGCCTCCACCATGCGCATGTGTCTCCCATGGGTCAAGCGCAATCTTGCCATACGTCCAGGTACCGAACTCGAGGCCAATCACGACACCAGCAAAAGCAACGCTGTCATCGAAGCACGGGCAGTCGTCTGCGGGCTCGGGGTGGATGCGCACGAGTATCAAGATTATGATGCCTGCCACGAGGGGCGCCATCCATGAGCTCGAATGCATGTACTCGTCCAATGGAGGGCCATAGTAGAATTCGATAATAGATATGCCAGCACCCATGATGGAGCCAATGATGACATCAAGGAAGCCATGCATGCCGCAGTAGAGGCGTCCAAAAACGATTGAGACGGCATAGAAGTAAGCGAGGAATTCGAGTGCAAATTTCGTGGTTGCGGGGAGGGTATTATCAGGACTACGCAGTATTAAGAGCGCATAGACGGCGACAGAGACAGCATTGGCGCTGTGAGTCGAAGGGAAGCCGTATTCGAGAGCTGCAGATCCAGACATGGTAATGCGATGTAGAGGCGGCGAAAGAGGGCGTGGGAGGGAGTAGAAGTCTTTGATGAAGCCCGTCCAGAAGACACCGAGGGCAAGGATGTGGACGAGTCTGTAAAGCAAACATATCAGCGCCATGCTTGTTAAACGGGTATCGTAGCACCCATTGCTGGGCCATAGAGCCCAGCCACGGCCACGATTACACCGCAGTGCACCGAGTCGCATCGTCGTGCGGCGCAGCGCGAGTAGACGTCTCGAGATGGGGTGACCTACCCCTTGCCAAAGGCGGCATATCCACACCAGAAGCAGATGGGCAATCCGATCATGAAGAAGGTATGAGTTCCAAGGTTGGCGGTAATGGCAAAGTAGCTGTCGAGGGCTGGAGTTCGCATTCTATCCTGCATCCAGGCAAGATAGGGCGTCTCCCAGCGGATAAGGGGCAACATCTGCTGGCGCAAGTCGTACCGCCATTTGGGGAGAGCGCGCTTGTCTAGAGGTTCAGAGAATGATTCAGCGAGGGGCGTAAGAGAATAGAGAGTACGCCAGCGTGGACGAACAGTGATCAAGGCTCCTCAATCCAGCATCAGGGACGTCGTCCTGCTTGCCCGCGGCCGCAGCAGCGCCGCTCGTCGTGGGCGCAACCGTGGCCGTGGTGGTGGCCGCGGCGCTGGACGGCGGGGCATCGCGTCGCGGGTCGCTCATGGTTCAGTGTCGAGCCGAGGCCGAGGGGTCAATGGCGAGGAGGGGTGAAGAGGACCGCGGGACGAGCTCGATGAGGAGGAAACATCGAAGTTCGGGAAGTGTTTGGAGGAGGTTTGGCGCACGTGGGGGGGAGTAGGTAAGGCGTTAACGGACAAGCGCCGTGGTGACAGCGGTTACGGAAGCCAGAGTAGCAGTAGGAAGCAACGATGGGAGGAGTGTAGAGTGGAGTTTCAATGTGACAGAGGGTGGATGGAGGTTAATTAATTAACTGAGTTTAAACGTCCATCCTCTGATTACCGGGCAGGGCTGTCAGCACAACAGACTGCACTTTGCTATGTGTCCAGTAGTAGCTGAGGTCATTGTGGATAAGACATGTTTACTTTAAGCAGCTTACAGGTGGTTTAATTCGAGTATTGCTACCTTCGATTACACACACACAAATACAACAACACCTTGCCAGCTCCCAGATCCAGCATCAACAGCCGAGGCGGAAGCGGACTTTGGTGATAAAAACCCTTGCCCGGTCTCGTGGGCCAACCTGGGGCTTTGCTTGCTTCCAACTCGATTCGCTGAACCTTGCCCCCTGCTGGTCCCCTAGACTTGGACATTGTGTCATGGAGCCCGCGGACGTCCACTGATGAGCACGCCAATGAAGCCAAGGCCGCTTTTTAAAATACAGGGGATTGGGGCCCTTGTTCGTCATGGAAAGTACCTCTCTGGAGAGAATCATAGGCACAGATACGCAGTGGCCACTTTTTAGGTACATCCAAGCTGTGGCCGTGGGTATCGTCATGACATGTGTTCATCCAGGAACCGATCGCTTGGCGAGGGCTTCTTGATGGAGCTTTCAAAAAGCATGCCACAATGACATGCAACTCGACGCTTTGAGCCATTGAGCCATTGAGCCATAAACCTTGGCCGATTCATGGGCATTGAGCTTCAGGAACCCGTGTTGTTGAAATCGCCATGTCTTGAGTAAATACTTTCAACTTGGACGTGCAAAGACGCAATAAAAACTGCGAGCGTGTAAATTGAAATGGCCGTGTCCCGTATCCGTACAGTAGCTCAACCTCATTCCCTCCGGCCAACAACACCGGCGCCTCCCACTCCTTCATCACCGCATCATAATCATTGAGACCCTCCTCTCCCCCCCAATCAATCCCGCGCTCATCACGCGCCCCATCACGATATCCCTCCCAATGGCCCTTCCCCTCGCCGGCAAGCACTGCGCCGTCGTCGGAGCCACTGGCCTCATCGGCTCCCGAATCGCCGCCGCCTTCGCATCCCAAGGTGCCGTCCTGTCCCTGCTCGGCCGCTCCGCCCTTGACGCCCGGCCCCGGCTTGAGCCCACGCTTGTTCCGTACGTTCCGGGTGATGGGGACCACGCCGGCAGCAGCCCGTTGCGCCATCGCTTCATTCGTCTTGACGTAGCAAAGCACGACACCATTAAGGGTGTCTTTGGTGGTCGTGATCATGTAAGTGATTATCCAGAGTTAAACGTGCATCATGTTCTAACATTATCTCTTTCTACATAGACCCAAGACGATGCTGTAGGCCCTGTCGATATCCTTGTCAACTGCGCTGGCATCAGCCAGACCTCTTTTCTCAAAAGAACCTCGGACGAGGAGCTTGGCGATATCATCGACACGAACCTCATGGCTACAATGCTCGCCTGCAGGCACGCCAAGATCCGCCCACACGGTACGTTGCCCTCACAAGCTTGAATGGTCCCAAGATCTCAAAAGGAACCTCATCAACTCACATGTCCCTCAGGCTGCATTATCAACGTCTCCAGTCTCATGGCCAACAAAGGCGGTTCAGGTGCTACTGCTTACGCAGCTTCAAAGGCTGGCGTAGTCGGTATGTTCATGATATCCCTTGAGATTTTTACATCACGATACCCCCTATCTATTGTACATGCCAAAATAGAACGCTCACCTGATACCTTCGCAGGCTTCACCCGTGCCCTATGCCGTGAGCTTGGCCCTCGCTCCATCCGTGTTAATGCTCTGCTTCCCGGTTGGGTAGCCAGTCCAATGTGGGATCGTAAGTCTTTCCCTCCCAATCCTGTCGCCAGAATGTATCCTTCCGGCGCCAAATCGCCCATTGCACAGAGGTCAATGTTAATGTACAGCTCGCCGTTTTAGACCTCAAACCAGAATTACAAGCAACTTTTCTCAAAGACACCCCCTTGGGTCGCGTGGGTGCTCCCGATGAGGTGGCCGATGCTGCCGTCTTCCTGGCCTCCAACGCCTTTGCAAACAACTGCGTCTTGAACCTTGATGGTGGTTTAAGTGCCGCATGATCTGAGGCGGTATCCAGGAATACTCTCGTGTCGCCTGCTCTGACACCTCGTTCATCAGTCATCGATGACAATGGCGCCACCAGATTCCTCCACGTCCACAACCTCAGGCCCTGATTCAACAAGTTTGGCCTTTTTCAAAGGTTGGCCACCGTCCTCAGTGTGCGGTCGCTTGACGCCCTTGGGCTGAATCACGACAACAGCATCGCCATTAAGTTTGTCGTTGCCATTCGACTCAGCCGGTTGGGACTTCTTGGGTTTCCGCGGGATTTGAGGCTGCTCTGTGAATGTGGCCTCGACAGGCTTCTTGTCCGCTTCCAGGGCCCTGTATAATGTTAATATTAGATCCGACGAGTTGAGTTTCGAGTTAGCGCACCCTTCTTGAATGTTGATAACCACGTTCACGAACGTGTCGTCGTCATCCTGGTCAATGACAGTCAAGAAGCTGTCCTTTTTGACGCCTGCCATCCAGTCAGCCTCATGCACGTAGTCAAAAGACTCAAACCATAGAGAATCATACCAAGATCACTCAGCTTCTTCGGCAGGTTCTCGTCATCGCCGTCTTCGAAGCACTCCACCAGCGTTCCCACGTCGTTATTAACAACGAACTCTTTTCCTTCAAATCCTAGTTTGGCCTTGACGATGTCATCAACAAGGTCCTTCAGCGTCGCCCGACTGAGGTCGACAATGGCGCTAGTGAAATGCACACCACACACTGGACACTCGGGGTTCGGCTCTCGAGATTTGTCTGGGGCGAGCAGACGAGCTGGCGCAAAGGGTGTCAAAAACACTTCCTTAGACTGCGTGTAGTCCCCCTTCAGGATTTTGAAGGACTGCAGGACACAAAGACCAGCCACAATCGCATTCGTCGTAGCAATCGCAGGGATAATGTTGCCAGCCATTTGCTTGGTGTCGAACCGAGATTTTCTGTCGATTCCAAAAATCGTCGATCGGATATTGGCGCTCGCGGCAACAAAGTCGAGTGTGTCGAGGTCATCCTTGTCGAAAGTAATGATAGGCTCGGCATCTTCGGGGGCTTTGTTCTTCTTGAGCTCAAGAATTCGCTTGCTTAGCCGCTCTAGACTGTCATTGAAAACCACTAGACTCTCTTCAAGAGACCAGATCCGTTGGTCATCATTGAGGATCGCGCCCTTGTTGGCAATAGCGTCACCGGCTTGGCCTAGGACAGTCTCGTACTTGAGAACTTCGGGTGCTCTTCGCGAGCTCCACATGCCCTCAACAGAACGGAGGCGCTCAATGTCGGCGTTGAACACCTTGTCGAACAGCATCTGAGGAAATTCGGCTGTACCAACAGCATCTCGAATCTTCTTGAGAGCTTCCGATTCCTTCTTCAACTCCTCGATCTCCTTTGCTGTTTCTTGGTCAGCTTCGGTGACAGCCCGAGGTCCTCGTAGACGTACCATTATCGGCGTCTGATGTGTGATCAAAAGCCGCCTGGTCCTCACTGGTACCGAATATTTCACTGGAGCCTATTAGTGAGTGGCTTAAGCGCGTTTGCGATGTACATACTTGAGCAGATAGCTTTTACCCCAAACAATGCAATGGATGGGCTGGCTAGGGGTGCTCCGAATGGTGCACACAGGAAAAGACTTGGGGGCTTCCTTTGGCGTGCAGTCGTAGCATGCAGTGACGCCCTTCTTGATGACCTGCACCTGGCCATTGAACCCGGTGGTGCCACTCTCGATCAGTGGTACATCGGCAGCCAGGCACATTTTGTTCACATGCCTCCGAGCCTCGAGATTGTCCAGAGCATTGAAGGCAATGCGGAACTGGCGGAACCAAGCAACAGTAAACTCGTCATCCTTGATGTTGCCGTGGTGTGCGACAATCTTGACGTTGGGGTTGAATCGTTGCGCAGCCTCTTTGGCGACCTAGGATTTGGTTAGTGGGACCTGGCATCATCAGATTGTGTCGTTGGTGGGAGGGCGCACCAGAGCCTTGGACTTCTTGATGTGTTCGTGACGGAAGAGAAATTGCCGATTTAGGTTGGAGAGGTCAATGGTGTCAAGATCGACGATGTGGATTTCGCCGAAGCCGGTAAGCACGAGGTTCTTGAGCAGCTCACAGCCAATTCCACCCGCGCCCACCATGAGCACGCGAGCCTGCATAGCATCGTTAGCATGGGAAGACGGTGATACTGGATGAGATATTGCCGGCCGCGTGGTATCGCGTGCGTTCGGGTCGCTAATGCATCGAATCGAGCATTCGGGGGGTGATGGCGCGTTGGGACCGGACGAGCGCTCGAGGCGCAGAAATGGAACTCGGATTTGAGCGGAGCGAACATACCTGCTTCACTGAGGTATTCAGAGACGCACCAAGCGACTGCTGGTTGAACCTATCGCGCGTCATGACGGGCGATCGCTTCTGGGGCGCGTTGGTAGATGCAGAAGGTTGTTGCTGAGGTTGTTGTGTTTGTGGTTGCTGCTGTTGTTGCTGCGGTTGCGTCGCGGGTTCGGGTGCGGGTGCATGTGTGGGAGCTGTAGCTGCAGCGGGAGCCTGGTGCGCACTCGTCGCATCCATCGTCATCGTCACCGCTCGGCAGACGCAAAGGCCGGGTCGAGGGAGAGCAGCAACACGGTCGGAGGGCTACGCATACGGCTGGAGAGGCGATGCGGTCCGTGGGCGTTTGTTCAATCGTCGGGGGATGTTCGCGATGGCTCGAGGTGCGAGGTTGGATGTTAGTGGTGAGAGAGCTGAGAGACGAGAGAGCCCAGAAGCCTGCACGTCGTGCAAGGTTGCGACCTACCAATTACGTCGGCTGAGCGCCGCCGGGGATCAAGCTTCTGGGGCCGGTTACAGTGGATGTGACGCTGTCTCATTGGCCAGGCTGCAGGCCCCCACCCAGCTTCCAGGGCCTGACTCGGCGGGACGCTCACTGCCCTGCGTGATGGCAGCCCGCCCAGAGTGACGGCAACATGCAGCATAAGCGAACAAAGAACGGGTACTGGATGAAGCGGCAAGTCTGGCTTGTGATCCGTGAAGTTTGCTCCAGGGCCTTTAATCTCGAGTCAATTGGTAATTCATAGATATTTCGAGCGGCGTCTCTCATCTGCTGTGCATGTTTCGGCCAAGCCAACGTAACGTCCCGTGCTGTAGGCAGCCTATCAAGTGAACTCAGGAGTGAGAACTGTGTCCGCGGGGTGGCTGCTCCGGAAAGGAAAAGGAAAAAAAAAAGGGATCTAAGATTCTTCAGTCCAGACCGATGATTCAGACGGCAACAACTCTTTGCACCACATTCACTCTTTGACTCTTCTTTTCATCCCTCTCACCTTTGGTCTTTCTTTCTTTCTTGCTTTTTGTATAGTTACTACGACAAAGTCGTCGATTTTTCCCTGTGAAATCCGCAGTCATGTCCGACGACGAGGCAGACCCTGAGCTCCTGGAACTCTTGCGCCAACACCTCCAGGGCAAGGTCACCATTCAACAAGAGCCGGAGACGGGTGTCCTCGAGGGCGCAGAGTATGTCTACGATAGCTGTATCGACGTAGCCGTTGACATGCGCGCCTCCAAGAAGGCCGCTGAAAGCATCTACCAGCAGATGCAGCAGAAGAAGTATTCGACTGCCACCTGGTCAGAGCATGAACTCCATCCCAAGGCCAAGGATGAGAGCACGGTCAATTTCATCTTCACAATGGACTTGCTGAACTTCTCCTTCTGGTCTGACCTGCCTGAAGACGAGAGATTTGCCATTGAGTATCGTGGTCAGACGTGGACTGGCTACTGGAGCTTGGTGGCGGCCCTTCAAAGGGCACTCGACGAAGGTTAGTCGTATTCTTTCGCAACCGCTCGTCCAATTCATTGACGCTGGTCTGGTTTTCTACCATAGGAATTCCCATCACGGATCCCTATTATTGGCTGAATGAAACGAAGTGCAACCTCGAATCCCTAAGACATGTCTTCAGGTCATGCACAGAGGAGGAAATCCCTTTGCTCCAAGAGCGCTTGGATTGTCTTCGAGAGGCTGGTCAGGTCCTCGAGGAGGTGAGTCAGCCATTTTCTACACAAGAACACTTCAAGGTCCTAACGTCCCATCTCAGCACTATGATGGCTCCGTTACCGAGCTCATTTACGCAGCCGATGGTTCCGCAGCACGCCTGGTCAACCTCCTTGCCCAGGACTTTGACTGCTTCCGCGATGAACACCGCTTCGAAGACGGCAAGATGATTCGCCTCATGAAGCGAGCTCAGATTCTTGTTGCTGACCTCTGGGCGTGCTTCAATGGCGAGTCCTACGGCGAGTTCCGTGACATTGACAAGATTACCATGTTTGCAGACTACCGCATCCCCCAGATCCTCATGACCATGGGTGCGTTGTACTGCTGCCCGGCAATTGCAGCGGCCATCAATGACAAGCAGATGATGGAGAGTGGATGCTCGTGGGAGTTACAAATCCGGGGTAAGTATCATAGATTGCCAGATCAAGACCTACAAACTAACCTCATGGCAGCCTGCAGCATCTGGTGTGTCGAGCTGATTCGACGAGAGATTCTGCGCCAACATCCTGGCGCTCATGTCAACGCCATTCTGATAGACTTTTTCCTCTACGACAGCATGAAGGAATTAGAAGCTGCCGGAAAAGAACCCATTCCACACCATCGGACAAGGAGTATATGGTACTAGACAGAGGCCCCAAGGCCTGAAACTCTCTAGATCCTGGGCGTGTGTCACGAAACATTGGAGTTCAGGTTATAGATGTGTCTCTTTAACGCTTCATAGAATACTTCAGACAAGGGACAAGGCCTCATCGGCAACACATGATTCATTTCCCCAAACGCCATGCTCCCCATAACCCCCAGTTCCCTTCTTTGACCAATACACTTGCGAAACAAATCAAGCGCCGACGGCGGTAGAGTTGAGGATGTCGTCCATATGGGCCGTCTCAATCTTCTTGTTCCCCTTGTTCTCCTCCTTCAAAAGGACAGCAAGAACCTCAACAGGGGGGTTGAGGCCTAGGCGATGGGCCCGCTTCCATCGCTTCATGCGGGGCGTCCCGATACAGGGCTATCGACATCAGTTGCGTGAGCATCGTTGAGAAGAAATGTGACTTACCCCATACTGTGAGCTGACATCAAAGTATCGAAGAACCCTTTCACTCAGCGAAACACCTTCTTGATGCAATCGCGGGGAAGTCCACTGCTCTTCGATGGATTTCCAATACTTCTTGATTTGTGCATCCGTGATCTTCTCCGCCTGCAGCTCAGCCTCGGACTTTTCTGGCTCTGGTGCAACCTCTGGCGCAGCCTCTTCCTCTTTCTCGTCCACTTCTATCGGCTCAGGCTCCTTAATTTCAGGCTTTTCGACAACAACATCCTCAGCCTTGTCCCGCTTCGAGGCCTGTGTGGGGTCGATCTTTGTGACGGATGGCGAGATGATAGACTTCTTGGCATTCTTGGGCACAGGCTTTGTCACCCTGTTCGAGAAGCTGGTGAGGGTGGATTGACCCTTGGCAGGAGGACCTCGGCCGCGAGCGGTACCAGTTGACCTTCGTGTTGCAGGCATGTTGGGCGCAAGACTATGTGCAGTCGATTGACGTTGGATAGTGTAAGTTACGGAATGTAGCGGGTGTAAGTCTTCAGCGTCCTACTCTGGCAATCGATATGTCAGGTGGAAGATGATGATCTAATCCCTGGATAGATGGCAAATATGGGGCAATGATGATAATTCTGAGTGCGATAAACGACGACCTCTGATGACGGGCGCAGAGGTCAGCGACAAGGTTCTACCGATGGATGACGGAGTGCGGCTAGGTGGTACCTGGGCAGGTAATTAATAAATTGGCGGGGCAACGCGAGGTTGGTGCGAGGTCACGTGAACATCCTTGTGCTAGTAGAACACCAGCGTCTCGCCGGTAATGAAAGCTATTAGACGAAATGATGTGCCCCAGTGGTTGATCTTTACGCGTTGTCGTCAATTTCGTAAATATCCCTGTGAGATGAACTCATTTCTCGTTAACAAAGACGGCCAATCCTTCCAGAACCTGTACCATCAGCCGCCAGTAGCCTCTCGATAGAAAGACAGGCTTCTGTTTGCGCCAGCCGTACAAAACATCTCACTCCTCGCGGTCTTTGGGAGCCACTTCACTGACCACAGGGCCTTGTCCGTTTCACTGTGTGTGGCGACACAAGCATTCCGCTCGATCGACCACACCTTGACCTTCCCATCCATAGATCCACTAAGCAGGAACTCGCCCGTGTCGCTCCAGTCTAGAGACGTAATCCAGGAGGAGTGACCAGTCAGGTTTCCAACGTGTTCGCCGTGCTTCATGTCGTAGAGTGCGATAATTCCAGCATCTCCAGCTGCAGCAAGCCGCGTGTTGCCTGGGGAGAAGGCAACTGTGCGCACAGGTTTCGCGAGACCTGAAGACTCGTGTGAGCGAATGAACAAGCAGCAAGCTAGGAAGACATACCAGAAAGTGAATACAGGATCCTCCCTGTATCGTTGTTGAAGATGTAGACAGAGCCGTTCTGGTGGCCACTGGCAGTGTATTTGCCGTCCCGACTCAAGTCAACCGACATGCCAAAGCTGCCCGATCCAGCGCTTCCAGTCTCATACTCGCGAATCTTGGACTTGTTCTCACC
Source organism: Fusarium sp. JS1030 (assembly GCA_000966855.1). Taxonomy (NCBI): domain Eukaryota; kingdom Fungi; phylum Ascomycota; class Sordariomycetes; order Hypocreales; family Nectriaceae; genus Fusarium; species Fusarium sp. JS1030. The sequence goes on along the minus strand of JWIW01000075.1, from coordinate 384,802 downwards.
CGCAACATCCCAAACGTTGACCCGCCCATCATTGGTGGTAGTTGCAAGATAGGAGCCGTCCTCGCTCAACGCCATCGCCCACGCCTCGCCGGGTTTCGCCGAAGGGCCTGTAATCTCACCACCAAGACTCCATTCCCCGGTATCCTTATCAAGTTGCCAGATCTTCACCTCACCTCCAAAGCCAGCGCTGGCGGCAGCATTACCGCTACGCGAGGTGCATACATGGTGGCACCCCAGTTTGTGGGCGTCAGAAATTGACTGCTTGAGAGGAAACGAGGGGTCGGTGGTGTCGTGAATGTGCAGTGTCGAGGATCCACTGCCCGATATTACGGCCTTGGGTGTTGTCGCAATAGAGAAGATATCGGTGATGTGGGCTGTGAGCTCTCAGTATCTTGTCCTTCAAACTCTGGTGGCTGCTCATCACCCCGCGGCGGGGAGGTTGGGCTCACCATTATCCACGGTGTGCGTGGTCAAATATTGCTTCGACTAGAGGATATTAGATGGTGACTCTAGTAATATGAGTGGTATGAAGGGGAAGTACCATTTCTCCCACCTCAAAAGAGCGGACGTGTTTTCCTGACCCTTTGCTATGACGTTGTGTATGAATGAAGTACCTGAAAGTGAGATGCAGATGCGATGGGTTTGGTGGGGCATCTGAGAGTCATCTACACAGGGCTCTGAAAACCAAGGACAATGGCTCCAAGACTACAATCGACTATTACACCAAAAATTGACCGACACCCTCAGATGTCTAGTGGGATTTAAAACTGACAGTTTTCGCACTTCCATATGGAAATAATGACAAGTCTCCGCCAGAGCCATAATAATGACAGTCAGTGGCGGGTGAAACAGTAAAGTAAGGCGTCCCCATCATAGTATCCAGCACATGCACTCCTAGAGCAAACACATGCGTTTACTTCTTATTTATTTTGATATTCTTACAAGGCTCAAACGAGCCGGAACGCCCATGGCATGCATGATCCCATGGTTGGCTATGCAGACTCTTGTTACAGTATTTGTAGATCGTTGGTAGGCCGTATCTCGTTCTCCTTAAACCGACTTATCATTAGGATAGTCTTGCCTCCAGATTCGCTTCATCTCTACGATATCGGTCAGTACTACACATTTTTGCCCAGTGGGGTGGGGTGAGTATTGTACCTTCCAGGCAAGTTTGACATAACCGATGTGTCCGCTTGATCTCGCCACAGCCAGGACACCGGCAGAGGTTGTTCACATCTTTCAGCGCCTTGCCAGCCATCTGCCTGTGCCGCTTCCTCGAGTGAGAAACCTTGTTCTTGGGCACAGCCCGCAGTACAGACTCCCAGATATCATCAATGGTCGGGAGGTTGAGAGAAACGCCGGGGATCGCAATCGAGAGTGAGGGGAAGAGCTTCTGTGTGAATTGGCGGAAAGAGATCGTAGAGAGAATGGTCGGGGCGGAGAGTCGGGTAACAAGGGAGGCTGAGACGGCGGCCATCTTAACGGAGGAGAGAAAGCAGAATTAAAGATGGCGGTGATATGTGTCGAATCTGTGATTGATTCGAAGGCCGGCCGAGTCGCCCACGAACGGGGTGATTGCAATGGCAACTCTAAATAATACTGTCGGCGCCTGGGTGCCCAATTGCTTGGCTGCTTCGTAGCAGAGCAATGCGATCCGTCGTCAAGGCTTTAGTTGGAGTCGCGATGATCAATTTGCGCGAGGCTTCAAAATTCCCCAATGCTCAAAGTCTGATGGGCCGTCTTTCCCCCAAAGTGCCGGCGGGCCAATCAGAAGCTACCCAGCGCACAGACGTTACGCAGCCAATGAGCAGCTACAAACGCGCCTTCCCCCTTTCTTTCGGTCCCTGACCTCCCTGCTCCCTGACACCTCCCCATTTAGCACGGAAATTGTTTGTTTGCTGGTGGCAGGACCACCCCAGGGCCCGAAAAGTTCCCCTAGCATCGTGTCCGACGCCGCCTCTTCTAATCCTCCAAACTCACAGCTTCGCTGCATCACCAACAGTCGCTTTCACCGCGCCAACTGCTCGCGCTCGCGTCCGCTTTGTGCATCGGCTGCCCAGTCTTTCTTTCTTGGAATAGACACGACGTTCCCAAGAACTCTTAAGCTCTGTTCTAATCGACCAAGTGTCCCCTCGATTTGTTCAACATGGCAGCTCCCAACACCATTTACCCTCAGAGCCATGTCGGTTTCGACAGCATCACTTCCCAGATTGAGCGCAAGCTCTTGAAGCGCGGTTTCCAGTTCAACGTCATCTGTGTTGGTAAGTCTCACCAGTCCCTCACCGTCTCCGATTGCGCGGCTGTGGTCTATACCGCCATCACCCCATCGCAGATAATTTGGCAGCGTCTCCCAATTGCTCGTGTGTTAACCTCAATTTGCATCGCAGGCCAGACTGGTATGGGCAAGTCGACGCTCATCAACACCATCTTTGCTTCACACCTGATCGACTCCAAGGGTCGCTTCCAGCCCGACGAGCCTATCCGCTCCACCACCGAGATCCAGGCCGTCTCTCACGTTATCGAGGAGAACGGTGTTCGATTGAGGCTCAACATTGTCGACACCCCTGGTTACGGCGACCTGGTCAACAACGACCGCTGCTGGGACCCCATCGTCAAGTACATCAAGGATCAGCACTCCGCGTACTTGCGCAAGGAGCTCACTGCACAGCGAGAGCGCTACATCCAGGATACCCGCATCCACGCCTGTCTCTTCTTCATTCAGCCCTCAGGCCACTCTCTCAAGCCCATCGATATCGTCGTCTTGAAGAAGCTCTCGGATGTTGTCAACGTCGTGCCGGTCATTGCCAAGGCCGACTCCCTGACCGTTGAGGAGCGCCAGGAGTTCAAGGAGCGCATCAAGGAGGAGTTTGCTTTCCACAACCTCAAGATGTACCCCTACGACAATGATGAGTTTGACGACGAGGAGCGCGCCCTGAACGGCCAGATGAAGGTACGTCCTTCTCCTACCTAGGATTAAACCAAGGTTGCGAAAATGCTAACTAATGACAGGATCTTGTCCCCTTTGCCGTCGTCGGATCCGAGAAGTCGATCATCGTCAACGGTAAGCAGGTTCGCGGCCGCCAGAACCGATGGGGCGTCATCAACGTCGAGGACGAGACTCACTGCGAATTCGTCCACCTGCGAAACTTCCTTCTCCGAACCCACCTCCAGGATCTCATTGAGACCACTTCTCAGATCCACTACGAGACTTTCCGCGCCAAGCAACTGCTCGCACTGAAGGAGAGCAGTGCACACGGCGGTGCCAGCAGCCGACCCATCAGCCCTGCTGCCGACCGGGAGCTGAGCCGAAACTCGCAACGAATGACGATGAACGGCTACTAGGTTGACCTTTGCGCTTGAACTTGTGCTGGCGAGGGAGCAACGGCGTCTCTGGGCAGCTTAATAGCCCGCATTTGTTACGACTCTTCACATATTTCACGGCCTCATGTACAGCAAACCAAAAGTTGTTGCTTTGTCGGGGGGGTTCGCCGGTCGCCTTGACCATGATGAACCGACAAAGGGCCTTTTACATCGTTTCGATGACGTTGGCAAGCGAGTACAGGATGGGAGCAGGTTACTCGAGGGGACCAGCCCGGTGACAGGGAGCTGGCAGAGGCAATACGTTGTCGGCCTTGACTCTGGCTGTAAGCCTCGCGAGGCTGTTCTGCTAGCCCAGCCGTATCGCGAAGCTGTGCACGACTTTTTTTCATTTTCGTTCAGTGTTACCCCGGAGAGCTCTTTGGCCTTTTTCTATGCTTTAATCAGACCGGTTACCCCATACTCTAATAGAGTTAGTTTTCGTTGCCTACATAGTGTATCAATTCCATTGGAGTTTTTGACAAGCCTGAACATGCGTCAAACGTGGGTGAAGTATCGTTGAGCTTGTTTCTTGTGTCTGTAGCGAGGTAGCCTTCAAGGTGCAGCGACTGTCTTGTGCAGTCTGGATTCACGTTCTGTAGGGGTTGAGAAACTCGATTGCTGGGTTCATGTGGCATAGTGAGTTGCGGTTAACTCACCTTGCTGTGTCCAGGTTGATGTGACTACCGGAGGATTTGACGATAAGGTTCAATACAACATGCGAGGCAGTAGGTGAGGACATGACTTGAGGGCAGCCATGAACTGACCCATCTGAGATGTAGGCTGGCTGTCGACGACCAAACAACAAGTCGTGGACCTAGTACATAAGCATACTGGTTGCCAATGACTGCTAAGGACATCAGTCTAGCAAAATTGATGAAAGCTGGGTGACTGCGATTTAGACGGAGTGCCTAGTGCAGGGTAGGCAAATGTGCAGTGATACACAATGCATGCTGGAGGCTCTGCAATCCTACTGTATTATATGTAATGTCGAACGGCTTTATACGGAAGGTCGCACTGCTCCTAGTGGTCGTTGTTGGTTGTGTGGCTGTACATAGTATGTCTGTTATGTCATGGCCTATTATCGAAACGGAACATTGCAAGTGAATGCTCTATCTAGTATGAGTAAACCAGCCACATCTACATTCCGGAGCAACCTTCTCATCAACCATGCGCCACACGGACACCAGCTGTAAAGGCGGAATTGTTGCCGCTCATGGAATTGCTTGCCCTGACACTAATGGATGTGTATGTCTAAGGGTTGCTTCAGATAAAAGAGGGCCACGGCGCATGAGCTTGGGCATGATCCCTGTGGATGCTCCAGCTGTTTCACCTTTCCAAGTTTCTATGCAAACACAAGAGAGGACAGGATCGAGATAGAGACGCTGGTGACCCGTACTCATCTCAAGACAGCACTCACACATGCATTGCCAGCAAAGTGGTTAACCCTCAGAGCCGAAGTGAGTTCTCATGTCTCGGAAAGAGGCAGAAGGAGAAGCAATGAAGGCAGAAGCATGTAATGATGGGGGAGACCAGGGGATCTCGGCCCAGGCCGCCCAAACGGGAACATAGTGGAGCCCCTGAAGAACAGAGAGAAATCCAGTCGAAGAAACGATGGAGCGAGGATCAGAATCAGAGGACAGGACACACGTTTCAAATTCACAGAGGTTGAAAGGGGAGCCCTTGCTCGCCCTTGTAGCGATAGAGGGGGGGGGGTTGTGGCTAATTTATCGGTAGCTAAAAGCCAAGCCTGCGCGGCGGACCTGTAAGGCGCTTGACCGAGATATCGTGACCACCTCATACGGCGTAGTGGCAACCGGCGGAGAGAGAGACCCTTTTGGAACGTAAAAGGGGCGAGGGTTGGATCTGGGTGGCCAAGGGCACGCGCAGACCGGAAGCAGAGACACGACTGAATCGGAGGTGAGTTCAACTTGAGACAGTTGATCGAGCGATGGTGTTTTCCAGACGCATTCAGCCGGTGGAGATGGGTGTTGCTCGGCATAGTCAGGTCGTAGCACTCTCGGTACTATACTATGGGTTAACCTGGGGGTTTCTGGGCCTCAACTTGGGTGCAATTTCCCTAGGGGCCCATGGAACGAGGACGATCGCCTGTTGTGCTCCAAGTCGAACACGACACTACATAGAACAATGTATCCCAGACCCGTCAAATCTCCTCGGCCGCAAACAAATGACGACGGCCTCGGGACTTGGAGCGTCGCCCAAGACCTCGTGACCAATAGCCCAAGATCTCGGCAAAACCTAATCTCAGGTCAAGGCGGTAGAAGAGCATAGAGATCGTCAAAGATCACGTATACCCATGGCTCACCGACTGAGGGCCAAGGCCAAGACTAAGACGAACGAAGTCTCATTAGAGTTGAGCATGGTGAGTGCGACGCCGAGGAAGGCGCAGCTGCGGTGAGGAGGTCTTGGAGAGTCTTGGGAGAGGGCGGCTCAGAAGGACTGAGTGTCTTGATAAAATTGTCAGGGCCCGTTTGGGAATGGCGGCATAATTAATCCAAACTTGACGGGGCCTGGGACAGCGGGTAATTTTGCAAGGATCAGCAAGCCCCCAAAACGTGGTGGGACCAGGAACGCTTCAACGGCGATTCGTCACTGGGCAGCCATCAGTGGCCGCCCAAGGTAGCAGATGCTTCTCGGCGGCCCTGCTCTGGGTGGCATCCAATCTCAGTGGCTTCTATGCCTTGGGCGGCTCGGGGCCTCTCCAAGGCGTCTGGAGCCAACCAGCAGTAACAACACTCTCGTCGGCCACGGCGATCAAACACTGGGAAGGGACCCTGTCCAGTTGATTCTTCCACTGCTCGCTCTCCCGTCCGAGTCCTCCCATCCAAACCCCAACGGGCAAACCATCTTTCGGCCAAGGGTCTCAAGCACGGCTAAAGACCCTTGAGGGGGCAAGCAGACCGGGGCCCCATGACAGCCGGCGATGTACCCTTACTGCTTTGGGCAAGAGAAGGGAAGACGAGCGATATGAGCGGGAAAAAAGACCTCGCCCAGTATGGCTGTGTTGATGCTTCTCTCGTCTGTCTGCTTGGCTGCTTGCGTTCATCGGTGGCAGCTACTACTAGCTTGGTGAATACGGGGTCAGGAAATATTACCACGGGCAATTGGGATCTTGGCTTTTGTCTTGGCTATGGCCATGGCTCGAACCGGGTTTCGTCCGTCTCATGGATGGATGGATGGGATCTCATGCTAATGCCATGGCCAAGTCCCCGTCCCTTGATGGTGTAATAGACTTCTTAGAGCCAAGACGCCGAAACTGTATGCAATCCCCATTCCCCATCTTCCTATTTGAGCCTCCCTCTTCCGCTGCGCTTGCCGCCTCCGTCCCGCTTCTGTCTCCGTTCTCGTCAAGTTTCGTCGTTTGCCCGTCACATCGTCTCACCCAAAACACCACACCTTCACCTTCCTCTTCTTTTTTTCTCTCTCTTTCCCCTCTTCCAACTCCGTACACTCCTTCCACCGTCACCCAGCCCGTACTCAGGGCCGTGGTGCTGCTTTTCGCTTCTAGTCGTTCCTTCTACTTGCGATTCCTATTTTTCCGCGCCTCTGTTGTGCCCGCCATTTGCATACATACCACCTCCCAATCTTCTTTTGCATCGTCCATCACTCACTCTCCCCGCCGTGAGCTGACGCGTCGAGATTCGCTTCTTTTTGAGATCGCAAGCGCCTTTATTCGACCTTGATTACGTCTTTTGAACAATCCACCAGAAAAGGATCCCAATAACTAGATAATCGCCATGCTTGTAAGTCAAACGCCAGCGCATCGCATCGTGTCGCAAAGCGCATTGAGACCATGCGCCAACCTCCCCTCTGTCGCATCATGTCCATACTAACATGCGCCTGCGCTAAAGATCAAAGCCGCCCTCATGGCCCTTGGGGCCGCGGTCGTCGGTGCCGTCACTCCCCTTGAGATTCAGGGAACCGACTTCATCAACCCTGAGACTGGCAAGAAGTTCCAGATCGTCGGTATGGCTTACCAGCCTGGCGGCAGTGCCGGTTACGATCCTACCACCGGAAAAGATCCCCTGAGCCACAAGGAAGAGTGCCTGCGAGATGCCGCTCTCATGCAGATTCTCGGTATCAATGCCATCCGAGTCTACAACCTCGACCCTAACATCAACCACGATGACTGTGCCAGCATCTTCAACGCCGTAAGTCGTGCCCTCCACGTACTAATGCAAACCAGTTTGACTAACACATGTCGCCTAGGCTGGCATGTACATGATGATTGATGTCAACTCTCCCCTCGTTGGTGAGGCCATCACCTCTGAGAATCCTTGGGAGAGCTATTACATGGAGTACCTCAACCGTACCTTCGCCATTGCCGAGGCCTTCAGCAACTACCCCAACACTCTGCTCTTCTTCTCCGCCAACGAAGTCATCAACAACATCGAAACTGCCGAGTTTGTTCCCCAGTACCTCCGTGCCGTCACTCGCGACCTCAAGAATTACATCAAGAACAACCTCAAGCGCCAGATCCCTGTCGGCTACTCCGCCGCCGATGTTCGCGAGGTCCTCTGGGACACCTGGAACTACATGCAGTGCTCTGATGCCGATGATGAGGGTGACATGAGCCGTGCTGACCTCTTTGCTCTCAACTCATACTCGTGGTGTGGTCCCGAGGCTACGTACAAGAGTTCCTCGTATGATAAGCTCACCAGCGGTTTTAAGTCGACCTCTGTTCCCGTCTTCTTTAGCGAGTATGGCTGCAACAAGCCTCAACCCCGCTACTGGAATGAGACCCAGGCCATGTATGGAGAGCAGATGACACCAGTCTTCTCAGGCGGCGTCGTCTACGAATACACTGAAGAGGACAACAACTACGGCCTTGTTAAGATCAGCGGCGACACTCTCCGCATTCTCGGCGATTTCAACCGTCTCAAGAACCAGTTCGCTAAGATCGACTGGGAGGACGTTCAGTCTCAGGCTGCCAGCAAGAGCGCTCCCAAGGCCCCTGCCTGCAAGTCTAGCATCATTAAGGACTCTGGCTTTGACAGCAACTTCACCCTCCCTGCTGTTCCCCCTGGTGCTCAGAAGCTTATCACCGACGGTCTTAAGAGCAAGCCCAGCGGAAAGATCATCAAGATCTCGGACTACAACGTGAAGCTTACCGTCAAGAACGCCGACGGTACCGAGCTGAAGAACCTGAAGGTGATTCCTCTTAAGGACGACGAGTCGAATGCCTCAGGTAAGAACGATGCAGACACCGGTAGCGAGACGACCGAGGACAATACTACCTCCGACAACAGCACCAGCAGCGACGAGGACGAGGAGGACGCTGCTGTTCTCAACCGACCCATGATCTGGGCTGTCGCTGTTCCTCTGGCCGCCATGATGTTTGCTCTGTAAGCGCCATATCAGCGGACAGGAAACGTGAGAAGGGGAGAGATGGGGAGCATGATTTTGCAGCATTTGGTGTCTGGAGTGCGAGTTACGAGTACATTTTAATTTCTTGCAAGATGCGAAGAGTACACGATACCAGTCGTCTTTTTCCACCGTCTGGACGGTGAAGAAGGCGATCACTACTTCTCAGGGTTCTTGTTCTAGTGTGTGATTAGATGGGTCCCTTGATGCTCCTTGGGACTCCGGTTCATTGCTACCAATACAAAGTTGACTGCTACTCTATTTGAACCATGCTCGAGTGACGTACGAATCGATTGTGTTGGATTTCTGTATGCGGTTGTTGCACGACTGCGAGGTCGTCAATCAAGAGAGCAATGAGTGTCAGGATCCGAATTTGATTGCTACCAATGTGGGACTAACTCCTATTGCTACTTTCAGGATCCACGTACCACTGCGAGAAGAACCATCGATACATAGATACTGGCCCCATCTCAAATATTTTGAAGCGAATGACTGTGTCTGATCCCTGATGCTTTCTCTGATCAGTTGTATTGGAACAGTGCCAAAAAGAACAGGAGGGTAAGTACAACTTCGATCATCACTCAATCAAGGCGAATGCAGCGTTGGTGAAACCTAATCACTGCTTCTCAGGATCCTTGGAAGAAGACTTGGGGGTAGTCTTGGAAGTCTTGCCAGACTTGGACTTCTTTGAATCCTTGTTGGATTTGGTAGCCTCCTTCTCAGAGGCCTTCTCGGTGACTTTCTCGGACGTCTTCTCCTTGTCCAAAGACTTGTCAGGAGCTTTGCCCTTGTCGTCAGCCACATTCGAAGAGCTGGCTTCCCAATCATCATCTGCACCGGGATAGTAGTGGCCAAGGCTCCACCCGGGGTAGACGGTCCGGTCGTAATCAGGTTTGAACGATCGACGACAATAGCAGGGGCCGCAGCCATCATGGCCGCCGTAGTCGCCGGCACGACAACACCCAATACAGCACTCATTGCTGTAGTAGTCATCGTCGTCGTAGTAGTCGTAACCAGCCATCTTGGATGCTGGTTGGGTATTAGCTCAGTGTGGAGCTGGGTGTAAGCGAAAGGTGGGTGCTTACCTTTGGAAGTGTTGACGATTGAGAGTTCAACAGACAAGTTGAAAGCTAGGACCCGAGCAAAGGAGCTATGGAGAGTCAGCACAGATGAGTAAGTCTGTATAAGTATGGTCACTTACTTGGGCAGATCTGGCTGGAAGCCGGGAACTGTCACTGAGATGAAGAAGGTGGACGGTGACGACGACGACAACAGCAGCTATGCAAAGTATGAGACGAAGGCAGCCAAGGCGAGGTCTAACATATTACCTGTGAGTGTCCGACAGACCTCTCAAGCTAGAAGATCGTGCCGAAGACTGGAAGACGGAGGGACAGCCCAGCAGGTAGCTGAAGGGAGCCCAAGGGAGATGTGAACGTTCCATAGACGCAACGAAGACCCAACGGGCAAGTGTAGGAAGGAGGTGTTTGCTGTGTGTCAAAGGACAGGACAGTCAGAGGGCGTTTGTGTCTGCTCAAGCGAGGGGAGAGAGTATGATGGAAGAGGATGAACAGGTCAGCGTTTGTCCCGTGGGAGGACGCGCAGTTTTGATTGCCAACGGTGACCCGCCTGCCTCATGGCATTGCATACACCTGCCCGGTGTACTTGGTCGAGGACTTCCGGCGTCCTGCGTTTCATGGCATCGTGAGCCTGAGATTGCGTCAACCAACGTACGATGGATGTCTCGGCGGCGGGAGCGCGGTAGGCCGATGCGTCCTCCGTTCGCCGCTCCGGGCCTCCGGGCCTCCATTGTGGGAAGGTTCAATGGGGATGAGCAGGAGAATAAACACCCCGTGCCCAACGATGCTCTGGCTCCTGCCATGTTTGAACTCGAGAGAAGAGGGAGGGGCGTGTGATGACGATCATGTACTGGCAGGAGAGGAGGGCCACTTGACTCTCTCCCATCAATCACGGAAGAATTGGGAAGGAGGACATCGGGAGGCTTGCATTTCAGCCGTGAGTCACCAACGTCACACAGATAAGCACGTTCAGTTCAAGAAGGAAGGAGGAACACGAAAAGGGCGAGGAGCGCATCTTGGCTGTAGACGGAGCTTGGACTCGGCCAGAGTGGTAGGCTCTATCCAGTCTGGCTGGATAGATAGGTATGGATGTCTTACACGAACAAGGCAGCAGAGTCTAGGTATGGATACACAGTTTTGGATTGATTACTGCTTGTAGTTTAAGGGGGCCATAGAAATCACCACCTCGAGGTCTGCATCACTTTGGCGGAAACGAATGAGTGCTGCAGACTACTAGGAAGGTAGTATCTGTGTGGTTGTCCAATGTGTCTCTGATGCATGCCTGCCTCTTATCATGTAAGTGGGGGCCATGGAGGGCAAACGCTCGTCGTTCGCACCTGACATACATAGAGAACACAACCTTCACAAAACACCATGGGGTTGGACCGCAAACAATCGCATGAACACGTAGACACAAGGCAAAGTGCATTAATTCCATGAATGTCATCAGATCTATTAGCTTTCTTTCCGTCATAGCTCAAATACTGCCATACACGGCCTGGTTAGCCCATCATTGGCCCCAAGCCTTAAGAATTGCACCACCTGGTTCCCGTTTGTCTATCTTGCAGTACAAAAAGTCGTTCACTACAGGTATCCTGTATATACCTGCATCATCACTTTATACCTCATCAACCCCCCGGTCAAGGCTTTTTTCTTAACCCTGGAACTCCTGTGCCTTGCTCTCCTCCCACTTGCCGGGGACGAGAGCCAGGGGCACAATACCGGAGACGTGCATCTCGGGGCCAAAGATCTTGGCGTCAAGGCCGAGCTCCTGGGTGGCGGCCTTCATGTTCTTGAGACCCTCCTGGTAGTTGGGACCGGCACGTCGCACCCAGATCTGAACGTTGTGCTCAATCAGCTTGGGGGCGAAGTCTCGCAGCGCCCGGATCACACCCTTGAAGGTGCTGGCAACGTTGGTGAAGTTGGCAATACCACCACCAATGAACAGGACCTTGCCCTTGTCGGTTTCGGGAGCCCGGAGCAGGAGGTCGAGGACAGTTCGGGCGTAGTGGTAGGTCTGGGACTCTGTGGGAGCACCAGAGTACTCGCCGTAGTTGGCAAGCTCGTCAGCGAAGCCAGCCGAGGCAATGGCATCGGCGTAGACGACCGAGGCACCACCACCAGCGACCAGAGTCCAGATGCGGCCCTTGGGGTTCAAGACGGTGAGCTTGAGGGAAGCACCAGTCTTAGCATCAAGGTCAGCGATGTAGGCCTCCTCCTTGGTCAGCTCACGGCCGAAGGGGGCAGGGAACTCCATGGGAGGACCGGCATCGATGTTGACCTTGTCACCCGAAGCAGGAGCGACGTTGGTCAGACCCAGGGCAGCGGGAGATCGGGCAATAGCCCACTTGACACCGCACTCGAAGTCGGCAGTCTGGTCAAGCTTGGCGGCAAGATCCAGGAAGTGGACGGCGGCAGAGGTCTTGTCCTCGTTGGGGATCACCACCAGGGGGTTGATCTCGAGGTAGGTGAATTGGCAGTCAACATAGACGGCATAGAGGCGGGTGATAAAGTCAACGAGGACATTGTGGACGCCCTCGGGAACCTTCTTGAGAAGGGTAGAAGCAATCTCCTCGTTGGAGGGGTACTGAGCAAGGTCGACGGGGATCAAGAGCTTCTCAGCCTTGGCGTCAACATCACCGACATCAACACCACCCTCGTGGGTGAAGAGGATCCAGTCGCCCTATAAACAACCAAGATTAGTAACCATTCAAGCATACACGGAGGTAGACCGTTGAACCGGGACGAGCGGGTCGGGGTTCTGATGGAGGGGCCGAGCAAGCTGGGGTTGGTTCCGAAGGGTCCTTATCGCGGCATCCGTTCGCCCGTGTCGGTAGAAGGATTGATTACCGGCACTGGCTTTGAACGAACCCACAAATCCAACCACTTCGACTCTTGCAACGCCAAAATTGCGAATACAAGTTGCCGAAGGACCCTCTTCTTCTCATACCAGATTTTCCTCTTTCGTTTTCACCGACTCCTTCGAGCTTGGTGGCGTCAAACCTTGAGGACCCCTCCGAACACTCGCCCGGAAACCCAACCCAACTCAACCCAACAAACAAACACATGAGAAAAACCAGACTGCAACTTACATCACGGACTGAGTTGATGTTGATGTAGTACTCAGTGTCTTGAGGGTGAGGGACGAAAGGCTCGATGAGGAATTGCCTCAAAACACCAGTGGTGTGCTCGACCTTCTGCTCCTTGCCGGCTCGCTCACCAACCCAAGCCTTGGCCTCAGCCCAGGTCTTGTTCAGGGCAAGCAGACCACTCTTTCCTCGTCGCTTGATGAGCTGATCGGGCTTCGCGACAAACTTGGCATCGGGCTGGAGGAGCCAAGGGTAGGTGACCTCGGCCTGGTTCAGAATGTCCTCGACGTTGGCATCCTCAGGGAAGTACAGCGAAGCCAGTCTGGTGGGAGGGTTGTGCTTGGCAGGCGGAGGAAGAGGACTCGCTTTGATGACGGGAGCGCGAGTGAGGTGGTAGTTGAGGATGGCCTTGCCGTCGGCCTCGAGGATCGACTTGGCGGACATTTTGGATTATGAGAATGAGGATGAACGGGAAAAGGTAAGTGTGGAATGAGCTGGAAAGTTTCTGCTATTCCCTTCTTTTCTTGTTGCTCAATTCTAGAGCGAGCAGGCTTGTCAGCAGGTGGTTCGGCGACAAGTTGTCGTCCCGCAAGTGCGCAATGGAGTTGGATTCTTCAACTTCAAGATGGAGCCGAAACTACAGCCCCAAAGCTACTCGGGGCGCAAGAATGGGTATTACGAGGGAGACAAGTCCAAATGTGACAATGAGGACGCTGAAGAAGCAATTGCGGTTTCGATTGCGATTGCGACTGCGACTGCGGCGAGGCGTCCAGATTGCACGAGGGTCGGCGGGGAAGCTCACTCACCACTGCACAAAAGCTCAAGCGGGCTTCGACAATGAAGTTGAAATTGACAATGGAGAGAAGCTCTGCAACGACAAGAAGCGAGAGCCCGAGATTATGACGGCGGGATGAAGGCGAAAGAGGAGGGAGAGAGGGATAGTCAAGACAAGACGATGGGAGGATGAGAAGGGCAAGAAAGAGGCGGGAGTTGGGACGGCACTGAGTGAGGTGAGCTCTCTCGAAAAAACGAAGCTCCCAGGATTTTGGCGCCTCAAGGGGAAGACGTGGGTGGAGTGGAGGGGTTGGAAGGGGGGGAGGGGGCCCGGCGGCCTTGGGGCGGGCGGTCAGTGGGTGGTACCTGGAGTGACAAGCCCGCCCTGCGCGCGGCTGAGGTACCTTGCGCTGGGCCCTGAAAAGCAATCTCACACGCCAAAATTCATTGGGGACTGGCCATGGCCGCCCTCCCAAAAAGCGATGAGCTCACGCTGCGACATTCCAGGTACCGGTACTTTCGACCCTGTGTGGCCCCCATGGAAGCTGTTGAGGACCAAGTGGACCAGCGGCGACACCTTACGTACGACCAGTCGACTCGACGCTCGACGAACCGCCGAAAACCGCAGCGGCCAATTTACACGCTATGAGCACAATTCAATCTTCGGCGACTTTTCCCTCATTTGCCCGCGAGCTTCCATGAGTTTCTCGGCGCTTTCCCTCTCTCTTGCTCGCTTCTTGTTTTCTTTTTTGGGGAAAATCTGCGGCGTTGACCGGGCCACGGAACCGTTGAGCGGGGAGATGGCGGGAGTACCCTGCCCGTCATGGGCTGCTGGGAACCTTGAGGCTGGGGAAGTTTCCCGTCCCTGAGATAGGGAACGATTGGCTTCGGGTCCCGGGGAAGTGCTTTAGCCTGACACTGGGCTCAACGCCCCTGATCGAGCACCTTGAGCGCCACGAGGGCGAGACAGGTATTCTCGGTTGTGCGCCGCTGCGTCGACCTTGCGGTGAGGTGAGGTGAGCTTAAGGGATGGAGGCTGAGGCCCACGTCTGTCGTGAGCGGGCATCATGATGGGCAAGCGCGGTGGCTTTTTAGTGGGTGGTCAGCGCGTGCTGTGGGCGCCACCCCCAGGTACCATGACCAAAGCTTCGATGCCCCTCCATCCCCCTCCAAGCTCGAGCTGTCCACATCGACTGCCCGCCGGCTGGCTACGGGCTCAAAGTCCCTCCTTCGCATCTACCTCCGACATTCGGTGGAGAGGCTTTTCTGGTACCAGCGTACCTTATTGGAACTGCAGATTATCTGTGGAACACGATTCGGACAGATCAGGAGAAGACAGTGGCTTGCTTCGTCCCCGGTGCAGACTTGTAGTCAAGTTCATTTCCTAGTGACGAACCAGACGAGGCCGGTCCTTGTGGAAGCAGGCGACCCTTGACCGCGCGACCGTCTTCTTCTGCAGCTACATACTACGACGAGTGTCCGTTCCACCCGACGATTCAGTGCAGCCATTCCGTCCTGTATCATCCCTGGAAAAGGGATCGGGATTGGGTCTGAACAAATTGACATCCATGTCGTCAAATGCCCACCGACTCGACAGTCACCGCAAGCAAACAAGCAGGCACTCGCATGCCCTGGACAAAAGCTGACTCTCTGCAATGGTACTGGCTGCCACATGCTTGCCCTGCCTCCTGAAATAGGGGCTTACGACATTCCGAGGATTATGTTCAGGTTCATGCCGACGATCTCGTGAGATCTTCGACGGCAATGGGTAATGCTGGGTTTGGGGCACCTGGGGTTGGTTGAGGCCAGGATGACCCCCTCGTCACACCAAACCCGGGTCAGCATCCTTCTTGTCTCTCCCACCCGAAACAAAAAGGAAAAAAACTTTGTGCGTCTCGTCTCGGCACCTGGAAGCGCTCACAACGGGTCTCGTCTTGGATTGCAACGATTCAAATGTTCTTGGGGTGGACTATGGTGGGGGAGGAACGCTATCGACGCCTCTCACAATTGAACTGGAACGGGCAACGGTCCCCTCACATCAAAGTACTGGTACTTTGGTGTGGAAGCTTGACAAGCTCAATCGCGAAAAAAAAGTGACATGGATTCAACAGATCAACAAGAAAAAAAAGAGGACCCTAGGACAAGCGAATCCCCAAAGAAAAGCTGGATCTTTTCCCCAACTGGCTGGATTCATTCACCATCCATCCCAGAGCCATTGACCGCACCGAGGCAATCGCTCGGGCTAGTTACGGTAATTCCCCTTCAGGTCAGACGAGAAACTGCCTACTTTGGGAATTCGAATTCTTGCCGGATACTTCCCTACAGAGCATACAACCCGACTCAATTGTTGGCCTAAAGGGTGAGGTGAGTTGAGTTGCCCCTCATTCTCTTCTTGTTCCAGCTCCGAAAACGCTCCCTGGGTGGTGCGAAGTTGTTGTGTTGTGCGAAAAGCCTGGCGCAGGCGGTGGCTAGTGCTACCGCTGATGCATGGGGGTTAACGGCAGGGGTACCTACAGGTAGGCACCCCCTCCCCCTCCAAGTGGTACCTGAGGTACCCGCTACCCGACCCCAAGCTTGCCCTGCCATGTCCCAGAGGCGCCAACCCCACTAAATTTTTCTGGTGTGGGTGACCTCAGGTACCGCTCTTCCCCTCCAGCTACCGATAGCTTTGAGAGCCCGCCAACTTGAACTGCCCACCCAGCAGAGCAGCCTCGTCGACCCTTGAAAGTCAACCAAAACCAAGCCCAGCTCGCCCGCCCACCAAGCGACATTCCTCCTGAATTCTCACTCACCTTCTCTCCCCTCCCCCTCGTCCCCTTCAACTGGCGGAATCCTCTTTGAGCGTCTCTCCTGTCGATTCTCATCTTCCTCTTTTCCTCCTCATACATCCTCCTCATCTAATTCCTTTGAGCCAGCAACTCCCCCAGAGCTCGAAGCGTTTCCTTGCTCTTGCTGACACCGTCTCTTGGTTCTTCAGCGCTCACTCCGACTTTCCCATCCTGAACGCTTCAACCTCCAGTTCATACACAACCGAGCTCGACATTCGCCATGGCTCCCGCTTCCTCCAGCGGCCTCTCGGCCAACGACAACATCCAGCGGTTCCCTGCTCCTAGCCGACCGCTGAGCCCTCTTCCCGAGCATGCTCTCTTCACCAACAAGACGCGATGCTTCGTTTACGGTCTCCAGCCCCGAGCCGTCCAGGGCATGCTGGACTTCGACTTCATCTGCAAGCGTGCTAAGCCCTCTGTTGCTGGCATCATCTACACCTTTGGTGGTCAATTCGTCAGCAAGATGTACTGGGGCACCAGCGAGACTCTGCTGCCCGTCTACCAGCAGGTTGAGAGTGCCATGAGCAAGCACCCTGATGTCGATGTCGTTGTCAACTTTGCTTCGTCGCGAAGTGTCTACAGCTCCACCATGGAGCTCATGGAGTTCCCTCAGATCAAGACCATTGCTATCATTGCTGAGGGAGTTCCCGAGCGAGTAAGTTGCTGCCAATTGCAGGTTTGAGCTTGCACAATTGCTAACGGACTATTCCTAGCGAGCTCGCGAGATCGCTCATGTTGCTAAGAAGAAGGGCGTCACCATCATTGGCCCTGCCACCGTCGGTGGTATCAAGCCCGGCAGCTTCAAGATTGGCAACACTGGTGGTATGATGGACAACATTGTCGCCTCCAAGCTCTACCGCAAGGGCTCCGTCGGCTACGTCTCCAAGTCTGGTGGCATGTCCAACGAACTTAACAACATTATCGCCCAGAACACCGACGGTGTGCATGAGGGTATTGCCATTGGTGGTGACCGATACCCCGGTACCACCTTCATCGATCACCTGCTGCGATACCAGGCCGACCCCGAGTGCAAGATCCTCGTCTTGCTTGGTGAGGTTGGTGGTGTTGAGGAGTACAAGGTTATTGAGGCCGTCAAGCAGGGCATCATCACCAAGCCAATTGTCGCCTGGGCCATTGGTACCTGCGCCAGCATGTTCAAGACCGAAGTCCAGTTCGGCCACGCCGGTTCTTTCGCCAACTCGCAGCTCGAGACCGCTGCCAAGAAGAACGAGTCGATGCGCGAGGCTGGTTTCTATGTCCCTGACACGTTCGAGGACCTTCCCGCCGTCCTCAAGGAGGTCTACGATGGCCTTGTCACCAAGGGCACCATCGTTCCTCAGCCCGAGCCCGTCGTTCCCAAGATCCCCATCGACTACTCTTGGGCTCAGGAGCTCGGCCTCATCCGAAAGCCCGCTGCCTTCATCTCTACCATTTCCGACGACCGGGGCCAGGAGCTTCTCTACGCCGGTATGCCCATCTCCGACGTTTTCAAGGAGGACATTGGCATTGGCGGTGTCATGTCGCTGCTGTGGTTCCGCCGCCGACTACCTGCCTACGCCTCCAAGTTCCTCGAGATGGTTCTCATGTTGACGGCTGACCACGGTCCCGCCGTGTCCGGTGCCATGAACACCATCATTACCACCCGTGCCGGCAAGGACCTCATCAGCGCCCTTGTTTCTGGTCTGCTCACCATCGGTTCCCGATTCGGTGGAGCCCTCGACGGTGCCGCAGAGGAGTTCACCCGGGCTTTTGACAAGGGTCTTAGCCCCCGTGAGTTCGTCGACAGCATGCGCAAGGCCAACAAGCTCATTCCCGGCATTGGTCACCGTATCAAGTCGCGAAACAACCCCGATCTGCGTGTCGAGCTGGTCAAGGAGTACGTTCTGAACAACTTCCCCAGCCACAAGCTCCTGGACTACGCCCTTGCGGTTGAGACTGTTACCACCTCCAAGAAGGACAACCTCATCCTCAACGTCGACGGCTGCATTGCTGTCTGCTTCGTCGACCTCCTCCGTAACTGCGGTGCCTTCTCCGCCGAGGAGGCTGAAGATTACCTCAAGATGGGTGTCCTCAACGGTCTCTTCGTCCTCGGCCGAAGCATTGGTCTCATTGCCCACTTCCTTGACCAGAAGCGCCTGCGTACCGGTCTCTACCGCCATCCTTGGGATGACATCACCTACCTCCTCCCCAACCTGCAGCAGGCTGGTGCTCCTGGTGCCGAGGGCCGTGTGGAGGTTTCCCTCTAAGGGATTGTGGAGTAGACTAATGCTGTTGGAGAGAGATGAGACAAGGCGTCGTGCATTTGATGATTTAGTGCCGGCCTGGACGCGCCGTAGAAAAGCGGCGGTCTGTATGAGAATTCCAAATACAATGTAACTAGTGCTGGAGACCAGGAGACGGCTCTCCATATTACTCGCTTGACCTTATAGACATGAATGCTGATGTTTGCTATGAATAATCTTGCTCGTCTGCATGCAATTGTGAAGCTACATCTTGCTGACAGGGAACTTGATTGCGTACCTCAGGCTCAGGATCTGTCGTGTAAGACATGACTTGAAACTTAGTTGGATGGCTTGCTGTACTCTGCTCACCCGGAAGCCGAAACTAGAGGAGGCTGGAAGCCGATCAAGAACATTCTGGCACTACAATCGTTGATAGAATCAACAATGCTCTCTTGAGGTCGGTAGCAGTAACAATACAATACCTATTAACTTAATAGAGGTTGTGAGAGTAAAGATAAATGTAGCTCACGTGCCTCCCGCATTCTTGTGGACTTGGGGAGGCATCGCGATAAGATAAGAGAAAAAGATCGGCGGAATTGAGCCGGCCCCGGCAAGGCTTGGCGCTTGTGGATTTTGACGCCGCTTCTTTGTCGAGGACGACAGCCGAAGACGAGACGTGACCGGCGGGCTGCTGTATCTCTCCCCCACTGCACAGGAGCGCATTTATACCATACCGAGGGTAAGCTTCAGTCTATATCGTATGCACAGAAGTCCTTCTTACGCGACAATTATCCAGACCTGGCGCTCAATCGGCCAACCGACCTCACCCCTCTTCGAACTCTTCAACAGCAAGTCGACGACATATCTCCCACGACGGAAAAAAGGCACCATGGCCTTCTTCCGCATCACTCTCCACCGATCTGCCATTGGTCTCCCCGAGCGCACGCGAGGTGTCCTCGCGGCGCTGGGCCTGCGTCGGCGCATGCAGACCGTCTTCCACCCGGTGCACCCGCAGTTCGCGGGTATGATCCTCAAGGTCAAGGAGCTGGTGCGCGTCCAGGAGGTGGACCGCCCGCTGAGCAAGCAAGAAGTCAAGGCGGAGCGGACGCCGGACAAGGGGTTCTATATCGAGAAGGCTGTGCCGCGGATGTAGGATGGATTTGGTGAAGAGTTGGGGATACCAAACGTTGAGGGGGATATAGAGCAAGCATTGCAAGGGGAAAAAATGAAAAAGGCTGTGTGATTTTTGAAGAGGGATTGTACTATACTGTAATGAGATTCATGTACAAAACAACGGAGCTGGCGAAGCACTGCCGGCTCTGCAGGAAAAGGATAGAATGACGGCGACGAGTCAAAGTGTGTGAAGAGACTACAGCATGGACGAAATGGACATTATGCACCAGTGGGCTGATATTAAAGACTCTGTTCGAGACTACAACGCCTCTCAAAACGACACCTGCAAACACACAATACAAGTTCACCAGGTATAAAACGAAAACCTTCCAGTATCCTACACCAGCGTATGCCTCTAAACCTTCTACCGTTAACCCAACCGTAATTCCAATTACCCCCCCCAAAGAAGTGGCCATAGAGAATTGTGACTTCTCCCTTTCTGCTTTAAATGGCCCGAAGTTGAGGGACTGCCTCGTGTGGTTGGTTTCGTAGTCCTTCATAGATGGGCAGCTGGGCTGAACCAAAGAAGACTGCCGTGTCTGTTAAGTGTGGGCAGTCGTAGACGCTTATCTCGTCTTGGGATAGTGACCCCATTGCGGAAACGAGATTTAGAAGCTGCGGGCCTTGTCGATGTAGTCCTGAGACGGAGTCTCGTACTCGCTGACAAAGTAGGTCTCACAATTTCTACCTAGCCAGACGGTGAACTTGCCAATCTCCTCCCGGAGTCGTGACACGGACTGTTGATCCATGTTGGTTTGCGCAAGAAGCTCTGGGAGTGACACTGCGGAAGGGAGAGTCAGTCACTGGCGGCCAAAAGGAGTAATCGGAAAAGGAGCAACGGACCAATCAATCGGGCCAAATGTTCGGCACCATAGACATCGCAGACCGTCTTAGTCTCAGAGTCAGACTCTGCGTTTTCCCACAGCTTGCGTACATCCATGTACTGGTGGCGCTCGAAGCTAGACATCACGTTAGTCACCTGACTACTCTATAGAGAAAAGAGTCAACATACCGGTAGAGTAGAATCCTGCTGAGAGCCTTCTCAAAATACTCGCGGAAGCCAGCGACAACCTCCTCCAGAATATCCATGCTGGAGGAACCTTGCTCCCGGTGTGGGCGCTCGAAGGCGAGGTAGTCTTCAAGAATCTTGTTCATGGGCTTCGAGTGAGGAAGGGGAACAAGCTGGTTGTTCTTGGTGATGTTCTCCCAGTCATCCACCAACAGGGCCTGGATGTGATCAGGGACTGGTAGGTTGATCATTGGCTTGTTGTGGAAAGCGTCCTCCTACCAAAGAATTAGTACATAATACAAAGGCCAAAGGATCAACGCAGCAATCAGTGACGAGATGGAGAGGTCTCTATGTGGGCGGGTTCAAGTCAAAAGGTCATGAAGGATGTGCGTCTACCATTTCAAGGTCATGATCCGAGTGCTGTTTGGTCTTGGTCCCGGTCTTGGTTTTGGTTTTGGTTTTGGGCTTGGGCTTTGCCTTGGGCTTGGGCTTGGCAGGAGGCTTGAGTACTTTGGTGGTCTTTGTTCGAGACCGCTTAGACTCGTCTTGTTTGGCATCGAGAGGCCAAGTATAGCGTCCATCACGAACGCCCGCCCCAGAGTCTGTCACGTAGCGGTGTCCCTTGGGTGGGAGAGAAGCAAGGGAATCTGCTGCCTCCCGAAGCTTTGCCATCTTGACTCTGTTGGGGGACTCCAGTCGATCAAGCGAGTTGGTCGACGAGGGTGTGTCAAGAGCGCCTCGCGTGTTGGACACAGGAAAGTCTTGACGAGCAGAAGGGGGTCGAGGGAGAGACATTACCTCGGGGTGATGTTGGGTGAACAGGTAGACGAGAAGGGGAGGGGAGGGGAGGAAGGAGGGAAAGGAATCAGGGGGAGGTCTCTGCAAACGAGCAAAGAGAGAGTGCAAGGGAAATTGTGAAAAGAGAACAGTAGTGTTCGGGCGCCTCGAAACAATGGGAAAAGAAAAAAAACAAGGCTCGTGGGGGAGGGAATATGCAGGATGGGAGTTATGGCTGGCGAGGTTAAATCGGGAGGCGGAGGCGGCCCGGTTTGATATTGGAACAAGGCTGTCGTCAAGTGACGAGGGAGAGACGAACAAGGAGCAACTTGAAGCCTCTGGCACGGTGGAAAAGCCCTTCTCGCCGTCTTGAATTCGGCTCGCTTCGCTTGATGCGTTCACAAAGTCGCTCCAACTTTGGGAGACTTGGTGAGCCAGTGTAACACGCCGCGGCTCATGTGCCGCCGACCAGAGTTGTTGCGAGAGGCCAACTTGGACTCGTCGCCTGGCTGGAACTCAGGGGTACAATAGGCAGGCAGGTCAAAAAGATAAGACGGCGACAATACAGATAGATAGGCTCAAGACACAAAGCAACACGAAGCGAGTCAATCTCTTACCTGTTCCAGCTCCCAGTCCTTGCCTCTTCGGCCTCCTCGACTCCCCTGAATCGTCGCTGAACCTGATCGCTCCTCGCTGACCCGGGCTGATTCAGCGCCGCTCCGGAGGCCCTTTTTGGGCTGCTTGGTAGTCCTCTGCATGTTGTGCTTGAGTTGAGCGTGGAGCTGGGCGGCCAGCTCCTTGTGCTCGTCGTCGAAGGGGCGAATGCGGTCGACCAGGACCCAGTCGTCCCAGGTGTTTTTCCAACCTTTATAGTGGACTTTATACTTGTAGCCGTCACTGGGCTTCTCACCGGGCTGAACATCCATAATCTTTGCTTCGTACAGCATGTCCATATGGAAGCAAAGCACTTTTTCGTCCTTGCTGAACGGCGGTGGCGCGGGCTGTTGGCGTGCTGGAGCCATACTTGTGGCTGTCAGGATCACTCAGAAGAAGCGTGATGAGGGACAAGAAAGCAATGCAAAATAGATGAGCCGTGAGTAAAGCGCAACAAGTGCTGTTTGGGATAGAAAAGGGCGAGTTGCTGGTGATTGTTGATAGTTGAGGCCGGGATAAGATGGGACGCCCATAGACGAATACAGTAGTACAGTGTTTTGCAGGGCAGGGACACGGACTGGTCGCGTTAATTGGGATGGTTCACTACCTACCTATCTTAGTTCCAGCGACTGACGCGACGCGACAGTAGCGCACAGCCTCTTCACCGGCTTCAACGATAAGATAAGCCACATGGCGGGCCTGGGGAAGCCCCTGGAAAGACTCCCAGCCCATTGGCTACAGGGGGTTCAGCGCACCCCCAACAACGCTCCCCCGCTGAGCCGATCTCGCAATCAAGCCTGAGTCAATTGGATGCTCCAAAAAATTTGGACCCTCGGTCTAAGTACATGTCAATATTTAACTACTTCTCCCAAACTCTTCCTTTGGCCACTTCACCTCCACATTCCCCTGCCTGGTTGACCTCCCGAGCAATTCACACAGCGCGAGTCTCTCAGGCAGCTCTCCAACATGGCCAACATACCCGACCCCACCGCTGACTTGGACTGGTCCTACAACGGTGCTATACATGAGCACTTTGCTCGGCGGGCACAGGAAAATCCAGAGCGCCCTTGTGTCATTGAGACCAAGACCTCCGAGACCCCAGAGAGGGTATTCACATACCGGCAGATCTATGAAGCCTCCAACATCCTGGCTCACCACCTCCATGAAGCTGGAGTCACCAATGGTGATGTCGTCATGATTTGGGCTCATCGCTCTGTCGACCTGGTCATTGCTATCATGGGCACACTTGTAAGACCTCTTTTCATGCTACCCTCAAACTTCTGTGGTTGTTGACTCAATACCTTGCCCTGCACAGGCTTCAGGTGCTACAATGAGTGTTCTGGATCCTCTGTATCCTCCTACCAGACAGCAGATCTATCTTGAAGTCGCACAACCTTGTGCCCTGGTGAACATTGCCAAGGCTACCGATGAAGCTGGCCCTCTTGCTCCTCTTGTCCGAAGATATATCGACGATGAGCTCAATCTCAAGACTGAAGTGCCCTCCCTACGCATCCAGGATGATGGCTTCTTGTCCGGAGGCGAGGTCAATGGCGCTGACGTCTTTGCTCAAGTTCGGTCCAAGGCGTCATCAGGTCCAGATGTCAGCGTTGGGCCGGACAGCAACCCAACGTAGGCCTGAAACTCCAACGAGTCATCTCCGTCGCTAACGATATCTGCAGTCTGAGTTTCACCTCCGGCTCAGAGGGTAAGCCCAAGGGTGTCCTGGGACGCCATTACAGTCTCTGCAAATACTTCCCTTGGATGGCTGAAAAGTTCAACTTGACATCTGAGAGCAGATTCACCATGCTTTCAGGTATAGCACACGACCCAATCCAGCGTGATCTGTTCACTCCTCTTTTTCTTGGAAGTCAGCTTCTCGTGCCCTCCAAGGAGGACATCCAGCACGAGAAACTCGCAGAATGGATGCGAGACTACAAGCCCACCGTAACCCATCTAACACCTGCCATGGGCCAGATTCTGGTGGGTGGCGCTACTGCAGAGTTCCCGTCTCTTGACAGAGCCTTCTTCGTCGGCGATATCCTCACCACCAGGGACTGTCGACAACTGCGCAAGCTCGCTAAGAATGTTAATATTGTCAACATGTATGGCACTACAGGTTAGTTTTACTCTAGTGACGACCTCACCGCAACGATATGTCAGGGAGCCGCTGATTCTGATATTTGCTTCTTGCATAGAGACGCAAAGAGCTGTTAGCTACTACGAGATTCCAAGCCGTGCCAGGGACCCCGATTTCCTGGATAACTTGAAGGATACAGTCCCAGCTGGTAAGGGCATGCAGAACGTGCAGCTTCTTGTCATTGACCGTCAGGACCGCAACAAGATTTGCGCTGTTGGCGATGTTGGCGAAATTTACGTGCGAGCTGCTGGTCTCGCTGAAGGTTACCGAGACAATCCGGAACTAAACGAGCAGAAGTTCCTCAACTCTTGGTTTGTTGATAATAACAAGTGGATTGAGGCCGACGCTAAGGTGAACAAGAATGAGCCATGGCGCAAGTGTAAGCATATGGCCTTTAGGAGCGAGATTGCTTATCAATATCATCAGTGGCTAACAGACAGAGTTAGACTACCAAGGGCCTCGCGACCGCCTCTATAGAACTGGTGATCTCGGCCGGTATCTCGAGTCCGGTGACGTCGAGGCAACTGGACGAGCTGATGACCAGGTCAAAATTCGCGGTTTCAGAATCGAGCTCAATGATATTGACAGCAACCTTAGCCAAAGCCCTCTTATCAGAGACTGTGAGATGGCCGTGTCCCCATTGCGTGAGAGTTTGCACTGATTCCAATTCCAGGCAAAACTTTGGTGCGTCGAAACATGAACGAGGAACCCATTCTTGTGAGCTACATCGTTCCTGAGTTGAATGAATGGCCTCGCTTCCTCCAGAGTCAGGGACTTGAAGATATTGAAGACGAGGGGACCGATATTGGACCGACTACCGTCTATTTCAAGCGTTTCCGACGTATGCAAACTGAAGTTCGAGAGCACTTGAAGGATCGGTTGCCTGCCTATGCCGTCCCAACGACATACGTGAGTTTTCACACTGTGTCAAACCAATAGTTTTGCAACTAACATCCGTAGATCACATTGGCAAAGCTTCCTCTTAACCCTAATGGCAAGGTTGACAAGCCTAACCTGCCTTTCCCCGATATTGCAGAGCAAACAGATGATGCATCTGAGGAGGATCTGAAGCGCTGGGAGAGCTTATCTGCTACCGAAAAGGCAATTGCTACAAACTGGTCGCAACTCATCCCTGGTCTCAATGCCAAGACTATTGCCCCCCTGAACGACTTCTTCGATCTCGGTGGCCACAGTCTGTTGGCTCAACAAATGCTGCTGGTTGTGCGTAAGACTATGGGTGCCAATGTCTCTATCAACACATTGTATGAGCACCCAAGTCTTGCGAGCTTCAGTGCCCAGGTTGATAAGCAGCTGAGCAACGGCGGCGCTGCTGGCGAGTCGGAGGAAGACAAGAACCCTGAATATGCTCGTTCCTTGGACGAGTTGCTCAAGGATCTTCCGCAGGCGTATCAGTCTGCGGATCCCTCGACTATTCGTGCCAAGGCCAAGCCCACCGTCTTCCTTACTGGTGCCACAGGCTTCTTGGGTGCTTATTTGATCAAGGATATTCTTGAGCGCACGAGCCGCCAGATCCAGCTCATCGCCCACGTTCGAAGCGTTAAAGACCCCAAGGGCGCCTTCGATCGTCTACGCCGCTCCCTTGAAGGCTACGGCATGTGGCGCGAGGAGTGGGTTTCTCGACTGAGCTGTGTGGTTGGTGACCTATCCAAGCCGCAGCTTGGCATCGAACCTAGTGTATGGGACACTCTAGCCCAGACGGTTGATGTGGTTATCCACAACGGCGCGGCCGTCCATTGGGTTAAGAGATACGCAGACATGAAGATGGCAAATGTCAACTCCACTATCGATGCCATGAGGCTCTGCAACGAGGGAAGGCCCAAGACTTTCACCTTTGTGAGCTCCACCAGTGTCCTTGACAATGACCACTACGTCGACCTCTCGAACAAGCAAATCAGTACAGGTGAGGGAGCCGTGCTTGAAGATGATGACATGATGGGCTCCTCCACTGGGCTCGGAACAGGTTATGGCCAGACCAAGTGGGTGTCGGAGCAGCTTGTGCGCGAGGCTGGTAGGAGAGGTCTAAGGGGCACTGTTGTGAGGCCTGGGTATATCCTAGGCGACATCGAAACTGGCGTCTGCGTGACTGACGACTTCTTAATACGGATGTTAAAGGGATGTCTGGAGCTCGGCGTGCGCCCTCGAATTGTGAATACCGTCAACTCGGTTCCTGTCAACCACGTCTCACGAGTGGTGGTGGCATGTGCCCTGAACCCGATTCCTAACGGCGTCCACGTTGCTCATGTCACGGGCCACCCGCGCTTGAGGATGAACGAGTATCTTTCCGCCCTCGAATATTATGGCTACAAGATTTCCGAGGTGCCGTACGATCAGTGGAAGGATGAGCTTGAGAACTACGTCACGGCTGGTGGACAGGAGAAGGATCAGGAGCAGCACGCCTTGATGCCGTTGTACCACTTCTGCGTCAACGATCTCCCCGCCAACACACGAGCCCCTGAGCTTGATGACCGAAACACAGTCAGGATCCTGAAGGAGGATGCGGAACATTGGACCGGCGTCGATGAGAGTTCAGGATACGGCGTCTCGCGAGTGGATATTGGGCGCTTCTTGCGGTACCTGGCCGAGACCAAGTTTGTGACCTGGCCCACCGGCAGGGGTAGACCTCTCCCGGAGGTCAATTTGACACCTGCTCAGCTTGAGGCGGTCGGTGCTGTTGGTGGTCGTGGTGGTAGCGGAGGTACTACAGCCGCTCCCAAGCCGTAGAGGTTGAAAAGTTTTTGATTTAGCGGCCGGATGGTTCTTGGTCTGGTTGAAAAGTTCCTGTTTGTAAAAGAGACCCGGCTAAATAGTAGGATGTTGCGCTATTGTGTAGCCTTCAATGCAGTGTTATGTGCTCTTGTAAGTTCCTGTTGATATGGGCCACAGTCCGAGTTCAAAGCCACGAACACTGTGCTTCAATCGTTAATGGTGGGGCACTTAACGCGTCCACTCAACGCGTGTGCAGCTTAAGACAACTAACATCACGATCATATTGTTCCCTTCTCGGCAACAACTCCGCCGGCGATCCAAGCAATTGAACAAGCACCAATCTCGCGACAATGGCTCCCACAGAGACAGAGCTCCTCGCCAACTACCTCCTCCAGCCGTCGACCCTCACCGCCATCACGACGCTGGAGCAGTTCAAGGCGCTATTCCCTCGGCCGCTGCAGTCTTCGCCCCAAGTCCGCTCCCTCTTTCGGGACCTGCAGGCCCAGCGCACCGACCTTCTCGACCAGGTAGCTGAGAATATCGCCGACGAGGCCAAGCGAGGAGTGGCCATGCGCCGCGAGGTCGTACGAGCCAAGAGAGAGGCGGAGCGGGAGGACATGGACGCCGAGATTGAGATGGAGCGCGCAGTGTGTTTGGATCGAGCTCTTTGTTGTGAACTTGAAATACTGATCATGCGTTGCAGCTCTTCGGCGACGAATCAGGGGCTTCCAAAGCCAAACATAGCCTCGCGTCAGTCATTCCGGAGCTGGAGGGCGCAGCAGGCGCTCTCGAGGCCGAGATCGAGAAATTGAAGGAGGAGGAGGCGGCGCTACTCGAGTCCGTGCAACAAACCATCGGAGCGCTCAGCGATCTACGATACGGCAAGTTCGCCAACGGACGGATCAGCGAGGAGGTCATCGACGGCCTCAAGAACGTCGAGGCAGCTTGCGAAAACAAATCTTGAACGATTCGGGTACTAGAAAGCTCTTCTACAACAAACAGGTGCGTACAAGAATCATAATTCCAACAAAGCCCAGTCATAACCGTTTCCCACAGAAGTCTCGCATTCATGGCGCAAGAGAACCTGACATTTCGTTCATGGCATCACAAACAGCTGCAAAAAGACCCTCCAATCATGAACACCCACAACCAACGTTCGTGACTCTTTATTGGGCTCGCTGAGCAGCGGCAGCGCCAGCCTGGGGGCGGTTGCCCATGTCTTGCATACGGCGCGACATCATGGTTCGGCTGCCGAAGGAGACAACGAGCATGAACAGCCAGTTGGGAACCAGGCCGAAAGCCCACATGATGTAGCCGAAAGGAACGGCGACACCGAGCTCGACGGCCTTGCCGTTGAAAGGGTGGAACCAGCCATCGACGAGGCTAAACTCCTCCTTGCTGCCAGAGGCCTGGAGGTTGACGAGGTCGTCAGAGCTGGTAGTGGTCAGGTTGAGCCTCTTCTTGTAAATGTCGATGGGCGCAGGAGCAGGCAGCATCTCGAAGACGTAGAGGCTGGCGGGGCCGGTCGACCAGGTGTTGCAGAGGATGGGCTGGTTGTCGCAGTTGAGATAGGCCATGTGAGGGCTGTTCTCGAGGAGCGCAAACTTGGCAGCAGTCTCGTTGAAGGCCTGTTCAACGGTTCCGCATCGGCCTATGTATGGTTCCGCATTAGAATACACCTCAATCTACCGCGCATGTGCATTCCATGTCGCAAAACGCATCGCAGGCGATTTCAAACATACCGTAGCAGGTCTTGTTTCCACCAGAGACGAGCACCCACCACTCCTCGGGGGTGGTAGCCTCAGGAGTAACGGGCTCGTAGAGGGTGTCCTTCCAGTTCTCGAGCGTCAAGATGTTGAGTCTCATGGCGCCCGTCTTAGCCTCGAGAGCGGCAACGGGGTCATGGTGGCCGGGGTTGGGAACATAGGAGCCCATCTGTCCGAGGAAGTTCTGGAACTGAGCCTTGTACTGCTCGACGGGAGAGTCCTGCGCGGCAGCAAGGGCGGGCAGAGCCGCAAGAACCGTGGAAGAGGAGAAGCGCATGATGATTGATGGCTGGAGGTTTAGACGAGGACTGGCCTGAGTAGTACAGAGTATGGCGCAAACTGTCGACACCTGAAGAGATGGATGGGCCGGCGAGGATTAAGTAATGGGGAGAGAAGAAGGAAGGGGAGAGCAATCGAACGGGAAAGGCCAAGAAAAGAAGGAAGCCGAGTGATGGAAGATGAACGGGCTCCAGTGGAGATGACGGTTGAATAGAGCCCCGGTGAAATTGCACGGGAAAAAGCTGGACCCTTGTATCGTTGGGGATAGATGCGACCCCTACACTTATTCTATTGTGCCTGCTAACTCTACCTCGGTGCAAACCGCTTCTACGAGCCATGGCAGTGTCCACGGCGTGCCTCTATTTCCACCAAAACTGCATGCCCTGTCTTTAGGTCTCGCAACGGACACGGTTTCTTCCAGATGGAGTTTATGAATTGTCAACTGGGCCAGCCAATCGCTGAATGTACAACGCACATGCTTCTGCAGCAAAGAAACCCATCGTCCCAGCTCTTTCGGGGTAGCTCCGCAGCGAGCAGATGCTGTAATTCCCCGCGGCCGGGCGGTGATGCCACCTAGGCCTGTGGGTCAAAAAATACAGGACTCTTTTATCTTACCCCGACCAGAACTTTCAAATTACTACTATTCAGCTAAGGGCTTAAAGATACCATCATAAAAGAGGCTAGAATCTTGGTTACTGTGTAACATTAATCTTTTATGAAATATACCTAAGTTTAACCCTGCATGGCGTAACCAAGGATTTATCTACAATTCCGGTGTTTTCTTGGACCCCCTAGCTAGGCTCTATTCGATAGTTCGCTGCTCCATCGTGCTTTAGCGCCAGCCCAAGCGAGCTCCAGGGAACTGGACAATCCTTGTCTTCTCCCCACAGGCTTGGGAACCCAGCAGCAGCTCTTCCATTGTGGCCTGACGCAGGCAGCGCGGGCCGGCACTTCTTCCGGCAGCCCAGCGCGCGCTCAGGCGTCCTTCCGACTTCATCGATTGAACGCGACAGAGACTCACGGATTACGGCTGAAGCTTTTAACAAGGCTGGGTCTGAAAGCTTCTTCAGCGAGCCACTCTACCAACTGCTTTAGCTTCTACTTGCTCTAATTCCGGTCATTGCTTTTATTGATTTAATTTTTATTGCATCGACATTCACTTGTCTGATATTACCTTCCTCAGGGACTAGCAACCGAAGCGCCGACTGTCCTACCATCCCAACGTCACGTCCACCATCATGAATCCTCAGATGGGTCAGCAATCCCAGGGCCAGCAGGCTCAGGGCCAGCAGCCCCAAAACCGACCCCCTCCTATGTACACGCCGCAACAAATCCGAAACCTTCCGACGCTCAGTGACGAAGAAAAATCAAAGTACGAGCAGGGCCTGCAGGGTCTATGGAACAAGGCCAACACGTCGCCTCAGAACAGCCAGGAACACATCGCCGCGCGTCAGAAGATCATTGAATTCTCCAAGATGCTCATCACCAAAATCCAGCAGCGCAGACAACATCAGATGGCGCAGCAACAGTTACAACAACAGCAAGGACAGCAGCCCCAGCAGCAGCAAGGGCAAAATGCTCAGCAACAACAAGCTCGACCGCAGCCCGTACAGCAGAACACTGCCGGGCAAGCCGCAACCCAGGCGCAGCCTCAGCAGCAGGCAACTGGTGCCGTGGCGGGAGCCCAGGCGGCGAATGCCGGCGCCGCGAGGCCAAACCCGCAAGCCGCTGCGGCCCAACGACCCAAGATTCCTGAACATATCATGAGCCATGTCAACAAGATTGTATTCCGAGCGCCCGCGCAACTGGCCGAGAAGTCTGGTGCTGAGGCCTCCAAGTGGATCGAGGAGATCAAGGAACGATATAGCAGGGCCTTGATGACGATGGAAAACAGCAAGCAAAAAGTCGCCCAGATCGACAAACTTATCAACGATCGAGCGCAAGCAGGGAACCCGTTCAAGGAAGAAGAGCTGAGACAGCTTCAGATCAAGAAGGAACAGCAGTTGAAGGTCCACTCAGACGCCCACAAGTGGGTTGACAGTGTTCGCAAGCAACAAGGCAACCTCCAAGGCACCGGCCGACCCCAACCGGCTGCAACACCCTCCCAGCAAGGCACTCAGCAAGCCGCCGCTGCCCAACAGGCCCAGAATACTGCCCAGGCACAACATGTGGCCCAGGTCCAGGCTCAGGCCGCTCAGAACCAGGCTCAGGCAGGTCAAGCCCAGAACAATGCGCAGAATAACGCTCAGAACACAGCAACTCCAGTCAACGCCGCTGTCGAAGCTGCCAAACATCAGTTGGCAGCTGCCGGTCGAGCTTCTCCGGTCAACGGGACACCCGGCACTGCACAGGCGCAACCGCAGGTGCGTCCAGCGCAAAACACTCCACAGCCTGGACAGCAACAACAGCAGCAGCCGCCTCAACCAGCCCAGACCCAGGTCCAGATTAAACAAGAACCTCAAACCGGCCCCTTGAATCCCGCGATCGCTTCTGCAGCTGCGCAAAGCCAGGCCGGAACCCCTACCCAGCCTACAGCTCCCCGGATCCCAACTCCTCAGCAAGCGGCGGCTGCAGCTGCTGCAGCTCCAGTGACAGCCGCCGGCCCTACCAGGGCGCTCAGTCACTCGGCGGCCATGACGCTTGCGAACCAGCGGGCTGCTAGCACTCCCGGCAGTGCGCCGGTGCCTGGTCAGCCTGCCAGTGCCGGGACACCGACGCCCGGAAGTGCAGTGAATCAGGGCGTGATGGGCCCCAACGTGCCGCAGCAGCCTACGCCGCAGCAAGGTCACCCTCACGCTCATCCACCACAACCTCAGCAAACGCCGATGCAATCGAAAATGCCTATTCCCAAGGTACTCCCCGATAAAGCCACTGCTGTCCCTCAAGGTGTTGCAGTTGGAGGTGGAGTAAACACTGGGCGACCTACTATGTCGCAAGGAAGCGGTACGTTGGGCGGTGTTATGAATCAGCCCGCGATGGCTAGGATCCCAGCATACAATCATGAAGCTGAAGGGGACCACGTCTTGAGCAAGAAGAAACTGGATGAGCTTGTCCGTCAAGTTTGTGGAGGATCAGCCGAGGGACAGGATGGAAACCTGTTGACTCCCGAGGTGGAGGAGGTAAGCAGATTCAGATTCGCTACAGCTTGGGAATGAAATCGCTGACCTGATACAGAATGTTCTCAATATGGCAGACTCTTTTGTGGATAACGTCCTCCATGCTGCGTGCCGAAACTCCAAGGAGCGCGGGTCCAAGGTGCTCGAGATTCGAGATATCCAGCTCGTGCTGGAACGAACGTTCAACATCCGTGTACCTGGCTACTCGTCTGATGAGCTCCGCACTGTTCGCAAGATTCAGCCGTCCCCGGGATGGATTGCAAAGATGAGCGCTGTCCAGGCGGCCAAGGTGATGCCAGGCAAGGGCGAATGAGTGATGATGTGCCATCCATGGAGATGAGATGGTGCGGTTTATGGTTGCGAAGTGCAAATTTTAGGGCATTGGGTCTTTTTGTAACTGGCGTTTTGGGTGTATACCCGGATAAAACGGCGTAGGGGAGATGCGATTAGTAGAAGGACCTCAGTCTCAGACAAGTACAAGGAGCGACTGTATTGCTAAGGTGCTTTGTTACGGGAGATGGAGTTCATGCTATCAAGAAGATGGAAGTGTTTTCCTCCTGATATGGTCCCTTGGTGCCAACAATGCAAAGACGTAGATAAGTGACCATCTGGGCTATTTCCAATTTAGAAACAGATTGATAGAGACGTGGTAGTATTAAACTAGCAGTGTGGGATATGGTTACTACATGACTCGTTGAGCATATCACACAGCCCTGTTGGTCCAGAAATACACGGCTCTGATCTTACCACGACTTTAGATTTTAAATAACTACTATTAGGTTAAGGCATCAAAAATATTATTATAAAAGAAGCTTAAGTTATCATAAAAGAAGCTGAAGTATAGCTACTATATATAGTATTAATCCTTTATGAAATATGCCTAAGTTTAGCCCTACTATAGTATGAGGATTTATCTATAATTCTCCGTGTTTTCTTGGACCCCTGAGACAGCTTTGGAGCCTTGGGGTGTTGTCTCGTCTTCTCTACACACCCGAGAGGAAGCATCAATCAAGGTGACGATGCCAATTTGATAGGCATGATATCGTTGAGAAAACAAGACATGGAGTTCTTACTGAATAACCACACGACTTCTAGTAAATAAAGGTTGGTACTATTAGTTGAACCATGGTGCAAGTTCTGTACAAATTATGCATAATTCTCCGCTCATTGCACTGTGTTTTATGCTGATGGTGGGTTGGTTGATTGCGCTGCAGGCAACATCGAAAACGTCACTGCTGAGAGCCCCACAAAGCGCCAGCTTATTAAGGTGTTTGCCTTTGGCCCTGAGACGCCAGATACCTTGCGGTACCTGCGCGCGCGCACAGATAACCGCCCATCGCCAAGTACCTCTGAAGGCCGCCTCGTCTCGCCCCAGTCGCTCACTGGCCAGTCACCAAGCCCCGGTCCCCATTTGGTGAGCTTGCACCAGCAACCAGCAGCATCACCTCGAACCTCTCCAACTCGCATCACCCAAACTTCGACGGCCGTCGTCGTATTTCTCTCCTCTCGACGACTCTCCTAACCCCGAGCACCGATACCGGCCTCAGCACCAGCGCACGCGGACTCGTTTGTTTTGTATTTACTATCATTGTCTTGTTCTTCTGCCACGCACACGCTGCGACGAGCCGAAGCGCGCGCACGACTCACGGGACCATTATCCTTTCCCGCTATCGTCATCAGACTCTGCATCGGCAGGTCTAGCTCCCCTCAGCCTTCCATCTCTACAGCACACGCACAAGTCTGCCGTCATGCCTGGCAAGACGCCGAACAACGGCAAAAAGCCCCTCGAAAACGGCATCCAGAAGAAGAAGGACGTCGAGATGAAGGATAGCTCAAAGTCCAAGGGAAAGAAGCCCGCCAAGGACGCTGATGAGGAGATGACGGTGGTTGTGCCTCCCTCCAAGTCGTCGAAACAGTCCTCTGCACAGCCTCCAGCTGATGCTGAGGGCGATGTGGCGATGGACGACGAGAACGCCGAGGAGGAGGTCAAGATCGACCCCGTGGTGCAGACTGTGACAGGTGAGCAGCTCTGGGCTAGGCTCAATAACTTGCAAGAGCAACTATTTTCTAACCTTGAGCTCTGAACACAGACATCAAGAGCAACTTTGCTCTGTTAGATCGCGCCGTCGCCCTCTTCGACGCCAGATTCTCCCTCCGCGCACTGCGATCCATCTCCATCATCCGCAAGCGCTTGACCCCCGATATCATTGCCCAGGTCATTTCTGAGACCTTCCCTGCTACTGCCAGCGCGGGCAACATTGCCAAGCCCCTTCTTGCCGCCATCGAGCGGCAAGATGTCACCCTCGGTCGTCAGGCTGGATCAGAGATGGACATTGACGAGTCCAAGGCGCCTAGCAAGAATGGCTCCAAGAAGGAGAGCAAGGATATCATCCCCGAGATTGACGTTTTCCTTGGCATCCTCGTCCAAGTCCATCTCTTTGACTCCAAGCAGTTCCAGCGGGGAGCCGACTTTTCCAAGTATCTGTCCGACCGGATCCAGTCGCTCAACCGTCGCACCCTCGACTCCCTGTCCGCCAAGGTCTATTTCTACTATTCCATCTTCTGCGAGCACATTGCTCCTCTGCCCCCGTCTCCCCAGTCTCCCGTTGTCGCCATCCGACCAACTCTCCTCGCCGCCCTCCGAACCGCCGTACTACGCAAGGATGTCGACACACAAGCCTCAGTCATCGTGCTGCTATTGCGAAACTACCTCTCCACTTCGCACATCAACCAGGCTGATCTACTTGTTTCGCATACTCAGTTCCCTGAGAATGCTGTCAACAACCAGGTAGCGCGATTCCTCTACTATCTAGGTCGCATTCGAGCTATTCAGCTCCGCTACACTGAAGCACATGAGCATCTCACAGCTGCCACCCGAAAGGCCCCTTCCAGCAACTGCGCTCTAGGCTTCTCTCAGACTGCGACTAAGCTTCTGTACGTGGTAGAGCTGCTGATGGGTGATATCCCCGACCGGGCCATGTTCAGACAGCCTACCATGGAGATTGCTCTTCACCCCTACTTCCTGCTTGTCAAGTCGGTCAGAGTGGGCAACCTGGAGGACTTTGAGACAACAATTGCTGATCACGCCGACACGTTCCGACGAGACGGGACTTATAGCCTCATTCTCCGCCTACGTCAGAACGTTATCAAGACTGGTATTCGCATGATGTCTCTGTCATACTCACGCATTTCTCTCCGAGACATTTGCATTCGCCTGCAGCTCGGAAGTGAGGAGTCAGCAGAATACATTGTGGCCAAGGCCATCCGGGACGGTGTGATCGAGGCTACTTTGGACCGGGAGAGGGGCTTCATGAAGAGCAAGGAGGTCGGCGATGTGTACGCCACTCGCGAGCCCGGTGAGGCGTTCCACGACCGAATCCGGGCGTGTCTCTCTCTTCACGACGAGAGTGTCAAGGTTTGTATTACGCAAGCATCATCATTTATACCACAGCTAACGGATTACCGCTAGGCCATGCGATTCCCCATGAACCAACACCGCCTGGAACTGAAGAATGCCCAAGAGGCCCGAGAACGCGAGCGTGAGATGGCTAAGGAGATCCAAGAAGGTGACCTGGATGAGGATGACCTTGGTGGAGACTTTGATGGCATGTAGATACCGCATGTGTCATTTCAAAGCTCGGGAGCTTGAGAATTTGCCTTCGGCGATCCACAGGGGTTCCCTCTGCCGAAAGCAACGGATCCCTTTGCTGTAGTTTCTACTAATGACCCGCTTGACGCCTGGAGTAACAAGGGTTGTCCGTGGGAAGAGGTGCTTTGGGGGGACTATGATAGAGAGGGGGATGCTTTTTGGGAGGGTTTCAAGGTTATAATTGAGACTCTCCATGTGTATTAGATACTGATAGGGAAATTGGGAAGATGTTGAAAATTTGAGTATCTATGTGCAGGTGTCGTGATGGCTGTATTGATGTATAGGAGGTAAGGATGAGTACACTTATATAATGCTACTAGCAAACCCTTATAGATCTTTTACTTTACAGCTACTGGTCTACTTGCCTGGAACAAGTTATTTGCTTGTTCCCTTCATTA
Organism: Fusarium sp. JS1030; assembly: GCA_000966855.1. NCBI lineage: Eukaryota > Fungi > Ascomycota > Sordariomycetes > Hypocreales > Nectriaceae > Fusarium > Fusarium sp. JS1030. The sequence goes on along the minus strand of JWIW01000075.1, from coordinate 348,386 downwards.
AGAAAAGCACGAAAATAGGATCAATACATAAGCCTAGCAACCCAGTAACCCAAACCAATATTTATAGCTGCGACGCGCATAGGATCATTGACGCAATGCCTTCCTACCTCAATCAACTCTATGCAAGATGAACCCGTTGAGAAGCCTTAAGGATAATGTAACGACCTGTCTTTCTATTTCCCAGAAGAACGTCAACGGAACGGTCCATATGATGGTCTATACTAGACGCGGTATGTAAAGGAGGGTGACTATGCTGTCGTACTGAGGCCACCCACCTTGTCTCCCAGGTCTCTTCAATACATCTCGTCAAGTTAGAGACTACAGTCCGCCGTCAGGGGTTGAACCTGTTCAGCCACCAGCTTTCAAAATGGTTGTGAAGGATTGCGATGTGGAAATATTCTCGTCATTAACATTTCCTCCTATACATCTCGCCCCGTCTCATCCTTCCGGCTCTTCAGTGCGTCCCTTCAACAGCCATCGTCCCAGCACCACTGCCATAGGTGGCTTCTAAAAAGTAGATAGAGCCGTGAATTGAAGAAGTCTCGAAACATGATTCTCTCCCTGACAGTTGCAAGGGCAGATACTCCTTAACATACAGAAAGCCAATGTTCGCGTCTTGCCTTGTTGCCCTTCAGCCCTGTGCTTTCTTCTCACGATCAAAATGTTGAAGAGCCTGGTTGTATTCTGCCTAACCGCCTTTAGTCATTTTCGAAAACTTCGATTGATGGAAAGTTAAGTTTACCGTCGGAGATCGATTTATTTGTTGTCACGTTGCTAGGGTGAACGTGTTCAGTTCTGCTAAGAGGAGGCTCTAGTACTATCGTAGGGTCAATAGCAATTAGATTGACACTTAGTAGAATAGCAGGCTTTTGTAAGTCCTTTTTCCTTAACGCGTGCTACTTCCTTTTATATACAGCGTGAAGATAGTCCCAATTCCTTTAGCACCCCTTTCTATAACCTACCTCCTCTAACTTCTTTATCTCTATCCGTTCCTAGCCTAGCCAACGACGCCTAAACTCCAGGTGCATCATAGGACTATCCTCTCCTACCTAGGTCCCAGATAGAATTATAAGGGAGCGATTATCCTGCTCTATCTTAAGTGCGGGAGTTTCTCCAATGCCACCCAGGCCGCTTATAGGAGTCTCAGGCGCCGCAGTCCCTTCCGTCTATGATTGGCGATACATGGACTCCAGATATCTCGTGGGGATATTTTCCTCTATCGGTGTCTCGGATGGAAATCTGGCAAAGCGATTCCCCCAATCTATCTCGAGCATAGGGGCTTCTCCGGTGTCAACCATGTCGTTCGTCAGAGTCAGGGGCAAGAATAGGGTCTTTTCGAGATAGTAAAGGGGAGTGTGTTAGAAGGAGAGAGCAGAAGAAGAAAAGACACCTTCTGTAGGCATTCACTGCAGGGGGCTTATTATATACTATATGTCGACTAATGCCATAAAAGAATGCATAAGATTTATTACCTTCTCTCTACAGAACAAGTTTCACTACACATGGGAGTGCTATGAGATAACAACTTTATAAGAACTAATAATAACAGCAGAGAATAAGAAGCTTATAGAGTTTTTATATTAGCTCTGTTATAATCTACGACTTAGAAAGATCTCAGTTAAAGAGGTTTTATATACTTGCCAATATTTTGTGCGTTGGCACTACTCCCATACTACTAGAATTACTAGTATGACTGCGACTTCCTAGGAAGTCGCAGTCAGGAACCCCGCAAGTTCTCTCCCCCCGCCCACTCAGCGGCAATTGCCACCGAGGAGGCTGTGTACAGACTATCATTTATATCAGCCGTGAGCCTGGACCTTCCCAATCAAAATAAGCAATACATATCTTGAAAACACGGCCTTTGGTAGTGTTCATCACACCCGATGGTATTCTACAGGGGTATTGTCTCATACTAGAATGATGCTCTCTAGATCCCCTTGGTCTTTCGCAACGGCATACTTTTCAATAATCAGCCGTTTTAACCCCGCTCTATCCGTACCTTCGTTTTCATCGATTAACCAAACCCCCGTCCCAAAACCAACTCTCTGAAACCCCGGTAGCTGGGCATATGATTGAATGAAATGTGCCACTGCCTTGACAATGAGAAACAACGGTCCCAAAAGGGAGTCGGGGTCTCTGGCCTGAAAATGGCCGTCGACCCAGCCTAGAGGGATCAAGAAAAGCTCACTGGTGCCCAAGGCTAGGTCTGCTGGCTTTCCCTGTTCCAGTGCTTGATACGGTTCTGAATCCCAAGTCGGACCGACGCGAAAAACAACGCCGTCTTCGAAAACCCAGAGAGATTCGTTGGTAGGTTTTCTATAGGGTCGAAGTTTGAGCGCTTTCAGGCAGACCCAGCCATCTGTCACCTTTCCGAAATTGTTCTCGGGCGACTCGAGCTCCACATGCGCGTCTTGAACTACCGCAAGCTCATTGAGTGAATGAACCCAGGCAGATTTATAGTCAATCTGGCCATCCACAAAAACCCAAGACCATGTCGGGGCCCGATACTTTTGAGGGCGGCCTCCGTTCTTTCTGTAGATATGAATCGACCAGCAAAGGTCTCGAATCATATCGTCGAACCACAGGCCGGCGAGATACCGATTGCTTGGAACAGGTACGGAGCCTCTTGGAATGTAGTCCAAAGAGAACCGAGCTGCTAAGCCTCCTATTGCTGGCAATTTATCATAGCCCATTGTGAGTTTTCGCCGTGAAAACGATTCAACAATTCGGCGCTGTTCTTCCGTACGCCCTGTCGAGTAATGGTACCGAGATAAACCAGGCGGATAGAGGATCGATGAAGCGAGGGAAGACTTATCCTCCGCAAGAAAGCCATCATCACACTCGAAGCAGACCTTCGAATGACAGAAATGCAGGGTCCGTGGTGATAAATATCGCTCTTGTAGGGCCCAGCCGCGACTCGTCAAAGGCCCGTCTTCCAAATCAACAGCTTTGATCGGATCCCCAACGTACTTCAGCGGAACAGAGAAAGCTAGCACCTCGCCAGAATTTCCATTTCTATGGAAGGACACTGAAACATAGGATGGTGCCATCCGCCTGCCTAGAAATCCGTCTTGGCTATTGGAGGCCCGACATGCCGCAATTGTGAGATGCGAATTCCCATAAACATCACACATCCGGGCAGATTCTTTGTCCCAATCAGTGGGGTCATCTTGTATAATGCAGAGACTGTCGATCCAGAGATACGGTATTCCAAGTTGACTGGTCAACCATATAGCGTCTTGGAATGTCTGTGGAAGGTTGCAAACCTTGATTCCATTTCGCAATTCTTGGATGCTATCATGAGTCAGTGTGGTCGTCTGTGCAGTACCCCAACAATGACTGAGAGCCGCATACTGTCCTTCAGTTCCGTTGGAATCATGGAGAATGATCTCTTCCGCATCGTTTATGATTTTTAGCACTCTGGTTGGTAATAAGACTGACCCCGGTTTCGCATGTTTATGATGCTCTGTGCACTGCTGTACCCAGCCTTTAATCTGACCAAGGACAAGAGACGAACGGGGTGATGGCAGCACTACCCGCCCGTCAATCATATGGTCTAGCTGACTTCCTGTGGCTGGCATAAGCTAACGTTCATCATAACTAAAAGGAAAATGACTGACCACGTTCAACACAGAAGCCGAAAGCCGCCATAAGCTCACAACTGGGGTTCGCAATTCTGCTTCCATCAAATCCGACAACTTCAAAGCCATCAGAACCCTCTCGACCCCCAATCCGAAACTCATAGTCAGATCCCAGCCCTGGGTTCTTCCTGAAAACAACCTCGACGCTGATCTGAACCAAGCGGCATATATCACACGATTTCGCACTAGCATGCAAAGAGTCTAGAGTATCATGGTACCGTATGAACGCATTTCTGAAGGTGCAAAGATCAATATCCCGGGCGACGTAATACTTCAAGTTAGGACCCGAGCCCAGTCGTAAGAACTTCTTGACACCAGTCTGTGAAATGGTGGCAAAGTCAAGTCTGAGACAAATCTCGCAAAGAGCCATAATTTACAACTGGATATGAGCACCAGCTGATTGAAGAACTACCTAACGGAAGAGCTGGGAAAGAAATGTGACAAAGGAAAGAGGAGATACAGGAGATCGCAAGATGCTCTTTACAACCTCGTCCTACCAGGTCATACTGCTAAGCGCCGAGGAACTATTAGGAGCATAGCATTAACTCATCGATCCAGATAAAAGGACGCAAAGGACGAAAACGATACACTATAGGAAATCTAGCCTAGACTGCTTTGCGCTACCTTAGCGATATAGCCCACGGCGCAACTCAGCGAGGGGAAATTTTGCTACCGGGCGTTTGTAGATGCCACAAGGAGATATCAACTGGACTTCCCATGGTGATGTATTGGGACAGGGCCGGGCATGGTCACATGATGCTCGCGGCAACCTCAATGATTGTTTCGCCTTGCAACGATATAGTTACCCACTTGCCCAAAACAGGCTATAAGAATCAACAAGGCAGAATATATGGATTGACTAAAAACGGAACTTTGGTCGCAGGGCATTGGTGCTTTTTTGACTTGATGGTCAATCTTGTACGCCCTTCAATCGACAAGCGTGGGTCACGGACCCGTGGTTGCCTCACAAGCCCCAAGCCACCATCGACAAGCCAGCATACCTACCTAGGCTAATCATCCCAGCATCATCAGGGCCTCCCGCAAAGAGACGTCAGCAGCACCGAGACCTTTGTTTACGGCTTTCGGCAACACTGCCCTCTTCTCTATGTAGCGGGGGGCTGGACATGGATACAACCCATAGGCTTGCAGAGGCCTACCAGGGAGAAGCTGCTGGAAGCTCTCCAAAGCTCGACTTTGACTCACCCGGCGGCCAACCTCCAGACGTGTTTGATGAGCGCTGGGATGACATCCTTTCGCCTACGCCCTGCGCCTGACACGAAATTGACGAGCTGCATCTCGGCAGGCAGGGCTCCCCTTGTTGGACTGTTGGTCTCCACTTGTAGGGCTGATTTGTCTGTGTTGCCTCTCGTGAGCTGGACGGCTATATAAGTGTATATATATCCGTGGGAGGTGATTGAACTTGAGATATCATATTCACTCCACAGAAAGACAGTCAAGTGACATACGCACTCAAGACTTCTCAAGATTCGAAAAGACAATTCAAAAACCACAGCATCCTTCCATCATGGCTACTGCTACCGAGCTGCGGCCTATTGAGCCGCCTTCCTTGACCATATCACCGCAGCACGCTGCATCATCATTTACAAACTCTCATGATCAGGTCAACATGGATCTCGCCATCTACCTCGCCGGCCTCTGCCGCCAGGGTCTTATCGACCTCGACCTTCATCTCGCAGGCTTCGATCCGTCCCACCCCTATACCGCCGATGAGATTATCGCTTTGCCTCTGGCCAAGTATCGGGTCGACGATGCCCTCCACGATCTGCCCCGACGAAAATCCGCTCGTCATAACCTGGCCGTCGCCATTGCCTCACTCATGTACCCTGTGCATGAGGGCTCGCTGACTGCCATCATCCGCTATGAGACTGATCGCGTCCGTCTCCGTGCATGGGCTGCCCTTCAGCGCAAATACGACATGCTCGAGGCCACCATCCGCAACGGCCATACCACCCGGGGCCTGACTGGTGGTGCCGCTCCAGGTGTACAGGCCCCTGTCTGGGCAGCCCGTATCACTTCACAGGGCATCTGGGACCCAGCCAAGCATCCCATCTCGCTTGATGGTGTGCCGGCTATTCCCATGCCCGTTCAGATCGCCCATGAGGCTGATCTTGCGCCGTTCCTAGGCCACCTCGAGAACGGCGGCACGTTTGAGCTGGGTGGCAACGACAAAGGCTTCGAGCTCGACGGTGGACGTGGTGAGCCTTACTATGGCGTCAAAGGTGCCGAGTTTCGCAAAGGCGTTGTATATGAGGATGGCCGCATGGACCTCTGCAAAATGGTTGTTGGGCCCGATCACATCGGTAAACTCATGAACAGCCTGCGGCCAAACGAGTTTGTCCGGCATTTCCTGCTGGGAAATAATATCATCGGCCCCCTGGGTGCTCAGGAGATTGCCAACTTCATCGAGGACCTCCCTGACCGGATGGACACTTGGTACCTTGCTGGAAATTGCATCGACGGCGCCAGCTTCAAAATCCTGGTCGATGCCATGGTCAAATCTGACGCCGTCACCAATATCTGGTTAAAACGCAATCCGCTTGGCGCTGAGGCCTCTGAGGATGTATATCGTCTCATCACTGGCGTAAAAAACCTGCGGACACTTGACCTTGATCAGACTCAGCTCGGTAACCGAGGCGTTACAGACCTCTTTAACCGCCTGGTTGCTCATGAAATACCCAACGGCACCAAACTTCCGCTAAAGCACATCTATCTCAATGGCAACGGCATCTCGACCGAGGCCGCCCAGGCTGTTGGCAAGTTCTTGATGTCACCGCACTGCGGCCTGACGTCCATCTACATGTCATCAAATCCGCTCGGCGACAAAGGCGTGGAGGCTCTTGCGGCTGCATTGCCCAAGGCACCGTATCTGGCTCGACTGCTCTTACAGTCGGTTGGAGTCAGCACCAAAGGTGCCATTGCGCTCTGCAAAGCTGCTACTGGCCACTCCAGCCTCGAGGTATTTGACTTGGGCCAGGCATATGCGACACATGATCTCGGCCAGGCCTACAACTACATCGAGGATGCTGCCGTACCGGCCATCAAGGGGCTTGTCAAGGCCAAGAGCCGCCTGGCTTACCTGAACTTTGGACACTGCCCCATCACCCCTCCAGGGCTCAAGGTAATCTCCGAGGCAGTCCTTCAGAGCCCAACGCTCGTCTACTACACGGCCTTCTCCATCTTGCCGGACCCAACCCTCAAACCGGCCACATTTACGCCCACAATTGACGTGCGTTTTGCCAATCCGGCCGAGCGGACCAAGCCGCAGATCGAACTCGACAAGGCAGTCCGGGACCATCTGGCTCTCAACGTGCAAGCTCGATACGGAGAGGGCACGTCGTACATCCGATTCATGGAGGAGGAGAGGCGCTGGCTTGTCAGCGACAAAACCGACGTGCGCAAAATCGACAGCGTGTACCGCAATCGCGACGCAGGCCTTGCCCGTCGTCGGCTGTTGACTCTGATCAAAAACTGGGAGGAGGGTGATGAGACGCTGGACCGTGTCATGGCTGCTCATGCACCAAGCTGCTCGCTGCGTCGACGCTGACCGTGGGTCGACTTGTTGTTCACTTGGTTTGGTTGATGTTTCTTGTTTCTCGTGGATTGTCCGATATGTAGTACCAGATTGAATCAGATTGATTTAGTTGATTGCAGAATGGTGCCATGTTTTGTCGTGCCTTGTACTCGAGTTAAGTATAGACTTGGACTCACTCAACACCATTTATGCAAGTGCTGCTTGGTTGTAGCTGCTTCACAGCATGACGGCACGTGACAGCGTTCCGTAGCTCTTGCCCCCGCGTCGCGCGCCCATCTGCCCATCTCACCCTCTATCGCGCGACTCTAGACTTGATCCTCCATCTCTGTCGAATACCGGGTTACAAGACACGGCTACATAGGCGCAAAGCCAAGGCTGCTCCTCGTGTGCGTTTATCGCTGTTACCACCACAGCTGCGCTCCAAGACACGCTCGGCGCATCACCCTACCCGGACCTGGAGTAGGCTCACTAATACACACTGCGATTCTGACTCCACGATACAAGTACCAGGGCCTCTCTCATACCAAGACGGCCGCCTTCCTCTCGCTTGAAAGCATCACGTCGTTGAGGGTCGCACAGCGATGCCTCAGAAGCGCAAGCGAACAGACCAAGACCCCGCCGAGTCCACGCCCTCCTCCAATCCTCAACCTCCGCCTCCATCTCAACCGCAGCCCCCCGTCGCGCGTCGAGCGACGCGTCAAACTCCAGTTCAACCACCATTACCACCAACAGTAGTGCCCTCACCCGCGCCCACATACCATGAGACCGCTGTACCGCCTCCTGTAATACCGCCAGCAGCTTTGGCAAAAGCGACAACTTCTCCCGAGCAGCAGAAGCGAACCCGTGGTGCCCCGACAGGTCGCTCTCAGCCGCCACCTCCGTCGCAGCCCGCTGCCGCTCCGGCACCAGCGCAAACGCAAACCTCACCCCCAGTCCTGCGATGGGCTCCGCTTGAACAACCAGGGCCCTCAATACGGTCCAACGCTGCAGCAATGGGAAGCATCCCGGCACCTCGGCCTACCATGGCCGGCCGGCCTCCCTCTGATCTAGTTGCGCCTGAGATCACTTATCATGTACCTCAAGCGCATCCAAGCTCGTCGCACCGTACCTCTGCGCTTGTTCGGCCTCATGGTCCGACGGCACAACCACCGCGCATTCTCGAGAGACCTCCACCTCCAACAGTAACACCTGTCTTCCCTCCCAAACCCCCCGTGCCGCCAACCGTGCGCCCGCCTCCACGAGCCGACCGCAATATCGATAAAGTCATGTTGGGCAACCTCTGCTTCGGAACGTGGTACCCTAGCTACTACGGAAAGGAAGTCCTCGGGGACTCGTCCAGCAACGCAGGGAAGGGAGGCAGCAAAGACGCAGGCGCCAAGGACCAATCCTCCGGCGGCAAATCATCGTCCAGGCGTGATCGTGAACACCCGCCTGTGCTCGAGCGTTTATATGTCTGCCCTAGTTGCTTCAAATACTCCAAGGAAATTGTAGCCTGGTGGGGGCATGTCGGTATATGTGAACGAAGGACGAATATACCAGGCCGCAAGATCTACACCCATCCCCAAGGACGAAGAAAGGTGCTCGTACCGCATGATACCCGGGCGCCTGGGGCCAAGAGGCGGAGAGGAGAGGGAAACATACGATACGTTGAAGAGATTGTACAGGACGAGGGGGAATGGAGCATCTGGGAAGTGGACGGGGAGAAAGATGGGGTAAGTCTGCGCGAAGAGATATTGTCATGGCATGTCAAGGGTCACAGTGCTGACTTTTACTGTTCCAGCTATTCTGCCAGAACCTGTCGCTCTTTGCGAAACTTTTCTTGGACAACAAGTCCGTCTTTTTCGACGTCACGGGCTTCAACTACTTTCTGCTCGTCTATACGCCTCCCGCGAAGCCCGCTTCGGCCGAGGACCAGCCACAAACCCCCCAGATCACAGGCTTCTTCTCCAAGGAGAAGATGTCATGGGATAACAACAACCTCGCATGCATTCTTATATTCCCCCCGTGGCAGCGGAAGGGCCTCGGTGCTCTGCTCATGGGAGCTTCGTACGAAATATCGCGGCGGGAGGGGATTCTAGGCGGGCCAGAGAAGCCCATATCGGACCTTGGCAAGAAGGGGTACAAGCGGTATTGGGCGGGCGAGATTGCACGTTGGCTCTTGAGCATCGACATGGATTCGAACGGACCGGGAAACGAGGTTCTTGTGGACGTCAACGACTGCAGCAAAGCAACATGGATTCATCCTGACGACTGCCTTCAGGTGCTACGAGACATGGGTGTCGCCCAAGAGGCCGGCCTGGGACCCGGCAAGCCCGAGGAGAAGGCCGTCGATGAGACCGATGCGGAAGAGGAGAAGAAGGGGGACGAGACATCGACGCCATCAGTACCTGCGCCAGTAGCCAAGGAAGATGCAGAGACAGAGGTCAAGATGGTGCCGCGGGTGCGGGTAGATAAGCAAGCGGTCCGGCGATATGTGGCGGAGCACCGAGTCAGCCTAGAGCGCATGTGCGATGCGGCGGGGTTCGTCGAAGGCTACGCAATCAAGGCGCCCGAGACGGAGCAGGAGGATGAGGAAGAGGAGTGAGGGATTCTAGAATGGGTATATGGGGGATGGACATGTATAGAATCTTCTGCGATAGTGATACCCCTTTGTTCGAGTCAATTGAGCTCACATTTGTATTCATTCATTCATGATGCCGTCTTGACCAGGGTATGTCATATTTTTAGGTTCTTTCCACTCCTTGTATGGATGAGTCTGGGGAAACCGCAAGATATCCAATTCTTGCCTTGTTCTGGTCCCTGCAAATTTAGGGCTTTTCAGTTGGATCTTCATGCGTCCCGTGGAATATTAATTCATGGTGTTACTGCCATGTCGCTAGTTGGATGCCGAGGCTACGGCGAGGTCATTGTCATGCCATCTCTCCCATCACCAGCAACCGACTGGGAGCCATTGGCGGCCCAAAGAGGCTCGATACAGGAATCAACAGATACGTATGAGATGTACAAACTGTAATTTGGTCTTCCGATGAGGCCAGAGATGCTCTAGCAAAGCCAATGGCTCCATCTCTTCCCGCCGCTGTCCTCTCCTCTCCCATGTCGGTCCATCTCGTCACCCATCTCTGCCGATGCCGCTGTTCCACGAGCTTTCCCAAAAAGGCAAGGAGCTTGGACCATGTCCAATGTTTTCACACAGGGCATCTGCTGGCTCTGCGAATCGCCGCCAACCCGAGATTGCCCTGATCGGGCTCTTCACGCCCCCCCTTGAGCCGAAAATTTTTCGCCGTTTGATTTTGGCTCTGCAAGCCAGCAAGCAAATCATAATCTCGGCAGCTCTGGAAGCCCCGGCTGCCCCCAGACTACGCCACGGCTATTCCAACCGCTCTCGCAAGCATGGAGAGCCCTGTTGAGCACTGAGGGTTCAGCAAGTGGCACTGGCGAGATGCGGTTTGAGATGTAAACATGGGGGAGAGGTAGCAATAGATATAGGCGATATAGGCGTGGCTGAAGCAAGGCTGCGACTGTGTACAGTGCATCAAATATCATAATCGCACATGACTAATTGACAGTCCCGTGGCTGTGGTTTTGGTTATCCAGGCTCAAGCCAACTTGACCTCTGCACAAGATTATGCCTCAATTTCATGCTTCCTCAGTGGCCTCAATGGCATGGAAACCTACGAGAAAGCTCGTACATTTGTGTCAGAACATCGTCAGTGCCATCCCTGGTATCACAGCAAGCATCGCCATGAAGTCTATCGTCGCCAATGGACAAAGCCAGCCTCGAACAAGTATCGAGGTTGAGCGAAGCTTTCCAAGAATTCTTCTCGGTTGCGTCACATTGAAGCTCCCTCGGTCATCTTGACTGGCTCTCGCTGGCTGGGCCACAGCAGCCACCCGCTACTGTCGCAACTCTGTCACTGCGCACTGTCCCCCTAGTCCACGGCCACCCGTCCTCATGGAGAAAATTTTTCGTTTCCCGAACGTCCGGCCCACTATCATTTCCCAGCTTGCTAGTAAACGCCTTATAGCTTTGACGATGTCAAGAGAATTGACCTTCATAGTTGATAAACACGCTCAACAGAACCATTGAGCACTGCCAACTCCCTGTTGATACTCAATTGGCGCGGGATAATGTCATGGAGTTTGATCGAAACCCCCAATGCCAAGAACACAACCGGAGACTAACCATGGTTGAGAGAGCATCGGAGCTTGCTCGGCGGGTGCTACGGTCAAGCTTGAGACGTACAAATTGTTCCAGAAGCTGTCCTGCACTGTGCCAGGCTCATCTGAGATCTGGTGGACGGACGGATCATCTGTGTTTGTTCGGACACCGGGGAACTGGCTTCCTTCGCCCTCAGCTCTGCTTCCCAGCATCAAGTCCATCTGCGAATCCATGGCCGAGGGCTTCTTTTTCGATCCACCCACGTGGAAGATTCTGCACATGATTCGCTGATCCTGTGTCATGAAGGCCGCCAAGTGGGAACTAGGGCGACTTCACACCCACTGTGTCCAAGGTACTGTACACCCTCGGGGCCGTGGGGGGTGCTGTTCGCCCAAGATTGACACTTTGTTCGTGCCAGTTGGCCAATCACTGCCGCTGCTCGGCATCCTCCCATGTCCAGGTACCGGCCGGACAGCCCGCCTTGATATCAATTTTGATGCCTTTTAGCCTCAGACAAGCGCCAGTACGAGATCAGTACCTTATGCCAACAAAGCAGACCGGGAAAAGGCTGGTTGTCTCGGGGGAGCAAAATAGAAGTCCATGTCCAGCTATCTCGCCTTGCTAGCAATTGGCAAAAATCGAGCGGTGCTTTGGCTCTTTTTTTCGTTTGGTCGCACCTCGACGTTATCATCCGTCGGAAATCCGGTAGGGCCGTCGTTGTCCGCCGCGTGCAGAAACTTCGTTGGGTCCGCAGCGCCTTTTAGGTCCAAAGGTTGGTAGGGGTCCTCGCAGTTCCGGCTTTGTCCCCCCTTCGTACCGAGTTTTTTCCCAATGTTGCGCGTTCCATCACCGGCGCAACCCCCAGCTGGCGCTCATCGTAGCCCTTTTCCCATGATTCATGGTCCACCCCGCCAAGCGCGTCCCTCTGACTGTAAAAGCCTCAGGCCTTGAAGCTCGTCGTGCCAAACCAAAGCAATCAGGTCTCAGAGTTCTCGCAATCGCCTCCACCCGACTTCCTCCGACGGCTAACCAGCCCGTGTGGAAGCTGGCCCCCCGGTCGAATTCGCACCCGGTGCATTCTCAACCATCCGCCATTTTACCAGCATCTTTTTTGCTGGCAAGCTGGCCTGTCGGTTGCCGTGATTTTGTATGCGTTTCCCTTCCCACTGTCGGAGTCCATGTCGGCGGTCGTCTTTCTCACCCGGTTCCCCCGTAAAAATGTCTCGTCCGGATTGATCGTTGTTCCCCTTCTTCCCACCGTTGCCCCGGCTGACATCCTCACACCCCCTGATCATATCCACCCGGGTGGGCCCACCTATCCTCACTTTCCTCCCGGCTCCAGGCGCTTTCTCTCTTCCCTTTTCCTTCTTCACTGCCGTCCTGTCTCGTGCTGAGCTCCGTATCTCTTTTCTTTAAACCTCCCATCAGCCTCTCTCTCCTTTCCATCTTCAACCATCTCCCCTCACACAACCATCACAATGGCCTCTTCTCGTGTCTTCGCCTCCCGCCTGGCCTCCCAGATGGCCGTCAAGGCCGCCCGCCCTGCTGTGCGTGCTCCCGTCGCTGCCGCCAGCAAGCGAACCATCTCTGGTAAGTTCTTGATGCGGCAGAAAATTTTTCTCGGGCTCAATTGAGCTCTGCCTCTGCCGAACTCGACTCGATCGAACTCCGCCATCGGGATCAATTCGCTCACAATCGATTCAAGGCGCCGCCACCCCCCTCCAGGCCATGAAGCGTCAGACTCTCCTCCAGGCTACCACCCGCAACGCCTTCCAGGTCCAGCGCCGTGCCTACTCCTCCGAGATCGCCCAGGCCATGGTTGAGGTCTCCAAGAACCTGGGTATGGGTTCCGCCGCCATTGGTCTGACTGGTGCCGGTATTGGTATCGGTCTGGTCTTCGCTGCCCTCCTCAACGGTGTTGCCCGCAACCCTGCTCTCCGAGGCCAGCTCTTCTCTTACGCCATTCTGGGTTTCGCTTTCGTCGAGGCCATCGGTCTTTTCGATCTGATGGTTGCCCTCATGGCCAAGTTCGTAAGTTAAACCCCGCAAAATCAATGCCTAACTGGCTACCTCGGACTTCCGAGGCTAATATCATTCCCCTCTCCAGACTTAAGTTATTTCCCGGCCAATTGGGAAGGCTCGTGCCGAGTGATCGAGTCAATGATACGACGGAGGCTGCTGAGCGCGGTGCCATGTGCAGTGTCTTGAAGGTCCTGACACTGGTGCACTTGCCGCCAGCTTGCACGATAGAGGGGAGGTTGTCTTGTAATAGACGGGATAGAGAACTGGGAGGGACGTTGATCATAGGCACTTTCCTATGATAGAGTTGGGGAAATTCTTCGTAATTCCTCCCAGGGACCGACTTGTAAAATAAAAAGCCTCATTCATCCCGCTTCTTCCACAGCACCAAGATATTTCCTTGTTTCAAGAACAAACTTGTTTGCCAGCTTGACAATGACGACTTTTTGCCATTTTATCGCCAATTGATGTCTCAACTAACTTTAAATCGATGACATCTTTCAATGGCTTTGAGGTTGGAGAGCTAATTTCGATATGAGGCAATTGCTCTCTTCGAGCTCCCGTGGGCCGGGGCCGGGGAAAATTGGCGCCTTAACCGAGCTGGTTGGCAGGCACTCGCCTTGCCAGCGTAACCGAATTGACCCGGGCCACTAAGCACTTTTGCTGCTCAGGCCAACAGTGCAACAAGGCGGTCTCCCTGGGCGCCTGATTCATGCCTGTGTTTCAAGGCACGATATCACCATCGAAGTTTCGTTGCGGAATCCAGCATGCTCCACACTGTGCAAAACTAGTAGTGGATAACCATGGGTCGCTAGCTCTGGCGTCTCACCCAGCCCAATCGGCGGCACGATAGGAGAGATTCGGACAGCGAATGGTGGATCAAAGCAAGATTCAACGACCCAGGGGGGGGAGATTGTGGAGCTGACGAGAGGTATGTAAGGAAACAGAAATCCACCTGATCATCTTACAAGCTGATCTGGAGTAGCCCCGAATATCGAGCAGGTGTAAATACTTGGTCCATAATGCAACAACCGCTTCCGGAACACTGAATGTCGACTGAACGGCGTTCGGAAAGCCGTTTCTAATGCTGGGGAGGTATCCATGGCGATAAAAACGAGACACGAGACCCAACGAAAAGTGCGTTGGGCATTCCGAGATGCCGTGATCGATATCAACGCGTGGTTCCAACATCCTCCCGCGAGACGAACCAACCTAAGGGATGACGGAAGAGGGAATACGACACGAGCGCCGCAAACACCATGATAACCTCGGGCTGTTGCGTGGCCGAGTGCTGGTTCGGCTTGGTATCCCGGAGCTGTGTTCAAGTGAATACCATCCGTCAGGTCCGTCGCAATGTACACAATCTGGATAATAAGTCGTATGAGACGAGCCGGGAGCCGATGCTAGGAAAGAGAGCAGGTATCATCCAGGTCAAGCCGAAGACACGATTCGAGAACGAGCTCTTGCATATGTGCCAGAATGGCAAACGACTCAACCACAAGCCGATGGGCCGGGGCGAACTAGGGCCGTTGCTGGTCTTGGGGTGGTGGAAGGGGTTCAAGTGAACAATATAAAGACATGGCAGGAAGAGTGGGAAGCGCGATCGCTTTCCCGTCCACCCACATACATTGCTGCCAATACAGACCTTGGGCATCACAGCCCTTCGTTTGGAATATTAGGCCATATGCAATCTTTCTTCTCCACGATGTCAGGAAACGTTATGGCCATAAGTCCCACTTGGGACATAAAAGGATAATAAGGTTCACTGAACATTACAAGAAAGAGAAGTCGCGACATACCTCCGAAGCGGAGGAGTGGGATGTCGAACTCGTGCTTCGTGGTGGTACAAGGGCGTCCTGGCAGAGTGTCAGTACGTCGCGAAATGAATGTTGAATGTTTGTTTGCTTCCTTCACTCACCTACCAGATGGCCCATTGCGTGCTGAAGGTCCACCCGACTCCACCGTTCACACGATCGGGGCCAACAGCTTGGCGTCAACGATTGGAGAGCCGCAACGACATTCTAGTTGAAGGCATTTAGCTCTCAATTGAACGATACGAAGAACAACGACAACGAAAGAGGGAAAGCAAAAGGGAATAAGAATGCTGCTGCTTGGGTTTCATCCCGCTCAGTTTCCCCTCATCTGTGGTCACATGACCTGCCAGTCTTGCCTGGCAACCCGCCACCTCCTTCCAAGCCCTTGTGTCACATCGACAAGGGAATCGGGAAGGAACGGCCGTCGTGGAAAGATGATTTGTCGCATGCGCGATGCAGGGTACGCAGAATGAGGGACAACAAAGGAGGTGGGTGAACCATTGGGATTGGTTCTACCCACAAGTGTGCGTGGAAGCAATCTGGTCATGGCGGTGGCCATGGCACGACGGTGACGGAGGCATCGGTCGAGCGTGAGCGCGCAATAGGACACGAAGGATGAGAAGGAGAGTAGGAGGGAGAAGTGCCGTGTCGTTTGGGCGAGGCCTCATCGAGGGCATACCGACACGTCTCTGAGGGAGGTTGACAGAGGCAGGATTGAATAATGCCCCGGAGACGGCGGGAGATTGCTCGAGTCAAAAGTGAGGGGAAGAAGAACGCCGTGGCTGCGTGGAAGAGATCAAGGGGGGAGACAGCCGAAGAGAGTGTGCTGCATTTGGAAGGAAGCCCTGAGTTGGATGGCACCTTCCCGTTTCTTGCGATTGGCCATTCGCACCTCGGGCCTTGAAGATTGGGCTTGTCATTCGAGGAGTTCCGTCAGCAGCAGCCAAATGGACGCGTGGTGATTCGTCAAAGCGCAAGGGGGGGGGAGACAATACCCGAAGCAGGCCTTGTCTGGGGAGAGACATTCATCAATCACTGCTCCTGTCAGAAAGGACACCACCACCAGCCTTTGCGCTACTTTAGACTCCTTCGCTGCATCTTCTCCCGAGATGGTTCCTTCCCTTGGTTCTTTGTTTCCCTACATTGATGCTCGATTGATCAAATACATGGTCTTGACTCCAAAATGCCCTGGCACGCGACACTCTATCCCCTTACTCTTCGTTGCAGACGCCTAAGGCCGCCGGCAGTTGCATTCAGAGGCTGTGAAAGCGGGGAGGCGAAAATCCGGGGTAATTAGCCAGGCAGCCCCAGCCCCAGACCAGGCAGGGCGCACGGGGAAACCCTTGTCGTTTGTGGAGTTTTTCGGGCGCTTTCGTTTTTTTTAGGCGGTCCGGGTCTCGCGGGCTGAATGCCGACGGGCTTGCCGTCCTGCACCCTGGCGCCCTGTGGTTCGATCAAGACGTACGAGTCTGTCGACTGGCATTGCTTCGTGTTTGAGAATACGTACGTACGTCCGCCCGAGGTTGCTTTCGCGCATACATGCCTCTGCGTCTTGCCAATTGCCGTCGCCTCAACCGATCCTCGATCGTCAGTGCACACTCGGCAAGACATGCCCTGGCTGATCTCTATCTCGTTGTTGAGATGGCTGCAGATGCATCCCCGAATATCCCGGTTCTACATAGCAGTGTCGACCCATTACACACCACACAACATCACATATTAAAAAGCAAAAACTCAAGTAAATAACTCTTAAACTATCCATTCAATAACAGTGGTCCATTAAGGTATGCACCGTAACTCCTGTTTTCACCGTCACCGTACCTAGTGACCCGGTATTTTCTATCCTCATTTTCTAAACGTCGCACTGCGCTCTCCCCTGACGGGCGGCGCCTTGCGTGCACCCTTGATATCCGTGTCCGCAGATTTGGAATAGGGGTCGAACACCTTCTTCTTTCCCTTGCCACCTGCCTCTGCGCCGCTCGACTCTCGGTTTGCGTGCAATACCGAAGTGGCCTTGCTGTAGTCGAAAGGTACGGCATCGTACCTCTTTTTGTTCCCTTCCTGGAGTTTCTCCGTCTTCTCCCTCTTTTCCTTCTTCCGAGCCTTGCGGGCGGCCTTGGCCGTCTGCTTCCGAATTCGCTCTTCCTCCGCCTGCTTCTCCTGCGCTTTTCGTTGCTTTCGACTCTTTCGCGTCTTCTTCTCAGGCTCGTCCTCGATAGCAAGCACGCCATTATCGTCCTGCATGTCCTCGTCGCTCTCGGAGTCTGAGTCTTCCTCGCTTGAGCTGGATTCCTCCACTACCTCCGACTTTCGCTTCTGTCCTCTCTTCAGCGTAAATTCTTCATCAGCACGTTCCTCAGGCTCAGCATTGCCCATCGTATCCTCCACGCCCACGGATTGTTTAGCATCCGCGGCTGTTTCCTCAGTGGCTGTATCGTGTTGAATGTCTCTCTCAACCGAGCCTTGTTGTACGAATCTCTGCCAGGGGAAGGGTATGACATCGTCCGGCGCCTCCGAGACCCGGGTCGAAGCATCCCACTGAGTACTGATTGGCATATCTCCAAATAACTGCGACCGGGTCAGTCTGCTGACCCTGACCTCTCCATCAAGGTCTGGTAACTTGGTAGATCTCTTGGCCACAATCGGGAGGCCGCTCCTACGTGATGTGTCGGGTGCCATCGAAGTAAAGAAGTGAAGTAGACTAGGGCCGCCCTCGGCCTTGGCGTCCCTGATCTGTTCCCAGATCTCGTTGAATCTGGGCCTCGCCAGGGATGCGTGGATAGGTAGTAAGCTGTGAAGAGCCTTGGCGTCAGGTGGGTTGATTCGTGCAATTTCTGCGATGTCCTTGGTGCTGAGGACATAGTTGGGATTTTCGTCCTCCTTTCGCGCCGTGTCGTCTCTCCACTTCCATAGAGTCTTGAAGACAGCGAACTGCTCGCTGTCAAATGCTAGGTGAGCATTCTTAAGGACATATCCATACCAACCCCGAGATCCTTCACCAGTCTTTTCGTCATAGCCTAGATGTTCATACCGGGAGAGCGAAAGCTCTTTTGACTTCTCAAGGGCACGTCTGATGAGGTTTGCTTCGGGGATGTTCCTATCCGAGGCAGCGACGAGCTCATTTCGTATTCGATCATAAATGTAGAGTAAGTAGTGGGTGTCTGATCGAGCGTAATACATCATTTCCTCGGGTATCGGCCTAGAAACATGTGAGAGAAGCGACTTGTAATATCTACTTTGAAAACGTACCGTAGCCTCCAGTCTGCAAGTTGGTACTGCTTGTCGGCGTCGAAGTCGACGAATTTGGAGAGGAGGTAGGCCAAGCTTTTTGCTGGATAATGCAGTTGCTCGCACGCGAAATATGTGTCGAATAGACCATTCACGTAGAGGCCCAGATCTCGCTGTAGCCATACCATGTCCATGTACGCGCCGTGGAACACCTGTTTGGATTAGTGGCTGCAAGCCATTTCTTGGTCCTCCAGACGTACCTTGACGATTTTTTGGTCTGCAAAAACCTCGTTCAGTACCTCAAGCTTATGACGCCAAGGTTGCAAGGTGTCCACGATCCAGTCCTTTTCTCGCGTGCTGATCTGCATGAGACAGACGAGTCCGATGTATGTCCTAAAATCGTGGTGTTCCAGATCCACTGCAATTTCATCCGCTTTCTTGAGTTCCTCCAGCATCTCAAGGACGCCCTCATACGTGTCGACCCACGTCGCTTCGGTTGTATCGACTGGCTGGTACATGACGGGCTCTGCGGTCTGATATACTCGAGTCGGATATTCCATGCGGACAATCTCGTGTTCATAGGGATGTTGATATCTGCACCGGGTATTTTATGTTAATGGCCATAACCAATGCGCATTGTTGCAGCCTGCCAGTGAGCACCCAGAGGCCAAAAGGTGCCCTCGGAGCACCTGGCTGGGGATAAACGTACTGGGGTGTACCGGTTTCATTTGGAGTGATACTGAGGCTCTCTTCCAAGGAAATCTTGGCATGCGGTTTCGACGTCAGGATCGGTTTCCATGGAGTCGAGGGGAAATTGTCGGGTTGTCGTTCGAAAAGGAGCTGGGGTTTAGAAATGTTGGCGTTCCGGATGACCTTGTTTGTCGACTTGGTTCTCTTGGATTTCGTCGCCTGCACAAGTCAGTAAAGCTGTGCTTGAAATGGGATACTGCACCTACAGAGTCGGATACCGGGGGGTCTTTTCTCTTGACGAGGCCTGTGTACTCGTCCAAGGCCGTGTCGGCCTTCTCGAGTGCAGAATCGACCACATCAACGACCGCCCTCCAGTTCATCTCGATGTCTTCCACCTCCTCCAGCTTAGGCGCCTTGGCACCACATGCTTTTCCAGCGGATTGTAGCAATCGCGTAGAGAGGTCCAGGATCCGTGAGGTCCTGTCTTCGAGTTGTTGGCCCACGTCAGGGTTCACAGTGCGCTGGAAGTCCAGATCTTCGGCGGCGATGCGGTTGACGGTCTTCACGGTCGATACCAAGGACTTCTGGATGCTCTCCTGAAGCGATTTGAAGTCCTGGGATGGCTCCATGATTGCGACGATAAATGCGCGTTGCGCGGAAGAAAGATGTTCTTGTGTCGTGGTCGCGATGCGGCCTTGGTTCTCGAAAAATTCCAAGGATAATGATATGCGCTTATCGATAAGGTGGACCTACCTAGCTGGGGAGCCACCACCCTATACCTTACCAGACAGTCACCTTTTTCCTCGTCACGTCCAGCAATTTCGGCCACCCCGAACTCAAAGAAACAGGGAAGTAGTGTCGATTAAACTAGCAAGTATAGAGTACCTAGGGGGTCTAAAAAAACATGGGAATTATAGATTAATCCTTATACTATAGTGAAGCTAAAACTTTAGTATACGTTAGAAAGTATTAATATTACATAGTAACTAAGACTTAGGCTACTTTTATAATAGTATCTTAAAGCCCTTAGACTAATAGTAGTTATTCGAGAGTTATGGTCGTAGAAGACAGGAGTCGTGTGTTTTTGGACTCACAGGAATACTAATAAATAGCCATGCGTAATGCTTCTTTGTCGCAGTGCAATTCCTTTGTTCGCGAGCGTTATCATGGACTAATCAACCAGGACCTCTTAGTGGCCGGCTTGCTAGTCCAAATGCTGGCCTCAACGCAGAACCTCGCCAATCCATGTCGTCCATCAGAAAATCACCTGCAGGTGCCTCATCACAGAAAGGGACGTTGGACAAGCGTTGGAAGAGAATCAGTAGCCGGGTACCGGGCCGACGGCTATCTGCATCGTGACTATTGTGGAGCTTGTAACAGCCGGAGGGTTACAATATGGAGTCCATCCCGAGCCTAAGCTCACGATTTTATTCTTTCCCGTCCTTTTTCTTAGTCGACATAACCCAGGACCGTCTGGTCCGGCCAACAACCTGACCAAGGCGCAAACATGGTCCTGTCCTCCACGTCGATTGGTTGGTTGCGTGCTTGTCAATGCCCACTTCCTTGGCTGGCTTCCGGATATCTTGATAACCTAGTGCAAGCTAGACCCGGCCATTGTCGTCCGGCCCTGTATTTCAGATGGCCCTGGAATCTAGACATGGCGCCTCATCAATGCGTCACTTTTCATTCACAACAAACCGCTGTTTGGTGTGCTGGTATGGGAAGCCAACAGCCAATCTATTTATGTGGAGATTGATGATGCCGTCACCCAGCCGGTATCTGGACTGGAGGATTCCAAGCAAGCTGGACACGGCCGTGACGACCGTATGGAGGCCGATGATTGATCCAGTCCTCCGGAATCACCTCCGGACTACACGCCGGGACAAGCTTGCCTCGGGAGCTGGGGGGTTGCGAGAAGCAGTGGCAGCGGACGCACAGCAGTGGAGAGACGGTGGTCTTGTAGGTAGTTTGACCTCGCCTCTCAACTTTATACTCCCCAGCTCCACTGCCGATTAAACATGCAGTACCTTGTGGCCAAGTGACAGGTGCATGCGATGATGTTGGATCTGATGTTTTGCTTTGGTTCCTTTAGGTGATAGTGGTTCGGTGCAGCACGTGCACCAGTCAGCGGCAAAGTACTGGTACTTGAGGCTTGTGAGGTGCCTGGCTGACGATGCAGAGGTTCCCTCCACCAAGAAAACGGGCCGGGTCTCGATCTGAAGCTGGTACGCGAGTAGACGGCAACCGGGAAGCGGAAGCCATCGGCTTGCGGGATAATCATAAAGATGAGGAGGAGGTTCCTGAGGTTCCTGGGGAACACCTGGCGCAGAGTTGGAGCGCTGCAACAAAAACACCTGCTAGCTAGCCATCGTCCCATATTGACCGGCTTGCACGTGTCGTCGCATTAGTCGACAGCCGGTCGATTTCATCTACACCATCACAAGCCGATCCCGTCCCGTCGTTAACGGTCCCGAGAGGCAGGTACAAGGTACGTGCTGGTTGCAGTTTCCAGCTGCTAGTTGCCCCTCACTTCCTCTATTTTGCCCCCCTCACTGGCATTCCCCCCTCGAAGCCTCCTTCTGCTTCCTTCTCGTTTCCATCCTCTTCTTCTTCTGTCTTGCCGGGTATTGAGACCTTGCATCGACATCAACATCGCTATTTTCCTTCATCTTTCCGAAGCCACGCCATTTTGCACCAGTTCCTTGTCTTATCAGCAACGAACTGACTGATCGCATCAACAAAGGCTGCCCTAGCAGAGGTCCTTGCGCCTTTCAAATATCGCCGGCCTCGCTCGTTCCCCAATAAATCGCCTGACCTTACGCGCAGTAGCGTCATCGTTTCGGTGGTTGAAGACCCAAGCTTCTTGCGCTAACTCCACCGCCCGGGATCTACGCCTGTCGGTTCTGAGCCAGCTTCTGGTCAGCTCCAAGCCAGTTCCCTGCCCCTCCACGGACCATCGACGTCGTGCAGAGAACTGTGACGAGGCCAAACTTTCTCCCTGTTCACGCTTTCCCCTTTAAACCTCCAATTTTAGAGGCTTCATCTTCGCAAATACACCCTCCCTGCGCAGCCATCATGCCCGGCACTGTTGACGAGAATGGCCAGGCGGTTCCAGGCCGTCTGTTACTGCTCTCCAACCGACTGCCCATTACCATCAAGCGATCCGAGGATGGCAGCTACACCTTTTCTATGTCCTCAGGTGGACTGGTTACTGGCCTCAGCGGTCTCAGCAAAACCACCAGCTTCCAATGGTATGGCTGGCCCGGCCTCGAAGTTCCTGAGAATGAAGTGGAGGGTATGAAGCAGCGACTGAAGGACGAATACGGCGCCCACCCCGTCTTCATCGACGACGAGCTTGCAGACAGACACTACAATGGGTTTTCAAGTACGTTGAATGCATTTCAAACAAACTCATGATGAACCATGCTAAACAAGACCATTTCAGACTCGATTCTCTGGCCCCTCTTCCATTACCACCCCGGTGAGATCACCTTCGACGAGTCCGCCTGGGCCGCATATCAAGAAGTCAATCGCCTTTTTGCCAAGACTGTCATCAAGGATGTTCAAGATGGAGATTTAATCTGGGTACATGACTACCACCTGATGCTTCTTCCCCAGATGCTCCGCGAAGAAATCGGCAAGTCAAAAAAGAACGTCAAAATTGGCTTCTTCCTCCATACTCCATTTCCCAGCAGCGAAATTTACAGAATCCTGCCCGTCCGCGAGGCGCTGCTTACTGGTCTTCTTGACTGCGATCTTATCGGTTTCCACACCTACGACTACGCTCGTCACTTCCTCAGCAGCTGCTCTCGCATTCTCGAGTGTCCTACGACCCCCAATGGTGTTGACTGGAACGGCCGCTTTGTAACCGTTGGCGCTTTCCCTATCGGAATCGATCCCGATAAGTTCGTCGAAGGACTGAAGCGGCCCAAGGTGCAAGAGAGAATTGCAGCTCTCAGCCGCAAATTCGAAGGCGTCAAGCTTGTCGTTGGTGTCGATCGTCTGGATTATATCAAGGGTGTCCCTCAGAAGCTGCACGCCCTTGAGGTGTTTCTCACCGAGCACCCAGAATGGATTGGCAAGATTGTTCTGGTTCAGGTCGCTGTTCCTTCGCGGCAAGACGTGGAAGAATACCAAAACCTTCGTGCGGTCGTCAACGAATTAGTCGGCCGTATTAACGGAAGATTTGGCACCATCGAGTTCATGCCTATCCACTTTCTCCACCAGTCTGTCAGCTTTGACGAGCTTACTGCGCTGTACGCCGTATCCGATGTTTGTCTGGTGTCCTCTACTCGCGATGGCATGAACTTGGTCTCTTACGAGTATATTGCCACACAACAAAAGAACCACGGAGTTATGATTCTGAGCGAATTCACTGGTGCCGCGCAATCCCTTAACGGGAGTCTCATCGTCAATCCCTGGAATACCGAGGAGCTTGCCAACGCCCTGCACGATGCCGTCACCATGAGTCCCGAGCAACGCGAGGCCAACTACAAGAAGCTCGAGCGATACGTCTTTAAGTACACGAGTGCATGGTGGGGTGCTAGCTTCGTCTCAGAGATGACCCGCCTCAGCTCCGAAAGCACCCAGCCCAAGACTCTACGCAATGTGTCTGGTGCCGTGGTCGGCCTGGGTCAAAAGGTTCAGCAGATCGCTGGTGATGTGGAGAAGAAGGCCGAGAACCTGATGGGTATCGAGGAGACCAAGGAGCCAGAGCCTATCAGCTCACAAGCTGATGAATCGAAGACGGATGATGCGCAGCGTGCCGAATCATCAACAGCGCCCTCTCAATAGAGTTTGTATTTTAACAACGGGACGGATATGAAAGGACGAGTTCATGAGTTTAGGTCAGAGCGGTCATGGGTTGGGATCTCTTTACATTCTATTTCGCTTGGCAATTACAAATAAACACGAGACCCATGTCATCTTAGTTTTCACTTCATACTTTTGCATGTTCACGTTGAACTGGTTCACACATGTGTTTTCTAGAAGTATCGGTTGTACTGTGTATGACGGGCTTATAAATGGTTCCATTGGAGATAGACTGTCTAGCATTCTTTGGCGAGTTGGACTACTTAAGCAAAGATGTGAGCCACCCTAGGTCCTATACCTAATAAATTATAACAGAGGCAATGATTGGTACGAGTGACTGAACCGCAACTGGTCCCTGCACATGGTAATATTTACGGTTGCAGTTGTGGCCAGACTCAAGAAGCTCGAAGAAGAAAAGTCGAATGCTCATTGCGACGCAGGTGCATCAGCAGCTGGTATCTAAACAAAAGCATGGAGGTCTGAACAATCCATGCCTTACAAATCCAAAGTTCACCAAACTCCGCATCAATCGGATCTCATGGTATGTGACATTCCTTAACCTCAAACATCCTCCTCATCTCCTGAACCGAAAACACCAGGGTCAACCGAATTCCCAGGTTGTCTAGTAGGGTGCGTTGACAATATCGTCCTTGCCTAGCTTGTATCGACCACTCTCCCGGGTACCGATGCGACCAGAACCCCTCCGTGAATCGCTCAAACGGATGTCGCCAATGATACTCTCCCGAGTAGGCTTTTTCAGGCTTTGCTTGGCGACCATATTGACTTCATTGGGGAGAGCAACAATAACGTTCTTGTCTGAGCCAAACTTGAAGTCGTCGGCCTTGACCTCTTCTTCGTACCGCTTGATCTTGTAAGGTGCCTTCATTCCACGAAGAACTCGCTTCAGGTTCCATTCAATGATGTAAGGACCTGTGGCAGTAATGATGCTCGTCTCTTCAGTTCCTTCACCAGTGTTGAACTTGGCAGGGGTGAAAGAAACAGGCTTGCCGGTCTCATGGTAGAACTGAGCTACGTGCTCGGGCGTGAGCGCGAGACGCTTGGGGTGAGGTTTCGAGTCGACGGCGAAAGGCTTCTCGAAACCGAGCTTGCCCTCGTTCTTGCCAGACTTTTGCTGGGCATCGACGAGAAGAATGTAGTTCTTGGTAGTACCCAGGATCCATCGGCCATCAGCAGAAACATCCATACCGGTGATGGGATCACCAAGAGCTGGAAGCTGGGTCTTGGCGCGGATTCCGAGACGATCGAACAGACGAATGTCTCCCTTGTTGCTGGCAACAGCGATGTAGCCCTTCTCAGTAGTGGAGAGGGCAGAGAAATCGTTCTTCGAAGTGTACTGCTTCATCTGGGAGTCAACAAGCTTGTTGCCAGACAATCGAGGGTCCACACGGTAGAGGGCGTTGTGAGAGACACCCAAGAAGGTCTGCTCCGAAGTCATCTGAGCAAACTTGTTCTCGGGCGCAAAAGTCACGACAGGAATGTCGTCGTGGACGTTCCACTCGTCCACGACCTTTCCATACTCGAGATCCATGCGGTACAGTTTGGTGGGGTCAATCTCGTTCTGCATGATGAGATCGCGGTCCTCGCTGTGAAGCATAACCTTCTTTGGGTTCATGAGCTTGCCACTTGGGGTTGTGACCTTGGAAATGTTTGTAGAGAACTCGAGGTGATTGTTGGGTGTATGTTTGAAGACACCGATCTTGGAACCACGGACGACAAAAGAGCGATCGTGCTTGTAACCGACGGCCAGCTGTGAGTTGACTTCGCCATCCGCATTCCTGGGGAAGGTGCTGTCATTCTCTTCGTCGCTGTCGTACTCTTCGTCTTGTATGCGATCGTCCTCGATTTCCTCGTCCTCGTCCTCTTCTTCCTCCTCCTCTTCAGTAGAAGGAGCATCCTCCATGGTCAAATCTCCAAACGAATCCAAAACGTATTCACGTTCTTTATCTTGCATCTTTTTCCACTTGGTCTCGTTGAGCTTTTCCCAGATGGCCTGCATGATGGCCTCCTGAAACTTCTCCAGGGTCGGCTGGTCCTTGAACCGAAGAAGCCAAGACCGGGCAGTGCCATCGTTGCTGAAGTGGTTGAAGACAAAGGAGAGGTACTCGAAATCGAACACTGGATTGAAGTCGGCAATAACTGGAGTGCCGAGCCAGGCCTTCTCAGTCGCCTCGATCTGAAGCCAATACTCCCACTTGCCAACTTCAGAGACGGTCGCGATGACAGAGTCATCAACGAGGACAAAATGACCGGGCTGCGGATCGAAGAGATGCAGCTCTGCGGTGACGGCGGCATAGATCTCAAGAGCTTCAGGAGGGTTGTCTGCATCTGGGCCCGTCAAGACTGGCGCTTCAATCTCCTGCTCGGGAACATAAGCAGGCTCGCGCTTAGCAGCCGAGTTGGCAGTGTTCTTGGATAACATGTCGTCGACAGACTCGATGGATCGAGCAAGGGTAGGGCTGTGGAGGGGACTGGCAGGTGGGATGGGATCTTCCTCCTCGAACTCGAACTGCTGCAAGTCTTGTTCGGATGCGGTAGTATGAGGCTTGCGATACTTGCGCTCGTACTGGCACTCTTGAGCTACTCGCACAAACTGCTGGACCTGGGCTGAGGTAACAGAGTTGTCGCAAACAAATTGGTAGATATCGCCAGTGTCACCACTGAGATCTTTCCAAGCCAGAACCTTATCACCACTCTCTCGGATCTCGACGCGAAAGTGCAGGGCCTCGTCGAGGAGGAAGGTCTTCTCGTCCTTCTCGGAGGCAAGGATATCGATCTCAGCTTCGTCGCCCTCTTCCTCAGCAAGAAGCTCAGCTTCGCCTTCCTCAAAGACTCGCTGGACAACAAGTTGGTATTGAAAGTCTTGGTTGGTGCGACGGATGCGGATGGTGGAGTCTTTGAAGATGAGTTCGGAGTAGCCCTTGGGCGATAGAGGACGGACGAGGTAGAGTTGGCCTTGGGGCAGCTCGATCAATGCTTCTTGTGTGCTTGAACCGAAGATGAGCTTGCCGACTGGAGGAAGAGCGAAATGTTAGCTACCTTTATATAGATCTTGGGGTATTGCTAAGGGGAAGTAGAGGAGCTCTAAGCGAGGGAGGTGGGCAGAAGACAAAGCGAAACAGGCAAGTAAAGAAAAGTGCAGATGAAGCGACCAGGCGCGACCGGGAGGCCAGGTCAGGATATCAGCCAGTCGTCTTTGTCCCTGCCCGTGCTGGAGAAGCGGCAGATGTTGGCTGCCCGGGTTGGGGATGATGCGGGGCAACAGCTACTCACCATTCCGTAGAACGAACATGCTGACCTCGGGAACGTCTTGATAAAAGGCGGGGGAAAGAGGTGCGGTTCGTGTGATGCTAATGCTGCTGATGACCACTTGCTTAAAATGTCGCGGCGCAGCTCATGGATGAAGGAAAATTGAAGTGTGAAGAAGGGAGGAGAGGGAGGAAAAAAAGAAGGTAAAGTTGGTGATGCAGTTGGCGCACGGCAGCTAAGAGTGAGCGTGTGACGTGACGATAAGGCACAAGGCAGGTAGGCAGAACTACCTCCTTCCTGCTGGTAGCCTAAGGCCAAAGAGGATGTACCTTGGGAAGTACTAGACTGCGACGGGCCGTTTGTTGAAGAGGTGGCAATGATAGGCCCAAAGCCAGAGGGAAAGATCAAGAACAGCCAGGTTACTGTAACTAGGCTAGAGCGTGCGGGAAGAGACAGGGTGCGTCATCACAGCTTTGTGGTGGTCTCAACCCGCAGCTGCCCTTATTTTTTTTGTGTACTTTTCGCTTTGGGTCGCATTCCCTGGTTGGAGGGGTGAAGAAGGAGGGGTCGTTTTCGCCACACCTGCCTGCGCCACACTTGGGGATGCTCAATTTTGGCGGCAATGACGTTGCCGCTTTTTGACACTGGACAGGGATCATTGGATAGGTAGGTAACTCCTGTATCAAATATCAGATGACCCCCCTTAGTTCATTCATCAAACCCCAAGCATTGAAGTCATGGCCGATACTAGTCCGCGTTAATTTCCTTGACCAGGATGCTCTGTCCATGTCACATTTCATGCTCTCCCCAAAGAAGGCGGCTGTTTACAGCCAGAGTTCACATCATGCGTGTTTCAGCAATCGATTTTTAACAAGCATCTGGCTATCAATCATTCATGGGAGCATGCAGTCTGAGCTCAGCCATTTTCCGTATCATGCACATCACATCAAACAAGAGTCCTTGTCCCACCCCAATCAAAGCTCCTCGGGCTGGACGCGAATGCCCTCTCCCTCTTTCTCTGCAGCAGGCTTCTCAAGCGGAACCTCCTCCAAAGGAGGAGAATCTTTAATATTGTCCGGGCGAGAGATGCCAGCAAAGTCATCAGCCACCAGCCGTGCCACATTCATTCCCATCAAAGCGCTCGTCTCCATGGTGGAGATGAAGCTCTCAACGCCCGACGTGTAGTACACTCCATCCCCAATACCCGGATCCTCAAACGTGACACGCGGGAGTTCGAAGGGATACGAGTAGAAGACGTGCGGATAGTACCATGAAATGGGCTCGAAAGTGGTCTCTCCCTTGGTGGAGGCGATCGAATCCGGGATCTCGGATCCGAGCAGTCTGGTCAAGAACTCGGCCGTCACTGGCTCAGCAGAAAAGATCTTGTAGGCGATCTCCTGCTTGCCGGTCTTGGGGTTCTCGACAGTCTTCAATTTACTGACCGAATAGAATCCGGTGCGCCCAACGCCCTCGGCGCCCTTCTTGGGCTCCTCGTCCTCGCCAAGCGTCGTGTAGACACTGCTAGGAACCGTGCTTCCAGGTTCAAGGTTAAAGAATCGTGGGTGAATTTTCAGGGGTGAAGTGAAAAGTGTAACGTGAAGCTTTGTGTAAGGGATCTCATCGATTTCGCGCTCAAGGACGCCTTCGCCGGCTTTGATGTTACTGAACTGCCACGGGTTCGCAATGACGACATTGTCGAAGGAGACCCCAAACTCTTCAGAATCGCCCTTAGAGTCTGCGTCCTTGGTCGAGATGATGTATTTGGGAGAGGATTTTTCTGTGTTTTTCTCAGCCGCTTTGATAGAGGCTACGGCCGTGTTTTGGTAGATGGTTGCACCGCTGGCCCGGACCATCTGATCAAAGATCCGCCAGTTTCCAGTCTCGACAGACACAGCACCATCAGTAGCGAAAGAAACCTAACTGAGCGTCAGAGATACACTTTCTACACAACTCATCCTGCTGTACTCACTAAAGTCTCCAGGCCGTGAATGTAGGCCAAGTTGGATGCGTAGTTGACACGGGTAGCTGCCTGGAGGATCTCACGACCAAAGCGACGGTCGATATTCTACAAGGTCAGCGGTAATCTGCTTCGAGCTCCTTAGTGGGAAGACTTACGGCTCCAGATAGCACCTGCTCTCCAGTGACACCCGTCATCTCAGTAAGCTTCAACTCCTCTGCCCTTTGCGACAGGGACTTGAAAGGGAAATAGGGCGGCTCATAAAGTTTGAGAAACTCTTTGATCATGGCATCCACAGCGCTCTTGGCCCTGTACGGGGAGAGGCCGTACTTCCAGAACAGCTTGGCAAGATCCCACCATTGTGAGGACCCCTGTGCCGTTTGGTAGACGAATTCTGCGCCATCCCAGATGGCCGTGATGTCGCCCTTGTCGAGTCGGTCGGGTTCGCTTACCGGGAGCTGGAACCGCTCAGTCGCGTTGTAGAGGATGGCGTTGACGCCGACAAAGATGGATGCGCCCAGCTCAATGGGCTGGGAGAGGTTACCGTAGGCCGGGACTGTGAGGGACCGACCGCCGATGCGGTCTGTCTTTTCAAAGATGGTAATGTTGATGGAGAGGTTCTCCTCCTCGGCGTATCTCTGTAAATGGTAAGCCGCTGACGATCCGGCCGCTCCGGCTCCTACAACTCATGTCAGTTCGACTCATGCATTGCAGGGGGGAAACAAGAGACGATTAGAAGAGTCGGATGATGGCGCAAGAAAGCGTCTACTAGGGGTATTTTCATGATAATTGAGATTTGCACGAACCGATAATCGCGACGTTCTTGACGTCGTCAGCACCACTCGTAAGGCTCACAAGCGCGCCAAGCACAGCCAAACGCGAACTCCACGAAGTACGCATGTTTGGGTATTGTCGCAAGCTTGAAACTGTGTTCAACTCTCCGGGAATCTCCGTGGAAGACAAGATTCTGGAGACAATGGTGAGGTGCTCGCGTGTCTTACACGAAATACTTTGGGAATGACGTGGAAGCGGTCGACTGTGAGATGACACGGTCCTCACGTGATGTCGCAATAGGCTATGTCGATGCCAACTGCACCTCACAGTCGTCTTGAAAGGAGGCGGTCCTGAGTCTTATACTAATGAATTGAGGTGGACCACTGATGTGTGTGTGATTTATGGATGAATAGGCTGAATAGCCATCTTTCATTAAAATACCTGAGTGCTCTTCCCAAACTGACTCACACGGCACGTTCACCCTCCCGTGGAGCGTTTTGCTCATTGTTGCACAGGGAGATAACACGGGAGAAATTGATCTAGTTGGAACATCTCGATTATGAGTGTTATTGAGCTGATCAGAAGATCAGCGTTGCGACTATCCATCAAGCTTCACATGGACCCTCGATGTGAATAGCAAGTGAAGTGCCCAGCATCGGCAGAGCTGCGAATCGAACCTATGTTAACTGCGGTAACCAAATACACTCACAAACCAAGCACGGCAATAATTGAACTAGAGACGTGAATTTCTAACATAATAATTTGGTATCTCGGTGTTTCCTCCAGCTCGCCGTCATTCTTACTCATAAAATCTTCAAAGTAACATATCCTAGGCTTGCTTGCGCTTTTGTGCACGACTAGTCAGTGAAATACAGACTATCTTAGGGAATCAATATCCTTCCTCTCGTAACGCCTAGCTAAATGCATTTGGGTTCTCTAACCCCCCTCAAGAAAACAATTCTATGGCCATAAAATGAGACCATGGGAAAATTTGAGAACAATTGCTTTTCCCTACTGGGATGGAAATCAATCAGTTTTTGTTTGAAACAAAACGTTGGTTAGCCAATAGCCCCCGTGAAATCGTATAATGTGCAGAATGGTCGTCAATGTGATGTGAATGTTTAGGAACTCTCCTCGCTACTACTGCTGTAACCACTCTCAACTTCTCCAGCAGTAGCAGCTGAGCTGTTGTCATTCGAGAGCGCAGGGTCTGCGCTGGTACTCTTACTCTCCCCACGAGCGGTTCCGGCGGCTGCAGCAGCGCTACTGGTGCGACGAGCGGTTTGTCGGGATCGGTTCGGGAGTACTTTTGCGTCTCGGTTGACATCGTAAATGTTGTGCTCTGGTGAATCATCAGGATCATCGCCCTCCTCATCACCGCTGCTTAGATCAACTCCATCAGGATAGCCATCGGAGTGATGCGGATTCACTCGTCGCTCTGGAAGGTTCTGCATTGACGAGGACCCATCGGGATCATCCGATGTTTCCTCATCGTCGTCCGCGGAGGAGTCCGTGGCGCTGAATGGTGGGAAGAAAATAGCAGGTGGTGGAAGGGCGACCGGTGTTAGTCGTTTGATGCGACCTGAGAGATATTCAATCTCGATGGGAGGAGGTTCGCTAAGTGAGACAGCCTTCGAAGCACCTAGGACAGGCGAAGAGGTCGACATTGATGCCAGGCGACGAATGATGCCATCTGTATTCTCGCTCGTCCGTCGGCCTCCAGGCTGTATAGCTGGCGATAATGTATCTTGCTTGGGCCGCTTAGTAGCAACCACCACCATGAAGTGATCCTCGGGAAGAACGCCCCCTAAGCCGCAAGGTTCGAGAGCGTGATACTCCATGTACTGTGCATTGTCGGTCCATGTGAAATCCAGCTCAATATCGCTCATATCATCGGTATCATCTGTAAGACTTGGTGGTTCTTCGCTATCCAAATCCATTGCCATGTTTGGCTGGGATGACAAGGGGCCACGGTCGCTGAGGGGTCGATGGGCGATGAAAGATCCAGAATGGGAACGTCTTGGGGGGGACGGAGGAAGCTTCATCGCTTGGTCCCCCTTTACCTGTTGGCCAGCGGCTAGCATCTGGGAGGTTGGTGACATGTCGCCTGGATCACCAGACAAGTCTGTACAGAAAGGTGCTCCGCTGTAATAAATGATGGCACCATCATGTCGACGCTTCTTCCGACTCGATGCTCCAGAGCCGCTTAAGCCCCATCTCGATTCTCCAACATTGCTGTCCTCTGGTGGGCCAAAAGAGGAAACAGTCTCATCAAGCGAAGTTTGTCCACCCGATGAGTCCTGTTGCGCAAACAAAGGCTTGTAGTGGAAGCTTTCAGATGGAGCGCAGAGCTGCGGGTCAAATCTAGAGGCGTTCTTGCTTGAGCTTCCTGATTGAAACTCGTCCCCAGTTGAGCGCCCTGTTTTCTGGCGCTTGCGCTTCTTTTCTGACCCTTCTTCCATATCATCCGTAGACGGGCTCTTTTGAGAGTTGTATCCAGAGCTATCGCTACTGAACTTGGTACCCTCAGTTCCACCTCGCCATCGGATTTTGCGTCCGTCGGGAGACAACTGAAACTTGGTGCTAATGCCTGAAACGGCCGAGCGGACAAAGTCTGAGGTCACGTTGATCATGTGCAGCTGAGCCAGGTTGCACAGCAGATTCAGATAGACCCAGCCTTCGGCGTCAGGATGGACATCTTGGCTGTGCTGCTCAGCCAACAACTCAGGAGGAACCAGGCCCAAGTGACGGATATAATCCATGTTCTCGGATGGAACCTGAGTACGGTCGGGGTCCAAATCACGGGGTCGGGTGGGTCGTTGCTCGGGCGGGGGCGGCATCGAGGGTGATGGGTTTGTACCTGAGCCGGTGCTATTTCCATTGCCCCCGGATTCGGTGTTGTCTCCGTTGGAGTTGGATGCTGATCCGTTCCCACCAGACCGGCTCTTCTTACCCGAGTGCCCTGACTGCTGCTCGAGGGGGAGAATTCGTGCTTCTCGTGAGAGCTCATTGCCGGTCTGTAAGGTCGGCGGCTCATGGACTATGGATACGGACGAAACGCTGGGCTGAGTGTCCGCGACAACGGGTGCTAGGGCGGCGGAACTACCGCTTGGCAGCGCGGGTTGTCTCTTCACCACGTGGCGACCGCCGATCTTTCCTGTAAATAATTGCTCTAGACGACGGACGACAAGCTTCTTCCTCTCCTTATCTGTCATGATCATGTGCCGCGGGTAAAGGCCTTCGGGAATGTCGCGCAGATAACTCTCAACCTTTTGCTCTGATGAGCGGGTTTGAGAGCCCATGGTGGGGCGACCAAGAGATGTCCCCGAAGACTTGGCGCCAGTTGACATGGAAGCATAGGCCGAGTCAGCTGGACGGAAGTTGGACCCCGACGAAGATGATGCGTGCTTAGAGAATGACCCAGACGCGGAATACATGTTGTCTCGATTGGCATGATGCGACGATTTCTTCTTCTTCTGCTGCGACGACGACGTATCGGGAGAGCCGCCGAGGCTGGCGGCAAAATCCCTGAGGGTCGACTCTAATTCTCTTTTCTTCTTCTTAGGCAAACCATGAACCTTGATCTCGAAGAGTTTCTCCTTGCGGAGCAGATCTGGACCTGGTTGCTTGTATCGCTTGAGCTCCTCTCGAAGCTTTTGAATCTCTACCGTGAGATCGTCGATGACACTTCGATAATCGTCTGCACTGCTACTGTGTGCTGCAGTAAGCTTGGGAGGAGCGAGTTGGTGATTGAAAGAGAATGGCTTCTCTTCGTTTGACGAGTCGGATTCTTTTTGGAAGAAGGGAGGATCGACTGTAAAGATCGAGTTAGCATTTCTCACCCAATGTGCGACTTCACCTCTAGTTTGCCCATACCATCCATGACGTTGTTGTCGAATGTGGCAGTTGGGTTTTGGTTTGAGTGGTCAAACCACTTTTTAGGGTCGCTTTGTCCAGTTTCATGGCTGTCGCCCGATGAGTTGCGACGGGGAGGAGACGTTGTATCCGTCGCCATTGGCGGCGCTGAACCTGGACTGGCCTTGAGAGAGGCATCACGGGCTAATCGATGGTGACGTAGCGTGACGGAGTTTGCTGGTGAGGTTCGTCGGGGTAGAGGATGGCCGGTACGGGATTCGGTTGGCGGCGGTTGCGTTCCGTGTGAGGTGCTCTGATTTTGTGGCATTGTTCTTTCATGCGGAATATTCAATGATTAATAAAGAGTTTGGCATTATTTGAAGGTCGAGGAAGCGGGCATGTCGGGGGGGGGGGCGGACGTCGAGACTGGGTTGTGGTATAAACGCCAGGGTCCGACGATCCGTGACGTAGGGCCTGGAAGCTCCTTAGAGCGACAGTCAGCCTGGGTCGAAAGACAACCGTTAGCGGTGTCGAGAATATCAACAAAACGAATAAAAGGCGACGGGTTCAGGTGGGTGTGAGCAGCGAAAATTCTCGAGAGGCGGCCAGAAGGCCTTTCATTGGCTGCGGACTGGACAGCGATCGATCGATCGATGCTTCATCGCCAAATGACGAAAGGTGATGAGAGTCGAGTAACACGGGCTCAATGAGGCAAAACGCCGGGTGTTCCTGGGACACTCACCTTTGGGGAATGCACTCTACACCACCCAAATCAAAATCTCGGGCTTCTGGATCTTTCTCAAGTAATTCTCGTGATATGCGCCTAATTTGGAGGAAATATGGCGATGGTGAAAGGACCCGAGGTGCGGTAGTCCGGTCAAACGGCGTGGGGTTGGATTTCCTCTCCACAATCAGGTTTGGCCCGCGAAAAGATGTCGCATCCACTCCAGGAGTGTCGCAACTCGAGTCGGTGACTGGTAGGCGGGTTGGGAGTTGTTACTTGGCTGTTTTCACGCCGTTCGGACGCGAGTGGGCGTGAAGCTTGACCTGGGAATTGACCAAGTGACTTGACTTGACCGATGACGCAAAGCTGAGTGTTTACCCGAGTCTTTTGTCGTGGTAACCGTGCAAGTTGCCAATTCTGTTTCGTGGATGCACTCGTCTGCGTCGGTTTCTTGCGATAGCAAGGGTCGAGTTGCGCGCCGAAGCTGGTAGAGATCCGGAGCAGTTTTCGTGTGCTTCGAGCCTTGGAACCTGCTCGATAAATGTGCTGGAATAATGTTGTGTGTCGGTGGGAGAACAAGCTCGTGTCGGCGCCAAGTCCAGTGCAATCGGGATGAGCTTGAAACGGTTATGATGGAAAGAAAAGATGGTGGAGAAGCGGTATTCCAACGGTCGATATATGAGGAGACCAGGGTATGCCGTGGTGGTCACTCAGGGTGGCACTGGGGTGGCACTGAAGCCGGTGGGTGGGATGGCTAGAGCAGCGCAAGGAGGAAGGGGAGGGATCAGGGAAAGTAACCGCTTACTACCGTACAGTTTCACGGCCGGAGAGAGGGGAAAGGTTAGAGACGATGAGAGTCCGGCGCGGAGCTTCAAGGAGCTCGGAATCAATGTAGGGAAAAATATAAGAGGGAGACACGCCACAGGTCGGATAGGCCGTGGAGAGATACTTAACGGGCCCTGTCAGGTTGAGGCTGGAGGGCGGATGGCAACTTTGGGGGAGCAAAATGGACGGTGGACAAGAGGAAGAGGGCATTCAAGGCCTCCACAGGAGAAGACAATGGAACGGCTGCATGGCAATTTTTTGCTTCCACCTCCTCCCTCTTCCCTCTCGCACTCCCCGTCCCCGTGCCAAAGTCAACTACCTACAGAAAACAAGGTCGCCGCCAGGGCACCCGAGTCCCGGGCGCGGCGGCGGCATCGCGAGGCGGCCAAGGGTTGGGGATTTGCCAGGTTGGGACGAGATGCAAGAGCTAGAAAGGTAGATCGAACGCTCATTGCTCCGATTTCCAAGTCGCTGGAGAATCGGAGAGATCAGAGACCATCGGGGGCCCATAAAAAAACAAAAAGCAGGGACCTCTTCCAACGGGCACTCGACTTGGAAGGGTGGAGTGGTCGCTCCGTGCACGCCACCAATTGTGATAGAGACCGCCTCCAGCCAGCACTTAACCGTAGCAAGCTGAAGGTGGTCGTTGCTCGAAATATACGCACACCCTCGCGTTTGTCACTTTCACCCCAGCCCTCGCTAAAGTGCGGGGACTAGCTGATGCAGTCCAGGCCAATCAGCTCGCCGAAACCTTCAAGGAACTGCCAACTCTTGCCAGGAGCCAACCATGCAGGGTGCTGCTGATCTTGGATTTGGTCTGTCATCGGGCTGATTACCTAAGGCACCTGTTCTCGCTTGCACCTGTCAAACTCCAACAAACCTGGGAAAGCCAGCTGGGCCCCATGCGAGTTCGGGTCTAGGTAGGGGAGCATTTGTTTATCTCCTGCAAGTCGGCACTACTGTTCACTCATTCAATCATTTCATTTGCAAGCCTCGCCTAGTGTCTTCCTTTTACGGCCGGCTCTTGGTGATGCCGCTCCTGCCACTGTCCCATGCTCGCCCTCGCTCGCCCTTGACTCCCATGGCCCCATTCTTACGTCAAATTGCAGACGTCCTATGGGCTGCAGCCCTCAACCCTTGCTCCAATGCTACAACGCAACCGACTTGAACAAGGCACACAAGGGTCTGGACCAACGACGATAAAAATGATACGCTTGCGGTTACGGCCTCCCACCCACTTTGGCCCAGTGGCCGGCTCAACCAGGCATTGATCGTCAGTCACCGCAACGGCAGTCGGGTTATTTTGGTGCCCTTTCGATGCCATCGGATACGAACACCTGCATCGCCGTTTTGTGTGTGTGCTGGCTCTGTCAGTGTGTCGACTATGGACAGAGCCATGTGAGCTGCCAATTGTCCGGGTCCGGATTTGGCACAGCCTTGTGCCTCTGCTGTCTCTCTGCAGTCTCATGATGCTCTTTCGATAGATACGCTCTGACGCGGCCTATTCGGGGCGTCGGATCCAGGTAGGTAGCATGCGCCCTGTCACGCACTATGCTGGGCGGCCACGCGTGTTCTCGGGAGACCCTGCCCATCCTTAAACTCTTTTTCCAAGTTCTTGGTCGAGTTGGCAACTTTGGTTTCTGGGGTCCTGGCGTAATTCAGGAGAGGCAAAACAGGCAGTGGGAATTGTGACATGATCTGCAAATCCAACTGGGGCCTGGACAGCCCGGGCTTTGCCAGACCTGTCACGAATCCCCTAACTGAGGCTCTGCATGTTGCCGATCACTCCCTCCAACAGTCATGCGATGACGTCGAATCCGAGGGTGAAAATTCAGGGTCCTTGGGGGTGCTAGGTTTTGCTGGACCCTGGATCCGAATTCTTCGAGCACTTTCCACGAGCAAATCTCGATCCCTTCGTACGAAAAGCAGGGAAGCACCGTCCCTAGATGCCGTAGTTTTCAGGCGAGGAAACTACCTTGAGAAGTGAGCTGGTCACGAGACATGGCTAGGAGATCTGATAAAAGCCTTGATGCCGACAATTTTCCGCAGTTAAGAGTGAAGCTAGGGGGGCTGATCTGCCATATCAAGACCAGCATCTCCAGGATGCGGCCAAACGAGCCTGGATGCACCCCCTCCTCTACTTTCCCGTGGCAACAACAAGCTCAATTCCCGAGAACTCGATATCGAATTCCCTGAGCCAGAAAGGCTTGTGCTCAAGTGGCAACAAGGAGTTCAGGCACACGTTGCCACACCTCTTTCGGATCTAAGCGATCGAGCACTCTCTTATTGGACGAGTTGGCGCTCCGACTCGGCCGACTAGTTCGCGATCTCGAGGAAGCGCGGCGGTAGCCTAGATCGAGCTCCATGGGAGGACCCTTCGTGCAGCAGTGGCTGGGGATGTCTTCGACCAAGACAGCTAGGGCCAGTCGATGAGATCTGATGCTTCCACCCTCTTGGACCTCTCTTGCAAGTCAAATCTTGCATTTCGTGTCGATCCTTGTCTCTAAATCATTCTAGGGATACCTCCATTTCGGAGAGTTTTCCTCTATGCCTCTATTTTACCCACCCGATGGACATCGAGCATGAGGCTTTGTTGAGATTCCCATGTCGATCATCCGTCCACGGTCGACATGCTTGGCCAGTGGCCACTCCCTCGACTCAGCGCTGATGGGCGTTCGGCCTCGGCCAGGCACGAGATGGTGTCGCGGCTAGTCGGCCATTGGTGGCATAGAACTTGGGGATATGGGCCGCATCTCTGTGTCATATTGCCAGCCAGAGTTGAAGATCTCCCGTGCTTCCTAGAGATCGGTATCATTCGCTAGCTGGACGCTGGAAATCCAGACCTGCGGCGGGGGGGCACAGCGTCGGGCATTCAGGCGGCCCCAGCTTAGTCTGGGTCCTGGATAGTATTTGACGGGACGGCCCCATGAAGCTAAGATTTGGGACTTAACACGCATGCACGATCTTGGGAATGGCCACAGCGCGGATGAGCATCTCCCGGTGTTGGCCTTGCGACGATATAGAGGCGCAGTGCTGCCTGCCGACGCCACCGACCGGTTATATCCATTACTCGCACATGACATTGCGTCCTCAGCGACCACCAGCTGAGCACTGGTCATGTCAAGCAGTTCTTTGCTGCAATGAAGGCCACGTGCGATGAGACAGCCCTAGTTCGAGACGTTGGATCTAGACTCTGAATTACCCCCTTCGATCTCGCCGTTGTTCGACCTGGTTAGGTATCGCCGACAAACTCACCACGCACAAGTTCCTAGCATCAGCAAAAGACCAAAGATCTCACGATATGACTGCACTAACTGGCTCTTCCCTTTCACTAGCCCCATACCTAAGCCCACCCGCTGCCCCATGCCTCTCTAGCTCCCGGATCTTACCTTCAATGAAGACCCTGGCAGCCGGAGGTCCCGC
Source organism: Fusarium sp. JS1030 (assembly GCA_000966855.1). Taxonomy (NCBI): domain Eukaryota; kingdom Fungi; phylum Ascomycota; class Sordariomycetes; order Hypocreales; family Nectriaceae; genus Fusarium; species Fusarium sp. JS1030. The sequence goes on along the minus strand of JWIW01000075.1, from coordinate 309,645 downwards.
TCCGGTGTGCATGAGGCCAGGGTTTGAGCGAGCTGCATCCCCTGGCAGATGATTGCCCTATGCCATGTGGCTGCCCCTGGACGATTACCAGTTTGGGGTGGAAGGGGGAGATGTGTGGCTGACAACGTTGCCCGAGTTGTAGCCATTGTGGGCTTCTGGGACAAGATGCCATGTTCTGCTGGGTATAGAGAGCCCTTGTGAGTTATGGTTGTCAAGGGTGTACGGGACCGATGGAAGGAAACCTTGGAAGATCATCATATAACTCCTTCGTTGTTATTGGTTAACTGGCTTAGACATTCGACCAGGTAGGTAGGTATACATATGCAAGCCTCAAAGTTGACAAATCTCAACCCCCCGGACTGCATACCGAGATACACAAGCTAGGGGGTCCAAGAAGACAATTATAGATAAATCCTTATACTATAGTAGGGCTAAACTTGGGCATATGTCATAAAAGATTAATATTAATACTAGCTACAACTCTAGCTTCTGTTATGATAGTATCTTTAAGCCCTTGAGGCCTAATAGTAGTCATTTGAGAGTTATGGTCATAGTAAGATAAGAGCCCTGTATTTTGGGACTCATAGGACAAGGTGGTTTCTCGCTTGATCTCATAACATTGGCTCAGGTTAATATGCGTGCCATCTTTTGATCTACCGTTCGGGTGGCTTCCTGTTTGGCCCTGGCACATAATTCCTTGCAGATCTTGTCTAAGAAGGAAACGAGGATCTGCCCGCAGGGGGAATTTGTGAGGCAGCCAAACATTCTGAAACGAGGGGCGAAGGATCTCAGACCTCAAAGATATATCCTCCATGACTATGTATATCTTTGTGTGTATTGCGCCTCTCCTTCGGTCACTCATGGGGATTTGGCCCACTCACTATCATTCCCCTAGCTGGTACCCCCTTGTGATATTCACAAACTCCCGGGTGGCAACATTTCCCCTGATCAGATGATATGTAACATAAGTGTTTGGGTATATTGTATCCTCAACTGATCAAGAACCGAGATATTTTAACAAGATTACGCTGGACCAAACAAGTACACCTTATTGAGACGATAATTTGTTCATCTCTATTGCTGTTCATTTTACTTTTGTTCGTCATCGACTTCAAGTCTATCCATCTTTGAGAGTCTTGTCTCATTTTATCCCATCCCTCAACTCCAAAGTCGTTTGCATCAACTCGCTCGTAACGCATCATCATCAATCAGCAGCAACCCACGCCCAACGCTCAGCCGTCAACAAGAATTTGTCTACTACTACACCATCCTTTCTCAGGGCTCTCTAATTTTATGGGCACATGTAATGGTCTAAGCCTTCTGGAGGAGAGACTTGCCAGTCATCTCTTCGGGCTGGGGCAGACCCATGGCGGCGAGGACGGTGGGGGCAACGTCACCGAGAACACCGTGGTTGTCCTCGAGCTTCCAGCCCTCGGGGTAGTTGGCCATGATGAAAGGCACCTTGTTGGTAGTGTGGCTGGTCTTGGGCTTGCCGTCGGGGAACTTCATTTCCTCAGCGTTGCCGTGGTCGGCCGTGATGAAGAGGATGTAGCCCTCCTTCTTACAGGCCTCGAGGATCTTGCCGATGGCCTTGTCAGTGGCCTCACAGCCCACGATGGCGGCCTCATAGACACCAGTATGACCAACCATGTCTGGGGGAGCAAAGTTGTTCATGACGAAGGGGAACTCCTGCTCGCCCAGACGCTTCACAACCTGGTTGGCAACGCCGTCGGCCGACATCTCAGGAGCGTGGTCATAGGTGGGGACCGACTTGTTGGAGGGGACAAGATCCTGGGACTGGTCACGGATCTCGAGAGGGAAGACCTTTTCCACACCACCGTTGAAAAAGAAGGTGACGTGTGCGTACTTTTCGGTCTCGGCGACGTGGACCTGCTTAACTCCCTGCTTACCCAACCACTCGGCAAGCACGTTACCCATGCGCTGGGGCTCAAAGGCAATCTCGAAGGGGTAGTCGGTCTTGTACTGGGTCATGGTGACAAGGGGCTTGATCTTGGGGTATTGGAAGTCGGGGAGGGGAGATCGGTCGACATCGCCGAGGAGCTGGGTGATCTGGCGGACACGGTCAGATCGGTAGTTGAAGAAGAAGACGGTGTCGTCGTCTAGAGGCTGATTAGCACTGTTCACGAGGCAGTAGGTACGAAGATGTGGGCTCACCCTTGATACGGCGCTCATCGCCGCCGACAATGATAGGAGTCAGGAACTCGTCCCTGTCCTTCTCTCCACCACGCTCATATCGAGCTTTGACGGTAGCCACGGGGTCATCAGAAGCCTCACCCTCGCCGTGGCAGAGGCCCTTGAGGGCAATCTCGACTCGCTCCCAGCGCTTATCGCGGTCCATGGCAAAGTATCGGCCGACGACGGTGGCAATCTCACCAACGCCAATCTCCTTGAGAGTGTCGACGAGCTCCTGCATGTATCCGGCACCCGACTTGGGGTCGGTGTCACGGCCATCGCCAAAGAAGTGGATGAAGACCTTGGGGACGCCGTACTCCTTGGCGGCCTTGAGGAGGGCGTAGAGGTGGGTTTGCTTGGAGTGCTGCAAGGGGTGTAAGTGATACGATAGTACTCGGGTGAAGGGGGCAATTGGATATGTAGGGAACATGGGTATACGGTATCAACTCACCACACCGCCATGAGAAACGAGACCGCAGAGGTGTAGTCGGCCGTTGCCGGCAGCAGCGCTCTGGAAGGTCTTCTTGATGACCTCGTTCTGGCTGAGCTCGCCGTTCTTGATGGTCTGGTCGATTCGAACAACGTCCTGCCAGACAACGCGTCCGGCTCCGATGTTCAAGTGTCCAACCTCGGAGTTGCCCATGAGGCCCTCAGGAAGTCCCACGGCCAGCGAGGAGGCGTCGAGCTCGGTGAATCCGCTCTTGTCGTTGGACAGCTCGTCCATGACAGGGGTCTTGGCGGCGGCAATGGCGTCGCCATTCTTGGGGCTCTCGTCAGAGGCAATGCCCCAGCCATCAATGACGACTGTACGAGTGCAGAAACAACATGATTAGCCACGCCAGCTCGAGGTAGACAAGGATGAAGCAGGAGACGAGAACCCAATCCGGCCGCGGCGTCTCTGTGTCTGTCTTTTTGGACGTCTGGACAGCCGAGGAAGCCGTCCTGGAGCGTCGTGAAGAAGGACGAGGCGCAGGCGTCGAGTCGCAGCTATCGCGATCGCGGGGCACGGATTTGGAGATGGAGGGGGCGGGGCATGATGGGAACGTACTGAGGCAGGCCTTGTGGTCGGTCTTGGACATGATGGCAATCTTTCAGGCTCTTTTTTTCTGTGCAATCTGTCTGTCTTGCTCTGAAAGCAACGAATGACTGAAGGGAGAGGAGGAGAAAGGAAAGAAGAAATTTTTGGAAGAAGGGGGATACAAGAAGAGGATAAGGCGGAGCGTCGACACGGGCTGTTAGTGAAGGAAATGATGCGTGATTTGATGGGCCCAGACAGAGACGCACCATTTCGCAGGGAAACACGTTAGTTGTGGTGGGGGGCTATGTCATGGTCTGATGGCATTAGGGATGTTGGCACTGTGCCGACGTACCGAGCTAACAAGAGCTCTACAGTGCTTTTCCATCTATGCACTGGTGTCCCCAGACCCACGCCGTTCTTCTCTTTCGGACCGTCCGCCCAACAACACACGGCTCATCGGCCCAATCGATCTCGACCATTTTCCCACCATCTTCGATAAACCTCGATAACATTACGGGACCTGGATGCAAGGCTGACAACATCCACCCGGCTTGCTTCCCCGGCCTTGTCTCAAGCTTGCCTCGTTGCTTTTTCTGTGATAACTACAACCCAGCCTTCAGACACGTGGAGTAGCTTTGAGCTCTCCTTTCAACATCGTACTACCGCTATCCACCCCCCGAGCCTCGTCTGATCTTGGACCTTGCCTCGAGCCTTTGAGCGGTCAAAGCAGTCTCATCATAAAAAACGAACCATGCCTTCGTCATCCGGCCCACACCCGCTCGCCCTTCCGCCGACCTTCTCTCCCGATACCCTCGACGCCCTCTCTGAGCTGTCCCTTGTCCTCGCCCGTGTCCGCGCAGGTATCCAGTCTTCAGCCGGCATCACTACAGAACCCGCGCCAGGCACCACAGGGCCCAACGCCCCTGGCGGCCCTACTTTATCCTTCAAAGATGTCCCTGGGGCCACCGACGGCCTCAAACACAAGCTGCAGCGCGCTCGCGCACAGGTCCGCGAGCTACCCGACATGAACCGGCCAATCGCGGAGCAGGCCGAGGAGATCCGTGATCTTAAGGCTCGCATTAAGATGCAGAGGGTCCTACTTCAGCGATTAAGAGACGAGGCTGCAGGCAAGGAACGAAAAGATGATATTGCTGCTGCTGACAAGATGCAATCATGAGCACCTACGAGAACGACCTCTGGCGTCAATGGGCCTTCTATCATCCAATATAATGTATCTTGGCCACTGCATCAGCGTTGGGCGTTTGGTGTTTTGACTTTCAAAAATAACATGCTTATTTCGATTGCGCTTGGCTATTTACGTATATCCCGCTAAACACTATGCCCATGTATTAAGGAACAAAATCGGTGTGTTGCCTGTTATCCATCACCTCCGCGGGATGCCCAGCTTCTTCAATGACTCCTCAACGCTGACGCCAGGCTGACCTGGGACTACCTTTTGCCAGAGCTCGTCGCTGAGCCTCTCATGCTCAGACACTGTGGTCCAGTTGGGGCTGTGGCCTGCCTTCAGCCACTTGAAGTCGTCTACCTGATCCCACTGGTTCTCGGTCGACTCTTCCGCCTCAGTCACCTAGGCTCTCTGTTAGCCGATCCTGCTATTCAAAAGTAATGATGCAAATTCTTACATATGTGCTGGGCAATGGCGCAAACCGCATGCCAGAGCAATCCTCGATGATAGGATGGGTTCCACAATGGAGGTAAATGTCGACGTTGCTGCACTCGTGAATTCGGACCTGCCTAGCCACCACCACTATTGTGCTGTCAGACACTCCCGTGATGTGAACAGGACCGTTGACGCGACCCGCAACGATGAGGCTCTTGGATACGTTCTTAATCGCAAGACCGGGGAACGCAGCGCCCGTGATGGTTGGGATCGACATGTCGACGATACAGCCCTTTAGATCAGTCAAGCTTCCCGAAGAGGTAGCGCGGGCTGCAGAGGACGGGAGAATGATATGGAGACCAGAGTGGCTTGAGATGCCGATGTTCCTGGCAGCCGAGAAGCTGGGCTTTCGCAGGGGAGAGGCACTGGGCCGAGCAATCTCTTCGTTGTAGTTCTTGTAGGTGCCCTTTGGTGGCAATTCGCTCAGAGTATCCTCTTTACTTGTTGTAACGGGATCGATAGGGGCGACGGATATGTTGTGCGTCTTGCTGCGAGAGAGACTGCCTGGGTTCAGGCGAGGGTCGTTTTCAGGCGCGCCCATGTCGACATGGTCGGTCTTGGAGCGGCGGAATTGAAACTTTGACTTTGGTGTAATCTTGGCAAGAGTCTCATTGAGTTTGTCTTGCAGAGCCTTGATGGACTATGGTTTGTCAACATTCGCTTGGCCTAGCATCATGAGATGCGTGACAAGATCTGACCTCTGAGTACTGTTTTCGGTCATAAGAGGGAGTAAAGTCGGCAGCATCAGAAACCTCATTCTGAAGCTTCGCAATGCCGGCCAGAATATGGTCAATGGCTTCCTGGCGCTCACCGCCAACATTGGCGATGGACGGCAGCTGGTCAACCAGATCTTGGAGAACTACACAAAACCAACGTTAGGGATTTTGAACTGGAACCAGTATCACCATACTTATTCTCACCTGTCACGCTCTCCAAGAAGTGGTGGTAGAATCGTTGCTTGGGATCCATGGTGGCTCGTTGGAAGATGAACTGATGCGTGGCGGCCCACGGGTCGTGTGGATGTGTTGGAGTTTGAGTCTGTGTCTCCATTGCGGACATGGTCAATATCAGGCTCTCTAGGTCACTTGAATTGGTCTGTCTGAAGAACCGATCTGTAGGAGAATGTGCAGTAATCAAGGTAGGGAAATTGGCGGGCGAGTCTGAGGGTATGCGGTAGATATGGGATGATATAGGCCGTGAGGTCGTTCTAAGTATGATGGCTGTAGATGTGGATGGGTTCGAGTATAATAGAATGCAATGCAATGCAATGATAATGACAACAACGACAAGCTTTGTGTCACAAGATCAACAAACCAGTGTGATGATTCTGGCAGGGACGCAGCTACAGAGGTGGCTGACTGGCGATGATCTCTCCAAGCTCGGTAGGTAGATATGCAAGACAGAACACAATGAGACCGGGAAGAGTGACAATTGCTTACCAGGAAATGAGATGAGCCGCAGCAGGCGACGTTAATATGCGTCTCTAGCTTCTCTTACCCCAGGAGAAGTCCAAAGGTCTCGTCTCTTGTCCCGTACGACCACAAAGTTGTTTTCTCTCAGCCCTCAGCGCCTCGGCGTGAAATGCGGTCGAGTCAGCCGCGGCGGTGACGTCAATGCCACCTGATGGGGCGCGGCGTGTGGTGTGCGAGGACGGGAAGAGAGAGCTACGGCGGTCGACGTTGTGATGGGGGGTTAGAGGTGGAGCAATTGCACGGTTGCACCTGAGGAGTTGGTGGTTGGGCGTGTTTGAGATGGATGTAACGGATGCGAAGGATGGATGGTTCGGCACGCAAGGTATTCGCGGACGTGGTTTTGGCGGGCGTCGCAGCGTGGAACGAGTTGAACGGAGCAGAAAGTGCGCTGCAGGCGTGGTGTTGTTGTCTGGCCGTGGCACCACCACGGGGACCATATCCCACGGCCAGAGCTGGAGTTAGTGAGAGGCAGAGGGTTCTGGACCCTTTCCCAGGGTGGGTCAACGCCTGTCATTCCGCGCCCATATCCATGCTCGCTCGGAGCAATTTGAAGCAGATAGAGCGAGCATCAGGAAGATGTCGGTTGCGATGTGGACAACGGCTGTCTTGGGATGGGCCGATCAGAAAGTCGAGGAGCCGATGATCGGGAGTTTGGGAGGGACCCTTGAACGAGAGATGGATGCTGGCGTCGTAGACCCTGAATACTGGATCTTGGACCTCGATGAGACATGGACCAACCGCGAGAGCATCTCAGTGACACAGCGACGATCCTTCAGTGAGCTTGCCGTCATTTTCGGCCCGCTAGAACAATGTTAAAGCAGCCTAAAACCCCAGATGGAGCGTAGCCGACAAGCTTGGTGTCGGTACCTTAGCGCCAAGGGCTGCCGAGTTGTGTGTCTGTGATCGACGCCATGCAGCGCGGGGAGCGTCTTGGGGCGCTGTCTGGGGCGCCATTGTGGTGTTCTCGAGTTGTGCTGGCGTTGGAGACTGTTGCATCATTGGATGGGGAAATCAAGAGATTTGTGCCATGACCGAGTGTCTCGCTGAGCCTTTGATGCGGAGTAAAAGTGGCTCGAGTTAGATTCTGGCCAGAACCGCAACAGAAGCTGACGCTGGAATTCGTGGGCGTCTTCGTTTTCGGACCGAGACAGATAGCTACAGCTGCATCTACAGCATGGAACCAGCCGAGATGCCTCGTTTGCTCATGTCTTTCTAGGCTCAGCTGTTGAAGTTCCAAGCATGGGTGACCCAGGCAAGCATGGTAAGTAACCTGGAACCCTGCAATGTAAGCGCAGCTCTGGCTGGTCTGTGGATCCGGGGACGCGGAGTGACGAGATACAGTACGGGGGGTCAGAGGAATCAAAGGAAGGAGGGAAGCAGACGACGCAGGAGAAGGGAAGCAACTGCAACCGATGTGCTCCTTCTGTAACTAGATACCTCCTTCCCATATTACGACATGGGGATGCTAAGAGGGCCTACTGTACTGTAGTCTAGAAGCCCAATGTGCCTCGGAACTTGAGCGACCCTCTCGCCACGGCCATCTACACAATCGTCATGATCATCACCAGATCCCCCGTTTCCTCATCAAGTCAAAAGCCGACGCCCGCAACCACTTGACTCCGTAAATTGGCTAAAGTAGGCGGCCCGTGCCTGCCAGTCACCAACTTAGCTTTCCTGCTTCTTTTCTCTTGACTCGACTCACCACATCTTCTCTTGCCACGAATCACGACACCAGACATTGCATCAGACACTTACCTGTATCATGACTCTTCTGTTAAACAGCTAAGCCCGATGATCACTTACAACGGAAATCAGCATAGAGATCACATATTCTTTTGCAAACATTATAGGTTAGGGTTTATTGGGAGTTGTATAATATACATAGGCCTACCAAGGTGCAATCTTCATTCTTGCCTACCTTCATTATCGTATCTTTCGATTCTGGCCCGCCAGACTCGCATAGAGTACCATTCGATAATATGTGCTTATGCTTCCCGGTTCTCATGATGGTGTCTTCTACCTCGAGAACAGCCTCGAGAGCCGTGGCATCTCTGTCGCGTCTTGGATCGATGCCTCTGGGCCCGGTCCTCTACATGAGATTCAATCAGCTGCTCCCGCTCCTGAAATTGCCATCCGTTACGTCTCTGCCTTCTGTCCCTCCGATTTCTGCGGGTGGCTTCCATAGCTGACCAAGGACTCAGGAATTGGCTTGCCCTCCATGCTTTCATCCTCCCGTAGGTCTCACCACTGCGTCGCATTGGTCTTCAAGCCGGAGCCTCATCAATGTGCAGGATCATACCTTCTGGTGTGAGGAGAACAATCTCTGGGATCTTATCCTGCCGGGAGCTAAAGAGGTTACGGACCTCTCCAACCAATCGTCTCCTTACTGAAAGGGTTCTGTTGGTCGACGAGGGCAACTTGGTGCCCACCGAAGACCGAACCATAAAGACCTTTTTATTCAGCATGACGGGTGAGTACAGTGCGATGAGATCTCAGAGTCTTAAAGCGTTTGTCGTAGCCCGCCCTTTTTCTTCTTCTTTTGGCAGGTCCTGGACAAGAAACTTGGAGCGTGATTAAGTCTACTGGAGAGCCAGGCTCTTTTGAAGGCCACCTATATGCACGCTTCTAGTGAGACCGATTGTGTTGTTCAGAACCACCTTCTCTAACAATCTTGATGTTCTTGACTCAACCTACCGTGTTCATCCCCGGACGAGAACAAAGCCCATCATAATGCCGAACACGATGATGACAACTCCGAACCCAGAGAGTATTCATAAACAACACTTTTTTATTTTATTTTTATTTTTAACAGATCTAGTTAGGTATTGCATATGGCTAAAACAATCCTTTAAGATTATATTGATATTCAGTTATAGGCTCAGCAGCCGCGCTGGACAATAGTATGGGGTAGAATGTGATCACAACCAACAGCTTGCTGTTATTACTCATTAAAAACTAGTGGTTTCTGCGTCTATGCGTTTTATCTAGCCCTCCCATTATTTGCTGATGCTCGCCTCCCCCCATTGGGCAGCGGCGGGATGTACGGCAGTGGAAACCGTTTCGCTGGTCGTGTGTCTATATTCAACGCCCTCCACATCTCCCAAATGGTCGCTCTGCGCGCCGGTAACATGCTGTACTGTAGACTGTACAAGTTCTTGCGGTTGATGGGTGGTACGAACATGCCCGTCAGTAAACAGAAAAGGACTTTGGGCGACAAGTAGTGTTTTCGGATGCGATTCGCCATCTGGAAGTACTGGTTGAACATTATTCGAAAGGTCAGAGGAATCGACTGTATAGGGAGTTAGCGACGACGTTTGATACTTGAAGAGCAGGCGAATTCACTGACCTTGAGATAAATCACCGAGGTAGGGGGTGGTCCATCAGCGCTGTTCGTAGCATCGTGTCTATAATCGTGGGTATCTCTAAGTTCAAACCGAATGCCGCCTGGAAGCCTCCTAGGGTCTTTGATCCTCAACATAAGCGCAAACAGCGGGAAATGATTCAGGCAAGAAAGAAGCGTATCGAATCCAGCCTTCAGAGAAATGATGGCCATCCTAGCAATGGCAAAGTTGAGGTAGAAGACTCCGACTGTCGGCAGAAGAAAGAAGAGCAATGTGAAAAGGATGGTACCGACAAGGAGCTGGTCCAAGTCGTAATCGCAAGAGTCGATACGGTTGCGAAGAACGTTGTGCTTCTTGCCTCGGAAGAGATGGAACAGCGATTGCAGAATTGTCAGTTGCCAGTGATATATCCGCCCGGACGCCAGGTAGAACGAGTAGATGTGAATAGTCAATGTGGATAGCATGTCGGAGAACATGGCGATGGGCATGCTTGCTCCGGCGAAGGAAGAGAAACCTATAAACCACACCAACTTCGGTAGTGCTGGAGTCAAAGTGTCAATGCAACCTGTTGCTGTTAGCATATTTTCTTGCATAATCCAACTGAACAGCACTTACTAGACCAGTAGTCGATGACCCACAAGAACAGATCCCCTAAGAAGATCGCCAGCTCGCTATTGAGCTTCAGACCAGCAGGCCAGCCCATTAGCCACTCAATGCTACTCTGCAGTGCATCATCTGTGTAGCTTCGGAGCAGATCACCAATCTGCGCTGCTACCCAGTCGGCGTTTTCAATGATATATGATCCAAGAGCAATACCAATGATCACGTCGTTGGCGACGAGCCATAAGCTATTGTAGAATCGAATATAGTCGGGGTGACTCGTTGTGACACTAGCCCAGTTATTCTTGCGTTGCCGCAGCGTCATATACTGCATAGGCCAGTAGCAGAACTGCTGAAGACGTATTTCAACTTGCTGCGCTGTGGCTGATATGTCTTTCAACGCTGCGTAGCCAGGCTTGGCTCGGAACTCAAGCAACAAGAGCAACATCTCTGCCATGATCCGATGGCCCATGAGGACGAGAATGAAGGCTTTGCGTAGGATGGGAAAGAGGTACAATGTGAACCAGGTCCACAGTTGCAAGATGACATAGTTCCTCATGGTAGATGCTGTCTCGACAACCCGCTCCGAAACACTAAGACTGCGTCGGGGTCTTGTTCCCAATCGTCCCACATTCTTCTGCAGCGTCTTTTCAAGCTCCCAAGACCAATTGACCTGGTTGATTATCTTGGGCAGAGCTTTATCGCGAGCAGAGGGGACTCGCTTGAAAATCGTGTGCTGTTTCAGTTTTTCGACGAGCTTGCGCTTCTCCTCCTTCAACTGTCGCTCGCGACTCTCTTCCTCCCCCTCCGACGCTGCGATATCACCCAACTCCGACCCATCGTGGCCAAGCGCAAGAGCAATGGGATTTAGCGAAACGTATTGCATGCCTTGGGGATGAGGTCGATCGTAGAGGATGAGCTGGACGCTGGCGGCCTTGACGCATGTAATTTTTGGCACTCTGGGGTTCGGCCCCGTTGTCGCGCAAAACCAAGAGGGATCCGCGGCGCTTGAATCGGTCGCATTCGACAGGCCGAGGACATGCATCGAGCTGTGACCGCACATTTCGCTTATTTGGCTGGCCGGGTGAGGCTCGCTGCGGAATAAGGTGCCAGCCTTGAGGTGGAACTCGGTATTCCGTGCCTGGATATGATCAGTATGCAACTCAAGCAGCTTCACCGAGAACCCAACGTACATCAACATCTTCGAGAATAGACACGACGAAGACGTCCAGCATTGAGTTGCGCCACCCCACCACGACGCCAGGTCGATCGGACTTGCGAATGTCCGTCGGCCAGAACACTCTCATCAACCCATCATGCTCTACCATGACAAGCGACTATATCGACCAGGACAGTTTGTTCAGAAGGAACCTCGTCGTCGAAGCTGTTCTCTCGCAGAGATACCCGTTTTAGGTTCTCGCGGGTGCTGGATCCAAGAGTTGTTAGCCATGTTTTAGTGGCGCCGAGCGAGCAATCGAGCGTACCAGATACGATTCTTTTCTGGCTAATAAGACGGTCGGGGCGGAGACGGCGAGGAAGAGAATGGTTAGGGCAGCGAATGCCTTTGTCGCACGCGTCTATACAAGAAAAAGAAAGCAATTAGTCCAAGTCGACCGCCGGAGGAGGGGTGCAGCAGACTCACAACAACTCCGTTTTCCCAAGCGAAAATGGCAAGTTCATAGAGGCGAGTAACAAGATCCCAGCGGGCGGTGATGTAGCCAGCGACGAAGATGCCGAGCGTAAGGATGGAGAAGGGGTGCATAGAAGCGCTATTCCTCGTGGCAGTACATGCCGTCCTCTCTGGTGGCAGTTGTTGGAAGCAGATGTAGAGGACACGCCAAGCCGTCGGGGTGGGTTGCCGGCGGGACAAGAAGACAAGCGAAGCGACGGCCTGCGAAGTTCTTGGCCACGGGTTGGCGAAGGTGCGAGCGAGGGATGCACGTGAAGTATTGAGGCTCTGAGATGTCGCCTCGTCCTACGCCTCTGGCGGTTTTAGTCGCAGAGCTGCCGGGCCGAGCAAGTTCAGATTCCAGAACAATTTGCCAGCTCAGCTCAATGCAAACAGGTTGACTCGATGGGATTGGCTCCCCCTGCATCTGCGAGCTGCGTGCGCGTCGCCTTTAGCATCGACCGCTAAAGCTAAAGCCAAAAGTGGACCGCAAACGTGCATGTCGAGGTCACGTGCAGGCGGCGAGCTTCCGCAGTTGGAGTGATGATGACGATGGTTGAGAGCAGAATGGGGCGTCATGATGTGGAGGAGAATTGGGAACGGTCAGGCCAGAAACGCTGCCGCAGACGAACTATGAGTTGTTGTGTGATGCGTGGAGAGTAGCGAGTATTTATGGCACCAAACGAAGCTGAGACTCTAACCCCCGATATCCGAAGCCATCGAGTAATAACCACCAATTCTTTGGGTTCCCGGAACGCCATGCTCACTCATGTATGACATATCATTATTCTGGAGAAAATATTAGCAACTCCCTGTTTGTGGAGAGAATGAAGAGGCCACAGACTTTTCGACCCTAGGTGCTTCAAATCATTCTCCTTGTTTTCTTCTCGAGCCTCTTCCACCAGCTTGTCGATACCTCGCTCCTTGAGAACGACCTATGGCAAAGCATTAGCGGCGGTTACACCCAAGAGTCCTAACGAGTCTTACCTTGAGACATTTTTGGTAGTCCTTGAACAGGTCGGCGCATTCTTTGTTATCCTTTTCCTGCCCTCGAAGGTACTCTGCGCTGGTCAGTGTTGGGGCGAAAAGGTTGATAGAACAAGCCTACTTTCACTGTACCACTTCAAGAAGCACGTGTCATATCGCCTTGGCGGGTTAGTCGGAAGCTCCCTGGTAAAGTCGAGTAACTTGAAACTCACTCCTTGACGTCGTTGCACTCTGGAGCAAGTGAGGCTGACATGTTGGGTTGATACTGTCAAACAAATGATGTAGTTGAAGCAGTCAAGATTCTAGCATCGAGTTTCCGGCCGAGGACGCCAGGCCAGCCACTCCACTACTCTAAATCTGACAACAGTGAAGGATTTCCGGATCTTGACCTAGAAACACAACCAATCAAAAATTCAACCGAGAAATTTCATGTATCTCTCAAGATTTGACAGAAAAAAACAGAAGCAAGAGCAAGTCCTGATGTATTCAAGCTGTCCCTTGCTGAGGAATGGAACCCGCGGCTATTGGCCCGGAGTGTTACGAGCCGTGATTGGCCGAAGCTCCTGCCCCGCTAAAGCAGCACCTCCCCAAGCTCGGACGTCACCCGCGTCTCAAACGCGACTGCAAACAAAAGAGAGAGTCGTACCTGCCATGCTCACACTTCTCCTCCATGCGCCATTGCCCATGAAATCACTCTCACTTACAATTCGACAAAGAGAATCCGGGCAACCAATAATCTTATTCAGCCTCAGAAATGGCGCCTTCGGATGACGAGCTCGAGCAGGCGATTCTTGATGCAACTTACCACATCTATCAAGGCCCAGACGACATTACTGTGAACAAGGTCCGCAAGCTGGCAGAGGAAAAGCTGGGGCTCGACGATGGATTTTTCACAAGCGACGAATGGAAGAAGAAGAGCAAGAATCTCATCAAAGAGCGCATAGTAAGTTGTCGCCAACCGCTACCTCATACTCTTCACAATCTTACCCCACATGTAGGATAAACTTGAGGAAGGATGGGTCCCGGACAAGCAACCTGAAGAGACCGAAAAGACTTCAGGCGTAAAACGTAGCTCGCCTGAGGTTGAGTCTCCTGAGCCGAAGCCAAAGCGCCAGAAGCGTGGCCCTAAACCAGCACCAAAGAAGGCTGCACCCAAGAAGCCTGCGCCCAAGAAACCCGCCAAGAAGGACGACTCGGAACTTAGTGAGTTGACCGAGCTAAGCGAATTGAGTGAGGAGGAGAAGCCCCAGAAGAAGACTAAGAAGCGGGCGACACCATCCCGCAAGTCCAAAGCGGCTGTCTCTGATGATGAAGAGGAGGAAGATGCCGCCATTGACTCTGAGAGCGGAGCACCGGCCGCAGATGATGATAACGACGAGGAGAAGATACAAAATGGCGAAGCAGACGCGGAGGAGAAAGCCACCTCTGACAAGGAAGACACACCTAAAGATGATGAGAAGCCAACAATTGCGAAGGAAGATGGCGAGGACCAGCCAGCAGTTGATGAGGAAGAAGAGTACTCAGATGTCATCGATGAGCCAGTGAAGCCTAAGCGAAAGAAGAAGGACAAGAAAGAACCCTCAAGCAAGCCTGCCAAGGTCACCAAGGCCGCCAACAAAAAGAGCTCTACAACCGATGACCCCGACACCGAGGAGATCAAGAAGCTCCAGTCTTATCTCACAAAATGTGGCGTCCGGAAGCTCTGGCACAATGAGTTGAAGATGCATGGAGACGACACCAAAGCCAAGATCCGGCACCTTAGGAAGATGCTTGCCGATGCGGGTATGACGGGCCGCTTCTCCGAAGCCAAGGCGCGCGAGATCAAGGAGAGGCGTGAGCTCATGGCTGAAGCCGAGGCTGCGCAGGAGATGAATGCCCTCTGGGGTGTGGCAAGCAGAGGCCGAGCGAGCCGTAGCAAGAGCAAGAGCGCGAAGGTTGTGGAGAGTGAGGACAGCGGTGCCGGTGAGGATGATAATGCTGAAGATGAAGAGGAGGAGACATATGCTGCCAGGCGAAAGAGAGTGAGGGCCGATCTGGCATTCTTGGGAGATGACAGCGATTCCGAGTGAGATGCGCTTTTTGGGAGCATTCGTGCCACTCTTCGGCGTTGATGGGCATAATCGATGGACTCGTAGGCCAACGGGTTCGACGTTCAGGGGCGATGGGATGTATCATGACTTTTGTACACTACAATATGCAGGAAAACAGGATGGCATTATGGTTTTGTTTCCTTTTTTCTCTTTCACAATAACTAGGTAGGCGTTATAAATAGTCCTTATCCAAGATTTGATTTTAAAAGGATATCCAAGTTTAGTCCGCCCACGCCTTGTACACGATTCTAGCTCCATAGGTATCACCCTTCTTGAGCAGGACCATGTTCTTCCACTCGGGTACATTGCCCGCGTTCACATAACGTCCTGGCTCACAGCAGAAGCCCGCGCGGGGACCTCGTGCGGGCTGACCGTCGACGGCGGGCACGTCAATGCCACCGCCGGTGTAGACCTGGAAAGTGGGCTCGGTGCTCAGCACCTCGAGGTTGATGCCAGAGCCTGCATGGTGAGCCTTGAGGTCAAGCGTCAGGGGCTCCTTGCGGGTGTCGAGGGGCACCGAGGCAGGCTCCGTGTTGACGACGAAGCAGTGGTCGATGCTGGGGTCCTTGGGGCCCAGGGTGAAGGTCTCGTTGGCGGTGATGCCGGGGTAGGGCTCAATCTGGCCGGTGGGGATAAGACCATCATCGACAGCCAGGTAGTTGGCGGTCGGGAGAGTGATGGAGGTGTCGGCGATGGTCTCCTTGCCGCTGAGGTTGAAGTAGGAGTGGTTGGTCATGTTGATGATGGTCTCGTCGGCGCCGCCAACGAGCTTGGCCTCGTACTCCATAGCCAGGACGATGACCTCTTTGCCATCGACCTGCTGCGTGCCCGTCGTGTAAACGACGGCAACCTCGACAGTTCCGGGGTATCCCTCATCGCCATCCTCACTGGTCAGGGTGAAAGCAACGCTCTCGCCACCCTGAAGACCCTCAACACCGGGGATCTCGCGGGTGCCAACAGGCTTGGGGCCGTCCCAGAGGCGGTGGCTCCAGCCAACGTTGCCGCCGTGAAGGTGGTTGGGGGCATTGTTGGCGGCGAGGGGATACTCCTTGCCGTTGAGGCTGTCGATGCGAGCGCCCTTGATACGGTTGGCGACGCGGCCGACTGTCACGCCAAAGTAGGGCGAGTTGTGCTTCTTGTAGTCTTCGAGCGTAGGGAAACTCTGGACGATGTTGACACCCTTGATGACCAGGGACTGGATGACAGCGCCAAAGGGCACGAAAGAGATGGGAGCATCGGCCATGGTTGAATGATCTCACTTGAGGCGGGGTTGTGGTTGGTGATGGTGGGTTGATATGAGGAGATGACGAGGGGATGGTCTAGTGTATTTATATCCTGTTCCCTCACAAGATTGTTAAGACAAAAACAGTCAAAAATGATGAGAGAAATGGGGATCTCCCGGTAAGTCTGAGATGCGGTGAGGTTTAAAACCACTCGGTCTGCGACATATGACGGGTATAGTGAGTGAGCAGTGAGAGAGGTGGTGGTGGTACTGCAGTTGTCGACAGCTTCAGTGGGCGGGGGGATAAATGCGAGAAACTGGGGGACCCATCATGACTTCTATTCAGGCTAAACTGCCAATGGGGACTTGATCCGTGGGGTGAGGGAGCCATTCTTTGCATGGGAAACCCCGTGTCAGTACGAGTTGTTACGTATCTCAGTAAACAGCTTCTACTTGCCTGGCGAGCCATGTATTGTTGCCTTGTTGAGGACATGGCATGATGTCTCACAACGCACAGCTTTCGCCCGAGTTGTTGTGGTGCGGGGTGATTTTCGTCATGGCTTCTACAGCTTTTTCTCCATGTGAGTGGCGCGGTTGCAATGGAAAGCTCGGCGCGACTTGAGAGAGCTGCTTTACGGCACAACGGGCGTATTTTGACGAGACGTCGAGCTTCTGTAGTGTGCGGCATGTTCTCGGCGTGATTGGAGCGAGTAACAGCAGCTGAAAGTCTCGCCAAAGATGGTATGGCAGCCAGCGCATCATGAATGACGGAGCTAGATAGGCCCACGCGGGTTCCACAAGGATACGGATATCTCGTTGGTTAATGGCGTTGTATCTGTGTGAGCAAACACTTGAAACTCGACTCGACCAACATACTGGAAACACAGCGGGGCGAGCTGGAACCATCTCGCATGAACGGGTGAGCAGGTGAGCTTCTCACTTATAGAGTGGTCTTTTGACATGGCGCAGCCAAGTCGCCCTTCAATTATAATAAGTTATCATCTTACAACGCCGCTAAAATGCATGTCGACAGAGGTGGTATCTCAACGTTCTTCATAAAACACGAAAGCAATAATATCCCTTTTTCTTTTCCCTTTGGCCCTGAAGTTTACCATTCCAGGCGGTCGTCGCACACCAGCTTGACATCGAACCGCTCATCGCCCTTCCACACCTTACTACCGGAGTTGCACCCGGCCACGATTGTTCGCAGGTCGCTGATCATTCCGCCGGGACCGCTGGCGAACACGGTCGTGGGACCTCGGATGGTGTTGCTCACAAAGTCGTTGACGAGCTTGGGGAGGTTAGGATGTCGGTCTTCATCGACAGTACCGTGGCCGATCTTGGCAACGGGAACCTCAGTACCGCAGTCGCAGCTCTCGTCAATGTCAGAGGATGATGATGAGCCAACCTGCCTGGTGCCTTCGGTAGTGTCCTTGTCGTCCTTCTCTCGAGGCAGGGGTCCGCTGCCGGCGTCTCGTGTAGCGTACACTCGGATCTTGAGGTTTAGGGCCTTCCGGGCTTGCTGCAGGAGCTCCATCTCCTCGTGGACCCATTCGGCGTCGGTGGCATGACGGATGGCCCAGATGAGCTCAATCTTTCGGTCTCGGGCAATGGGTGATCGTGCAAGTTCGAGAAGCACGGGAAGCACGTATGCGATACCGGTACCACCGGCGACACACACAATGTTGGTATCATATGCAACGTCGTCCATGGTGATCTCGCCATAAGCGCCAGTGAGGATCACGGGTGTGGTTGCCTTCTCAGAGTTCTCCAGCTTCTTCACTGCCAATTCGGCCACCTTCTTGGTCTCGCCCTTCTTGGCACGCATAATGTACGAGTGCTTCACAACGCCCTTCTCAGCGAAAGGAGCGTTCAAGGGGGTGAATGGGTGGGACTGCCAGATGCTGCTCTCGGTGAAGCAGAGGTAATAGTGCTGGCCGACCTGCCACGGGTCCTGGCTGTTCTCAAAGTCGAGTCGTAGAATGTCGCCGTGCTCGGGGTCGGGGAACCGGGTGATGACGGCCTGGGCAGGCTGGAAGCCCATGTTTCCTGAGGGGAGGTGGTGATAGTGCAGATAGGCGGATCGAAGAAGTCGGAAACCACGATCGACGAACCAGAACAGGAGGGAAGGGAGCAGAAAGCACTTGAGCTGCTTCCAGTGACCCCAGCAGGCGCCAATGTAGACCATGGCGAGAACGTAGTGAGACTTGCGGAAGAACTCGTAGCCAGTCAAGCGAATGCCCCAGGGCGTGCTGCCAAGGACTAGCAGGGTGAGCAGGATCATGGCCACGATGCCCCAAATCATATAGGTCTGGGTAATCCACTCGAGACCAACTGTAGGCTGAGGCTGATATAGCCGAATCTCAACAATGCACCAAGCGATGGTGTGGAGGCCACTCTGGATAAAGATGACATAACCTAACCACCGATGGAGGAAGTTGAAGCTCTGGTAAGGGACTCCGGTAATGAGAGAGAGGATTGACTCTCTGCTAGACAAGAGGACAGAAAGGGGAGTTAGGGCATACGCCAGAACTCCAATACGGTCAGACCAGGGGCCGAGAGTGGTGCGAGTGTTGTAGACTCCGGGCATGTCCTTCACGGGAGTGACCCATTTACGGTAGGTGAGGCCTGCAAAGCTCCAAATGGTAAGGTAGCCGACAAGAGAGAGCATGATGGCGACTTGGAGGCGAGTAGTGCGGCCAAATATGACACGGACGGCATCCGGGAGAAAGTACCGGCGGGTTATGGAGCTGATACTGCGGCGGACCTTAGAGAGACCGGCCTTGGGGCTGAGGTCCGGAGTCGTCAGCGGACCCGAGGGTCGGCCGAGATGCCGGACGATGCCCCAGATGAAGAAGATGGCGAGGAGGGTGGCCCAGAGGATGCCCGAGTAGAGCATGCTCACATCGTGGCCCCAGTAGACGAGATCGAGATACTCGCAAGAGCCCTTGTCGTTGGTGCAAGGGACGGCGCGGTCTGCGTATCCCCAGTGAGGCTCGAGGGACGTGGCCTCACTCATGTTCTGGATGTGGCGAGCATCCAGCCCGTGGAGAGTCGCCATGGTGAAGGAGGGTGCTGGTGATGCTTTGTCTCGAGGGGGAGATGATCAAGAACTAAAGAGGTCGAGACACTTGGACGGTAGGAGGATCAACGCTCAACTCCCAACCCAGGGCGCAGTGGTGCAACAGAGCCGCGAGGTTCAAGACGGATTGACAGTAACGGGACGAGCAAAACGGAAAAGGACGTGATGCCATAGAAATAAGAATCGAACCGTCGGCCGCGTCCCCACCCGCGGAGCCAGGTTGGCGGGATGGAACAGACGGACTGCGGCCATTATTACTGGAGCATTGCTAATAGAGAGCACGTTTTGGAGTCTTGAGGTTGAGTATCGCCCGGGATTGAGAGTGCCCCAAACCCTAGAGCGCGGCAGCCAGGCCAGATCGGGTATGAGTCTCCTGCTTATTTGCTCAAACGTGTGCCGGAGGATTCGTCAGGCTGGCCCTGATGAGGCAATGGCACCCTGATGGGAGAAAACGACGCTCCGACAAGGTCTAAAGAGGCGAACTGTTGGTGATGTTCGGGGCCGAGTCAGGGTCAGGACTCGAGTTGAGCAGGAATGAGCACGTTTTCCCGGGGTCTGCTAGTGGGGCCGCCCGAGCTCCGGTCCATCCTTCTCCACCGGCTCCGCACCATCGAGCATCACCTCCGCCTTTCTCACCCTTGGGCTGCTCTTTATGTGAGCACTTTATAGCTACTATCTTGGCCTTGATGTGATCACGGCATGGTTCCTTTAATAATACCTGCTCTGCCGGCTGTGTGAGCCCTTGATCTGGAAAACATCATAACCCTAAACTCTTCTCCATCCCTCCCCCATCCTTTCCCTTTGGGTTTGTTTCAAAAGTCTTGGAACCAACTCAATTGTTCTCAGTGGACACTTAAATTGCTGGATTATCGCCCTAGTCCGTCCGCTTACCCCACCTCTCCGATACGGCAAGTTGTCAGACAACATTGTCTCTTAAAATCTTCCGACGTATAAACACTCAGGCCCACGGTCACACGCGCGGGTCGCCTAGCTCAACTTATATCCGCTTACTGCTGTTTGAGGAACTCGGTTTCGCCTCCGCCATTTCCTCATTTTAGTTCACAGTTTGTTGCCTGCTTCACATCTCAGCCGCGGACGCGCGGACAATTATCCAAAATGAGCCACGATATGGGTGACATGAGCAGCGGTGGTGCCGACTGCAAGGTGGAGGTAAGAAGCTTTGAGAGTTGAAGCAATAGACACTGAGCTAAACAATTCACCCTAGATGCTTTGGAATTGGAACACCATCGACGCATGCTTCCTCGCCTCGTCATGGCAGATCCAGAACCAGGGCATGATGGCCGCCACCTGCATCGGAGTCATCCTCCTGGTCGTCCTTGTCGAGTTCTTCCGTCGCATGGGCAAGGAGTATGATGCCCTTCTCCAGCGCCAGTTCCAGCGTCAAGCGACAACTCACGGTGTCGCCATGGCCGCCGCGGGCTGCACAGGCGCCGTCATGCCCACGCGTCAGACGCTCACTTACCGCGCGTCGCCTCTTCAGCAGCTGATCCGCTCCATCATTCACGCCATCACATTTGCCGGCGCCTACATCATCATGTTGCTGGCCATGTACTTCAACGGCTATGTCATCATCAGCATCTTTGTTGGCAGCGGCCTGGGCAAGTTTTTCTGCGACTGGTTGGTGGTCAAGATTGATATTGACGGCTTCGCTGGTGAGGAGGGTGAGAACAAGCCCAAGGGGATTGAGGAGACGACAGTTTGCTGCGGTTAAGTCTTGCCGTGGTTGGGCTATGGGAGGACAAATGAACATAATTGGAATAACTGGGGTGTCCCTCTCTTCTACCGCATTAGACGACTGATTTGCTTTGGCGATACCCGTGGGAAAGATGCGATTTTAAAACTACAAATAGCGCTGGAGGAGTACACATGCTTTTTGAAGCCCTCAGTCATATGAAAAGAAACGACCATTAAACTAAACCTTGGCCCAGACGGACACGAGTTGATAGCTCTGGAAAAGAACCCGTAGTATCTACGGATGAGATGTTCTAACCTTGCAATATGTGATGTGATAGGTCATCATTCAGGGGAGAGGCTACAACTGTAGTATTCAAACGCCCGACAGGGAGGCCCACGCATGGGATTCCGATCGGAACTCGGATGACGGGTCCCCAGGTTTTAGAGCTGTAATTATCACTCCTTCTCTTCTTGAGCACATTCCCAGCTGACGGGTACCGAATAAAGAAAGTATACGTGCTTTGGTCAACTACTCAAACCCACCTTGGTATGCATGCTCAAAACCGCCCGCCCCCGCGAACCTTGGTGGTGGCGCATTTTGGCCAGGATCCCGATCTGAGACCAAGAGTCGTCATTATTCTAGAATCTCTAATAGATTTGAGGTAATTGTGATTGGGAAGTCCACGCGGCATGCAACAACCCTTGATGCAGTAGCTCGTCAAGGATCTGGATACTAGACTAGAGGGCCATGTGGCCGGTATTTATTGTACGTCTGTTGCAGGGAGGACCCAATAGAAATAACTTGCTCATATCCCGCTCATGGATCAAGAAATCTTGGTGGAAAAATTCTCATGTGAAAGAAGGGATACATGGCATCTTTGGCTTCCATGATAACCAAGATCTTGCCACCATCAGGAGCGAGTTGGTCGAAATAGCCAAGGGGGCGCATGAGACGGGCCGTCATCCATCTCTGATTAGATAGGAGATCGAACGTTGCTCGTCCAAGTCGGGGCGGCCTGAGACGACAGTGGTGGTTCATTTCGCCCTCAGGAGCACACCCTAATAAATACATGCTCAATCGCGCTCCAACAACCTTATGACCTGAGGTGATTTGTTTCGACGCGGCCCTTGTCGCCGTCAGATAGACCACGCCATAGATCAATCCACCACCTCCAACACCCATACCTATCGTCTTCACATGGATCCAAACGCTGCTCGTGAAGGGCTCATAAATCTTGCCCATTTGCTCCCTCAATCCATCCACGACATTTCTGAAGATTTGAATCACACGCAGCAGTCTACCAAAATGTCTTCCTACTCTAGCCTCTCCAGCTTCTCCAGCTCCATCCCGAGCTCCATCTCATCAGGATCAGCTTCCAGCTCTCCTTCACTATCCTTCCGGCACCATGTCTCCAGCCACCACGACGATGGCGAAAGAATGGGGGATGAGATGCACATCATCCAGACGTGGTTCTCTGTGCTGAATGACGACGAGAGATCATCCGCCCTCACATCCATTGCAGAGCTACCTTCTCTGCGCGAGATTGAGCCCATGATCCAGGCGCTCAAGGAACGAAAGCGAGAGCTGTGGCGACGACAAGAGGAACTCGTCATCCAGCCGGCAACGAAGCCCAAGTGGCCTATGCCCGCGTTCCCCCACAGCTCCCAGGATCCCAGATGGGTGGCCAAATGGCTCCGGGCGTTGAGGCTGCACAAATACGAAAAATGCCTGACTGGACTGTCCCCAGCACAGGTCTCCCGTCTAAGTGATGAGGACCTGCAACAACTGGGTGTTGACACTGTCGGTGCGAGGACCAAGCTGCTTCGAGTGAGTATTTCCAAGATGGTATCTAGCAAACTTCATGTTTTGTCTGACAGTTTTCAGGCTATTCAGACCGGATGAACTTGTTGAAAAGGATTACTAGTTTACCCGCGAGACGGGCTTGTTCACAACGATCACCTCAACACGACAGCGTCCTCGAGAGCGAGGACACCTGCTGCCTCTTGAGAACAACAGACTGTTCCTTTAATGAAAGGGGCAGCGAGGAAAGCATAGGGCCGAAAAAGATCCCATCGTCAGGATCAACATGCGAAAGCCGAGGGTGAAGTCGATGGATGGTGGGCTGAGGTCTCGCGGTGGTGGTGTTGATGTGGCTTGACACGGGGAAACAATGGCGTTGGGTCTGGGCGGAATCAATGAGCTACACCACATCCGGCATTTAATAGCCGTCAACAGCCCTGATCGAGGCTGTTCCAATTTTATATACCTTGTCTCCTACCAGAGTTGGCCGTGAGTATCTGAAACGCGACCATGAGGCGGCAGATCTACGATGAGAAATGCTTGCTCACCATGAGGGAGATCGAGCTGAAGCTGAAGCCGAATGTGACGTGACTCTGAGTGGCCGCCCTGTCCTGTGGGTCCAAAAATACAGGACTCTTACTACGGCTTTGACTCTTAAATGACTAGTGTTAGGTTAAGGGCTTGATAATATTATCATAAAAGAAGCTTAACCCTTAGATACTATATGGTATTAATCCTTTATGAAATATGCCTAAGTTTAGCCCTACTATGGTATGAGGATTTATCCTATTATTCCCGTGTTTTCTCGGACCCCCGAGCCATTGTGGATGCGTGAATCACGAGGCCCCCCTCACCGGCCAAGGCGCTATAGCTGTAGCACCTGAGGCAATCTCACCAAGATCGGTACCTTTTCTTCAGCACAATGACCACTTTCGCCCTCTCGCACTTCCTCTTTTAGTTTAAGCCGCCTTGCAGAGAAGTGACAGCCGGGTGGTGCATGCGCAGCCCGGGCTACCAACGTGCCAACTGGAACCAACAGCAACAGCTCAGCGGACCCTCGTCTAATAAAGCAACTGAAGGCGCGCGGCCCTAGTCGGCTGTCGCACTCTGGAGCCTTTCAACTCTCAAACAAGCGACCGACAATGCAATAATGGCAGCCGCGTCACCCAAGATCACCAGCACCCCGAAGCGCAAACGCGGCGAGGAGCTATGGCTATCGCCCATCCAGTTCTCCTTTGACCTCGACCCAGCATCCTCGTCTTCTTCAGCAGCAAATCCCGAGGACGGCAGCAATAGCCCACGATCAAGGGTCGCCCACAAGTTCCGTGGTCTCGCTCTGGAAAGTGGGGGCGGGGCAGCCAGCACCGACGACAGCGATGCTCGAGAATCGTTGAGGAAGCGCCAGAGGCCCGACGAGCTGATGAGAGATGTGCCGCCGACTGTCCAAGAAGTCGTCGACCTGGATGGCAAGTCTGTGTTACCGACCGACGAGTTACCGCTAGATGGTTCACGCGAGGTCCCACGGGACAAAGCGGCGGGGGAGCTGGACGAGCAACGTAAGCTGGCCGAAGCACCAAAGCCGATAGATGGCGGCTTGCATCGTGCATATCCGTCTATCAACCGTCTGTCCGAATCGAAATCCAGAGTCAAGAAGAGAACCGGATCACCGCCGTTGCGCATGAAACGGCCATCTCGTCGGCCCTTTGACAATGCAGACGAGGCGGAAATGGAAATCGTCGATCCCGTCAGAGCCGCACTGACGTGGCATGAGGACGAGATCACCATCTACGACCCCGAGGACGAGGATGACGACGGCACCGGAATCAACGGCATCGGGTTCAAGCCCACACCTGCACTAGCACAGGCTCGTACTATGAAGCGGAGGCAGCAGATGGCCGATTATCGTAAACGGGAAGAGAGCGAGGCACGAGCCCGCCGCAACCAACGACGACGCCGCGGAGGACCAGGAATCACCATTGGGCCAGAGGAGAAGTCTCCGTCGAGAAAAGTCAGATTCATGGACGCGGATGCTCAGAACATTGCTATTACGACAGGATAACGACAACACGTCTCATATTGGAACGGTCTGGGACGGAGGGCTTCCTGACACTTGTTTGGGGCTACGCTGGCGTTTGCTATTTCATCACATTGCTGATAACGGATTTGCGGCAAGCTGCTTTTTTTTTTTGGTCGATGGCACGTTTTCACGAGTTTGATGGTTCATGGGACTGAATGGGAGAATGGATGATACATCATGATGGCTTCAGCAGTCCGCTTTATACCCTGGTCTCTTCACAGACCCTCTAGGCATCACGTCAGGTATCTAATTCACTTATTGCACTGCTTTGCTCTTGATTGGTTTCTTTTTCTTTTGGATCTTTCTTCTACAGGTGAGGTTATCTACCCTTAGACCGTCCTTAGACCGTGGTTAGACCACATGGACGTAGTATATACTTTTACACAATGGTTACATGGCGACTGGGCGCCGATCCAATCTTCACCAAAACTTGTACCAAGGTCTCTCTGCCGCCGCCTTCTCTGCTGCCAGTCTCGCGTGTTCCTGTCTTGCATCCGCTATCTTCTTTGCCTGCTCCCTCCGGTTCTCCGTAACCACCTCGATGTGTCGCTTCATTTGTCGGCGCTCTTCGCGGCGGAGGTACTGGCACCACTCATATGATGCCATGCTTCCGAGTACAAAAACACCGACGGCCCAGTTTGCAGCGCTCGTGGCGCTTCCTAGACATTGTTTAGGATTTTGCTGTGGACCGGGAGATGGGTGACGGTCGACTCACCTCGGAGGACAAATCTCAAGCCTCCAATTCCAGCACCCGAGGCAATTCCTGTCAAAAAGCCTTGTCTCGCACAGGGCGTATTTGCAACGTTGGCGAAATCGTCCTTCTTGATCATGGATACGGCTTCCGAGATGGTCGGCCGCGAATTCGTGTTTGTCGTCGCTCCATTCTCGCCGTTCGCTGTGGTTTCGCTCTGCTCTATGGGTTTCGACCAGACATGCAGCGTCTTGTCTCCGGACCTCGGCTGCCCATCCTGGGGATTTGAAGCCATTTCTGGCTACCTGCGCGGCGCAATGGGTGTCATGAATTGGGCACAGCCAAACGTTCCACACTTCTCCAAATGCACATGGGTCGACCGATGACGCCCTCACAAAAGGGCTTGCAGCCCATGTCGTGCCTGGTCCGTGCGTCAACGTTGCTCCGTCGCCAGAATCCATTAAACTTTGGTGGGGCTCTTCCGTGTCGCGCAGGACGCGTTCCGACGCGTCTCACGCCTTCCCTCGCCCAATCTACCAATCTGGATCCAGACTTTTGGAACGCCCTGCTCTTCCTCTCCTCCTCCTCTGCTAGTTTCCTCCACTTCCACAGACCAGCATTGTTGACTTTTCCACCCATCATTCACTTCAACTGCCTATTTCTCTACGTGTTTTTTAATCTTTGGTCTCGTGGAAACTTCGTCTCTTCTTCATGACCCTTATTGACTTGCTCACAACCTGCCCGGCTTGCTAATCCAATCTCTCGTCTCCAGGGGAGTCTCCCCTAGGATCTCCAGATGCCCAACACAAGCCTCCGTCGCCCTCAAAAGGGCTTCCGCCGGGGAGGCAAGGTTGCTTACCATGGCTCGCGAACCCGAACATTTGCGGCCTCTTCCAGAAACGAGGCCACCTCGGCTGATGAGAAATGGGAGAGGAACCGGTTAGCACACAGCATCGACGAGAACATGGGCTTCGCGCGTTACGAGAGCGGCAAGAAGAGGGAAGGCTGGCTAGTCAACATTCAGCCTACGTCAATCGAGGACGAGCGGATACCCGGCGGTCGAGCAGCCGTCGACTGCTACTTCATCGAAGAAGACGGCTCTACCTTCAAGGCGACAGTCGAATACGACCCTTACTTCCTGATCGCCGTCAAGAAGGGTCATGAGTCTGAGGTGGAAGAATGGGTGAAGAGGGTTCCTGGAGGCGGTGTCGTCAAGACCATCCGTCGCGTTGAGAAAGATGATCTCAACATGCCGAACCACCTGCTTGGCTACCGGAGGACGTTCCTTGAGCTGAGGTTTGCCAACGTCAGCGACCTCATGGCGGCAAGGAAAGAGATCATGCCCATTGCAGAGAAGAACAAGAAGAATATGAATGCCATGGATGCATATGCCGAGGTTGCAACGTGAGAATTCCCCCTATATCCCTTGAGCTAGCGAGCTAACGCGTAACAGGGCTACGAACGGCAACTTTGACCTTTTTGATGATTCACGAGACGACGACCGACACATGAACAATGCATTTGCGGATGCCAGCGACTTCATTGTCGATATACGAGAATATGATGTTCCTTACCATGTACGAGTAATGATAGATTTGGGTGAGTGACCTGTTCTACATCTTGAGCATATTCATTCGACTTCACATGATGTTTGCAAACCAAGTATTTGCTACTTCAGAGCCTGCTTACGCAGGCCATGAGACCACTATTCACCTTTGCCCTGATTTCAAATCACCCGCAACCTTTTTCATCGTGGTATTCCTAATCGAAAAGGAGCTAATGAAAGGTCGCAGATATACGAGTCGGAACATGGTATTTTGTGGAAGCAAAGCATGGCGTAACCAAGATCCTCCCCAACGAAGCGAGATCTCTCCCGGCAGACCCTGTTGTGATGGCTTATGATATCGAAACGTCAAAACTCCCTCTCAAATTCCCTGATGCCGCCATTGATCAAATCATTATGATTTCTTACATGATCGACGGCCAAGGGTTCCTAATCACGAACCGACAAATTCTCTCCGAAGACATTGGCGACTTTGACTACACTCCCAAACCCGAATACCCAGGTCCTTTCATGATCTTCAACGAACCTGACGAAAAGGCCCTCATCGAAAGATTCTTTCTTCACATCAAAGAAGCACGACCAACCGTCATCGCCACTTACAACGGTGACTTTTTCGATTGGCCTTTTGTCGAAGCGAGAGCTAGTGTCAACGGCATCGACATGTACCAGGAAATTGGATGGAGGAAGGACAATGACGATCAGTACAAGTGCAACTACAGCGTACATATGGACTGTTTCCACTGGGTCAACCGAGACTCCTATCTTCCTCAGGGTTCCCGTGGCTTGAAAGCCGTCACAGTCGCAAAGCTAGGATACGACCCTGACGAGCTCGACCCCGAGCTGATGACGCCCTATGCCAGTGAACGGCCTCAGACTCTAGCCGAGTATTCCGTTTCAGATGCCGTTGCGACATATTACCTCTATATGAAATACGTCCACCCCTTCATCTTCTCCCTCTGTACCATCTTGCCGCTGAGCGGCGACGAAGTCTTGAGAAAAGGAACGGGTACTCTCTGCGAGATGTTGCTGATGGTGCAAGCATATCAACGAGAGATTGTGCTTCCAAACAAGTACATTACACCGAAAGAAGCTTTCTGGGATGGTCATCTTCTTGACTCGGAAACTTACGTCGGTGGTCACGTCGAGAGTATTGAAGCAGGAGTGTTTCGAGCCGACATTCCCGTCGACTTTGCCGTCGAACCTAGTGCCATTGATGAGCTCCTCGGCGACCTGGACGCTGCTCTGAAATTCGTCATCACGGTGGAAGAAAACAAGTCTTTCGACGACGTGGAAAATTATGAGGAGGTCAAGGCGCAGATCGTTGAGAGACTTGAGAAACTCAAGGAGACACCAAACCGCAACGAAAGACCCCTGATCTACCATCTTGATGTTGCCTCCATGTACCCGAATATCATGACGACAAATCGATTACAGCCTGACTCGATGATTAAGGAATCCGACTGCGCTGCATGCGACTTTAACCGGCCAGGGAAAACTTGTGACAGGAGGTTGCCTTGGGCTTGGAGAGGCGAATACATCCCCGCGAAACGAGATGAGTACAACATGATTCGGCACGCACTCGAGAACGAGAAGTTCCCTGGCAAGCATCCAAACGCCCCGATGCGA
Organism: Fusarium sp. JS1030; assembly: GCA_000966855.1. Classification (NCBI taxonomy): domain Eukaryota; kingdom Fungi; phylum Ascomycota; class Sordariomycetes; order Hypocreales; family Nectriaceae; genus Fusarium; species Fusarium sp. JS1030. The sequence goes on along the minus strand of JWIW01000075.1, from coordinate 280,836 downwards.
ACCTTTGAAGAACTGAGCGCCGACGAGCAAGCCACCCTGGTACGGAAGCGTCTTCAGCTCTACTCGCAAAAGGTTTACCACAAGATCCACGACTCTACGACCATTGTGCGGGAAGCAATCATTTGCCAGCGAGAAAACCCTTTCTATATCAACACCGTACGAGACTTTCGTGATCGTCGATACGATTATAAGGGCAAGGCCAAGGTCTGGAAGGGGAAGACTTCGTCCTTGCAGTCTGCCGGTGCGTCCCAAACCGAAGTTGACGCTGCCAAGAAGATGATTATTCTGTACGACTCGCTGCAACTTGCTCACAAGGTCATTCTGAACTCTTTCTATGGATACGTCATGAGAAAGGGTTCGCGCTGGTATTCCCTCGAAATGGCTGGTGTCACTTGCTTGACCGGTGCTCACATCATCCAAATGGCTCGATCTCTGGTTGAGCGACTTGGGCGACCGCTTGAGCTGGACACTGATGGTATCTGGTGCATGCTTCCCGCCACGTTCCCCGAGAACTTTTCATTCAAGCTTAAGAATGGAAAAAAGCTCAACATCTCATACCCTTGTGTCATGTTGAACCACTTGGTTCACGCCAAGTTCACCAACCATCAGTACCAAACTTTAGTCGACCAGAAAACCTTCAAGTACGAGACACACAGCGATAACTCCATCTTCTTCGAAGTTGACGGTCCTTACAAGGCCATGGTTCTGCCAACATCAAAGGAAGAAGACAAGAACTTGAAGAAGAGATACGCTGTCTTCAACGACGACGGCAGTCTTGCCGAACTGAAGGGTTTCGAGGTGAAGCGTCGAGGTGAGCTGAAACTCATCAAGATCTTCCAGCAGCAAATCTTCAAGTTCTTCCTAGAGGGAACCACACTAGCAGAGTGCTACAACGCAGTCGCCAAGGTTGCCAACCGCTGGCTGGATGTGCTACACAGCAAGGGTACAACACTAGCCGATGAAGAACTGATGGAGCTCATTTCCGAGAATCGAAGCATGTCCAAAACCTTGGAAGAGTACGGATCACAAAAGTCGACGAGTATCACCACCGCCAAGCGCCTGGCAGACTTCCTGGGTGAACAAATGGTGAAGGACAAGGGATTGAACTGCAAGTTCATCATTTGTGCTCGACCCAAGAATGCACCCGTCACCGAGCGAGCCGTCCCCGTCGCGATCTTCTCTGCGGAGGAGTCAGTCAAACGAACGTATCTCAAGAAGTGGTTGAAAGAGGAACCCGCCGACACTGATCCTCGGGCACTGCTCGACTGGGATTACTATCTTGAGCGCCTGGGTTCAGTTATCCAAAAGCTGATCACTATTCCTGCTGCTTTGCAAAAAGTTCGCAACCCAGTTCCTCGTGTGCCGCATCCGGATTGGCTCCAGAGGAGAATCAACATCAAGGACGACAAAATGAAGCAGAAGAAACTCACTGATCTCTTCAAGAAGAGCCCGCTGGAAGACATAACTAATCTCAATGGCGCGCGAATGGAGGATCTAGAAGACTTTGGCAACAAACTCTTAAAACCCAAGGTGGTCAGCTCCGCCGTGGCGGCGTCTCAAGCTGCAACCACTTCTGTGCAAAAGCGCAAGTCTCCAGAGCCCGCAGAGGAGAACACCAATCCTATGGCTGCACTTCCCAAGGTCATGCCCAGCCCTTCGGAGGACTACCCGGCGTTTTTAGAGTATCAGAAGAAGAAATGGAAACTGCAAAAGCAGGCTCGTGTTCGCAGACGACAACTATTCGGTGACCGAAGAGGCCATGCGGTCAACAACCTCCAACAGACCTTCATGAGACAGGCGCATGTCACGTACATGAACACTTGGCAGGTTCTGCATCTCAAGGCGACAGACACGCCCGGTATTGTCACGGCACACGTCCTAATCGATGCCAAGATTCACGCGCTCAAGGTGAACGTCCCCCGTCAAGTCTTTCTCAACCTCAAGAGCAGAGATCTGCCCGACGTTGAGGTAGATGGTTGCGACGTCGAGCAAGTTAACTATACTCTCCCCAATGGTCATCCCTCAAGCCATCTGTTCAAGTTGACGGTGCCGGAAGACATTTACTTCAATGAGAGCGAGAAGTTCTCGCTCCTGTTCAACCATCCCAGTGTGGAGGGCGTATACGAGAAGCAAGTTCCCCTGAATATCCGGGCTGTCTTACGTCTCGGAAACCAATGTACCATTGATGAGACGCAGGAAGCTGTACTTGGAAGGGGACTTGAGCAAGGCTTCGACCTGGCAGGCCTGAAGCGACCTACTAAGCCACGGACATATCTTGAGACATCGCCTTTGGCCTACATCTACATCTCGCACATCACAGCCGGCGAACGCCAGATCTTTGGCATCTTCTCTACCACCAACGATCAAGCACATGTGGTTATCCTGCAGAAGAACAAGGACTCTGGCCAGGACCTTCCAAACATTACCAGAATGTACTCGGAGATGCTCGCCAGGCGAAACGAGGAAGCGGCCGGTACCAACTGGCAGGATTGTTTCCGCTACCAAGAAAAGCTTCAGTTCAAGATCACGCAAGTGACTACACGACGCAAGGCTCACTTGGAGATTGGTGATGTCGTCAAGAAGATGCGCAAGGACGAGCTCCGGCCGCAGATGATGGTCATCCAATCGTCGCAGCGCAAACTGCTTATCCACGATGTGCCAATCCTTGGGGACTTCCCTGTTCTTCCGCTGAAGTATGACGCGGCGGATAGCTCGCTACCACCTCTGGGTTGGCAGTCTGTGATCGCCAAACGACTTGTAGGCCACTACCTCGGTCTCGGATCATGGATCCTACATCTCACTGCACTGGCCCGCTATGGCGATGTACCTCTGTGCAATCTGGAGCGCGATGATCCTCGGTTCCTGATCGACATTGCGTATGCTCGGCGCTTACAGGCTAATGGAGTCGTACTTTGGTGGTCTCCTGGAGCTCGCCCAGATCACGCTGGCTATGAAAAGGACGATCTTCTTGGACCTCTTGACACGGTCAAGATGCCAAGCGTCAATAACCCTGGAACCTTTTCATCCGTCTGTATCGATATTGACGTCCGCAACCTTGCCATCAACACCATCTTGACATCATCTCTCATCAACGAGCTGGAGGGTGCCGACTCGGTCTCTTTCAACCCTGCTGCAGACGATTCCGAGACTCTTGCTTCAGAGAACGCGTTCGCGAACGCCGGCGTTCTCGTGCTTCGCGAAATGGTCAAGGCGTGGTGGGCTGAGGCTTGCCGTGGAAGTACCATGGCTGATGTTCTGGTGCAGCACCTTGTGCGCTGGGTCGAAAACCCTGACTCGTTCATGTACGATCGAGCCCTGCACTACTATGTGCAGATGATGTCTCGCAAGGCTTTCCAGCAGTTGATGGCTGACTTCCGTCGCGTCGGTTCTCAGGTGGTCTTTGCCAACGCCAACCGTCTCATCCTCCAGACCACAAAGGCCGAAGTAGGGAACGCATTCGCGTACAGCCAGTACATCATCAAGTCGATCAAGAGCAAGCCTCTGTTCCACTTCATCGACTTGGAGATCAAGGAGTACTGGGATTACCTAGTTTGGTATAATGAGTTCAACTACGGAGGAAAGGCATGCCAGGAGGTGATAGAGGCAGATGAACAGAACCTTGAGACCATCATGAACTGGCAGCTGGCAACGTTCCTCCCCATACGCCTACAGCCAACATTCCAGGAATGGGTCATCGAGTTCATCCAGCTCATGCATCAACTCAAGCGGCCGCACAATGGGGAACCAGACGCGACACCGCGCCTGACGCAGCTTCCAAGCAAGGGACTGGAAAATCATGAAGGCCAGATCATCTTGGGCAAAGCATTCGAGAAGCCTCTCAAGAAGGATATCGTTGGCCTCATCAACAAACAGAAGCGAGAGCTGCTCCATCCGGAGCTCGCTGAGGACTATTCATTCCCTAAACTCCCTGGCTCACATTTGTCTCCACGCAACCCCATCCTCGAGCTTGTCAAGTCGCTCATGCAAGTTCTCTCACTTGACAAAAACATCACTCTCGAGGCTCGTCTTCTTCGGAAGGAGCTGCTGGCGCTGTTCGAGGTGCGCGAGTTTTCCAAGGACGGCACCTTTGCCAACCCATCTGAGAGCCTACGTCTGCTACAGGTGTCTTGTGACAGTTGTACCATGACACGAGACCTTGATTTGTGTAGGGACGAAGACCTCTTCGGCGAAGGTGCCGCGTGGCGATGCGGCTTCTGCGGCACCGAGTTCGATCGTGTGGCTATTGAGGAGCGACTGCTGAGCACGGTGGAGAGCTGGGTCGTTGAGTGGTCGACCCAAGACCTCAAGTGTGTCCGTTGCGGCGCGTTGAGGTTGAATGACTTTATGGAGCACTGCACATGCAGTGGCGAATGGAAGGAGGTAGTGTCGAGACAAGATGTCAACAAGAAGCTCGGAGTTATGAGGAGGGTGGCCAAGTTTTACGGGCTCAGGATGCTCAGCGACGTGGTTGAGGGTTTATACCAGGGTCTGTAATAGGAGTCCAGGGGCAAGGCATGGATTATGGAGTTTGAGCTGGCATCAAAGGCATCATGATCATATCAAGGTATATTCACACGTAATAGAGTCAACAATTTTTTGACCCCAGAGGCCCCTAGACCAGAGCCACCGTTTCCAACTTCTCAGGATCCCACTTGGGGGCCGTTTCGAGGAAACAGTCCCCTACAAGCTGGAAGGCGAGGTTCCCAAGGTACTGTGGGGTCGTGTCTCGGCGAAGGATGTAAGGACATAGTCCACCACTGAGGATAGCTATCCGATCGCCATCTTGGGCTTGCGGTGGTCCCAGGGCGAATGTGCCATCTCGTGTCATGATGATGCAGTTTCCCGGCGCTGTCTGTAGGGCTGTACGACGCACCTGGATAATCCGAGGATCCTTCCAAGCGTCCTTCGGAGGCAGAGGGGGTTTAGCCTCGGCTTGCCTCTCACAGTCTGTACAAGGCTCCATCTCATCTCGACAGATGGAACACAAACTTCTCAACTCGAGCAAAGCCTTTTGTTGGCAGCAATCTTTCCAGTATGTTGAACTCTCGAGTCGTTCGTCAGAAGGCAGGCGCGTGAGGAGATGGACGAGTATAGCCAAGTCAGGTTCATCGTAGTCCTCAATTCGACGAGCATCACCACTCTTTTCCAGCACTGCACCAAAACAAAGCACCCGCCCGATACGCTCTACATGGTGAAGGTACTCGTATTTCCAATCATCGGGGAATATTTTGTAGTGGGTAGCCTTGATCCCCTTCAGGATGTCGAACAGATTCCTCAAATCTGGAGCGATTGGCTCGGACACATAGCGGACCGTGGAGCAGTAATGAGACGGCAGCTTGAGGCAGTTCTCAACCTTTGTGAAATCCCGGATGTCCGGTCGATGATATTCGTACTGGATTCGGCGAGCTTCGGTGTTCTCCCAATCCAGGAAGAAATGGACGCTGTTGATAGTGGCATCACGAGCAGATAAGTTGCCATGTTCAAACGGATCGTTGTATTTACACTTGGCCCCTTGAAGTTTTCTCCATAATGAGGAACCCGAGTGCTTGGCAAGATCACGGTAGTACTGAGGTGGATCTAGAGAAGTCGTTCCGGATGTCTCCGCAGACACGGCCAAGAAGGATAGGTCTGAGGCGTTGTGGCAGAGGCGTATCTTCCATGCCACGCTCCCAGAGTCTGGGGTTATGAATCCATCTGTCCAGTTTGGCACCCACGAAGGAAGATTGTCTCGTGATTTGGCGACGAGGTCGGCTGATGTTACCCAGAATAATCCAGTTTCTTGCATGATTTGGACAGCAACTCGACTGAACAGTTCGGCAACAGTGGTAGCATAGTCGGTCTTGAGCTTGTGATCCGATCCAAAATCAAGATTCTTGAGCAGCTGGGACAGTGCATAGATCTTGTCTCTGGGCTCAGAGGAGTGTCGATGACGAAAGGTCCTTAACAACCACAGGAGAGGGCTCCCCAGAGACCGTTGGAAATAATCCAAGTCACCCATCTCGCAAATAGACTCGTACTGCTGCAGACGTCTGAGCTCAGATATGGTTTTTACTTTTGTGACGACGAGGTCGATAACTCTTTTGTTTTCCTTGGCCAGAGACGGTATGTCTAGTGGGCTTCTCTCCAACTCTCTGACAACGGTGGCTAGAGTTTGGAATGGCATTGTGACTTTGCCGTATGTGAGGAGCAGCTCGCGGGCCACGCCGACTTCTTGGGTGATCCACATGCGATCCCACCATGGAGCAACGACGAAGACGCGAAGCCACTCAAAGAGGAATCGTTGTTTAACTTCCATCTTTTTGGCGAGCTCTCCGGAGAATAGATTCATGCTCTTGAGCTTCAGCGTCAAGTAACGGGAAGATAGAGCTCTCAGCAAGCCGAAAATGCACAGGCAACGTTGATTAGGGGATAGCTCTGTGACCTTCCCAGTTTCGAGCCCTGACAGGGCGTCTTGGATCTCCTCCCAAGCCGAGTCATGGTCTTCCGAGAACTGGAAAGCTTCTGAAGGGCCAAGCTCCTTGAGCCGAGACTCGTAGCTGAGATGGTCCCTATCGAGAGGACCACCAACATACGCTCGAACCTGTGTAGCCCAATTGAAGATTTGGTTCATGAAGTTGACTTGTGTGCTCTTGTCGGTAACGTCTTCCTGGTTGATGCACAACGCATCCGCCCAGACGATTACTGGCGAATGCCTTGAGCGGAGCGTCCGCAATGCGAGATCGAGGTTGATGGTGATACCCTTGGGAGTTCCATTCAGGATAACTTCTCTGAGAACTCGACGGCTTCCCCATGTGTAAGAGAGAGCGGTGTAACTGAAGGTTTGATCTGCTTCGAAGAGTTCTGCTTTGAGCGTATCATCCCACTTCCCAGGGAGGAGCTTGATTAAACGGAAGCGTCCTTCCGGAAGCCTAGAGTAGAGTCGAGGAGCCATGGTGAACTGTGGTTTGAAGAAGAATGGCGGCCACAGTCGTTGAGCGGGTGTGTGGTATATCAAGTCCCCGGCGTCGTCATGATGGAGGGACAGTCGGAGTAAAATAAGGCAATCATCTTGAAGAGCCTCAGCCCTAGCATAAGGCAGAGGGAGGGAGGGAGCGGGGGAGCAGAGGAGAGTGTCTTAAACCGGCCTAGTTGTCGCAGCTTGCACTGTCAGCACTTAAAAGTAAGTACGTAGCACTTGCTTTGATTCGCCATAGGGCTGAACGGAGAAGAACGCGAAAGAGGGCGAGGCAGACTCTGGCGTGAGCGTGATGGTGATGGTGATGATGGGGGAATAGCTTGGGGGCCAAACCTCGTGGTTCGCCCAAATTTAGAGGCCGCCAGGAGGCTCACAAGGCAACCACCTGGGGCCCCTCGCCTCCCGCCATCGTCTTTTGAGCAGGAGCGATCCTGAGGCTTTTCCCTTCTCCAATCCCATTGTATCTTGGGTGCCTCGGAAATTCCTTGACCGCCTCACAAACAAACGCATTGTCTCCCTTGGTTCCGTCCTTCTCCCAATGGAGCGCCACCTCAGGCGCAGAGCCCGTCGCGGGCTTCCCGCCGCCGTTAGCAACGGCGGCGGCCCCACAGTCCGGCTTCGGGCCCTCCCGGGCTGCTCAACGCCTCCGGTGACTCCAGCCATGATGATGATGTCGCCCCTCCCAGACCAAAAGATGATGGACTCGTTCCATTTCGACGTGGCCAACGATTTTAGGTTGCAGGCTTTGTCATCTGAGGTAGGGTTGGACTGCTACCGCTCCGCCTCTCCCCTCAACTTAGACTGTAACATCCCCCCCGACTGGGACTTGGATTACGGGAGAGGCATGAGCACATTGAGTAGCGCCAGTGTCGATACTCAGTCTTCTACCTCGGTCGGGTCTCTGCTCTCGTCAGTATCTACCGAGACCGGGGATGCTCTGACAGTCCGGAATGGCCGGTCCAGAGGGCCCAGTCCTCTACGGCGCGGGCGAACCAGCAGCCTAGACGACTCGACACATCCATTTGTTTGCCTTGGGCCCCAGTGCCAACAGGCTTTTACGTCCGACCAAGAGCTCAAGTCGCACGTCAAGTCAACCCACACCCACTCGTGTAACTGGGCCGGCTGTGATCAACCCAGCTTTTCCACCCGAGACGGTCTCATCTACCACGTCAAGGTAGAACATCTCCTCGTTTGCCCCTCGCCCGGTTGCACAGAATCGTCATTCCAAGGCCTCCGTCTTCTCCAGTCCCACATCGCGCTAGCCCATCCAGACGACGGGAAAGATGAAGCAAAGGAGTGGCAACTCCCTGCCAAGATCCCAGACATGAAGCCCATCGAGAAGGGTTTCACCGTCAAGCCATCAATTGAACTCACGACAACCTCTGTTCTGGGTAAGAGAAAGCACGGGGACTCTGAAATTCAAAATCGTCTTGCTCTTGCCCAGACAAAACAAAAATGTCACGACAGGCTACGCCATGTTGTTGAGAAGCGAGCCAAGAAAAATGCTGGCAAGTCTATCAATCCTCGTCCTACTAAACCCAGACTGACAGCAAAAAGGCACTCCACGTAGTGCAGACAGTCCAACCGATCTCGTCAGAGTAAAAGCATCCCGACACATCGAAACCACAAGCTTTCCCCTTGTATTTGAGCATGCCATCCTCCCCTTTTTGTCAGAATATCTGCCTAAATGGATTGGGCCTCGTCACGTTGTAACCGTCACTCGGGGCAAGGGCCCCAAGACGAAGCGTATATGTATCATGACTCCTCAAGCCATGTCTCGCCCTCGCAAGATCATCATCGCTAGCCACGTCCAGGACCTCATTCCCACCAACTTCTCCAATCTCGTCACATTTGTGTTCACCAGAGGCGAGATAAACCGCACTGTCACGTGGGCTAGAGGTCTAAGTAAGGATCACAAGGATGATATCTGTACGGCCAGGAACCCCTACTTCTTCCGTGATCCTTGTATGGGGGATAGTATCGGCATCAAGGGCAACGACACCCTTGAGGACAGCACCGCTACGCTTGGCCCATGTCTCACTGTTGGAGGCGGCAGCTATTGGCTGGGGAACTTTCACCCATTCATGGAGGCATACCATCACCTTTCTCAGGTTCAAGTCGAGCATCCGTCTTTCCAGGACCGCAAGCGCTGCGTGTCTGAGGGCCATGACGCCTTAGCACAGGGTGTCAACTTTAGACTCGGCAGCCTCGAGGTCACGTCTGGGCTCAACCTCAAGACAACACGCCTTTCACACGATCCTTACTGGGAAGATTTTGACCTAGACAAACCTCTGGTTGTCACCGACTGGGCACTTATCTCTGCTGGCACCTCACAGGCCAACATGCTTCGTCGCTTCCCCTCCGATACCCAGCCACAAGTCCGCGAGCCTGTTGTCACCTCGACAGCTCCTATCGTACCAGAAGCTAGTGTCCTATCCAGTGGCCGAACATCTGGATACCAGCGAGGACAAATAGGCGAAATCCCAGCCTATGTATCAGGAGAAGAAAACGGAACCCAGAAGGCCACGAGGGAGTGGTTCATCGAGGAGCCGTTCCCTCAAGATAACGAAGAAGATTGGATTCGTGGAGGCATCGGCGTTAATGGCGACAGTGGCGCAGCTGTTGTGGACGCGCAAACCCACGGTCTCATAGGCCAAGTATGGGGGCGCAACCATTACTGGGGGCCCGGTCAACGTGTCACCTACTTCACTCCCATCGCTGATATCTTTGATGATATCCAGGAAAAGTGCGGGCAGCAGAGGCGTCCTCGACTCCCACAACACCGAGATGAGGCAGACTGCATCCCCTTGTATCCTTCATGTCGCCAGTGCTACGACCTGAGGACATACCTGGACAGTCGGAGAAGTTCACGCATGTCACTGCAGAGTATGATCATGGGCACGGGTGATGGTGACCAGGATCTCACCTCCATCGAGGCCGTCTCCGAACTAGCTACGCCGATGGACTATCACCGGTTCCCAGGTATTGAGGAGGCTGGTTCCTCCTTCAATGGCATCGCCTCGCCAGCAGCGGTACCGGGTTGCTACCCCGGAACACCCATGATCGCTGACGCGAAGAGCCCGTATGCAACTACACTGGACTTGGAGGATCTCTATGATCCTGGATTTCCTGTTCCTCATCAATCTCGGAAGAGGAGAACATCCGCCTTGGCCTTCGGCCCTGGTTTAGAGAGACCAAAAAAGCAGAGGGCTGGTGAATATAGTGGGTAGGTCGATGCGGCCAGAATCTCGAAGGGGTAGAACATAACCCTCGATTTTACATACGCTTCAGGGTATATATATACTGTAATAAAAGCAAACTTTGAAGTTTGCTCGATAGGCTTGTAGAGCAAGTCTAAATTTATACATTCCTTATCGATACCCTCTCATTACATCCAATTTTCTGTCTTTCTGTATATATTAGCAAACAACTAGCAGAAGGCTCCAGCTACATCGTGAGAAGAATCATGCTATGCCCTACAACCTCATCCAAGATGGCTCTTGGCGCGCCAGTCAACCGCCTATACAAGGTACTCATATTCAGATGTTCGTGCCACAAACCTTGGGCAATAACAACCACCATCTCGTTACAAGCCAAAGGTCAACAATCATCATAAGTTATTGATAATAATGGTATGGTGTGCACTTCGGCAAGTTGACGAGTAGAATTACTGTCTACCTACTGTAGGATTAACCAGCAAAGCCTCCCCGTGCCATTTTCTTTGCGCGAGCATCGCGCCGGTTATGATTTGCCCGGGATCCTTTGTGGGCTTCCTTGTTTCTCCTCGCCGACTCTGTCTCCTTTTCTCCCGTGGGTCCGGCGACGTTGCCACCTCTTCCACGCCCTCGTCCTCGCCCTCGTCCACGGCCACCTCGTCCGCCCCTGGACGATCCACCATCCGGCTCACTCTCTTCCTCTCCCGAGCCAGCCGGGCTTGCTCTCCAGGACGTGCGCTCCAATTGCGCTTGGTGACCGCTGAAGGCGTACTTTGCTTCTAGTCGCCGTTTCTGCTGGGGGTTTCTTACCAGCATGAGGGCCCATCCCTCGATGGCCTCGTCTGTCATGCCAGTCTCCTCTCTTAGCTTCGCTCGTTGGTTACCTCTCCTTGTGGCCGCGTCGCGGTCAAACAACTTGGAATCCATCTGGTACGCCCTAAATAGGGCTTCCTCGTTACCGTCATTCGCACCATCGGCCTCCTGGTTCAAGGTATCAACTGTACCGCCCACATCCGCCGCGTCATAAGTATCATCACGCTCGTCATCGTCGGAATCAAATGCTGCCAAGGCAGAAAGGATAGCGGATTTGTTGGGTGCATTTGCCTTGTCTTTCAACATTTCATCAGCGTTCTTTCCAGGCTTCTTTCCGAACGAAACCTTGGATACATCCATGGCCAAGCGATCAAGCTCGTCATCGTCATAGATGTTACGTCTTGATGGAATTTGGGGTGGTGTTGAGCGTGGCGCAAGATCCGTATGTTTCGGTTCAGAATGTGATGACCTAAATGTGTTAATTGAGGACGGAAAATGATATCCTGACGGGTTTGGAGAGACGTACAAGGGCTCGCTGCGGTCTGCATTGGCCAAGTGAGGCGGTAGAGTCTCACTCAGCAGGTTCGCGACCACTTGTTCCACATCCTCTCCGTATTCTTCAAGACACTTGGACACAAAACCGGATCCCAAATCGGGGAAGAGGTCCTGAACCTGGGTGATCTGGCTCATTCGATGAATGTGCATCTCTGCGTCCACTTCATGCTGTGTCTCTCTGCCTTTGCCTTTGCCCACTTTTCGCCTCACTAAGCGCTTCGGCCGTACCATGGCGCCCTTCTTATACCCATCCAGTGCTGTGATGCGTTTTTTTAGGTTGTCTGTAGCAGCCCCTGAATCTTCTGCCCTCCGCAGTAGGATCTTTAGAATAGGAGTGTTTGTGACAAGTTCAGGGACGAGGGAGTCGTTGACATTCAAAGGACCCGCCTTGTGGGCGTCTGCCGCTTCCTTGAGGGCATAGAGCTGGTCATTCAACATGGACCACTTGGCCGGCTCGGCGTCTATCAGACCAACCAGACACAGGTAGGTCGTCGTCAGAATCACCTTCCGCAGAGGCGGGTTCATGACGCGGAAACACACAATCAGTCCATCGAGAAAGTCGGCGCCAGCGAGGAAAAGGGTGCAGGCATCCGGAGAAGCGTGAAGTAGATGATTCAAGCGAGTGAGACGGGCCTCGACGAGCTTCAGGTCACCCTTGATTCCAGCGTCAAGTTGCGGGATGAGCTGCTTCTTGAGGGCGGAGAGAGAAGCTTCAATGGGTGCGGTATGCTGCTGGAAGAGCTGGGCGATGAGAGGGGCAGTGAGTTTCCGGGGGAATATCCTCGCAACGTCTGCTAGGAACGGGAAGCCCAAGAGCTGCGGTGGGGGAGATGTCGTGAGCACGCGAGATATGAGCTGGAAGACTATCCTGGGCAGTGTTGATGAGTGCGATGCCAAGATTGTGAAGCCTGCTTCAGCCGTCTCCTCGGCAAAGGTGGCTAGAAAGGTGGTAATAGAGTCGTCGTGTGAGAGAGCTGCTTTGAGCTGCTTATCGGGCAGCGCAGTGACAGCACGGCATAGTGACGCCCAGGCCTCGAGCAAAGCCTCCCATTCGCTGGGGGCAAGGCGTTGCCGCCATGAAGACTGAGGGAAGGGTGCGAGGGATGGGAGGGAGGCCATGGCGGGTGGGAGTACTGTGCGTTCCCCAGATTTGTGTGCGGTTTTCGTAACTCCTGGTGTATTTCTTTTGATGTGGCGGGGGAAGGAGGGGTGTAAAAGGATGGCAAGTTTGACAACTTGGAGGTTCTAAGGATATCCTCTGTCTTTTAAATCGTTACTCATGTCGCTCATGAATTAACACCGAATCGTGGACTTGGTGGCATCGCCGCCGGATGAATCATCAGAAGAAAGTGGATGCCTTTGCTGCAGGCAGGCTGATGAAGGGAAGGAGGTACAAAGGTACCTGAAGCTTGCTGGCAGGGGCCACGACCAATCATTGGCACCCGACATCATGGCACTTTACCTTTTTTGTACTAGCTTTCCTGGACTTTGGGACTGCATGTGGGCTTGGTCTCACTCAAACCACCAAGTATCCAAGTCATAATGAGACATCGCACAACATCAACAGCTTCACAAAGACGTCCAATTCTCAACTTGTTGTATTCTCATGGTAGCCGGTTCTTCATCTTGTTAACTATATAAGCCTGATACATCCGGCACTCATCGGTACCTAGGTAATCATCATTCCCAACGCCAATGAATGCACACACCCCAATTATATCTCTTGAAACATCCAACGCCTGCCGCTCATTCCGCCTCTTGTTTTTCTCTTTTTTCTGGTTTGGTTTAGCTAGTCATACAACACAGCTGTCGAGCGGCCATCCTCCTCAAAAGTCCCATACCGTGCACTCTCTCGGAGGCGGCTGCTCCGGCATCAAGCCACCCTGAAAGTTGCCGGTCTGTGCAAATGCCATCCACTGGGCCTTGGACCTGTCGTCGTACTTTTCAGGGGGCAGTTCCGTATCCTGTGAGTATCCCGGTGGGCCATCGGGGAACCAGATCCTACGCCATGTTCCGTCAAATTCCCGGATACCTGGCTTGCCATCCTTGTTGTATATGACAGGCTTCCCCTTAAACATCGACAGTCGGCCATCCATGCCCTTGGAACTGTAGCTCTCAACCGGCGGGTGCTGTTTGCTGCTGTTTGGCGGGTACGGGCCGCTGGACGCTGCCGCCGCCGCTGCCGCCGCCGGCTTCTGGGGCTGGGCTGTTGAAAAGGGATTCGCAGCTGGGTTCGGGGGCTGCTGGCCGAAGGGATTAGGCTTCGAAGGCTGGCCGAATGGGTTGCTGGGTTGCTGCTGGTTATTTTGCGACGCAAAGCCATTAGGCTGCTGTTGCGGCGGTTGCGATGGCTGTCCAAAGGGATTGTTCGCATTTTGATTCGGCTGGTTGGCGGATGCGAAAGCATTTGTTGCTGCAGGGGCGCTTGGTTGGCCAAAAGGCGAGCCCCCCTGTGAAGGTTGAGCAAATGCACTTGGTGCAGCGCTGGCCTGGTTATTGTTGGAGGATGCAAAGGGGCTCGCATTTTGATTATTCGCAAAGCCGCCACTAGGCGCGCCAAATGCATTCGGCGCGGGAGCGTTGTTGTTTGCCCCTCCAGATCCGAAGGGACTCGACGTATTGTTGGCATTAGACGGGGCGCCAAAGGGATTCGGCTTCTGGCCAAGCTGGCTGGTCTGTCCAAAAGCGCTGCCGGGCGCGTTAGGTTGTGACGGCTGCCCGAAAGCCGGCGTTCCAAAGGGATTGGGCTTTGCCCCCAGCGCCGACGGTTGCCCAAACGCTGAAGCAGGTTGCGATGGCTGGCCGAAGGCCGGAGCGGGCTGCGACGGTTGTCCAAAGGCCGATCCCCCGGGTGCAGGCTGCGATGGCTGACCAAAACCCGATGGCTGTGACGGTTGCCCAAATGATGGAGCCCCAAATGGGCTGGGCTTTGCGCCGAGAGCTGATGGTTGGCCAAAGGCACTCTGGCCGGCTGGAGCGCCGCCTCCAAAAGGTGAAGAAGTATTGTTAGATCCGAAAGGATTAGACGGAGCCGCCGTGTCGGCAATGGTTGATTTCGGTCGCTTGCCGACAAGAAATTCTCCAAAGGGAGCTCCTTGTGTCCCCTGCTTGCAGATATCTAGTCGGTTGGGGTGTTGGTTCTCGGCGCCGACGATGAATTGGACGGCCTCCTTGGGGTTTCGCGCGGCGTGTTGCATCTGCTGCTGCGCGTTCGCGTACAGGGCTTGCGCCTCGTTCAACTGTCAAGTTTAGCTTCTCCCCCAGTCCAAAGAGTGACGTGGCGTGCACTCACAGCTTGTTGCTCGTTGCCCGAGGCCTTGCCGGTCATGAAGTGCAGCCGCAGCTCCTCAAAGCTTTGTTCGCGCGGATAGCCTCCAAAGAGCTGCTCGGGGGCGTCTCGCCCTGGAGCATAGGCCGAGAGGATCCATTGCGGCGTCTCGGATGTCAGGTCTCGCTCGATGGCTTCGGCCGTGATGCTGTATTTGTCTGCGAAGTCGTCAACACTTTGCTCTGCTTATCGAATGGTATCGCACGAGAGTCGTACCGCCGGGGTTTTGGTTACCGGCTCCTCCTCCTCCTCCAAGAGCTCCAAAGCGATTCGACGGTTGGTTCCGGTTATTCGAGTTTGGGTGTTCGAATCTGCAGTTGTCTGTAGAAAGTGGGTAAGTATGACGATGCGATCTCGGGCTCGAGGAGAGGAAACGTACTCCCAAACTTGCAATTCCCCTGCTGGAAGAATTTACAGATGGTCATGTTGGGCTACGTGATGCGCCGCCGTGTCTTTGTAGGTAGGGTTTTCGGTCTGAGCGCGAGAGTTGACTGTCACCGGTTTTCAGGCAGGCTCCCTCATGCCGGAGAAATCGTCCCGGCGCCGAGGAAAACGGTCCCGCAGGCAGGGCTCGTCGAAAACTCAATCTGGCGAGAAGACGAGGTTGGATGGTGAAAGGAAGCCCAAGACCTCTCAGCCTTCCCAGCCTCGCTAGGTAAGGTTGGCTTGGGCTACCGACTTTTTTGGCGGGATTCCTTAGCGGGGCACGTAGCGCCAGGCACCCCTAGAAAAGTACTGTGCCGTGCCTCCTGGTGGATAAAACAGTCTTAAATTCACCTTTGGGTTAGGATTTATTCAATTCTTGTAATAATAGTGTGTAGATCTATGGTCTTAATCCTTCCTAAATAATCACAATTTAGACTCGGTATGGCATAAGGATATGTCTTAAGAGCCCCATGTTTTCTGACCACGCTCAAGCATGCTTCAACACCAGCCCGCAGAGGATAAAAAGAGCAACTCAAACACTGTTGGATTAGAGTTCATAAAACACCGCAAGAGCATTCAAGCCTTTAAATTCTATCTTGCATTTTGGCTGTCTTTGAAGAACCACATGTTTAACCTAAGAACGTGTCTCATCTCGTCCCACGCTTTCTAGACCACAACCAGGAGATCAGTGTCCAATTAGCCCCTTGCGACATCTTGAACTTCTAGCGTTGCCTTCTAAAGAGCACAAGATGCTCTGTGTCTTTTTATCCACTGATAGTAGCACTAAGGCAGGTGATTATGCAAGTCATTGCTGTAGATCTGAGCGAGATGCCGGATATCACAGCACCCAGGAACGATCTTTTACTCAATTCAATTTAGCTTGGTATGTACATTAAATCATTTTCATCATCCAGGTCCTCATCACGAGACGCCATGGCCCATTCCCACTCTCCGCCTCCTATCATACCATCGCCGTAGGGGAGACTTGCTGCTTTATATAGTCCTGCTAATGCTCGGCCTTGCGGAACTCAATCATGGGACCGTTCTTTGCGCTGGTAAATGTGTCGACCAGCTGCATCTCCGACGGTCGGTGTCGTCCCCATTCATTGCTGGGCTTGCCCTCGGCAGGATCGACGATGCCAATCGCCTTGCGCATATCGTACAGATACATGGTGCGGGCCAGAGTGTTGGTCATCTCGACATAGGCGAGACCCTTGCCGATGCAACCACGGGGACCAATGCTGAAGGGGGAGAATGCGCTCGCGGCCAGGGCCACCTCGTCCTCGGTCGTCTTCTCGCCCGTCAGGGGGTTCAAGGCGCCGACGAGCCATCGCTCAGGCACGAACTCGTACGGCGAGGGGAAGTAGGACTCATTGTGGTGGATAGTGTAGTGCGATACGCCAATGACAGTTCCCTCGGGGATGGGCCGTCCTTCGACGGTGATGCCGCCGGGGAGGACTTCACGGGGGAGAATACCGCCGACGGATGGGGACAGACGCATGGCTTCGTCAATGCAGGCACGGAGATAAGTGCAGGATGCCAGGGTAGCGCCCTGGCAGATCTCCTCCACGTCGTTGAACTTGCTTCGAATCTCCTCGGTCACTCTCTCGAGGGCGCGGGGGCAGCGGACGAGGTAGAAGAGTGTGGCAGCCATGGCAGTAGAAGTGGTGTCAGATCCAGCGATGATACTATTCCATATTGTCAGCCCAACTCTTGCTTTGCCTTCCGGGAGTCACTTACAGCAGGTTGGATTCTGACCAGAGCTCGGGGGTGCTGAAGCCCTGGCCAGTCTCGGGATCACGAGCCTTGAGAAGGTAGTAGAAGAAGTCGCGGCGGTCCGTCTCCTCGCCGAGCTTGGTGCGCTCCGTCAGTTGGCCCTTGCTATATCCCATGTAACGAGCGCGCATAGCAGCAATTCCGGGGAAGAGAATCTTGTCCAGCTTGAGCTTGTTGACGATGGGCATGGTTCCGCACTTGATTCATCAGCTTCTAGTTTCCTGCCAAAGGCTTGGGGATGTCACTTACAAGCAAGTGTCGAGTCGTGGCAGCTTCAACAAGCCCCAGGGCGAAGCGGTTGGTCTCGCTCTCGAGCATATGGAAAGCCTTTCCAAAGCACAGGTCGCCGAGGATGTCCATAGCAAGGTAGTTGCACCAGTCGCTCATCTTGCGCGGCTTGGTCCAGCCCTTGGCCTCCTCTACCGAGCCATCGAGAGCACCAATCTGCTCGCAAAAGGTCCGGACATTGCCTAGAATGTACCGCTGCATCTCCTTCATGGCGCTCTCGGAAAAGGCCTGGGACATGACACGGCGCTTGCGGGCGTGGACCTCCTTGTCGCGCGTGTTGTGGGTGTTTGCGGTAGGGTGGACAAAGGCATTGTAGAACTCGGCCTTGCGGACGTTTGTGCGGAAGCCGTAGATCTCCTTGAGGGCCTTGTTGGAGTTGAAGCAGAGCGAGTTGGGGCCGAAGCGGACGATGGGCCCGTACTTTTGGTGCATGCGCCAGAACTCGAGGTGCCTGTCGCCCTTCCAGGCGTGGTAGAGCTGGTAGGCATCTGTGATCTTGGCGATCAGAGGGCCGGGATACTTGGCCAAGGGATGGAAGAAGACTCGGTATACGACAAGTCCAAAGGTCTAGGTCTGGTCAACTCCAGCTTCTTCCTGACGACTGCGTATTCTCAGCGATTGTCCGGGAATCACTTACGTAGAGCAATCCTCCTCCCACTAACAACCCTAGGTAAAGCCACAAGTGTGATAAATTAAGCTCCATCTTGCCGTTCTTTGTCTCATTCACACAGTCGTAGACAGAGGATGGTTTGGGGAGAAGAGGAAGTGAACGCAACGGATGCCCCGGAGGAGGAGGAGGAGGAGGAGGGGGACCAAGAACCTGATGAATACGAAAGCTACCCCGTGACCACCCTCTTCTCTTTTCTCCCTCTACCTTGATTCTCTAATTGTCTTCTTATGTTTCGTTGGCTTAGTGGACAATGGACGGCATGACGCTCTTAGTCGGCTTGTCGCGGCACACAAAGCTTATCGATTGGGGAGTGCCGAGGCGGCTAGGTTCGGATTGGAAATCGCGGAATTGTGACGGGAGGGAATGGATCTCTGACGAGGAGGAAAAGGCTGGAGAGATCGCGGGGAAGAGATTGGAGATCTGATCTGAGATGTTGGGGATTTTTGTAGATTTATTTCTTGGTGATGTTGTCGATATCTCCAACTCAGCATCAAAGCGCTTCCGGTTTACTGTACATACGAAAGTACCACATTCCAAAAGGTTCAACAAAAGTTCATCCATCAAAGGAAGTTCCCAAGCAAGCCAGTGTCACGGTGACGAAGATGTTGCAAAAAGCTACCTCGTCGTTGGCTTACTCCAAATCAAGCCTCGTGCCCAATCGAGGGAAGCTATTCTTAGCCTCAACATTGTTCCCGAGGTCACCTGCCCGTTTTGACTTCCTCCTAAGGCAGAGTGAAACGCCAATCTCTCTTCCAGCTTACCCGTCAACTTGGGCCATGCCGTCATTCCTCCGTCTCTTTTTCCTTATCTTGGCTCTACTGTAATTACAGTACAGCACCAATCCATCTCCACCATCTCCCGTTCCTGAGCGAGAGCCGGCTCACGCAGCAGAGCGGCCAACTTCCCGTCCTGCGGAACCAAATGATTCTTGCCCCCATTTGGCAAATGCAACGTATTGTGACAGTCACCCCCGATAGTGTGCGGTTCTTGCCGCGCTGTGGGGGGGTGGTACCCGGCAGGGCTTGAGCCTTGGATCGGGGCTTCGGCCGTTAGTAGTCGGAGGTGGGGACGGTCCAGTGCCGGGTCCCCGCTTCCGCGGTCACAGATTTGACGCCCGTTGGCTTTTGGCTGAATTCATTGGTGGCATTGGGACATGCGATAGGGCTTTCTCCATGGTGGTCAGCCGCTGACAGCTTAGCCCTCATTCCTCGTGTTGGCTGGGAGCCATGTGATAGTCGATTGCAACCTGTGTCCAGAGTATGTTCCACACCGCTTGCTTTACGGCTGCACTCTTGAATCTAGAACACAACATTCAAAACACTCAGAGAATAGCCACGCGTATCCTCTAAAACAAAATGGCACCTAGATTAGCTTTCATTTCCCCACAAGCTGGAGCTTTGGGACAGTACCGCTGTTGTCGTGGGTTGTTGCGGGTTACCCTACAACACGACACGCGTCAAGTGGGTTCTCGAAACGACAACTTTCAAGTCTCGTTCGTATATAGCACCACTGTCTCACACAACAACGAGCGTCGGTTTAGGTACTAGATAATAAGGTATATTGTACGTAGTAACATAAAGTTCGTAGACTTGGCGACCTTACATCACCCATGGAGCGTCACCCCTTCCTTCCCATTCACACATTAATCCCACCCGTACCAACCAAATCACCCATCATAGGAAAAGAAACCCAGGTATGAACGCCCCTGCTACCCTAGTCAAGCCGCCGCCTAGTTAAAGTACCTGGGCTCGTCGAAAACATGGTATCTGTGCTCCCGCACGCCATCTCCGCGGAACATGGCCGGGAACCTCCATCCCTCAGGCACCTCGGACTCCTTCACGCGGCGATTGCGCTGCTCGGGCTTTTGAGCCTCCAGCTTGGCGATCTCCTCCTTTGACTCGGGGATCCTGAACTTGGCTACCTGCAGCTCTGTATCGGTGATGCTGCTGCGACTGACGCGCGCGTATCCCACGCGCTTGAGGCGCTTGAACAGGATGTACTCGCACCAACGATCCCAGTCTGACGGATCCACATCGTTCATGCCAGACTTCTTGCTGACGTACGTGTTGTAGTTGCCCTCCAGCGGCTTAGTCACGAGGTAACTGAGTAGGAACGCTGGTCGCTCAGTTGAGCCCATCAGCTCGGCGAGGTACAGGGATTGAAGACGCCTGTCCTCCTCGTCCTCTTCTTGTCCCGAGTGGAACACGAATACATCCACCAGTTGTCCATAAACATCCAGGGTGGCATGGATGGCAGGGGCCAACTCGCCAACGGGACTCGGCAAGAGATGATGCTTGGACTCCACAATAGGGAACTTGGACAGGAGGGCCGCACCCCACGTATGCTTGTTAGGGCCAGGGCCATAATCGACATACATGCCGAGATCTTCGGCTAGGAACTGGGTAGCATCTCGGTTACCCATGATGATGCGCTGGTTATCCGACTCGAGGAGACCAATTACGTCAATCTCCATCTCCTTGATAAGGTCTCGCATGCGATACTCTGAAGCCCACATGTCGTTGTCAAACGAAAAGTGAATCGTCCAGATACCAGCCGTAAGGATGCGGTCCTCGGGATGATACGGCTTGTAGTCGTTGGTAGGGAAACGCCTGAAGGCGGCAATAAGGAAGAAAACATTAATAAGAATGGTAGAAACACCAAAGTACTTCCTCTTCTGGGTCGGCAAGGACCTCTTGGATGGCTGTCGATGAGGGCCCGAGGCGTTGATACCAAACACACCCGCACCAATGCAAGTCATCATAGTAATCATGACCCAATCAGTGCGCTCACGAACAAGCTGGCCACCGGGAACAAAGGCATAAGCCACGACCCAGACGTGGAACAGAACTATGAAGTTGTAGATGAGGAAGCCAAGGCCAAAGGTCGTCGCGGGGTTCGTCTTGGCCGCGTGTGTGAGGATAGGCACAGAATAGGCCATTAGGTAAGTAGCAAGCGTTAGAGCACCATAATAACCAGTCCAATGACTTTTCAAGGTCAGAACCGCGGCACCGATAGCACCAACGATGTATACACCCCAACTGCTCGCAAGTCTGGGTTGCCAGACGCCGCTGAAGAGACCCAGTGACATGGCAAGAACAGTGAGCCAGCCGTGAGTAGAGAAGTAGGGTCCTCGAATGGGGTATCCCTCCCACCCCCAGAGAATCATGGTGCTCGTGTCGGAGAGAAGCGAGTGTAGACCAAAGAACAGTCCGGCAAGACCGAGAGAGGCAAGGAAGCTCGAAGCGGCCTTGGCAGGGACGGTGTTTAGGCCGACTGTGAGAGGCGCCTTTCGAGTGAAACGAAGGGCAGCCAGGATGCCGAGCAAAAGGCCGGTATTGTTCCAACCGCCATTCGCAGCGTGCATAATGGGCCAGATGGGGTTGTTCGTCCACCAAGCGAACTTGGCAGTGGAAGAGAGGATCAGTCCAATCATCCATCCGAGAATCTTTGACTCGAGCCGGCCTTCATGGACCGATTCCGAGTAAAGGGTGCCTGCCCAACCCAAGCAAGAAGCAGACACACCAAAGCCGACGGTGAAGAGTCGGACCGTGGGTTCCTCAACAAGGTAGGCCGCGATGCCTGCCAGAGAGAGGAGGTGGACAGCGCGGAGGTTGTTCACGACTAGAGATCGTATAGAGCGCTTGGCGAGCAGAAACGGAGAAACAGTGGTCATGACAAGAACCTCGTATCCAGAAATGCCCATGTACCAGAGCGGGAAGTCTATTTCAGTCAGGAACCCGGCGTAGGATATGACGACTCATGCAACTTACACCACACCACAAGTCCGAGACTGGTCAGAATCGTCCAGAAGACGTACTGTGATAGGTCAGAAGTCTGCCAGTGTGAACTGCCGTATTGAACCTACCCCGTGGTAGACTTCAGCAGCAATATCGAGAGCCTCGGGCCAGCTGAAACCGACGGCAAAGACACCGCCCGTCGCCTTCTCCTTTCTGATGGCTTCTGTTAACGGCCACTTTCTTTCCGGCGCTAGTTAAACAGGGACTTACTCCTTCTCCAGGACAGCAGATGGGATGGACGATCGGTTCTCACTGCAAAAGACTTAGACGGTGGCCTTCTAACATGTATATTGCGCAAAAAGGCTGTTTTCAAAAGCCAAAGACTATCTGGGAAGCCAATGGACGTACCCCTTGCTCGCGCCCTTGACGTCTCTGACCACGATATCAAAGGTACTGAAGTCGAGCGCTGTCACAGCGTCGAAGGCTACATCGAAGAGAATCAAGGACCACTCGAAGAAGGCGTAGGTGGTGTAGGCTGAGGAATTGAATTAGCGAGACGTGGGCGGGCGCGGGCGGACGCATTGACTCACCTCCAGCGACGCGATGAACCTTGTGCTGAATAAAGAAATAGATTAATGGAACGAGGGTGCCGAAGAAAGCAGACGCAAGGTACTTGCGGTACTTGATGGCGCGGGGGTTGGCGGGGCTGAGGGCGATACAGCCAGTGGTCCACGGAAGCGTCGCAACGATGTAGGAAATCATTAGAATATCGTGCCAGTCGTGGTCATCTGTAGAGGTGATGTATGTCCAACCACCGCAGGTCAGGGTTCGCAAGAGGCCCATGGCAGCGACGAAGGTGGGCAGCTTGTGGCCGGGCGAGCGCGTGAGGAGATACCAGAGACCGACAAGGGCGAAACGAGGGCCTGGGACGGTTAGCAACGCGCGAGCAGCGCCTGGGTCGAGGATGGCGCACCCGATGTAATGGCAATAAAGATCATAAAGAAGGATCGCTCGGGGTATCTATCGCCAATGGTCGCCGACACAGAAGGAAACCATTCTTGCGGGTAGCCGTAGAACTCATTCTGGACGATCTTGTGGTAATGCAAGTAAACGCCAACAAACAATGCGCTCAGGAAAGCAGCTAGAAGAAGCAGGATGTATCAGCTTCGCGCCCAGATCAGATCAGACCAGAAGTTGTCGACTGTCGGCGACGAGCGCACAACACAACAAAAAACATACTGTACGCGACGGTTGTGTGCGCCCAGCTCACGAGGCTTCCGTTGAAGCTGAGGACGACGCCCGTGTCCTTGTCCTTGTACTTGGACGCCATTTCGATGCAGAGAACGACTGAACAAAGACTCTAGAATCCCGTCCGGGAGATCCGGGAACGCGGGCTTAAGTATTCGAACGGCAGGAGGAGAAAACAGGCGTGCAAGTGGTGAGATTCTCGGACAAGACAACGGGCCTCGGAGCTTTCACGTTCGCTCTCGCGACGTAATAATTGCCAGGTGGAGCCAAGACAGGGGGTGTTTTGAATTGACCTTGGCCCTAGCGCGCGCCTTCCCGCGGCCGCCGACGGGGGAATCTGAGTGGAGGAGCTGCGGAGGGGAACATCGGCCCTGGCCCGCGCTCGTCGGGTGCTTTTGACGTGACGAAACGAGGCTGAGCTGCCCCGCAAGTGGTTGGAGGAGTCACAAGGCATTAAACCTGATGCCTTTTTGCAGTCTAAATAGTTGGATTCAGTCAAATCGCTGAGAAGAATGATTACGAAAACAACCACATGTTTACTAGAATTTTTTTTTTTTTTTTTTTTTTTTTTTTTTTTTTTTTTTTTTTTTTTTTTTTTAAAAGTTGTCACTAGTATTTTCCAAAGTATTGGCTAGCTCTCTTGAACCCGGATCTGTTAGCGAGGATCGGCACAGTGTTGTTTTAAACGCTGGCCCCCGCAAAAAAAAGTAGCCGACTAGCCCAGCCTTGCGGTCAAGGGCAGCAAAAAAACTAAAAAAAAACTTCCAAACTACTGCGTGCGTATCCAGCCTCGACTTGACCCAAGCGATATCCACCCCTCGCCGTCGCTCAAGCTCAAACCCGAGATGGCCGGCGTCGCTGAGAAGGCGAGATTCTACCTCGAGCGCGCTGTGCCGCAGCTGCGAGAGTGGGAGGACAAGGAGATCTTTTCCAAGGTGCGTTGTACTTATCCAACGACCAGCTTTGAGCTGCCTGCTAACATTTTGTCAAAGGACGAGATTCGCACCATTGTCCAGAAACGCAACGATTACGAACACAGAGTCCTCTCTCCTGGAAATAAGCCCTCGGATTGGTCATCCTATGCACAATGGGAGCAATCGCTCGAATCCCTACGCAGCAAACGTTGCAAGCGTCTCAAGATCCGACACCTCAACTCTGCACACGCAGGCCAAGGCCGCACACTTGGCATCTACGAACGAGGCGTCAACCGACATCCTGGCAGCAGTGCGCTTTGGAGGGAATATCTTTCATACACGGCCAGCGTCAAGGCGTCCAAGCGATGGAGGAAAACCATGACCAACGCGTTGCGCATGATGCCCACCGACCCTGAGCTGTGGGCCATGGCAGGCCGACGATCCGCCAAAAACGGTGACATGGCTGCAGCACGAGGATTCTTCATGAGAGGTTGCCGCTTCTGCACGACAAACGAGAAGCTCTGGGTGGAATACGCTCGAAGCGAGATGGAGTGGCTCGAAAAGATCGACAAGAGGAGGGTAACGGCTAAGCCTGGCAACGATGTGCTCCGCCCGGATCGCGTGGAGGATGGAGACGAACTGCGCCTCCTAGATAGCGACGACGAGGACGAGGACGGCGCCGCGCTCCCCGAGCCGTCCAAAGCCCAAGCCAAGGTTATCGACAAGCAGTCGGCCCAGCAGCTGGCGTCGAACCCTGCCATGGACGGCGCTATCCCGATGGCCATTTTCGACATATCAAAAAAGCAGGCGTTTTTCAATGCCGAAATCGCCGAGACATTCTTCGAACTCTTCGCGTCATTCACGCAGGTCTCTGTTCAGCCCAGGATATCTCAGCATGTCTTGGATGCACTGGATCAGGAGTACCCGAATCACCCATCCACCTGCAACGCACACATCCGCCAGCCAATCATTGGCGTAAGCCCCCAGACTGCAGAGTTCCCCAAGAACCTGAGGGATGTTCTCGCACGCTTGAATCAGTATCTGAGCGTGACAACAGATCGGGCGGAGTTGCAGAAGAAGACGGTGGCATGGATTGATGGATACCTAGCACTGCAGAATTTGGATGAGGGTATCCGGGTGGTGTTGGAGCACACAAAGAAGAAGATGGAACTGGCCTGAACTTTGAATGGCGGTAGTGGTTGAAAAACTTGACATGGAGTGGTGAAATCTCAATTTCACTGGCTGATGACCAATCTGACATTCTGGCGAAACTTCCGGCCTGGAACGGGTTAAACTCTTGAAAGCGATGGAACCGTCGTTAATGGAGTGATGTAATGAAGTCTGTAGATATATAGCCTTGACTGGGATTGCTTTATTCCCACATCATTATTTGACTGAAACATTTTGAAGAATTGGTGCAGAATACTATACTCGTGATAATTGGTGGTGAGCCGTCATTTTCAAAGGGTCTGTTCCACCTACACGCGCGGCTACAGTGGGGGGACAAAAGAAGCCAGCAATCGGCGCGAAGTTTAGAATTATTATGATAGCATCATCATAATCTTATGGTAAATTTCTTCACAAGAACACAGTATAAATACAAAATATCTTAACTCTTTTAGGGGTAAATTATCCTCGTCTTAGATAGCTAGCTTTTCTCTATATATAAGAGTAAGGTAATACACCCAACATACAACCCAAGGCCTAAAATATGCCAGAAGCGCCAAAAAGTGTTAGTTTTTATTGTCTACCTACTCACCGTCGATCGCCGTGTGGTGGTTGCAAGCCCCGGCCCGGCGTTAGGGTGACCCAGCACTTTGGGATGATCAGGGAGCCGCAGTGGGGCGAGTGACAACTCCGGGAGACGCTTGACTGGGAGCTGAAATGACGTTAAAAAACGGCTGCAACGGCAGTTGGTGAGATGATGGATCTTTGCAAGGAGTCAGGGCGTTGCAGAGTTGAGGCGCAATGCACGCCATGAAAAGCAAGCACGGCACGTTGACCACATCTCAACGACTTGCAAGACCCCAGCAATTAGACGACGAGTTCCTGAAAGCGGCGCCACGCGATTGTTGGCCAATACAAGAGACGGGCGTCCTGGGGTGATGGCACTTTGCATCTTGGGTGGGTGCACACGAGACATGGGCTGGAAGTCATGACCTGGCGCCTGGTAGCTTCGGAATCTTGAGAGAGTGTGTTGTGTGCCACAGGGCTGACTTTTCACCGGCACGAGCTAATTCCTCCCCTTCAACCCAATTTGAAAGACTCCAGGACGAGGGGCCAGGTATTGTTTTGACCACATTCTGCCTACCGGCGCCGTGCATTTTGACCAGCAGAAGCGAGTGAATGCTCCAAGCCCGGCTTGATCTAGCTTGTTTCCAATCGTTTATCCGGGGCCATGGATTCCCTGAGGATGGGCAGATGTGCCAGGTCGATTTAGGCTCTCCATGCAGAGAAGCCTCGGTCAGACGTGGAACCTTTCTGCATGGGTCTTTGTTCAACTGTATGTATCTTCAGGCGTGCAATAGTGACAGCTCAATCGAACCAAAAAAGAAGAGGGAGAGTGCTACCACACAGATTCCCTGTGAACATTGCAGCCACCACGCCCCAGCCTGTGATTAGTCTTATGCAGGGAAACGTTGTCTCCGGGGCGTCAGGTCAGATAAGAAAGTGAAAGCTTGGGGTTGGGTATGGGGAGACGGGGTCTGGGAGTGCAGTGCCGATGCGAGCGGATTCGCAACCACACTTGTTGGTTTGGCCTGGCTGCGCTGCCCCGGAGCTACTGTAGGAGGTGTGGAAGAGGCGAGTAGTGCGGGTGGGTTACCACGAAGCTGTCAATGGATGTCATCGTAACTCTCACGGTGACGGACGGTGGATCGGGATAGGCAGGAGACGAGGTTTTGGAGCGAGACAGATCTGCAACCGCCTTGACCCTGTTCTGTGGACCGCCTTGACCAGGCCCTTGAGCCAGAAGACGAGGACCGGAAATCATGCCAGCCCAGAGACGAGATGGGATGGGGGATTGAACGCATTTGCCGGCAGACAGCCTGTTCACTTCACCAGTTGCCACCGACCCGTTTCCCATGTGGGGTGAGTGAGTGCACGCGCAGGGGGAGAAAGGCAGTTGGACGAGGAGAAGGAGGAGGAAAAAAGGCGCGGTGAACGGCCGAGAGGGGATGTGGAGGAGCAGATTGAGAGGAGGGAGGAGGGAGACGCGAGGAGGGGAAGAGGCCACACTCATCTCATAATCGAGATCCCTCCTCTCCTCTCGTGCCGTGGATTCCCTTTTCCCAGGACAACCACGAGCATTCGACCCCAGAGACGGCGGGCATTCCTTCACATCAAGCCATCATCACCACACTCATCTCCATCTAGGCCGGGCCTGACGAGACCAGACGAGACCCTAGGGCAGACGGCAAAGCGTAAATAGGTACCTAGCGCGGCCGTCGTTTAGGGCCGTGGTACAGGGGACAGGGCCTGCCAAGTCACCCGGGGCGGCGCGTGGGTGATCTGGAATCGTACAGTGCGCGACCTGCGTGAGGGTGTGAGTGGGCGGATGAATCGTGAGTAATAAATGAGAGGACGGACAAGTGGTTGGACCCAGACGAGAATCACACAAAAAGAGCTGCCAGCCCGAGGACCGTTTGTTTTGTTTTGTGAGAATTGACCGGGACCAGACACTCAGGTCACATCATGGGCTTGTTTCCCGAAAGAAAAGACACACATGCAAGCAGCCTCCTCCCATGGATTCATCTCAAATGCTGCTGCTGGGCGGCGGGCTGTGATCCATTTTGAATAAGGGACCGACCGACGACGACAGCCCAGAAGAACGGCCATGGTCGCGGCGGCACACGGAGCCCGGCAGTAGAAATAAACATTAGCAAAAATCAAATAACATTAAAGTAAAAAAAAAGGAGCCAATTTGGCGGAGAAAATTTCGTTAATCAAAGCCCGAGGTGAGAAACTGAGGTCGCAAGCCCAGGCCGTTGGCGGTACGGAGAAAGGTAAGGTAAGGTAAGGTATTTTCACATAACTACCCCCCTTCCCCCGTTCCTTCTTGCTGCCCATTTCCCTCCCATTTTCCCCCTCTCAAATCTCTATGCTTCCTTTGCCGTCGTTTGTTTCGTCTTGCACGCATTCTTTCTGGCGGGCGTTGCTGTTGTGCTCATCGTTTGCTCTGCTCTGAGCTGCTCACTTATATGAGCCGACTCCTCCAAATGTTGGGTGGTTTTCAGGGCACCCCAAGACGCTGGGTATTAGTGGGAGGTTGAGCCGCGACCGACTTTGCGACATGGAAGCGACACACTCGACACAGCGACGACAGAACCGACAGAGCCGTGTCTGATGCAGCACAATGGCCGACCGGTCAAGAGATTTGACGACACGATGAGGGCGACCGACCGCCTTCGCCGGCTCCCAGAGGCAGAGCGACTCGAGACGGCGCTCTTCTGGCCATGACGACCTGCCTGACAAGGATCCGTCCATTGGCATCCACTCGGGAAGCCCCAGTGGTGGGTGGACAGCCCGCATCAGGCGCCACCACAGACAATCCCCGGACTCAAACCCGACCAGCCCTGCGCCCCTTTCAAAAGCAGCAAGAGACATGAACCGATGCCTGGTTTGGCAATCTGGATTTCTCTGGCTTTGGGAAATGCCGTGTGAAGCACTGACTGCCTGGGGGAGACCGCTCGTTGCAAAAGCCTCGAGGGGCACATGGCCCGTTCTCTGCTGTGATGGATCTCGTTCACGGCATGGCCGCCGCGCCTGGAACCCTAGCACCGGGTCATTGGCGGGGGGCCACTGCAGACGCCAGTTGTCGCTTGAGCTTGAGCGCCCGAGCCAGACGTCCATGGCTAAGGTATGAGGCACGCACAGGGGGCTGGGACTGACGGGGCTGCGCTGTCAGCGCCCAGAGTCGACTGATTGCGGCCAGATCTGATATGGATGAGACGGCACCAACACAGCACGAGTGTGCAGAGCTGCCGGCCGTCGATGAATCGTCACATTGGGTACTTGTGATGCGAAATTGTGCAACGCATCCTGATGCGTGTGTGCAGGTAGATGGCAGCGTCACTCCCCTCCATGGGCATGCATGGATTGGGATACAATACACCAGGAAGACCAGCTGGCCGGCTTTCGTCTCAGTCAAATTCTATTATTTGGGCGTGACAACCCAACAAGAGTGGTCTCTTGTTGAGTCGCTTGAGCTGGACGATCCAGCGTTACCGCTGTCCTCGAAACAGTTTGCTGGCTGCTCAGCCACCGACCGCCTACTTCGGTTCTCACCGAGGATGCCATCGACACTCAAAGTCGCGACCGAGAAATGCTGCATTGCCTCAACACTTTCAGAGCGGCCCATGGTCGTAACTTTCGACAGCGAATGTTGAATGGAGGTCATGAAAGGATTTCACGATATGACCTGACTGATCTGGGACCGCTTGCCCACATGGAGACTACGCGACATGCAGGCGATGAGCTCACTCACATCAAAAACCGCAAGGCTGTTCTTGATCGTGAGGCTCAAGAGTCATCGCAAACTGGGGATTTTGACATGGACTCAATCCATTGATCGTGATCAGCTTCGCGGAATCAAGGCTGTCACATGCATCATCAGCTGGGACCGAACGGCCAGATCTGGCAAAGCCAAAGGGGCAGCACGCCAGTTAATGGCTTGTTAACAATCCATGGCAATTATGTTAACGATTGACGTGTTGAGCAAGGTCTCACACTAGCTTTTTCAGATTCATCGGCTAATGCATACCTATCGCAAGGACATGATTGGCCATGGACCCGCTTTGCTAGCTGATTCCTAAGCGACGCTAGTCCCGGAATGGTCAAGCAAGCGCGCCCCGGACAGGCTCAGCCTCCATGCGAATCTGGAGACAACCCAAGGAACAAATTCACCGTCCGCTGAAACCCAGGCCAATTCCGACGAGCATTCGCGCACTCGCAGTTCATCCACAGTCACTGCAAACGCGCGCGCGCCTTAGGTAAGACCTGCTTCTCTCCGTTCACCCTCTGTTTTTGCTTTCGACGTCCGTACCTGTCCCCCGTACCCGTCCACGCTGCCCCTGGCCGACCGAATGCGATAGAGTTGACGGTTGTTGCGTCGCTTCGCCCTCGCCGTGTCTGCCCCCGTCCCTCGAGCCTTGTGACGCCTGGCAAAAGCCCGCCGACTCCCTGGCTCGCTGGCGCCTTGGGTCCATTGGTCTCAGCGCTGCGCGTTCTGGCTCCTCTCTTGTTCGCCGCTGCCGCTGCTGACCGAGACGAAAAATTCTCCCTCACTGGCTGGCTTGCGCTCGTATCCTCCCCCCAGGCCGCCCTGCTCTCCACTGTTGGCGTACCTAGGACGCTCGCCTGGCGCTGTCTACTGGGCTACTGAGGTGGCTGTCACTTCGCTGGAGGCTCCCTCTCTCGCCCGCGCGCTCTGCTGGGCTTTCTCCCTCTCCATCTCTCCCCGTCAATCCCATCTATTCATCTCCCGCTTGAGCGAAGCGCGTCGCCCTGCTGCACCGACCACCCTGCCAACCAATCTGGGCTCTTTTCCATTGCCCACTCTCCCAATCCAAGCCATTTTTTTCCTTTGCCCAGCCCATTCCCAGCACAGGCTGACCCAAGTCTCCTCGCTGGTCTGGTCTTTCCACACCACTCTCCACCAAACCCACGCCGCGACGCGACTTGTCCATCACCACCGTGTCACTGCCTCGTCTCATCTCCCACCCATCGTCCCCCATCTCAGCCTTCCGTCATTGCATCCTCGTCTCCCTGGCGCTCCTCCATGGAGGCTTGTCGCGTCCCTGCTGATCGCTAACTCCGTCGCGCACAGCCTGTTGGGCCGATCGCCATGAGCACCTGGATGAACGACGCCGTCCCAAACCACAATGGCAACGGTTTCCCACACATGAACGAACCCAACGCCGCCGGTAGCATGATGGATCCTTCTGCCTTCATGGCCAACTCAGGCCAATTCAATCCCGCTCAGTTTCAGAACCAGCAACAACAGATGGGAGCCATGCCTAATGGTCCTATGCGCAATGCCTCACCCTCTTTCCAGAACCCCGTCTATCAGACCAACTCGGTGATTCCATCGAAACGCCCTCGCCCTCGCGAAGACAGTCTCGCCGGCTCCCCGAGACAGAATCCCGGCATGTTGCCGACGTCGCGTTCTGAAACGCCGCAACAGCAGTCCTTCTCCGGCGGCTTCCAGCCCGGCGCGGTTCCTCAGCAGAATCCCGGTCAATTCCCCCATCTTCAACCGAACGGTTCCGCCAACGCAAGTCCATCGCCGATAATGGGCAATCAGATGCGACCTGGAAGCGTTCCTCAAAGGGTCGCGACCGCGTCACCTCATCCTTTTTCACCCAGCGCACAGCAGTTCAACTCTCAGGCGTCACCGATACCCTCCGAACATGGCACGCCTCAACCCAATCCTTATATGCAAAACATGCCCCAAGGGTACAATCCGAACTTCGCTCCATCCCCCTCGAATGCGCGCCCGTCTCCGAACCCGAACGCGATGGCCGCCGGCCAGATGATGCCCCAGCAGATGGGTCAAATGCCTCAACCCATGGGTCAGATGCAGGGCAACATGTATCCCCCGCAAATGCAGCAACAGCCCCAACAACAGCAGCAGCCAGGGGCTCCTCAGCAGCAACAGCAGGGCCAACAACCGGGTCAGCAACGACCAGGCTTGACCGATCAACAAAAAATGGCCGCGTATCAAATGAGACTTCAGCAACAGCTTCAGGGGAACGCTCAAATGCAGGCGATGCAGGTACAAAACATGGGCCGCGGTATGGTACCCAAGCAGCCGATGCCTGGAATGCCCAATGGTCAAATGCCGCAGGGAGGCATGAGACCACAGCCGAGGATGATGTCAAACGTAAATCCGGAACAGTTCATGAAGAATCTGACGGCTCTGATGAATGCCAAAGGCATGCCGTTGGATCCCAATCCCATGGTGGGTGACAGACCAGTGAACCTGATGATGCTCTTTCAAGCGGTTCAGAATAAAGGAGGATACAAGCAGGCTATGGCTGGAAACGGGTGGCCTCACATCGCCCAGTTGGTCGGACTTGCGGCTCAGCATCCCACGGTGCCACAGGCGTTGAAGCAGATCTATGAACGCAACCTCTATAAGTTCGAGGAAGTGTGGATTGCCCAACAGAAGCAAAGGATGATGCAACAGCAGCAGCAACAACAACAACAGCAGCAGCAGCAGCAGCAACCACAGCAACACGCACAGCAACAACAGGCACCTCAACAGCCACAAGGGGCAAACATGGGAGGTCAGGCGACACCGCAGAAGCAGATGCAGCCCAATCAAATGCACCAAGGCGCAATGGCACAACCTGGGCAACAGCCTCAAATGCAACAGCAGACTCCCATGAAACAGATGCAGCCCGGACAGCCTCCAGTCAACGGCTTTTCAACGCCACAACCTCAAATGCAACCACAGGCCACTGCAGTCATTCAAGGTCAGAACCGCAACATGCCCCCGGGAATGGATGCTTCTGGCGTGAATGAGTTTACTGCTGGTCCTTCTCCTGCTCCTCGCAGAGTTGGGAGCATGTCCCAGAACGAAGGACGACAAGCATCCGCGGCACCCAGCGCTGTTGTGGAGAGAATGCCGCGCCTCGCCCCACAGACTGATGAGTATAGTCCTTGTGCTCGTGAGCTATCAACGTTTGGAGGCGTAGATTTGACCGCCTTCAGCAAGCTTGGTGCCGAACTGGAGCGGTGGAAGCCAGATGTGCCACCTCTGCAAGAGCTTGGTAATATTGATATCAGTGCTCTTACAAAGAGCCTGCAGAGTGGTATTCACGGGGAAGTCCGCCTCGCCCTCGACGTTTTGGCTGCTGCATCTTGCTCCATGAACCAATTGCACTTCATTCAATTACGATACTGTGACGAGCTGGTGGAAGCGCTCGTCGAGTGTGCCGAGGAGCAAGTGGAAATGCTCGCTGAGCATACGGTTGAGGTTTCGGATGAGATCCAGCTGACTCCTTACGAAGACGTGGTGAGGGCCTGTCGTCTTGAACGATGGGCTGTTCGCGATATACCCGTCTTTGGCTCCGACGAATACGAGCTGGACCGGGCGGTTGACCGTCTAATATGTGTCACCACGATTCTGCGCAATTTGTCGTTCCCGGGAGAGCAGAATGAGAACCACACTGTTCTTGCTGATGAGATCGTGATTAAATTTCTTTGCGCCGTCATCCGATATCTGGGCACACGGACGATGCTCCTCCGATCACAAAACAACACGCTGGACTTTATGAAGGATGTTGTTATTCTTCTCTCCAATATTGCAGGCTCTGTGGAGATCCCAGGCCGTGAGCAAGCATTTTGTCTGTTACAATTCCTTTTATCCTTTGCCCCGGCACCTGGCCCTACAATCTCGGACGGAACCCTATTCTTCACGCCATACGAACCCAGCCTTCATTCTTACCTACCTCACGCCGTCGATGCTCTAGCCAAACTACTCGCTCGCGACGAACCGAACCGGAGTCACTACAAGACCGTCTTTTCACTGGATTCCAACAGCACCCCTCCTTACGAGCTCCTGACCCGGGCATTTAGTCTAGCTATATCACCCGTTCCGGATAAGATTAAGTCTCAGAGCCGACCACCAAACTTTCCCTCTCTCGTCGAGGTTCGTAAACCGTTCCTCATGCAAGGCTTGCTATCTGCAGAGATCCTCGCGTCAATAGCGCCAGGGTATGATGCAGGGATCACGAAGGCTTGGTTATCATCTGGAAACGACTTTGCGCAGAATCTCTTCAGACTTATCCGGGAGCTCAGCCAACTATACGAACAGCCTCAAGCTCATGGTGGGCCACGCGCTGGGTCGCGAAAGGATCCAGAGCTGGTTTATATCGTTGTTGTCTCGGTCTCGTTGTTGAGGAGGCTTGCCGAGAAGGCACGAGACCCCAACGATCCTGCATCGTCTCTGCCAGCGAAGGCTGTTCCGGCACCACATGCCCTCCTCGACGCCCTGTCGATGCAGTCTGCGGAGTGGGCCAAGGACGAAGTACTCCAACAACTTTCAACTTTCTTTGCTCTAGGGAAATAATATGCTGGTATGGACTGACGGGGTCATATTTTTGGATTGATATCGCAATACCCGGCCACCAAGCTTGTATGCTAGTGTTTTGATGAAAATGGGTTTGGTGTCTTGTCGTTGGAAGCGTGCGCTTCGCTTTTAGACTTGCATTTCTGGAGTCGATGGTTTGAGGACCGGGCAGGTGATGATGAAAATACTTGTCTACAGATGTATACAGGATGTCGAATGGAGAACAACCAACATACTTTGAACACAACTTGTTTCTATGGAGCGCCTTGAATTATAGTATTGTACATTTCTCGTCACCCAGCTCGCGGGTTGTCAATATGGTACACTTTTTACATGCTGGCTCACGCCTCGCTCGGGTGAATCTGATGCTTTCCCCGTCGGCTTGCCCAGGCCCATCATCATGCCTTGTTTCTTGCCTTAGAAACCAGTCTTGAGCAGCCAGTCTATCGCCTTGTTGAAGTAATTTCCCTGCGATAAATGGTTAGTCGTACAGTCCACGAATTACTCACTGTCAGGCCTTACCTTGATCTCGATATGTTGTGTTGTGGGATTCAGTCGGATATCAGGACGCTTGATGTCCAACGCTACTGCTAGATCCTCGACCAACCTTGAGCGGTCGCCTTCGACCTTCTTTATAAGAATAATCTCCCGGTTGCCTCCAGACATCCACTTGCGGTAGACGGGGACTTGTGAGTATGGCGTGCGGCGGACAATGTAGGGTAGGGAGGCAGCGAGCTGCTGCGCGGTCTTGGTCGGCGGGGGGGTAATAGGGCGTGTGAGCTGGCGGTCCTTGTAAGGAATCTTGTCCTTCTTGTTCGGGTTGGAGGGTTTGTTGGCGGGATTGACTCTATAGCCAGCGTGTAGTTTGTAGGTGGCTTCGGCTGCTTGGAGGGCGGAAACGGAGAAGGATCGGTGTGGGAAAGACACAGGCTGCTGGAGGATAGCCTGTCGCCCTGAGGAGAGGGCTCGGGAGGCGAGGAGGCGCATCGTGAGTCGACGATAGTGGGCGAGCTCGGGGTCTGATATTGGTCGTAGTCTGTCGGCACCTTTGGATATCGAGTCAATTCAGGGCCCATGGGAGGAGAGAACCTGCGGAATTCCTTACAACAAAAGCTCAATTGGTTGTAATGGGGCCACACTCAGCCCGTCGTTCTCTCACCTGCCGTACTCGAGTCGCGCCGAAAGTTGAGGCTCTCGCAGAAAACCTGGGGATCACATGACGAGGAAAAGTTGACCCACTCAACCCGCAAAATTCCAGCATCTACTAGCCCGCCATTCTTCTCTTTTCGAGTACGCAACGACGCGGGGAGAAACACATACCATAAGAGAATTGATTTTGCTATATGAAATGATTTAAACTCTTCTATTTTGTGGTGATTTTTATTCTATGTACTACCAAGTAACATTTCTGCAAACATTTGTAGCGACTTTATTTCACAGTGTGTTATCTTCCCGTGACCTTTAATCGGGCGGTAAATCTCCGGGCACACAAGGCCCAAACCCCACACCACCGGTGGATTGGCGAAATTCACCAAAAATCTGCCCCTCCATCAAATCAATCATCACGGCCTTTGCGTCTTTACCCTCGCGGCGAGCCCCTTGTTTCCAGCCACACCCGCTCCGTCCCTCCTCCTCCCGCCGTCGACCGACTCTTATCGAACACCTCGCCCACCATGGAGGACATTCTCAGCGCCGTCTCGGCCGACGGCTCGTCGATTATGCCCCGCCTCGCGCCGCACCTGAGCCGACACTTGCTCTTCCCGCTGATCGAGTTTGAGAGCGGCAGGGCCGAGGACCTGGGTGACGACGAAAAGGCGAAGCAGATACTCGCCGGAAAGATCAAGCTCCTCGAGGAAACCAACATGACCGACTACGTCGCAACTATGTACTGCGACCTTCACGGTGTTGCCGAGGCCCCCGCCGAGTACAACAAGAAGAGACAGGAGGTGTTGGCCGAGCTGGAGAAGTACGAGCAGGCCACCGCAAAGATCGCCGACCTCTTGACCCAGGACGAGGTTGTCAACGGGCTCCGAAGCGACAAGGTTGCTAACTTGGAGTTCCTCAAGAACCAGCACGGCGTAAGTGGCCCCAATCGGGCACTTTTCATCGCCGAGGTCGGATAGCTAACGGGCACGCAAAATAACAGGTCACCATGGAAATGGTCAACGCTCTCTTCGACTTTGGTCAGTTCCAGTTCCGATGCGGCCAGTACGGTCCTGCCGCCGACATGCTCTACCAGTTCCGAGTTCTGTCGACCGATAACGACAAGGTCTCTGCCGCCACCTGGGGCAAGCTTGCCTCTGAGATCCTCCAGACCAACTGGGAGTCTGCCGTCGATGAGCTTAAGAATGTGAGGGAAGGCATCGACTCCCGGCTGTTCAGCAACCCCCGAGCCCAGCTCGACCACCGAACCATGCTTGCCCACTGGTCCCTCTTCCCCCTCTTTAACTTTGAGGGTGCCCGGGAACCCATCCTGGACATGTTCTTCTCCGCCCCCTACATCAACACCATCCAGACCTCCTGCCCGTGGATCCTGCGGTATCTGATCGCCGCCGTCATCACTGGCCGTGGCCGGGCCCGCAACAGTTCCATCCAGCAGAAGCAGGTCAAGGACATCATCCGCTATGTCCGCCAGGAGGCCTACGAGTACACCGACCCCATCACCCAGTTCGTCAACGCTCTCTACATCGCCCACGACTTCGAGGCTGCTCGCGAGGCCCTCTCCATGGCTGAGCAGGTGTGCCGAAGCGACTTTTTCTTGGCCTCGTCAGCCGACGCCTTTGTCGACGCTGCCCGACACCTCATCTGCGAGAGCTACTGCAAGATCTTCAGCCGAATGAACATCCGCGACCTCAGCTCCAAGCTGGGCCTGAACCCCGACGACGGCGAGAAGTGGATCGTCAACCTGATCCGGGAGACGCGGCTGGACGCCAAGATCGACAGCCAGGACGGCACCGTGGTGATGAACCACCCTCCCAACAACGTCTATCAGCAGGTTATCGAGAAGACCAAGGGTGGCTTCTTCAGGACACAGGTGCTCAACGCCGCCGTCTCGAAATAAAGAGCATGCATGGCAAGGTCCACATAGGGCTTTTTTGACGAGTGTTTTTGCGACAGCTCAATTACGGCAACGCAATCTAAGGGGGAAAATGACCACCAGAGAATCCTCTCTCATTCGGATGGTTACGCCCTACGCTGCTTAGGAGAGAAGGAAGATAGGGGTGTGGGGGGGTTTACATGACCCCGAGAAGTGCTCAACGCAATCGCGTAGCACAAGAAAGACAAGCAGGATACAAGTGAAACGCAAGGGGGAACTGTTACAAGCAGCGTAGCATAAAAACACACAAGGGCTGAAACGGAAGAGGAGCGGCGGATAGAAAGCCCTGTATATCCCCGGTGATGCGGTTTGCATTGCATGGCGTTCTCGGAAAAGGGAAGAGGCAAGGGGGATAATGGAATTTACGTGATTGTTGAAATGAATCATCTATTCGCCTCAAGCGTACTCTAGTTTCCAACGTGCGGAGTGATGTGAGGACTGCGCTGCACATGAATATGCATAGCTTCAGACTTGGTGACGGAGCACAATGAGTTGAATATTGACGTCTATCATTGACCTCATACCTCATAACGACATGTGTTGCTTTTCCTAACAGCTTCTAATCTACTATAACCCAACCGTCATGAACGCTCCTTAAACCATAGCCAAGGCTATTGATCGGTTGTCTAGAATCACGAGATGAACGCCCCTATTGTTCGCCATCACGCCCAGCCAGCCACACCATGCCCTTGAGGTTTTCGATGACGCTGTCTCGCATCCACCAGACAGCTTCTTCCTCAGATGTTGTATCCTGCTCCTCCTCTTCTCCTCCAGCATCGCGACGAGCGCGTGACTCTGTTATCGTCTCTTGGCTGTCGAACACGTTGGTATGGCGCAGTCTGTCACGTACACCGGCCCATTCGAAAAGCAACCTTGCACCCTCAAGGCGCTCACGGTCTGTGCCTTCGATGATGCCCTTCTCCATCTCTAGCCTGGCATCCACGGCACTGCCCGTCTGCTGGGCATCATCTCCCCTCTCAAGTACCACGGCTCGCTCAGCGTAGCTAATGCCGCGAAGGCCGTCGAGCCCAAACACCCACTCCAGAGGACTCTTGTCCTTATCGTCGTTGCCCAGTGCTCTAAGGGTTGACGCAAAGGCGCCTTCACGAGGTGGACGCCTGCGGAGATAGAGACTTTGTGAGTCCTTGAACGTTGCCCTAACGTCTTCGTTGGAAAAGTCGAGCTCTACGTCCCAGAACTGAGGGCCGCTGGCGGTCGACAGACTGGCGATCTGATCCAATGGTGGGAGAATGCAGGGTGCTGTGCGGTTCAGAACAGGCTCAGCTGCGGTGTTGCTATGCATCTTGATTTGTATAGGCACAGAGATCGGTTGGCCGGTGAGAACATCCTTGGTGACAAGGCAGCGCTGCTCTGTAGCGAGAACCCAAAAGTGACGGAGGGCCTGCAGATGGGAACGGTTGTCCATCACGCTCGTAGGGAAGATGGGGTAGAAGGATACCAGCAGAGAAGCGATCGCGAGATTGCTGGTACCAAACGTGGCCGTTCCACATCCCAGAAACAAAGCTCCAATGGCCAAGTGAGCGGCTAGATGCGATCCATAAGGAGTATCAGGATCATCGCGGCCGTGCAGTGCACGAAGACGACGAAGGACCGGAATGTCGCCCGTCCCAGCCATCACGATGGAAGCCGAGAGAGCGAGGATATCTTGGCACATACGCGCGTTCGACCGGGTAAGCTCTTCATCGTACGGTGGAACGCCGTCAGGATGCATGCTCGCCGAGGATGGGATTTGTGCGATGCGAATGAACTGGTCCAGATAGTACAGCAGTAAATCTCGAACCTTTGGAGACGCACTGCCTGAAAACCGAAGGGCGATAGAGAAGCATAGCCCAGCCACTATGCTGTGGAATGCGAGATCCGTCGATTGCAGCTTCGTAGTTGACTGAAGCTTGAAGCGAGGCCGATAGGGGCCTGGAAGGTTCTTATGTATCCAAGCAAAAGTCGGCTCGATCTTTGACCACAAGATCAGGTTCTTCGTAACTGTTCGCAGAAGGAGAATATCTGGGCGGATGTAGTCAAACTGCAGGATCGAGTTGGGGATGTCGATCTTCCTGGCCACGATTTGGTCCTCTGATTTCATATATATCAGCGCAAGGGCCATGACAGCACCAGCAGCCGCGCGATCCAGTATATGGACAATATCAACGTTTTTAGTTGCTGTGGCATGGTAAATGAGCTTGTCTGTGAGTCTCATGTCGTGCAAACCCTTCAGGTCATTGCCTTTGCCAAGGTTGATAAACCCAAGAGCGAAGCCAGCGGCAAGCCGGTAGCACTCGCTTCTCAGTGGCTCTTCCTCGTCCTCCTCATCAATATGCTCAATCTCCGAGAGCATGATTTCGCTCATCCGCCGGTGCTGGCTGTTTGCGTACAAAAGCCCGATGCCCATTATGCCCGAGGTCTGTGTCAGCGGCGACAGGTTCAGCTCCGCTGCTCCGCGAGGCAGCATCCTTGTAGCATGAACAGAGAGTAGGCGAGTAATGAGCGAATCCATTGTTCCCATGTAGGAAGCAGCCAGGCCCAGGAGGAGACCGATCGAGGTCATGGTGTGCTTCGGCGTGAGATACTTAAAGGCGACCCATTTTGCTACATCTTTCAAATGGCCATTTAGACCAAGAGCAAGCAAGAAACCAGCGTGTCGGTTGTTGAGCTCTTGGCCAGGCTTGTTATACAGGATCCAGGACGTGTCGATACCTTGGGCTTTGGGGGAGATGGCCAAGCCCGCGGCAACGCCCTGATGGAAGAAACCCCAGCAAACCTTTTCTTCTGAGAACTGCGACTTGTCTACGCCAACGGTGGTGTTCGTCGGCTTGACAATGCAATTAAGATTGAACCCTCCAATGTGGAATTTCTGCGTAATCAGCGGGAAACGCAGGCTGAAGTATAGCAATGCCCGACCAGCTGGGATGGCCAGGGTACCTGTAGCGATCCTTGTGACAAGCTCCTTCTGCTTTTCCAGATACTCGCTTTCTGGCCAGCTTGGATGAGGATCGAGCCGCACCAGTCTTGCTTTGTTGGTAGAGAGAAGGTCCTGTGCTTCATTCAGGCGACGATCTTCTTTGAACAGGGAACGAATAACAGCTTGGCGCTCAGTTCCCTCACCCTCATCGTAACCAATGTTGTTTGCTTCATCGACACTTTGGCAAAGCAACTTGTAGTCCCAGGTTGCATTGTGTGTAGGAGTCTAAAGCCGCATTAGCAAATGAAGGTGAACATAGCAATAAACCTTACCAAAATCTTCGAGGCGCTTAGCTTGGGGCGCTTTCCGGGTGCGAGAATCAAGCTGATGTCTCTACGGTCGACCAATTCGAGAAGATCTTTAGACCAAGAAGTTGGAGGATGTGGCTGGCACAGGGATATGGCATCTCGGAGAGGCACAAGGACAGCTTCTGGAAGCGTATCAAGTACCAGAGTTGTGATTCCAGCATCTCGCATAGCCTCTACCATTTGGACTGCAGTTGTGCTCGGTTTCAAGAACCTGAAGAATTGCTTGAACATGAGTGTTCGGGGCAAGAGTGGCTCCCATCGCTTGTCCTGCAGTCTCTCTACTTCAGACAACCGCGAGCCAGCATAGTAAACGTCTGCCGGGGTGAGGTAATAAGCTCTCTTGTCTCCAGTAAGTCGTGATTGAATCCAGTCAATAACATCTGGTCGCACAGGAGGCTGGGGGATTACTGGTCTCAAGTTCAGATCTGTAAAAATGTCAGCTCTCTCCTACTGGCTTCAAATATTTTCACGTACCAGAGTCATGACGTTGATCAATATCTTCTTGTATGCCCAACTCGTAGATGGAGGAAAAGCTGTGCCATTTGAGCCATCTGGCGATTTGGCAGAGAACAACTCGGAGATCAGCACGACCCGGTGACCTAAACTCTGGCGTCATGATGTCCAGTTTCTCCTCTTCAAGAAGAAGATGCAGGCCCATGAACACATCCACTGCTACCTTTCGCCGACTTTCAAAATTCTTGCTGAGAGAAGTCGGCATGTAACCCGCTGGGCCAAAAGCGGTCTCGCCAAGACCAGAGACCATGTACTCCTTTGCGAGGGCGACGTGCCTTGAGATGAACTTGGTGGATAGACTGTCGTCTCCTTGTGACGACACTGTGTCATCCACATCTTCATCCAGCGCCCATTCCCAGCCCTTATTCATCATCCAAGGTGGACAACCTAAGGAATTAAGAGTCTCACCAGCCTCCAAGGCTCTCCAGTCCTCCGATTCTCGTACTGAGCCAAATGAGCCAGAAGCATGCCTCCTTCGGCGGATCGGGAGCCGCGTAATGGGAAACGGCTTGGAGTCTGTGCGGCCCAAACTAAGGAAAAGGGACAGAAGGAGAATCACCATAGCAGACCACTCAGGATCTAAGACTGAAGAGTCTTGAATCCCGATCCATTGCATGGAATGAAGCCAGCCGGCGAATATGTGCTCACCCAGTGCATGAGGAAGGATACTTCGACAACTGTCCAAGACCTTGCGGACATGAGGGGATCGTGGCTCAAGCTGAATACGGAGCTGATGCAGTCGGCCCTCGGCATCAACAACATCGACAACACCACCTTGTCTTGGATGCCGCACCCCAACAATGCTTCCATTACTGAAATCAATAACTTCAGACTTTCGCTGCATGACATCGCGGTCCACCACCCTGCCGCGATATTGCAAGCTTCGGGTATTGTCGACGAAGAGAAGTGAGAGTGATATCTTGGTAAGAACGCTCCATGGTGCTTGGGTGCTTAGCTCATGACGCCCATCCATCGATTCAGAGAGGATCAAAATGGCAGAATGGTCACCGTCGACCAGCTTGCAAGAGTCTACGACGTTTTGGGCGTGACGTCGGTCAACAACGGTGGCAATCACTGTGGCACCCTCAGATGACCCTTTTCTTCCAGTCTGGGTGTCAACCCCACGTTGAATGCTCAATTCCAGAGTAAGTAGCTGGAGACGCCTCTCGGTAGCATCCTGGATACCGATGAGTAGTTGGCTTTGGTCATGTCCATCGATAGCGAATGGCGGTGCTACAAGAATAAAGACCTTCGTTTGGTTGCGCGCTGGTTGACCCGAATATCGAACGTTGGAATTATTCAGAGGCAGTCCCTGAAGCTTAGTGAACATGATTTCATGCTGTAGCCCGTCAAACTCATGATCGTCCAGTCCCATATTGTCGAATCCCTCGTCAAGGCCTTCGTAAAACGGAGCTGCCAGCAGACTGCTCAAACTAGGATGGATCTGGTGGCTGTAATTGGCGCTGAGCCGGGCATGGCTTCCCTGCGATTCGTGCCTTCTAGACCCAACATGGCCAGACAGCAACGGTTGATCTGGCAGAGCAGCTCTTTCGTGAGACGTGGAAAGGTCGGCTCTTGCTAACATGGAACTAACTCTACGAGAACTTCTGCGAGCAACGCCATGGCCTTCTTTGTCTTGCTGTTCCAAGCTTGAAACGAGATCCATTGGTTTCTCTAGTCTCTCGCTCTTTCTTTGCCGCTTTCCGGGCAATGGAGCCCCAAAGCTCTCGCGAAAGTTAGGTTGAACGGGCGTCCCAGGAGCACTAGCGAAGGCAGGCGGCATGGAACTTCGACGGCGCGCAGTTTTTGACTTGGAGTTTTTGTGCCTTGCGAGGAACGGATCGTCGTGTTGCAGGTACGTCAGTCGCCAGACTGTGTATTCGCTAGTCTCGCGATTGATCGTTACCGCAATGATTAGCGGTTGGCTCAAGTCTTGCGTTATGGCGCCTGGGATTTTGATTTCCTCCACATGCAGGACCTCTTCAGCGGCGTCAAGAAAGGCCAGTTTTTTGGAAGCGGGTTGCCTCAAACTCTTGGTGTTTTGGGGATCTTGATTTGTGACAACCAAGCCAAGCTCAAGCAAGGGGTCTGTCAATGAGACAAGTCGTGGCCAGCGCGAGTCTGGTTGCTCCAACGGCGGTTCCCACAGATTATCCAGAGTTGAGCTCAGCCGTAAGGGGAGAGCTTTAGGTTTTCCGAGGCCCTCGACAGAGAAGGCCGTCTGCTGAGAGCTGTTGAAGGCTGTCAACTGTGAAGAGACGAATGAATTTGGCGGAACCCGGGGAAACTTGAAAGATATAGGCGCAACGCTCTCGGCCTTCTGTTTGCGCTGGATGATGACTCCGACAGGGCCCGCGAAGGCGGATTCAACCTCGAAAGGCATGTGAACGACGTGACTGGTTCCGGATAGGAAATAGATATGCGCCTGAGTCTTGAGGAAAACAACCAAAGCTTTGGATAAAGCTGGTCGCTTATCAGGCTTGGACTCTGCATCGCGACTGGATTTGTCGTCTTCGGAGGTCGGAAAGTATGCTAGGAGGGCTTGTATAATGGGTTCTTTTTCGAGGTCGAATCTGAATGTTTTTCGAAATATTCCGCCTCGACACCAGATAACGCAGCGCTCCGTCGTGAGAACTTCGTCTTCGAGATCGCCATCGTCTCTGTCGTCGGTCAAAATATCCCACGTGTAAGACGTCGCTGGGGGATTCGGAGGCAGCAATTGCTCGTCGATGGCATGCTGAAGCCCTGAGGGCTGGTGCAACCCCAGGGACTTCACCGTCGCCATGTTCCGGTGGGCGCCATAGGCTCCTCTTCGTTTTCTTGATCGATCGGTCGGTCGCCTGAACTCTCGATTCCTTCTCCTAGACTGGATTTCAACGCTTGAGTCTACCGAAGAAGAAAGGCGCGAGCTGAAGCTATTCGCTGCGCGTAGATCGACGCGGTGTTGATGGTCGAAATACACATGGCACTGTGCCCCGCGGAAACTGCCACTGTAGGATAGGCAATCGTGGGATGGTGGGGCGCGAAAGAGTGTGTTCTTGGCGCGTCGGGAAGCTGCTGCCCTGGTGGAGCTGTCTGCGCTTGCACTCGTGACGTAGCTGCAAGGTACAAGGTACCTCGACTGCGTAGGCAGCCCGACCTTTGGGAGCTATCATAGCTTAGACGCCGGCACTTGAACTAAGCTCAACAACTTCCACCTCACCTCGCAACCCTGTTTCACCTCCAGCCTTCGTCGTTCCCCAGAATGATATCAATGCCGTTGTCGCAATGACGGACCAGCCGCCGCAATCGAGCCATGACCAGGAACGCGACCCTGAGGCCCAACAATCGGTGCATGAACCAGCGCGCGACGACGTTGAGACTGCCTCGGCAACCAAGAGCCCAGCTCCCGACGATGCTACAGATGAGAACTACGCTTCGAAATCCTTAGATCAGCTGTCGGATGGGGAACACGAAGATGACACGGAACATGTCAAGGTTGACGAAGGCGGGAAGCCCTCTGATGATCTTGGTCATGGAGAGTTAGGCCATGACAATGATGACAAGCAAGAGGGGGATGACAAAGGACAACAAAACGACGAAGAAGATGAAGAGGATGAGGATGAGGATGATGAGGAAGACGAAGACGAAGATGACGATGATGACGAAGAAGAAGACGAGGAGCCCCGGCTCAAGTACGCTCGATTGACTCAACACCTCGGTGGAGTGTATCGTAACGGCGATGCAACAAGCGCGTTCCTAGTAGCCGGAGACAAAATGGTCGGTCTCCATCGGTTGTAATTAGGCTGGATGCTAACTTGGCCACAGATTGTTGGATCGCATAATGGCAACATTGTGAGTGGAAAGGGCCCCTAACCA
Organism: Fusarium sp. JS1030; assembly: GCA_000966855.1. Classification (NCBI taxonomy): domain Eukaryota; kingdom Fungi; phylum Ascomycota; class Sordariomycetes; order Hypocreales; family Nectriaceae; genus Fusarium; species Fusarium sp. JS1030. The sequence continues at coordinate 236,083 of JWIW01000075.1, read as the reverse complement.
GGTTCCTCTGTTAACCGTGACCCAGCACATCATCCAGCTTCCAGTCTTCCAGTCCATGAGGGTCTACCACGCGCATTCTGCGTCTGTGACTTCTATTTCAATATCGCCATATCCCCCGCCATTACCGACCGAAAGGCCAGAGGCGGGACAGCGACATGCAGCACCAGGCAACGCCAGTGTGTCCTCCAGCCGTCAAACAGAGTCATCTCCAGCAGCAGCGTCCAGGAAACCCCGCGAAGCGCCTCAGATTCCAAGGATACCGTCGAATGATATATACGTCGCCACGTCTTCCTTGGACGGCAACGTCTGTGTACAGTCGCTCATCGATATGAAGGACGTCCAATTGCGGAACTTTGCCCGACCAGTTCAAGCAGTAGCATTATCCCCAGAGTTCAAAACAGATCGAACTTACCTGTCTGGAGGCCTCGCTGGTCAACTTATCTTGACCGTGGGTGGTGGGCCAGGCCGGAGTACTTCAACGACAACAGGAACTGCTGCTGCTGCGGCCTCGGGGTGGCTGGGCAGCATGGGAATCGGCGGCAATACAGGCAAAGACACTATTCTGCACTCCGGTGAAGGAGCCATTAGTACGATCAAATGGTCTTTGTCTGGGAAATATGTGGTTTGGTTAAACGAGCATGGTATAAAGATCATGCGCTCAAAGCTCCATCTCGAAACCGCAGATTCGGAAGACGCATGGAAACGTGTAGGTCACATTGATCGACCACAGACAGACGAATGGGAAACCATGGCCAGTGTGTGGAAGGGCCGCGTCGAGTGGATCGATGAACAGTCTGTTGAACTAGATGAGTCTGACCAGGGCTCTCTCGAAAGGAGTCTTTCCCCAGCTGCCGAAAAACTCAAAGAGCAGGCTGTTCTGGGCAAGAAAAGCATCGAGCGATTACTTGTGGGCTGGGGCGGAACCATATGGATTATACACGTTCATCCTGGTGGCGTTGGCGTTGGTCGGCACGCTGGTGAGAAAACTATCGGGCGAGCAGAGATTGTTAAGATGTGAGCTCCTATCTAACATATTTGGTTTGAGAGTATAAAGCTAACGAGTACGCAGACTTCGCATGGATTGCATCATCTCCGGCATTTCCTTATATACCCAAAACCTATTGCTAGTTCTTGCATATTGTTTACCAGAAGACGATGAAGACGAGGACGAAGGGAACGACACAGTCTCATCACCAGCCAGGAAGCACAAGTCATCTACGTCAACAGGAAGCGAGCCTTCGGGTGGCATTCGTCGCCGACAGAACAATCAACCTCCAGAACTGCGTCTCATCGACCTAAATTCTCAAGCCGAGGCGGACAAAGATAGCCTGGGTGTCGGCCGCTACGAGAGGTTATCTTCAGGCGACTACCACCTGGGTGTTTTGCCTGCACGTAACGCCGCATCCGCAATCGCTTCTTCAAGGGGCGCTTTTGAGGCAATAGCTGGGCTAGGTTCAGATATGTGGAATGCCGCAATCAACCCCCGATCACTTTTCAGTTCTGGAGCCAGCATCCGAAGCAGAGAAAGTGGTGAAGATGCAGGCTCCAGCCTCAAGACAGGCAGCACAGCTGGGACGATCCGGCCTGGCTCGAGGAGCGGTTCTTCACCATCAGTTCATTCTGGCCTAGTGAAACCTGGTGTCAAGATTTTCATCCACAGCCCGTACGACTGTATCCTTGCTACCAGACGGGACCTGAGCGATCACTTAGGATGGCTTCTAGAGCGCCAGCAGTACCAGCGTGCTTGGGAGCTTCTGGATGAACATCCTGAGATCATGGCTCCGCCAAACGAGCGGGCGAGCGATATTGTCCCCCACACACCAACGAAACAACAAGCCGCTGGCGATGACTTTGACGACGACGAGTCTGTACTTGATTTGCCGTATAGGAGCCTGTATTCTTCAGCTGAGCGAGAGAAGAGACGGATTGGTGAGCTCTGGATCCAGGAACTCATAGAAGAAAATGACTGGGCAGCTGCAGGCAAGATCTGTGGCAAGGTGCTCAAAACGCCAGACAGATGGGAGAAATGGGTTTGGACGTTCGCCGGTGCTAAGAAATTCGACGCCATCACAAATCATATACCGATCGAGCCGATGCATCCCAGAATTCCTTCCACCATCTACGAAGTCGTGCTAGGGCATTACATTCAAAACGACAAGCCAAGATTCAGGGAGCTACTCGATCGCTGGTCCCCCGAGCTGTTTGATATCAAAACAGTTACGACAGTCCTTGAGAATCAGCTGAAGTACCGAGACGTTCGAGAAGACAGCATTGACGATGGAGAAAAGGGACGTGACTGGCGAATTGTGGTGGAAAGTCTGGCGAGGCTACATGAGGCCAACGGAAGGCATCGCGAAGCCCTCAAATGCTATATCAAGCTTCACGATGCAGACTCGGCCTTCAGGTTGATTAGAGACAATCACCTCGCCGAGGCTGTCGCAGACGATATTCCCAGCTTCATTGGTCTTAGGGTTCCGCCGGGTAAACGAGACAAGATGTCAGCGGAAGAGCTTGACCAAGCTACCTCGGAAGCGATCACGTTGCTCGTTGACGAAGCTCAGCATGGCCTCCTGCGCCCAGACCTAGTAGTGGAGCAGCTGCTTGCCCAACGCCTCAACCTGTACATATACTTCTACTTCCGGGGTCTATGGCGCGGCGAAGGCATCCAAGAACACACAGGAGAGAATGTAGACCGACTGGTCATGGACAGTCAGTCCTTGGTGGACAACTTTTCAGATTTGGCGGTTCATCTTTTTGCGACATTTGATCGGACGTTGCTTATGCAATACTTGAAAACGTCTGTTTCATACACGTTCGAGAAGGTCAGTTGATTCTTGACGGCTGAAACGTTGATTAATGATACTAACATAATATAGGCTGTTCAAGAATGCGAGACGTTCTCATACTACGATGAACTGGTGTTTCTGTACTCCAAGACGGGTCAGATGAAGCGCGCCCTGTATCTCATCATCGATCGCCTAAAAAACGTTCACAAGGCCATTGAGTTTGCCAAGGAACAAGACGACCCTGACCTCTGGGAGGACCTGCTCAAATACAGCATGGACAAACCAAGCTTCATCCGTGGCTTGCTGGAGCAGGTTGGCACAGCAATCAACCCCATCACCGTGGTCCGGCGGATTCCCGAGGGACTCGAGATCGAAGGGCTTAGGGAAGGTCTTACTCATATGATGAAGGAGCATGAGATACAATACAGCATCAGCTCAGGCGTTGCGCGCGTCCTGCGCAGTGAGGTGGCCGCGGCACAGAACGACCTCCGGGCTGGCCAGCGCAAAGGCATCAAGTTTGAGGTGGTGGTTCAGGATGCCGAGCATGTTGACGTCGAAGTCAAGGATGTCCCTACGGACCCCGAGAACCCGGAGCAGAGCAAAACGCACCCTTCGACGGATCATGATCATCGGGTGCCTAAGCCGGGGCACTGCGCGAAATGCCACGAGCCGTTCACAGAGTACGAGATGGAGACGTTGGTCGGGTACGCCTGCGGGCATGTTTTCCACGTGAGCCATCTCCTAGAGATGCTACACGGAGGCAAAAAGGTCGACGTAGATCTGGGCAATGGTAGTGAGGAGGCAAGCAGATACTCGGTTGGTATGAAGGTGATGAGAGCGCGGTTGTTGAAGGACAAGATGCGGGGAGGATGCCCAGTGTGTCATGTTAAGGAGTGAAGATACCAGATTGTTGGTTTGAGGCGTTAGTTAATACACCGACGGCGTAGGATGGCGCTTGAATATCACCATGACCGGTCAGCTCATGTGTAGGGCACAAGGGGCAAGGGCCAGTGAGGTATAAAACCAATGGATTCTAGAATAAACCCTGGTTCATGTCAAAAGTACCTAGGTACAGCGCGTATTATGTCCTTTCACAAAGGTTCCGAAATGCCAAAGTCACAATCCTGTGTGTGCCATCCTACTTCCTCCAGGTTCCGAAAACCAACAAGCAAGCAGATCCTCTCTCTCTCTGTATAGCCATCCAATATTATCTACATCCTCAAAGGTTCCAAGGGGAAACATGGTGGGGTATAGAGTGTGCATGGAGGCGTACTCTAGAGTTGCTTAGAGAAGGATAGCAGCAAACACGCCAACAAGGCCACAGAGGGCCGCGAAGGAGGTGCTCAAGACAGCGCCCCCATTGGCAGTGACTGTTGGGGTGCCAGTAGAAACGATGTCGCCGTTCTCGTCAGTGGACGACGGGTAGACGCCAGTGGTGACGGTGCCAGAGGCGGTGTCGTACTCGGTGGTGCCGGAGACAGCATCGGAGGGCTCGTTGTAAGCAGTAGAGACGGTCGGGTTGCCAGACGCATCTGTGGTGCTGATAACAGACGGGACAGGAGCAGTCTCTCCAGAAGGAGCGGAAACAGTTTCACCAGGAGGAGCTGGCATAGACTCGCCGGAAGGGAGAGGGACGGGGACGGGCTCGCCAGGCTGACTGGGAACGTTGCCCTCGCCAGGAGGAGCAGAGTAGCCAGGCTGAGAACCAGTAGGGACACCGCCGTCAGGGCCGCTCTCGCTAGGCTTGGGGTAACCTTCGCTGAGAGAAGGCTCATCCTGCTTGTGGATGGTGGTGGGCTCGCCGTCAGCGGGAACAGAGGGCTCGTTGGTCTCGGCGGGAGGGACCTGGCCACCGGTGGACATGACCATGGAGCACTCGGTCTGGTGAGTGACGGTGCAGACGCTCATGGTGTAGAGAGTCATGCCTATGGAAGAGTTAGAATGAGCACTATGAGAATTAGAGAGCCGATACATACCGTCAGAGGTGGCAGTGGCAACCTCCTGAGTGACAGGCGGCTCAGTAACAGTCTGGGCAGCTGGAGAGAGGTCAGTGATGAGTCGAGTCCTGCTTGGACAGTGATGACAAACACGTACAAAGAGCGGCGTCAGCTCCATCAGCGATAGCACCGACGGCGAAGGCGCCGAGGATGGCCAGAGCGCTGGCGAGGGTCTTGATGTTGAAGACAGCCATCGAGACGGTTGGAGGAATCTATCGCGAGAGACGGGTCAGCAGGAGTGGCGTGGTGGTGCGAAAGCAGATGACTGGCTATTGAGTGTGCAAGGGAGGAAGAAGAAGAGAAAATGGAAGCGAGAGAAAGAAGATGTCTTTGTCAAGAGGCCTTGTGGAGAGGTGAATGGGGAGTGTTGCCGAGTGAAGCGAGAGGCGAGAGGGAGAGACGAGCGGAGGTGAATAGTAACGAGCTCAAGACTACGCAGAATACTCGAGAACAGAACATTCAGAGAAGACTCACAGATTTAGTCCTTGAGGAGTGTAATTCTGAGCGAATCGTAAGAAATGAGAGAGTAAACGGTGGTGGATGGTGGTGATGCAGAGTGAAGAGATGCGCAGAGAATGTGCTTGGGAGGAGGAGGGATAAAGAGGGAGGAGAGAAATAAAAATAGAAGCAGGCAGAAGAATTCTCTTTTCAGGCGAGGTAAACAATGGCAGAAAAATAAACTGGCCAAACACAGAACCTGCAGGACTTGTCAGTTGCTGCCAGCTGCCAGCTTCGTTCGTGGGGCAACGATTGGATGATGGGCCAGAATAAAGGAAAAGGGGGCATTTGAACACTGGAAATACTGCCCAGCAACCAGCTGTTTGGTGCCACCGATTGTTGCACGAGACGTGGTGCTGAGGCATCTCAATTTGGTGTTTGCCCCTGAGTCGGTCGATTGATGGGATGAAGCCATTCAATAGAGCATTGAGAGGCGAATCAAAGGGCACCACCATATGGGCATTGTTCTCCATTCTGCTATCTCCAAAATAAAAAGGCCGCCTCTTTCTAGATACCGATCGACCTCATCACTTGATTCTCAGGGGTACAATCCAGGGACAGTTCAGACCACACAGATATCATCAACAGCGAAGATTGAGACAGTAGAAATACTAACATACCTCTAGAGTACCTTGATCGTCGAGTCGGAGGAATCGAGCAGCGTAGACGGGTATCCACGATACAGTCAAGTCCAGGACAAGAACTCGAGCAACCCGTCGGGAGGAGCCGCCTTTTCTTGTTTCGAGGATGACTCTAGCCTTCAACCCATGTATACCACAATATGTATCTAGTCTGGACACAACACAGTCCTTCATGTCTGATTCCTCGTGTGGCTCAATTCTTATGCATCTCTCCCTGGATGTGCGATGCTGCGGATGTCGTGACACGTTGCAGCAGCAACGGCATCTCGCATCATGGCGTACAATGGAGGCAATTTGCCAGAGATAGATTGATGTCTGGTCATAAATTCAGGCCTCCGTCCTCTCGTTCCTAATTGTTGAGCTACATATTCGCTGCTGGACGACGCTCGAGGCCATCTAGGCCACATAGGCCTACCAGGCACAGCACCTCATTTCACCTGAGATGCGCCGTGCTCTTGTCTCTCCAACACGTGTTCTGAGGCAGACGGTACAATGGTGCCATGTCACCTGGCTGTTTCGCAGCGTGCGTATCCGACGAGGCACACGCACAGCCCGTCCCCGTTGAGCTGAGGCAAACCATATCGACCCGGGTCAGGCCGAATCGAGGGCCGCCTAAGCGAGACTAGGTCTCTTGTAGTAAACCGGCATGTCTCGGCGTCCTCTGAGATACGTTGGTAAAGTCGTTGAGCCTGTTGGGATCTGTGGCGGTCAGAGGGAGAGTCAGCCACCCTGTATTTCTTGGGTGAAACTATTCTTATTCGTGTTATGCAGTGTCCATTTACATCAAGTCTTCTACAGAGTACAGGAGTTCCACCAACAAGAAGTTGCATTTCGTAGATGATCGTAGTGGCGGTTAAGGCAAGTTAGGTTTCTGAAGGGTATGCTACAAGGATAACGCTCAGCTTAAGAGCAACGCTGGAAGGGACACACGACCAAAATAAATCAGCTCATCTCAAATAGATTAATACAAAACTACCCAGAGTCCTAAAAAAGAAGAAGAAAATAGACAAGTTTGATATTGGGCAACGTTCCCATCGTTGTAGATTTCCCACACTTGGATATAGGGTGGTCGAGTCCAAAAATTAACAAAAAGAAAGGATTGTTGGTGGATTCAAACCACCTTAATTGGACGAACAGGGAATCGAACCCTGGACCACTCCCATTCAGGAATTCAGACGAATTATGCTAAGGGAGTATTATACCACTAAACCATTCGCCCGATTGGATGACATGATCCCAACGAATTGAGAGATATATTCTCAACGTCAGATTGAATGGTACGTTCAGAGCACGGGGAGCCTAGGGTCAATGGTAAGATCTGATGAAGAAGCACCTCCAAATGGTCCAGGGCTGCGTCAATTCGGCTCCACGAGTCCTTTATGCAGCTGTTCACAACGTCTAAACTTGGTCTCGACCTGTTCGGGGGAGCTAGGAGGAGGCCTGGCGAAGTATAGAGCAGCCCTCTTTGAGTCCGAGGATCGGTCCTTCCGCAATAGTTTACTAGGATTAACCAGATATAGCAACGTTAGGTTCCTATGAATGCACAGCTCATGCCTTAGGCATCCCTTTGCTCTGAGTCATGAAGATAGAAAGAATATGTAGTGCCGCTTAGGATAAGAAACATTTGCCCGCCAAGTAACAAGGTAGCGCCATCATCGCCATTGTCATCCTCACACGCTCCCGTAGAGCTAGAACGGTAACCCAGTAAACCAAAAGAGTCACTTTCACTCCAAACACACCGACTTGTTCCATCATTATCCAGAAACGCAAACCAATAACAAAATGTAGACCAAAACTCCGTACGTGTCCACCCAAAGTTCATCCGTGCGCTTTTCAAGTCACCACCAAGTTCTAAGCCGGAAGCAAAAACGCACCCAACGTGAAATGACCTTTCATAAAGCTCTTTTCATCCTCGGTAATCCACAGGAGAAAAGCCAGATAGGTCCTCATACCATGCGAGTTGGTCCCTATTGTCTCCATCGCCGAATATGTCCCGTGGTAGTCAAGATGGCGAGAACCAGTATGCAAAAGCACAGAAGCATCACAAAGCGGCTCATAAAGTCTGGGAGGGCAACCAGCAGCATGGCCAAGCAGAGGAAGCTCACAGAGATGGCGTTCATCAGGGTTCGTAAAGGCACTTCGGCTGGGGCAGCAACTGGTTGAGCTTCTCGTCCAGCATTCTCCGGCGGCGCATCTTGTCCAACCTCTCGGACTCCTTGAGCCAACGATACGAGATCGGACTGGTCGATAAACTGGTATTCGGCATCTATCAGGAGGAGTGGCCACTCAACAAAGGTTCGGTAGTTTCGTTTTTCCTCTGCTGACGCCGTCGGCAGCTTTTGAATGGTCTCAAAGCAAGCGAGGAGATGTGCTAAAGAGGTTAGATAAAGCGACCGGAAGCAAAAACAGCAGCTCACTCACTATATCTGTCTAGGACACGCCCAATCTCATCTATTATTTGACTCCTGTCCCGATGAAAGCCGTGACCGCTTGCTCTCTCTTCGCGTGCAGAAGCAGGCTGGGGTTGTACTCCTCGGGCTTCGGCGTTGTCTGCAACCCGGGCGTCCGTAGAGTCGAGTCTCCCTAGCTCTGCCTCGAGGACAACAAGCTGGTCTTGATATGATAGGAGAGTGCGGTGGTAAAGAAAGTCAAACCGACGATACAGGGGTCTGACCCTTGCCTCCGCCCGATCCGCTATCGCAGCTGCCAATTTGGCATATCCCGTTAGATCAGACAGGGGGAGAATGTGGCCCTCTCGAGGCTCCTCATTTCGGGCTGCCATATGTTCCTGAGCCCCCGGGAATGGTTGATCGTACAACGGTTGATGGTTGTTAAAGGGAGAACTTAAGCTAGTAGTTTTGGGATCCAAATAGCCGTATCCAGAATGGTATTGGTGATTAATGGGTGGTAACGCATGCTGTTGTCCAGCAGGTGTTGAGTATTGATAGGGGGGATAGCCTGCGCCAGGGTAGTCCGGTGCCCAGCCCGGGTATGAGGCAGCACTGGCAGGAGACTGAGGGAAAGGAGGCTCATTCGAAACAGGAATGGCTGTAGGCGGGAACTCTGGAATCGATGTGCGAGGGCCCTTGGCTCTCCTTTTGAAGTAGCCCAGCTCCTGACTGGGAGATGGAAACGCATCGTGGGTAACCGAGTACGGTTCTGATTCAGTGGAAGATAGCCCGCTGAGCCGTCGTGATGCCTTGGTCTTGTGATGCCTAGCTTCCCTTGGTATCCTCTCTCTGGGATTGCCTTTGAAGGCGGATGAATCATCACTGGGTGTGAGCTGCGTAACGAGGGACCCGCTGTCGGTTGAGTTTGTATTTGCTACATTCGTGGAGGCGTAGTCCACCATTGACGGTGAACTGGGTGATGATGAGTGCTGAGTCGCAACGCCGGCTGGTGACTGAGTAGGATGGTCCTCGGCGTCCTCATAGCCTGCCTTGAGGTACTTGGCTTGATGAGCCTGCGGGCTATCGTGAGACACCGGGGAGTGCGCAGGCCGAGAACCTGGGGAACTGTTCATTGTGGTCCTGTACCATGGGTTGTGGTTTGTATAACTGTGTGTCCGTTCTGGTTGTATTTCTGGACGTCTCTAGTTGTAGGTGATTATCGTCCAAAACAAATTTCGCGAGGGATAAGCCGTAGCATAGCCTTGGTATTCGCAACAGCCTTAAATAGTCATGCTTGAGATACTCATCTCAAGGGTCGTGACAGGATATCGAGACGTTGGGCGGGAGTCACAGGAGCGATTGGCGCACGGTGGCACCATGAACTGATGCTGCAAGGGCCATGAACACGTGAAAACGGCAACTGGGATAAGGGTTGAAGCGGAAGAAATCATCAGTTTCGACCACAGCCGTCTTCTCGTGTCAAAAGAAAGGAAAAGGAAATGAGAGTGAGGGCTTCAACTTGAGGCCGGGGTAGATAGCCATGGGCATGTGATGACGAGTAGCCATGTCAGCCCTCTGGGAGCTCAGGCTCGTTTCCTTGGCCCAGCTAGCACACGAGCCGGAACGCCGGGAGACCATTTCGGCTATTGGATTAAAGGAGGCAGTGTGGGTGGCATCTGGCGTCCGTGTGGTGTGTGTGGTGTGGTGGTGATGCATGCAGCAAAAGGATCAGCCAGCGCTTATGGAGGAGGGCTGGAGCGCAAAAAGAATAGTTCTCCGGTATAGGGAATCGAACCCTGGGCTCCGCGGTACTAATCCCTCAGGTTATGACAGCATCTCTCTGGTTGTGTGAGCAAAAAGGATGGTCTGGATCGGATCAGATGATTCAGATCGGATCGCTTCTCCGGTACAGGGAATCGAACCCTGGGCTCCGCGGAACGAATCTCTCAAGTTATGAGAGCGCGAAATGTTAGCCACTACACCATACCGGATGTTGCTTGGAAGATGGTGTGAAGATTGCAATTGTTGAGGCTCGTTGTGGGCGTATTGAGTGAGGGTTTAGCGGATCCTCTCCCCATCCAATTTTGGTGCCAGGATGGGCGGTGTTTTTTTAGACCCACATGGCCGGGACCCACTGCCATGCCCGGAATATCCCGTCCCGCCCGACTGCCGTGGCCAAAAATACACGACCAGGTACGTCGTTGATGAGATGCCTCCTCAGAATGTACCAAGCCTATACGCACAATAATTTTAGAAGGAATTTATTTAAATCCAATAAGACTCCAATGCTCTTATGACGAGAATTTTATCAACTTTAATCTAATATGGCGGTCAAACCTGAGAGTCATGGCATGTGCCAAGGTGACAGCGAGTGCTCCTGTGTTTTTGGCCTCTCGCCCACCAAGCACTAATGGAGCCTTATCTTTTAGCTCCTCCAAAGCTGCATCCAAGAGCTCCAAGCCAGACACTTTCAAGATTCTGGTTGGCTTCCTTTTGCACATCCTCAAGCCGAGGCTCTAGATGAAGCCTCACATGGCCGAGATCGCATAATTCACCGTCAATTGGGCGATGCGAGACATAGGCCACCGCTAGATCGCCCTCCTCTACCGTCTCTCCATCAATCCGTCCCATCCACGACTCTGCGATTGCGCCGCCGATTGTCCTGCGATACCGTACGGATCATACACTCGTGACGCCGCTGTGCCCGTCTCCTGCAAGGCGACCGCATCAAGCGACTGCGAGCTCCCGGCATCGCCCGCACTCTGCTAGAACTCTACTGCCACGGACCTTGCCGCGTTGTCACCATGCCACACATACCGCCCTCTGTGCTGAGCAAGTATTTGCTGAATGGCCAGGTCCCGCAGGCGGGCTGCCTTGGTGTTCGCCGGATCGTGAGGCACCCAACGTTGCCTGGAACAGTCCCGTCAATTGCAAATTCAACCAGGCTGTTGCACGTTTCCTCAGAGGCCGTCACACCACCTCCAGTGCAGCCAGTTCCTCTGCGTAAGCAGTTGAGGGATGAGGCAAAGCAAGCAAAGAAGCAGGGCAAGAAGAAGTCAAAGGGTGATTCACAGACGGTTGATGGCTGGGAACTCACAGTCGGCATCGAGATCCACGCCCAGCTGAACACCGCCCGCAAACTATTCTCGCCCGCTGTAACCTCATTCAATGACGACCCAAATAGCCATGTGGCCCTCTTCGACGTTGCCATGCCAGGCAGTCAGCCATTGCTCCAGAAGGAGACGCTGATTCCTGCTCTGCGCGCAGCGTTGGCTCTCAACTGCGACATCCAGAAGCTTAGCCGCTTTGACAGAAAACACTATTTCTGGTGGGACCAGCCCTCGGGGTACCAAATCACCCAGTACTACGAACCCTTTGCTAAAAACGGCCACATCACTCTCTCCGCCCGAGATGGAATCTCTCCCCAAGATGGCGAGGGCGTCACGATAGGCATCAAGCAAGTCCAGCTGGAGCAGGACACAGCCAAGACTCTTGCTCAGACGGGCAAGATTCACTGGCTGGACTTTAACCGTGTCGGCGTCCCGCTCATTGAGATCATCACCGAGCCGGAGCTTCATCACCCTCGCACCGCTGCTGTTCTCGTCCGGAAGATTCAGATGCTACTGAACACCACGGACGCCTGCGTTTCGGGCATGGAAACCGGAGGTCTGCGTGCAGACGTCAATGTTTCTGTTCGCAGGACTGACGGATCTAACCCCTCACTCGGCACAAGAACCGAAATCAAGAACCTGAGCACCATCAAGGCCGTTGAGGATGCCATTATCGCCGAGCGCGACCGGCAAATCCGTGAATTGGAAGCTGGTCGCCCTATTCCTAGCGAAACTCGTGGTTGGACGCTTGGGTCCAAGGAAACTAGACGATTGCGTGGAAAGGAGGGTGAAGTGGACTACCGCTACATGCCTGACCCAGATATTGCACCTCTGGTTATCGGAGAAGACCTCGTGAGCCATCTGCGACAGTCACTGGCCGTTTCGCCCGACTCAGAACTGGACACGTTGATCGCTGATTATGGTCTTACGGCCAAGGATGCCCTGTCACTGATTAACTTGGAGAATGGTTCCCGCGTCCAGTACTTCTACAAAGTCCTCAAGTCGGTCGAAGAGAAACTTCAGACTGACTTGACTGAGGCAGAAATGCCAGAGTTCAAGAGCTACTCTACTCTTGTCGGCAACTGGATCATCCACGAGCTTGGCCGTCTGACCACGTACAAGGCCGGACCACTCGTGGCTAGGGATCTCTCATTCACACCAGAAGGCGACTGCCTCCAGGTCCCAGACTCAGACCTCTCGCAGCTTCTGTATCATCTGGTTCGCAAGCAGATTACTGGCAAAGTAGCAAAGGAGCTGCTATTCGCAATCTATCTCAAGGAGATTGAAGGTGGGGTCACTCAGGCCATCGAGGAGAATGATCTTTGGTTCAAGGAGATCCCCGAGCAGGAATACCAGCAGCTTGCTGAAGAGGCCATGGAGGGAGAGGATAAGGTTCTGCAAGAGTTTGTCGATTACAAAAAGTTTCCTCAAGGAAAACTCATGTATCTTGTCGGTAAGATGATGCGGCTTGGGCCGACTGAGCGAATCGTCCCTGCCAATGCTGAGAGGGTGATGAGGGCAAAGGTCGACACGCTACGGAAGACGTGATTCATGGACAACAGGAACGTTACAGCTGTCAATAACACAGGCTTCATCCCGTCACCTAAACCCCCCGCACACCGGCATCTGTGTCACCGGGCTGCCTATTTCCAGTTCGCGGCTAGCTCACGAAGCGCTCGGCCCTTAAGATAGTTGGCCGGTCCGACGAAGAGACTTTGCCATGGCATTGCCCGTGTTACCTCTCGCGTCTCTCTTGCGTACTGGGGGACAAGATAGCAAACACAGAGCTGCCAACACGTACGTTTTCAATAAACATCGTCATCTCCAACATATCCACGGAATCAGTTTGATCATGACAAACCGCGATACCCCAGCAACAGAACTGCTCTCCGAACTCGACAAGCTTATGGATTCCGTTTTCCCAACTAGCGTCGTATTTGCTTCTAGCAAAGACAGACCACTTCGATGGACGAAGAAAACTGTTAGCTCCGGGGATAGGATATATGTGACTATAGTCTCGGACAAGGGTGACCTGAGCGATGATGCGAGGCCAGTAGTAACAGTCACAACCGTCGTTACAGTAACCGATCCAGAAACATCCATATATTCTTCCCTGACAACAAGATTGTCGGCAACGAACATTATGAATACGCCAGAGGCAACCCTAAGAAATGAATCCACTCCTCAGTCGACGTCGTCGGCCGGTGGCGGTGAAACTGAAGCTCTCGCAACAACCCATCGACGTTCTCACGACCTCTCCGAGGGAGCTATCGCAGCCATCGCCCTCGGAACGGTTCTCTCGTTAGTAGCTACAATCATGGCAGTCTGGATATGCGTCCGCAAGAGAAGAAAGGCGTGGAAGAAGGACCAGAGCCTCGTTTCTTCGAACAACCCAATATTCAACCCTCAGCCGCCGACACCTCCGCCGTTGCCAGAGCTGCCCTCATTCGCTGACCGGACAGCTACCCCTGATGATTCCTGGATTAGTGGCCACGACATCAGCGACCCAAGAGAGACGCTTTCGCAAGGTGTTCGATCTCCTACGCCCCAGCCCGCCGTGGCAGAGGTCATGAGCTATACTCGCGCATGGCAGAAACCTCGGGTGTATACTGTCGGGGGACCAGGCATTGCAGAGCTGCCAGGCTCTGAGCCCACGGCCAGACCTATCGAGAAGAATGATGATACATCACCAACCTCCCCCGTGTATGCGGCATACTCGCCTTACCGCGGGAGCCATGCCGTTAGTCCGCTGTCACCCACGTCGCGGTTCAGACCACAACCACCTTGGGGTAGTGTAGAACAAGACGCCCAGAGAAGAAGATATTGAGAGAGACACCGAGAATCCAAGGAATGGGGGCTAAGAAACATGGTGCTGGGGTTGATGGGTATTAATTCCCCCAGCGGCGTGTCGGTCTAGACTGGGAAATTTGGTGTCACGGACAACGTTCAGGGGTTCACGGATTAGGGGGGGATGAACTAGGGAGATTTTTGAGGTGTAAAGGCTGGGAGCATATCGATAATGCAGCTTATCGAAATCATATACGGTGTTGAGAGTACTTTGGATGATTGATAGTGAACTGGTTCTTGATGTCGTAGAATGCAGACGGATAACACAGGTTCGGTCAATTATGTCTAATATATTTTTGGGTAATTTACCTAAAGCCGAGCTAAAGTAATCATCCTTGGAACTAAGTATTTATAGAATACCTCTCTCGTAGTTTCAGCATGACGATGGGGCATGGGGCTGGGGTTTAGACAAGTTATGGGATAAGTAGAAGGCCGAGACGACTTGAGGCATCACAAAGATTGGTCACTACTAGGTTCTCACGTTGAAGCAAAGATGTAATGAAAAGACGGCATTCTGATCTATCAACTCAAACAATTACAAGTGTAGACTGGGCCCAACTAACGTGGGAGGCCAAGGTATATAGGACGACATAGCCCACAGGTCTTTAGTCCCCAACCTGGCCCTCAGCTCATGACCATGTAGAAAGCAACAACTGTTTCGCATGCGGCGTTTAAACGCATCGCATATTTCCTCAATCATGATGAGTAGCAGGGAATCCATGCGACGGGTCTCTGCTTTCTGCTCGAGCGAGAAGCATCTCGAGCTTGGGATAAACACCCTGCTGGGAGGCGAGAACAAGGAGAGGCGTCTTACCCTCACGGTTCCGGAAAGTTGCCCGGGTTCTCTCGTTGACAGAACCGCTGGTAAATTTAGTCGCGTGGGCGACGGCGCGCTCCTCAGTGTAGTAGGGACAAGTCATCAGTTTTCGGACGATAAGGTGTAGGAACCCTTCGCCAGTTGCAGGATTGATGAATCTGTAGTTGAAGTTGAGAAGATCCCAAGTAAAATCCGGAAGCCCGCCATCGTCTCTGTCCAATGTCACCCAGATCAGCATCCCGTCACCCTGAGAGTATTGAATGTTCAGAGACTTGAGCTTCCTGACGCAATGTTTGTGGTTGGCGAGCATTACAGAGCGATAAGCCGCGTCAAAGTGGTTGCTAGATAAATGGTGCAAATGTCGAGCCACGACGTCGTATGAAGAATGCTAGCGGTCATAAGTCTGCCATAGCTCGAGCATATCGGGGGCCTCATCGCGCCGAATAGTGGCGCCTGCCTTGACGAGTGCCTTGTCGAATCGACGGAGGCCCTGGGCCTTGAGCACTTGGGCCAGGATGGACGGCTGGGGGTCGAAGCCTTGGTCCCGAACGTCGAGGTTGAGATCGGCATTAAACCTGCTGACGAGATCAAAGAAGAACCTCTCTTGACTGACATTCCCTACGGGACTGTTTGCGATGATGGCTTTGGCTAGGCGTGACAGCACTGTCTTGCCATCCCGGAATCCCAAGTTGAGCTCGGTCGACGCTGGGTCTCGACCCAAGGAGACGTTGAGCTGGCGCTCGTGGTAGCGCAACGAAGTAATGATGGTCCTGATGCTTCTGTACGAGTGGGACCACTCGTATTGGAAATACTCACTGAGGCAAAAGTACGGGTTCTCCTGGTGACGCGTATTCTTTCGCTGAAGGGGACTCACGCCGTGGAGGAGGAGACGGACGGCGACGGTACACATCCAGTTACGCTCACGAGCGTCGAGACACATACAAGACCCTTCGATGGCGAGGTGAAGAGCGCTGCGACCAGAGTCGTCGTAGATGTCAGTTCTCGGATCACGATCGAGGAGGAACTGGAAGAGGGGCTCGTTGGTCGTCTTGATGGCGAGATGCAGGGCCGAGTAGCCTCCCGAGGCGCTCTGAAAGTCTTTCTCCTGGACCCAGAACCTGAAGCTGGTTCGGAGAAGCCTTTCGTCGTCGAGAACGACAGCCAAGTGGAAGAGGGTAACAGCCCTTCCAGGTGCTTGGCCTCTCTCGGGGAGAGCCATGACAGATGTCGGGACATCTCTCTGAAACATGAAGAACAGTGTCATCTTGTTCTTGAGAAGAGGGACTAGATTGGGCATCCAGATCGTTCTGGACAATAGAGAAGTCAACTCTTGCTGGTTTTCGCCAACGTATCTATGATCAAAGTCGATAATCGCGCCAAGATTCTTAGCACCGGTTAACTTGTTGGCGCCGAGCTGAACAAGATGAAGGACCAGATCGACCTTGCCCAAAGCAGCCGCGATGTGAAGGGCTGTAGCGTAACCTCTGGTATGAATGAAGTGAAAATTGATGCAACCAGCTCTCTTGGAGGGCTCAATGCGGAGCATCAACTTGTTGACTGCAGCGATAGCAGCGTGGCTTGCCATAGTAGAAGCAGCTTGCTTCATGGAGTTGAGTCCTCCCTGGCGAACATCTCGGAGGTACAGGAGTGGTTCAGCTCTTTTGTAGAGGGTACGAGAGCAAAGTACAAGGGTATGAACCTGTTTGTACGTGTCCATGGCGTTGACGATCATTGCAAAAACCTCTTCAGGAGCGGACTCCAGCGGAGCCTTTCCTGGAGCGGCCGGCATGATGATAGAGGTGATGATTTCTTATTGACAAGATAGGGGGAGTCCAAGAGTCAGAAGAAGTGTTGTAAAGTGTGATAGTGTCTCGAGGAGGACAGAAGGGTTGGATTGAGGTTGAGGATGGAAAGCAGAGAATAAACCCAGAGCCGGCGAAGGAGGATTAAATAGTCGTGCCTTGGCTGCTATCACGTGCCAAGCACCGCGAAGGGCCTTGAATTATTGTTGGATGAATCACTCTGGAGAGGATGATTCAGAGAGAGAAGAGGGATGGAGATTTGCGTGGTGGGCGAGGAAAAAGAAGATGAGGGAGAGACGCGGTGGGGGAAAAGAAGAGGAAAATATAGGCAGCCCTATGCACCTGGTTTCCTGGCCACCCCAGATGCATCGCCATCAGCAGAACTTCCAAACAAACAGAACCTCCTAGGCACCGGCACCGTGCTGGCACCCAGCAACGGGGATTCTAGGGGTCAGTGGCCTGGACGATGCCCTGACTTCTCCCTCTCCCCCTAAAGAAAACTGACGTTCCCCTGAAAGTACAATATCACACAGACTGTAGAAAAGTAACTTCGGTTTCCCCTTGGCTTTGCTCCTTGATCCCCTACCTATGCTGAAGTTGCTGCTTGAAAGATGCAGGTGTGATTGGCCCACTAGTCCAGGCCCTAGAAGATATAGGGAGGTGGGTGGTTGGGCACGCCCTGAATGATTCACTGCCTCCTCCACTGCAGACCCCAATTCTGCCAGAGGTCGACTTGACTTGACCTTGAAATCTGGAAAATCTTGGGTCAGTTTGACTGGAAGTCACCATATCTACTGTAAGTTGTGGCCGTGTTCTATTTGACTTTACGGCATGTTGACCCTTGTGCTTCGTGGAGTGCCCGTACTCTTGCTATGGCAATGGCGTCCACGACGGCTGTGCTATGGCTCTGGATGCTCTGAAAGTCGTAGGGCCGAGCACGGTGCACACTTGGTTCGACCAACAACCCATTCCTTTCAGATTCCCTCACACCATCCATCAAGCCCGTGCTGACTAGAGCGCCACTGACTCTCGAGAAGCAGCTTCTTTGTTCACATTAATTAAAACCCGACCCAAATCCCCCAGAAGAAACACCAGTATTCACCCATCACTGTCGTTGGCAACGCCTCTGCTTGATCCAGACGAAGAAAGCACGTCGAAGTGCATACAGGAAACCCAGAGCAGCAGAAGCACAAGCTGTCAGTAGTCGACATGACCACAAAAGTTCTTTGAGAAAGCCCGGAACCAGAAAGGGGTGACTTGATGACAATCGTCGGCGAGTATTCCTAGCTCCTGGACTGCGTCGCAAGCTATGCTGACGAATCTATCTATTGCGAATAGATCCTATCCCCTGTCCCTCGAAAGCCTACAGTAGCGAATCGAACACTCTCACGATGCCCGCCGACCTTTGACAAAACGCTATTCATTAGCGTGACTTCAGACACGTCAAGTCATTCAACGACCTGACGCGACTTCTGCGATTTGAAGAGCATGACCTTTCCCTGGCAAAAGGATGGTCGAGACGTCACCATAGCACTAACGAGCGCTGTGTCGGAACGTCTTCATTTCGAAATTCACAAGAGATTGGGTGGGCTACAGACAGAAGACATTATGCCAAATCAAGTCTAAGCTTATGCTAATTTATGAAGATACCAGGAAATCTTAGAAGAAGCTGTGAATATGCTTATGACTATTATTCCATAAGCTGAATCTAATCCGAAGCACGGTCTAGGTAGGGTCTTCTTATGATGATTCTTGACCCCTGCTAACTAGATAGGCAGGTATCGTGTTTTCTGTTACTGCTGCTCAGAAAGTCAATATGAAAAGGCTGCGAGACGATACCCGAATCCTTTCATACATTGGGGTTGGCCAATCTCAACTCAAATGTGACGTCGCCAGCTTCACACAACTTCGTCATCATTGAGTTGCGGTTCCTTGCCACCTTATCCCCAAATCGCAAGATCATCATCAATTCCACATCGAAAGCATGGAAATAGCTAACAAGATGTTCAAATAGACCGAAAATAAGTCCATGATACATCTGTTTCGTACGAGTCGATTGCCTACCCGAAAGCGCGCTTATCATTTCTGATTGCCTCTCGAGCCATAGAAACCCCGATTCGCAATATACACTCGAACTCAAAGGAGCCTTAAGAGTTCCTGTGATAACCGAGATACCTGACCTACACCTCACGTATCGAGAGCATAATTCATGGCTGGGCGTGATGTCATCCACAAAGGGTATCATTTGATGGTGTTGAGAGAACCCATGGCAGTCGAGCCTATATAAGAATCCGCCACAAGAGACTCTCCGCATTGCGAGGATGTTGCTCAACAAGTCTTCCAGAGCTCTCTCATACATGAGAACAACTCGGACATGCTTCTTATCCTCCTACCGAATCCGACGCAAATCAACAAGAATGGCTCCTACCGCGGTTGAGCTCCTTCGAGCCAACGTTAAACCGTTCAACTCAATCTCCGAAGACCGCGATACGATAACAAAGTACTTTGATAGTTTCGGCGACTCCAAAGTTTTACTCATTGGCGATGCCTCCCACGGAACATCCGAATTCTACACGGTCCGCGCCGAGATAACAAAGTATATGATCGAAAACCACGGCTTCAATATTGTTGCTGTCGAGGCAGACTGGCCAGATGCAGAGCATGTGGACCGGTATGCTAGAAGGCGTCCGGGTCCGGGACAGGGCACCGCCGAGACTCTTCAGATGGCAAAGCAAGAAGGGAGAGAGCCGGCTTTCCTTCGCTTCCCAACTTGGATGTGGCGCAATATGGAAGTTCACGATTTCGTGGAGTGGCTACGCGAGTATAACAAAGGACGAAAAGAACGTGATGCGACGGGATTTTATGGCCTGGACCTATACTCTATGGGAACCTCGATGAAGGCTGTCATCGACTATCTCGATAGCGTTGATAAAGACATGGCCGAACTAGCCCGGGAACGATATAGCAGCTTGATGAGCTGGGGCGAGGATCCCCACGAATATGGCCTCGAAGTGTTAACAACTGCTTTTCAGGGGCACGAGAAAGAAGTCATCATAATGCTACGAAACTTACTGAGTAAACGCATCGAATACTCTTTGGCACGCAATGACGGTACAGAGTTTCACAGCGGAGAACAGAACGCGAGGGTAGTCAAAGGCAAGTCTCTTTGCTGTAAAGAGTGGTCTACATAATAATAACTGACTTGATGAACAGACGCGGAACATTATTATCGAGCCATGTATCACGGCCGTGATGAATCGTGGAACCTCCGCGACACACACATGTTCAACACTCTCGTACGAATACTAAAGTTTCGGGGCGAAAACTCCAAGGCCATCGTCTGGGCGCACAACAGTCATATCGGAGATGCCCGCGCTACTAGCATGGGCTGGTCTCGAGACGAGCTGAACGTCGGCCAGCTCTGCAAGGAGACATTCGGGGCCAAAGCCCTCAGCATCGGTACCGGCACCAATACCGGCACCGTGGCCGCAGCGAAACGTTGGGACGGAGACATGCAAGTAATGAGGGTAAGGCCTGGACTCCCAAACAGCTATGAGGAACTCATGCATGCGACGGCTATCAAGAACTTTATTCTGGATCTTCGCAAGAGACACTGCGATGAGCGGCTGCGCAAAGCCCTTAGTGAGCGTCGACTTGAGAGGTTTATCGGTGTGCTATATAAGCCCGCAACAGAAAAGCAGTCTCATTACTCGTCGGCAATATTGCCAGAACAGTTTGATGGCTTTGTTTGGTTCGACGAGTCGAGGCATGTTGGAACTCTCGAGGTACATCAGCCTAAGGAGCCTCTGGAGTATCATGAAACTTGGCCATTTGGACTGTAAATAACTAGCTAGTGAATCACAACTGGAGTTGTCTTCTCTTGAGTTGTAATATCGTTTCGGTCTCACTGGGTTTCTGGCCTCTGCCCCATAACTAAGTTGTCACAGCTCTCCGATTCGGCATCTCATAGGAATTCACAACAATTGTAGTCTAATACGAGACAGCACTTTACCTAACACCAAGTTTTGCTCAAGAGGAAAGTCTTCTTAGCATTAGGTAATAATAGTGAAGAACGTTAGGACTATTTGGTGATGTTGCTATATGGATCGCTTAGATTTCGAGCACTTCAAACATTACGTCACAGCAAGGGATTCATCAACCTGCCAACTTCAGAGTATTAGGCTTTACAGGTTGTCACGGAAAACACAGTTGCATGGCTTTAGCTTGGTTAGTCTCATCTTAACTTGATGGTCTGCCGATCATTGACCAGACCCCAACATAGCAAAAGCTAAGCAAGGAGCACTGGCCACGGCAAACTTCTATTGTCTTGTATCAGATCCTGTCAGACAAATGTTTTAAAAAGGCACCTGGAAGTCTCACCATTTTGGTTCATGGAAACGCCGTTTTGGACGACAAGCGTCGTGTCGTAGATCTCATGTTTCGATTTGACTGCAGTCGAATGCTGCTAGTTTCCTCCCAACGCAGCAAACATTGTGATTAGCACCAAGGACAAAAAAGCCATACCCACGCCTGAATTCCATCAAAAAAATTGCCACATTATCTTCCCTGGCCAGAACGCGTGCCTAGTAACGGTGTCGTGTAGAGTAATCCTTCGGGCTCACGACGAGACCACGTCCCTTCTTCGCTCCTCTGTAGACCGTCTCGAAGATGTCGATGAGTTCCTGCTTGTCTTCCAGCACCCACTTGATCTTGTTGTTGTCACCAGTTCCCAGATCGATCATCATGTGCTTGTTGCGGAAGAAGAACATGAGGGAGCACGGATCGTAGAGCTCGTACATCTGGTTGAAGTCGGGGACCTGGTCGATGTCGCACAGGTAAATGACGGCAAAGTTTCGAACTTTGTCGGCGATCTTGTAGAGAACCTCATCCTGTCGCATGCAGTCGGGATCCCAGTCTCGGCCGAAGCGGATCACCACAAGGCGGTCCTCCTCTGGAACAAAGTTAGTACAAAGCCTAAGATGGTTGGGAAATGTTATTTACCTGAAAGGATCGCCTGGTCGACGTGCCAACCAGTGTTGAGATGGGGGAGAACGACGGAACCCATTATGGAGGTGTGTAGAGTGGTTGGTTAAGTGGTGTGATGCCGGTTGGGTCGCAGTATCGTTAGGTTACGATGGGTTGTTTTGGAGAGAAGAGTCAAGATGATGCGGTGGAGGGGCGAAGAGGCATGCGCCGGTTAAATCCCGGTTCAAGGCGAGCAACCTTATCAGATCTACGCTAGCTATCTTCGGGTCAGGTGAGCAGTGCTCTCACCGCACACCGAGCCAGGTATTGTATGCGCGAACAATACCTTCTTCTGCTTTTCACCATTCGTTATCAAGCCAACTAGTCCGACGTCGGCCACCAATACTATTCTAGGACAGACTTGGATCTGGCTTTATTGTTCGCCTCGGAATGAATGCTCCCGACCTCAAGCGCGAAGGATTCGTTTCCCCACCAGATTGATAACCATATTGGCCTCAAGCCTTGGCATTCAAGACAATACAATCCAAAGAAGCCTTTGCTTTTATGCTATAATTGTCACGGAGGAATTACAATACGCTCGGTAATTATTATTACGGGCGCAGAAGTCTCGGAATAATGAAATTGTTCAAGGTATTTGATAGGAACCTATGGCTTTCATCCTTCTGCTGTGCCGTACACCAGATCTCCAATCCTCCCCCCACTAGCGGAGACCGAGCCATTGGCAGTACCAAGAGCCCGGCGCCGGAGTCGGGCATTCCTTGGACATTTCTACCTCTCCAAGCCCATAGAACAATTGTTTTTCTGTTTCCATTTAATCCCATCCTGTGGAAAGACCGGGCCCTTATCTGACTGACACCCTTCCAGCGTCTCCAGGCTTCAGCGAACCCCGCCATGAGCCCCAACACTACATCACGACGTCTCCGGATTGGCATCGACGTTGGTGGAACGAATACGGATGGAGTTCTCATTGATCCTTTTCAAAATTCAGGCCCGGATAGAGGCATTATATCATGGCACAAGGAGCCAACCACAACGAATCCCAGTGTTGGCATCGACAATGCCATCACAACTATGCTCAAGTCGACCGACATCAACCCTAGCGATGTTGCTAGCGTAACTATCGGTACTACTCATTTCGTCAACGCCGTGATAGAGAGAGACGCAGCGAGGTTGTCACGAGTTGCCGTTATTCGTCTCTGTGGGCCGTTTTCAAAACATACGCTGCCATGCGTAGACTGGCCAAGTGATATGCGAGATCTCATTCTTGGCCATCATGCACTGGTCAAAGGAGGACTCGAAGTTGATGGGCGCTTGATTTCGGACATTGACGAATCTGAAATCAAGGCTCAATGCTCCATCATACAAGAAAAAGGAATCAAGAGTGTGGTCGTGATTGGCATCTTCAGCCCCATCGATGTTGGGGAGCGACAGGAAGAGCGAGCTGCAGAGATCATCAAGGCTCAGCTCCCTGGATGCGATGTTGTATGCTCAAAGGAAGTGGCCAACCTCGGCTTCCTGGAGAGAGAAAACGCCTCAATACTTAACGCCGCGATCCTACCCTTTGCTCGCAAGACTATATGCTCCTTTCATGAGCCAATCCGACGTCTTGGACTTAACTGCCCCGTGTTCATCACTCAAAACGATGGCACCGTGCTATCTGGAGAACTTGCTGCTCGTCTGCCTATCCGAACCTTCTCGAGCGGCCCGACCAACAGTATGCGAGGCGCCGCTTTTCTTGTGCAAAGCGAGCTGAACGAGGCAATGATGGTGGTTGATATTGGCGGAACCACTAGTGACGTGGGGATACTCTTGGCCAACGGCTTCCCTCGTCAGCAGGCAGCGTACAGCGACCTGTCAGGCGTGAGGATGAACTTTTCCTGCCCAGACATCAAGAGCATCGGCCTTGGCGGAGGCTCCGTCGTTCGAAAGGACAATGGCGCCTCTGTGGGACCTGACAGCGTGGGGTACAAACTCACACAAGAAGCCATTGTCTTTGGAGGCAAAGTGCTCACTGCTACTGACTGTGCCGTCCGAGCGAATCCCGACCTGAAGATCGGAGATCCAGACCTGGTGAAAGATGCGCTCTCGGAGGATGGGCTCTCCAGGATTAACTCGGTCGTGAAACGAAAGTTGGAAAAGGTCATTGATACCATGAAGACTTCGCCGGAGGATATTCCCGTTATCCTTGTGGGTGGTGGAGCTGTTATTGCACCCAACGAACTGAAAGGAGCCAGCAAAGTCCTGAAGCCGCAGTGGTCACAAGTTGCCAATGCCATCGGCGCTGCTATGGCTAGAGTGAGCGCTGTAGTGGACACTGTCAAGTCTACTGCATCGAGATCATCAGCTGAGCTGCTCGAAGAGGCCAGCCAAGAGGCTATCGAGAGGACTGTCGCGGCTGGAGCGTTACGATCTTCAGTCGAGGTTGTTGAAAAGGAGACACTGCCACTTCAAGTAAGTTGTTCTACAGATAAGTGAGTCTTTGGTGTTGACTTTCTCATAGTACATTGCCAACAAAACTCGATTCGTCGTTCGAGCGACTGGAGATTTTGACTTTGAAAGAGAGGATCTCGTTTCGGAGTCCCAAGAGGAAACGCACGAACTCGAAGAAATGGGCGACTACGAAAAGACAGCGAAGGAGAAAGACTCCAAGCGAGTTACACCAGCCGAAGACGATGTCGATATCCTCTCTTACCGCCCCAATGTGAAAGACCGTGTTTGGTCCATTTCAGAGACAGATCTGAAATGGATCTCAACGGGCTGCTACATCCTAGGTACTGGAGGAGGCGGCTCGCCGTATGGATTGATGATTCGGCTTCGAACTGAGCTACGAAACGGAGCCACCATCCGCGTGGTTAATCCTGAGGATCTCCCTGATGATGCCCAAGTTGGCTGTGGTGGCGGCGCAGGCAGTCCTACCGTGGCGATCGAGAAGTTGGCAGGGGACGAACTCCTCGAAGCACAGCAGCAACTATACAAGATCTGCGAGCGAACGGCTACTCACATAATTTCCATCGAGGTTGGTGGGGCCAACGGGCTCGGAGGTTTGATACTGGGGTCTAGCACACACATGGACATCCCAACCGTGGACGGCGACTGGATGGGTAGGGCATATCCGACGAAATGGCAAACCACTCCAGTTGTCTTCAAAGAGAGGGAGACTATCTGGTCTCCGATCGCAATAAGTGACGGCAACGGAAACGTGGTCATCATGCCCAAGGCGGCTTCTGATGCTGCGGTAGAACGCATCATGCGTTCCGCCCTGAGCGAGATGGGTTCTCAAGTAGGAGCTGCCGATGCGCCAGTTACGGGTGCAGAGACGAAGCGCTGGGTTGTCGAGCACACGTTGTCTCAGTCGTGGAGAATTGGAAGAGCAGTCGCGAGAGCTCGCAAGGAGAACCGAGTTGATAATGTCGCCGAGACTATTATCGATGAATGCGGTGGCCCGGGCGCCGGCAAGGTTCTATGGAAGGGCAAGATAATTGGCGTCGAGAGGACGCTGAGAAATGGCCATGTATATGGCGAATGTCTTATTGAAGGAGCAGACGTCAGAGATGAAGATGAGGGCACAGCCAGAGACGTCTCCTCGCAACAATTTAGGGGCATTGTGAAGATCCCCTTCAAGAACGAAAACATTGCCGCTATCAAGGTCCACCCAGACCGCAAGGAGGAGCGGCAAGAAGACGTGCTTGCCATTGTGCCCGACCTAGTCAGCGTCATCGATGCTCAGAACGGCGAAGCAGTTGGTACACCCGAGTACCGGTACGGGTTACTGGTTGTTGTTCTCGGAATTGCAGCCAGTGACAGATGGACCGGGTCAGAGCGAGGCATCAAGATTGGAGGACCCGAGGCGTTCGGATTTGATCATCTCAAGTTTGAGCCGCTGGGCAACTATGTGAAGCCCAAGAGTGTTATTGACGAGTTTGATGAGTCCTCCTAAGTGTTTATTCGTTAGCCGATTGGAATTAGAGTAGGATTTGAGGGCTAAATCAACATCCGGCTCTCAGTGCGAGTATGTCCTGGTATTTCCCATTGCAGCTGTCGAATTGGGTCTCGGTAACTAAATTGCGCCGTCATTCGCGACCGAGAGGTAGTAATTTTCGGTGGAGAAGCTAGCATGGGATATGCAAGAGTTTCCACTTGGTCGATATTGACAAGATGTCGATCATATAGACGCGATACAGTTGCGACAGCTGAAGAATTCATTGCCACGGTTGACCGCTTCTTTAACGTTCTGACGGGCATCGAAACAATCATGGCCGAGGCACACGGAAATGCCACTGCGACATCTCGCACTAAGCTTTCCCGGCCATCTCCCCCCGTCCCCTGGGCGCCAACCCCTGCCGTTCTGGGGAAAGACGTGCCAAGACCTCCTGGGTCTGCGTTCGCGCGCTGGTAATTTGCGGATCCTGCGCTTCGCTTCCATCTCGCCCATTGGCTTCCATGCTTTCGCCCGATCATGACGGGCGGGCTCCTCTTTCGCAGCCTCCAACTTTTTGTCGATCCTGGCAGCCCGGTTTCTTTGTTTCTCATCCTTTACTCTCACAACTCTTGTTGGCCCAAGGTTTCGGCTAACCCAGGGGGCAACCGCAGCAGCTGTATTCAGGGCATCCGGATTGAGACAGAGTTTAAGAGAATGGGCTCGGTTCTGGGTGCTTGTTAGTCGAGTCCGCCAGCGTGATAGGTTCTTTGTCCAGCAAAGGACAGGGAACTCCGCAATGGCGGCAACTGCATCGACAGCCCTCTCATCAACGTCAACACTCACCTCATCGCTGTCAGCATCTACAGCCTCAGAAACGCCCTTGACTATCCTCCTCCGCTCCAGCATTGACGGTACATCTGACTTTTTCCCTTTCCTTGACATTGCTAGTCTCGGCTCGGGTTCCGACTCTGTCGACTCAGGCCTCACCTTTAAGGAATTGTTTGCCACGAATCTCGAGGGAGGCCAGGAGATTGTCCTCTTCAGCTCCGGCTGCCAGGTCGATGGAATTACCGACTGCACGCGCGCCTGCAACAGCTCGGACCTCTTCTTCAGCTCTTTGGAAACCTTCTACAACTGCGCTGCCTTGGCCTCGGCCAAGTACTGGGTTCAAGAT
Organism: Fusarium sp. JS1030; assembly: GCA_000966855.1. NCBI lineage: Eukaryota > Fungi > Ascomycota > Sordariomycetes > Hypocreales > Nectriaceae > Fusarium > Fusarium sp. JS1030. The sequence goes on along the minus strand of JWIW01000075.1, from coordinate 209,116 downwards.
GCAAAGTCGTATTATCTCAGCGAAGAGACAGAGCGCAATGCTAGTAGTATCATGGGCTCCGGCACACTGGCCGAGTTTGCGGGCCGTCCGGTGTTGAAGTCTCTCATCACTTGCGCCCAGGACGCTTGCGAGAATGATGGGTTGAGCAAACCTTGCAGCCGTTCCATTGAGAATCTTAAATACGGTGAATCGACTGCTGAGGAAATATTCGATGCCTTAGACGACTTTTGTCCGGAATTGGCTGCTGAAATCAACCCTGACATTTTTGGGCCTGGCGTAAGACTGTTCCAATGCTCTCTCACGGACCATCTCACTAATCCGACCCTCTAGGTTCTCATATCTTACGTCCTTCAAGTTTGCTTCGCAGCCGTGCTCTACCTCCTTACCAAAGGATTCACTCTCTGGGTCCAAATCACCCAGGGCCCTAACCGGCGCAAGTCGGAGCCCAAGCCGTACCGCCTGAAGCGAAGTCTCACTCGGATCGAATCCATGATTTGGCGCGACTCGGGCGGCCTCTCACGCACGAGCATCGCTATTGCAACCACATTAGTCGAGTTCCAAGAAGCCCAGTGCTGGTTTGTCTTTGCTGTTCAGATCGCCTCCATCCTGGCCATCGTGGTCAACTCCCAGGAGGGAACCTTTTGGGGTGAGATCATTGTCAATGCCGCCATTGCGTATCACGTCAGTCAGAATGGCGTTCTGCCCATGTTCCTCATTCAGGTATGCTTGCACAATGAGGGCATTCGCAACTGGCATACGTTTCTTGGCTTCTTCATGGAGTATCTCCTCGCGATTGTGGCCACAACACAAAAGGTTTTCTTTAAAGATGCATTTGCTTTGTTCAAGGGCCAGAAGCAGATAACCGGTTGTGGGCATAACCCCAGTCCACGGACATATTGTGCTGCGACTCGGGGCGTTAATGGCCAAGCCTTCAGCTTCTTTCCGCACCCTCTCTTGTACAAGATGGTTTTTCTCATTCTCGACACTGTCGCCATTCTTGCGCTGGTAACCGACCAGTTTGCGTGGACGCTCCGAAAGCATCATCTGACACGGCACGTTCAGTTTGGATCGTTTCGTCTCGGTCGATGGCCGCGATGGGGGAAGCGGCGCCGGGGACTGTTCATTAAGCGATGGTTCTGGCGCATTCTTGAGGCGGCATATCTTGTTGTGAATATCTTGTACATGATCTCTCTCACCAAGGTCATCAACTCGGAAAGCTTTGCGGCCAACAAATGGTCGTATGGCCAGATCATCGCCGTTACGGTCTGGGGCCCTGTCATTGTTAAGCTGTTTGACCTGTTACTCTGTAAGTGCTCGACCCTTGCTTCTTCATCTGCTGTTAGTTGCTGACTGCATATGCAGCTGGCCCGCCCAAGAACGGCTTGAGGCTAAACTCGGGCCCGCCACGGTTGCGTATCGACAACGTTATAAACGGACGGGTGGGGACATCGGCAGACGAAGATCTGGAGGACTCGGACGACAAGTATGACCCTGATCTGAATGACGGAGAGGGCTTCATGATGCGGGGGACACAGCTGCAATTGACCAATCCGGTTGGTGGAGATCAAGACGGAGTAGACGCGAATGGCGCGAGAACAAGGGCGGCGACGCCAGAGCGACGAGACGTGGAGAATGGGCATGAACGAGCTGATGATTGAAATGACCTTTTTATGATCATGATTTCTTATGAAGTATGAAGAAGAGTGGTTAGCTGTTGATGATATCGCGATAGTCGCATTAGAATAGAGGATGGAATGCAAGATTCAAGCTGATGACTGATGATATGATTCACTGCCTCCCTTTTGCAAGTACGTCAGTGAGCTTGATTTCTCTCGGCTAGAACAATCATGTGATTTATGCCGCGGTCCTTCCTTCCCTAGGTAATTCACTCTCCCGGTAGACGAACAACTCAGGAGCAAGTAAATCCTATAGTATGATCCTAAATTTACCTCAAGTTTAGGCCAAGACTTGGTAGATTCTTTTAATAATATTACATAAATCTTTACCTACTCTTTAAAATTAACTCCTCTAAGATAACCGTAACTCTAGGCTCGCTATGGCATAAGGATAGGTAGGTACAGTATGTCTCAAGCCCTGTGTTTTTCACCACCAAAGATGGACCTTCCTCCACTCATGTCAAGCGCAACGGCCACGCTTTCCCTCCCTTCCTTGGGCGATCGCCGCGGGATCTGTCGATGGCAGCACGAGAGCTTGTTCCTTCCCCTCAGGTCTCAAGCCTCCCTGCGTCATCATTGCTACATGTCTCTGAATTCACGTGCTGGGTCGCGCCGCAACAGGAGCTGTTGCCCCGCGGGTGATGACATCATGGAGAGGCAGAGGTCAACAAGCCATGACATGCAGGCTCCGTCATACAAATTCATATAACAGCTGTTTCCCTTGCAATTGAAGAGCTCTGTTCCTTAATTTACCCAATTGAATATTCTTCAACACCATCTCGAATCAGAGACAACAGATAATCCAACGGCCTCAATCCCTTCCACTTCCACCATAACCATCAACTACATCACAATGTCTTTCCTCACTGAAAACATCATCCGCCGTGTGGCTCTCGCTCCCCGCGTCATCGCCATTCAGACTCCCCGAACATTCACCACCAGTTTTGCCCTCCAGAAAACTGCTACCGAGACCGTCAAGGATGCCGCCAAGAAGGTCGACCGCGCCGTGAGCGACAAGATTGTTGACGGCATCGAAGTAGGAGGTTAGACTCCACCCTAACACTTCTACCAAGAAGAACATGCAATCGCTAATGCAACTCACAGAGACGGTCGCCGGCAAGGTCAAGGAGGGCGCAGAAGAAGTCACTGGTGGCTCGGCCACCGGCAAGGCTGCCGAGCTGAGAGGTGAAGCCAAGGGAAAGGCCAGTGAGCTCAAGGGCGAAGCCAAGGGCGCTGCTGAGCAGGCCAAGGGCAAGGTGAAGGGTGCTGCTGAGGAGGTTAAGAACAAGTTGTAATCGGGGATTCAACTGAGGGAAAGAATAATGAGAGCCAGACTCAATGGTCCTGTTGTACGATTATAAAGCCATGCATGCATCATACGGTTAGGGGAGTAAATTTGACGCATTGAAGCAATCAATTCTCTGGCGACACCAATGTTGGTGATGTGTCAGTTGGTGGAGAGACAGTGTGTACCTCACGGTGACACTTGCGTTCCCCTCAACCAGCAGGTAAGATACCATTCTCTATTGATGTCATTAATGCCATTTGTACTCTTGAATATGCCTGGTATGTTTTATTGTATTCATATGCTCCTTATACACCGAAATAACAACGCTCAACCGCAGTGTATAATATTGCGCTTGACTCTCCATGAAAGTGCAACGTTGGTGTTGTAGCCAGAAAACAAGTCCGGCTTATTGGCCAGAGGCACCTCTCACCCTAAGCCACAGTATAAGACAGACGGGTAAATTCGTAAAATAATGAAAGGAGCAATTAATGTTCAATCGTGACTCGCAAGGTTGTTCATGCTTCAAAAACATTGCAATGACTTGTAGGAAACCGTCCCAACACTTCCTTCACCATCTGCTCATGCTAACCACTGCCCTAAGCAACGTTCGTCTTCTTGGGCCGGACATTAATCTCGCCCAGAGGAAGCCTGACCCAGGTGGTGTCCTCCGTCATGATACCCGCAGCACCGGCATAGAATGCCAGGAACGCGCAGATGACTGAGAATGCTCCTCCTGCCTTGTTGACGTGGATAGCGGCGTTGGGGTGGCTGGTCGAGATAAACTGGGCGATACTGAGGAAGAGGAAAGCCAAGACCAAGAAGCCAAGTACAAGCAGGATGGCTATGTTGGTCTTGAGGGCGGCGATGAAGAAGATAAGTGTTAGGAAGCACCATAGGATGAGAAAGATGCCGAGGGCGAAGCTGTAGGCGCGATCGTCGCCCTTGTAGGCATCCTTGATGGCGAGGTCGGGGATAAAGAACATGGCAAAGGCCAGCCAGAAGGCGCCATATGAGCAGTGGACGGTTGTACCAAAGGTGTTGCCGACTCGGAACTCCATGAGGCCTGCGAAGAACTGGGCAGTGCCACCGAAGAAGACGGCCAAACCGAAGATGGCTTGGTCAGGACCGACACCTCCAAAGGGGTTAGATCCGGGAAGACTGTTAGGAGGAATGGTTAGGACTTATGCCGTGACGATTTCATGGTATAAACTCACCCAGCACCACACTGGTATAGGCCAAGGACAAAGGTTGTCAGGGCAAAACTGATCAAGCCCAATGGACCAGGGTTGGCAACTCTGTTGAAGGGAGGATCATAGACCTGCGACACCATGGACTGGTGAGGCTTCTGAACAGGAAGACGCCCTGCTTGAGGATGATGACCGTTGTGGTGATGTATGTCTTGTTCCTTGTCGTTATGATAACGAGTCGGGGTGACGGCCCCATTAGAGGGAGGAGGTGTGCTTGAGGACATCTTGTCTCTTGCCAAAGAGCAAGTATGGGATAGTACTGTGAGTAGTGCTAGGTAGAAATAAAGGAGAAAAGTAGGTTCAAATAAACAACTTGGGGAGAAACCTTCATCATCCCACACAGGGTCCAGGGCTTTATATCTCCATCACAACTCAGCAACCACGAGTGGGGAGTTTCCCCATACCCCATCAATTGCTCATGCTACCATAACGATGGGGTGGACATCCAACTCCATCCGGTTTGCGAGAACAACAAGCGATCCCCCGGAGATATCACCGTGGGGATCAACCAGGGAGCGAAGCAACACAGACCTTGCTACAGCGTTACCCCCCTTGGAGAACACCCCCGAGAGGATACGACCCACGAGGCTAGCTGAAGCAACATCCCAAAGGGCCGAGGATGGACAGAACCAATGTGGAGGCTGCCATAGGTCATGACGGAACCTTTGTCATGCTTTCAACATGGACATCTGGATCTGTCGGCACGTCGGATGGATAGTTCTACTGGAGGATGGTTCATCAAAGCGGGCCCTACTGCCGGGGTTCGGTTCAGCCGCCACCACTTTGAGCTTTGAGGGTTGTTGATGGGTGGTCTGTGGCGACGGTTGGTTGCATTCTTGAGTAAATAAAGGTTAGAGATTTCACACTGGATCATTCTCAACCTCGGTTCTGGGAGAAGACAACAGGGGCTACTGTCTGAGATGTTGTTAGCCCCAGGACTTCAGTCTGAGATTACAGAGACATGCTAACAGTGAAGCTCAAGCCAAGCCGGGAAGGCTATGCTTGGCCGTGTCTAACACAATTGAGCCTCATCAACAAGGATATGAACCCAGCATGAACCAGAGGGCTTCCAACTTTGAGCCGCCCCAAAGAGAAGCTTGCAGTGGATAGGATGACCTAATTGTGTCGATGACAGGTGGAGAGTAGCCGGAAAGATTCCGTCCCGTGATCCACTTGACCTCGTGGGTTGAGCTCAGAACAGCGCAGAGGGGAGACTCTCGAATGTCATAGTCAAGATGATCAGGATGGGCTCGTGGATCACGGCACATCCCCATGTCGATCCCCTCACACGGGCCTTCCCCCCATGGGCGGCAATGAAACTCCAAGAGATGCTACTACCCTTACCCCAACGCCAGAAGTCGAACTCCATTGAGGGGAAGCATAACCGGGACTAGGTTTCGAGGCGGCAGAGGTTCAAAAGCGTGTGAGTCTTGGCTAGATCGGGGCTCCTGGCCTAGCGCGGCGCCCATGATGATGATCGTTGGCTGCCGTTATTTCCGAAGGCTGCGCCATGATCTATCATATCCTCGGGAGATATTATCGGTACTCGACTCGCTCGAATGGAGCTTCGGTTATGATCGAGTAATTACCGAGCACCGTGGAATGATCGATTCAGGAGAGCAGCCGATCCAATGCCGTCTCTTCAAATATTTCACAGTATCCCCAACAGTCAATCTCGATGTTGGCGATGCGAGGTCTTCTTGATGGCCAGCTCTTAGACCTGAGATTCGGGTAACTCGGCGGTGGTCTGACTGCATGGCAGGCGGCTCAATCGGCCGAAAAGCCCATCGAGGGAGTGATCGCTGTCAATGTGGCAGACCAGAATGCAGCGTCGACAAGGGCGTCTCGGCAGATAGACAAGCAGGGGTGACCAAGGAATTGTTCACCGAAACATTCACCACGGTGAGGTTCAAGGTGGCTGGTGTGAGGCTCGAGACTGTGGCTTGACCCTCTCTATCGATAGTAACATCAGGTCGCCGGTTCCCGGCCGGGAATTGGATAATCCCTGCCGCAGGTCCCCGAAATGTGGGGAAAACCACAGCTCCGAGCATCCACTTTAGCTCCATGAGCGGGTATGCGCCAATTCGCCGCCACGCGTGATGCCCGCTCCCGCTTAAGCTCCATCTCTCTTGTTTGAGGATCGTCACGCTTCCTCCTCTAACATGCTCATTCCACGATAGCTAGACCTCCAGCTGGCGGCATGAACATGTCCTCACGATATCCAGGCTCCTGCCATCCATTGCAATCGCCATGCCGCTAAACAAGCCCGCCATCCTCCTCTATTCTTGCAATGTCTTCCCCGCCGTTTCGGGCATTCCGGCTCTGCCGTCAATAACGTCATCTCGAGGGGTACGACCGAGGCACGCCGCATCGACCACCACCTCGACAGAGCGGACGAGACGATATGCCACCATAGACCATGGACACCGGGGCAGCTCCCGTCGTGATGATATCCCCGAATGGCCCAAGGCTACCTATCCGTCTCCCTACGAGATCTTTGCCATGAGCAGTGATGCTCCATACACTAAGCATCGGTTCTACCAGCTTGTCAAGCTATACCATCCCGATAGACACAGCCATGCTTCAGATGTCCACCATATTCCTCACACAACTCGCCTTGAACGATACCGTCTTATCGTCGCCGCCAATGATCTCCTCAGTGACCCATCCAAACGCCGAATGTACGATGAGCACGGCCTGGGCTGGACTGGTGGTCGGCCTCAGACACTCAACGAAACCGTTCGAAATGCTGATAGAGCATGGCGCTATCAAGCCGGCAGCGCTGCGAATAATGCCACTTGGGAGGACTGGGAGCGTTGGCATGCGGCTCGCGACGGCAAGCCCAAGGACCCCCTGTACATGTCCAATGGGCTCTTCGCGACCCTCGTTGTTGTTATGTGCATGATTGGGGCTTTTGCTCAGATGAGCCGGGTTGAGTCATCAGGTGCCGACTATATGGAGATGCAGAATCAGAACAACCTCGCCATCGGACAGCAGGTTGCGCGAAGGACGACGGGGGCCGCAGGACGGTCAAAGGACGAGCGCGTCGACATGTTTCTAAGGGACAGGGAGAACTTGGCGTATGCTTTTATTCCGTCCAAGTACGACGACGAAGCCTCGGAACCAGGCTCCGGCACTATGCCAAGGCGAAATGAAAGAGCAAAGCCTGAAGGAGACAGTGCCTGAAGGGGGCGGCAATGGATAGAGTTGGTGAGAACGCCCCTCAATTCGTCTTTACTCTTGCTTTTATCAAGAACTACCGTGTTTTATCACGCAAGGAGTTTGGAGTACTTTGGTGACTTTCCACCGGCCAGCAACGGTCTATCAAGATCCACACCTATTTATTTAAGACCATAAACACAAAATTACTAGAACGGCATCGCAGTGATGTATTTATACTAAGCTTAGTTATGACACATGAAAGCGCACCGTGAAGAGCAAGTCTTGAACAGTAGGGAGGTAAAAGAAACCAACACTCAATACGAGGGCATTGCCATTATTATGCCGGTATCATCAGAATCTTTTTTCTTTTAGAGCAATCGTTTACTATAGATATAAAAATGTCTTCAACTTTTAGGAGCATATTATTCTTCTCTTAGACTCTATTACCTTGCCAGAGACATGCCTCTTGCCATGTTTTATCGGCTTATAGCTTCTGGTCGGCTTAAGCTATCCCACGGCAAACCACCAGAGATATGGACCGACAAAAGCCGACGTCATTGGCAGCTCGACCCTTTCGCATCTCAACCGCACAACTTGAACTCTCAATCACACTCATCTTTACCCAATTAACCACCCAAAGATGCCTCCTCGCCTGTCCTCGTCTCCCGCGATAGCCCTCCGCACCCTGAGGCGCTTCTACTCGTCCGCCTCAGAGCCCCTCGTCCGCGTCACAAACCTGCCCGCCCCCAACACCGGCCACATCCGCATCCTCGAGCTCAACCGGCCCTCGGCACGAAACGCCATCTCCAAAGCTCTCCTTGCTTCCCTGCGCGACGAGATTGATGCTGTGCACAGCCAGTATGGCCCTAATGGCGAGGAGTTGCCTCCTGTGAAGCGCTTCGGCGGCGCAGCTGGCGTCGATGAGAAGGGCCCCACGAGAGCTGTCGTTCTCGCCAGCGCCGTCGATACATGTTTCTGTGCTGGCGCAGACCTCAAGGAGCGCCGCACCTTCACACAACAAGAGTAGCTTTCCCTTTGAATAATTGGTCTTCCCATATTAACCACCATTGCAGCACTGCCGACTTCCTCTCCAACCTGCGCGGCACCCTCTCCTCCATCTCAAACCTCCCCATCCCCACCATCTCGGCCATATCATCCGTCGCACTCGGCGGCGGCCTCGAGCTCGCCCTGTCCACCCACTTCCGTGTCCTCTCCTCCAACGCCACTGTTGGTCTCCCGGAGACCCGTCTCGGCATCATCCCCGGCGCTGGCGGCACCTACCGTCTCCCCGCTCTGATCGGCCTGTCCCGCGCCCGCGACCTCATCCTCACCGGCCGCCGCGTCGCCGCACCCGAGGCCTACTTCCTCGGCATCGCTGACCGCCTCGTCGAGGTCATGCCCGAGGATGAGCGCGACGGCTCCGACATCCTTGCTGAGGCTCGCAAGGCCGCGCTAAGCGAGTCTGTGAGGCTTGCGCAGGAGATCTGCGAGGGAGGCCCCATCGGTGTGAGGGCGGCGCTGCAGGCTGTTGCGTGGGCGAGGGAGGAGGTTGAGAACAAGATGTATGAGCGTGTCGTCAACACCGACGACCGGAACGAGGCTCTCAAGGCGTTCCAGGAGAAGCGCAAGCCCGTCTTTGCCGGTCGGTGAGACCCTGTCTGTGTACCCTCATAATCTAATAAAAACACATGCATGATATACAATGGCCATTTCAAATGCTGTCGTCTCTTCGCCTGCAGTCATAGTCAGAGTTTCTTATTCAATTTCTTATTCAAGAAATGTCAATCTATTGCTCGCCAGACAAGCACATCACAACGCTGCGTCTGCTATCGCTTCATGTGCTGAACTGGGTATGATGCCGCTCCATGCTCCAATTTCAAACGCCTGCCGCCCGCTACACAAAACAACGCATGGCTCGTTATAGAGCTTCACAGTGCCGTCTAACTCGCCCTTCTGTTCAGCCCTCTATTTCACAACTGCTCCTGGGGGTCCGATTCCCGCATCGCCCGTAGGCGCCTTCGCTGGGACTTTATGGCCTTAACCATACCACGCTTTCGTGGACCCCTCTCCCTTTCAGCTACCTCTTTAGCTTGTTGCGTTGGTACACTATCCGATGTGCTAGAATCAACCAAATCCTTATCATACACCCTCTTGTCAGAATCACCCTCCTGGACGACCGCCTCGTCACCTTCTTTGTAATAACCATCGTGATAGTCATGAGGAACCTCATCAGAATCAAGCTCCTCGTCAGAGTCAACCTCTTCGTCAGAACAAGTTGAACTTGTGGCTTCCAGTTGTTCCCTGATATAAGGAGGCGTAGGAGGCTTCGGTGGGAGGGAGCTCAAAGGTGCTTCCCGCATAAGACGGGGCACCCCCCTCAGCCGGTTCTCTTGAGTGGGATCCGGTGACACTTCCCGCTCAATATCACGATATCGTGGCTTCAGCCTACGCTCCCGTGAATTTGGAGGACTTGAAGATGCTTTCCGCTTCGTCCACACAATTTTTTTCTTCTTCTCTCCAGATTTCTAGTCCCTCTTAGGCTCCGAGTATGGTGGTGGAAGGTCTTCGAGGAACTTGGAGGGAGTCGCAGACTCGTTGTTGGACACTGTGACATCCCCATCGGCATCCGTAGTTGGCTCACGAGACGGAGGCGGCCTCTGTCGCCTCGGCACATCCACATACTCCTCCTTGCCCGTGTCTTGGACGTAGCAAAGGAAGTAGGGCTCACCACTCGTACTCAGCGTGGCCAAAACCTCATCTGTACTGTCCTTAACTTCTACATTCGAGTCGTTGTACTTACGCCAGACGTTTTGTTCAAAGTCGTGGATCCACACCCAGTAATGGCCAGACATCAGCTGGCCTCGGTGACAGATGACTGCATGGAGCCGATACGGGATGTTCTTGAGTTTGGCATGGTACTGCGCAAGTTCTTGTTCTCTCACATGCAGCTCCTGATCCATCATCTCCCGAACCCTCGCCTCGACCGATTTGATACGCGCTGGCTTGGGAGGCAGATCCACCACGGGTGCTGGGTCACGAGTTGGGTGGTTTACGAGAAGGAAATCATCGTCTACCGGGCCATCAAAGTCCCAGTTCTCCTCATCTGACGCCGGGAGTCCATTCTCTAGTGCCGCGGCTGCAATACTGCCGTCCGCTTCGTCGTCGTTTCCACAGGTTTCGAGGAATGGTCCAGTCGGTATAACTGACTCCACTTTAGCCTTTTGTACCTTCAAGTCCGATATGCGGCTAGCAATCGCCCAGCTTCCCACTCTATCCCGAAACGTGGGCGAGTCGTGGGGAGCATTCATGTAACGATCAAGGTACAGTGTCTCTGGAATCTCAACTGGATTTCCGTTCTTGCTGCCCATCGACTGGGAGCGCTGAATGAGGACATGGAGGACAGGAGGGAGAGTCTTGATGGCTGTGTATCGCGAAAGTTTGCTCTCTTCGATGATCTGCTGATCAAAATTCCGGCCGAGCGCGTCATAAAGAGAGCAGGTTCCCTCCGGAGCGGGAAATGCAGTGATCGATCGATCAAAGCTGATCTCCCTTTGATAAGTCTGGTCATCGAATTTCTTGGTGTAATTGATAGTCGTGACGAAGAATGTTTCCATAATCTTCTCCAGCTGAATGCCGGTCTCTTTGTCAACGGACGATGCCTGGATAGCTGCCTGGAGTCGGTTAAGGATGCTTCCCATTACCTCCTCCACGTCCTGTTGGTCGGTGCCTGATGATCTCTTCTGGTGTTCCAGGGCAGACAGGACCTTTTGATCGACTGTCTCGGGCTCTTCGGCATCAATCATGTTCACATCGGTGCTCTGGTCTCCGGCAATCGTGGTATTGGGCTCTTTCTTAATTGTTTCGACAGTGGCAGTGCTCGCAAAACTTGTCAAAGTCGAGTCGATCGTATCACCGTCCGGTCCAATTTCCATCACCGTGTCGATGATTCGATCTTCAGCCACCGATGGCGAGGTCTCGACTTTCTCATAGGAGCGGTCCGAGGCCTCCTCAACCAGCGTTTGAGAGCTCACGGTACTAGCCGTGTCGACTGGATCCCGCTCCTCCTTGATGGTTACATTCACCATCTCCACGTCCTCAGAAGCTTTGGCTGGAGGCTGAGGAGGCGGTCGAGCGGGCAGAGGCGGCGGCTTAGGTCCCACAGCAGCTTCAGCTGCCGGCTTGGAATCACTTAGGAGGGTGTGGGTAGATAGTAGAACTGCGTTGGCTAGTCGCTGGGAGGGCCGTGTTGCGACTTTGTCCGAGGTTTCGAGATTTCGAAATAGCTCTGAGAGTTCTTGAGCAACTACAAATTTTGTTAGTCACGGAGGATTTTTCAGCAGAAATGATATGAGGCTTTCACGTACAAGCTTGAGCAACAACAGCTTCGCCGCGGTCCATCTGCATCTTGTTTCCGCCAAGCAGCCGCTCTTGGATCTTCTCGTCGGTAAGCTCCAGTCTGAAGTCTTCGTAGTTGAGAGCGATATCTCGAACTGGCTTGACGGTGAAAAGATACTGGAGGAGACTGTTGAGGTAGCAAGTGTTTCCGATGTTTTCCAATCCAACGGGGAGATCGTAATTGACGGGCCGTCCAGAACCATCCGAAGTGTAGCTTCCCTTAGGAGCTTCTATGCCGTTCTGTTGGCGCATCTCGGCAACCGCCGACTTGAGATCCGTGGAATTCGTGTGCTTAGCAATCGCGTCCATAGCGTCCAGGATGGTTGCTTTTTCGTCTTTGCTCTCACTCATTTCGATCTGCGTACTTGGTTAGTTTGCACGAACTGGCTTCAGACAAATGCTAAGAGGGGATATTAACCTTCTTCTTTGCAGAGTCCAAAGAATCTGGTCCAAAACCGCTTGCTCCACTCATTCCAAGGACTTCCTTTGCCGTGTTTAGGGACATGTCTTCGTGGGTTTCCGCCAGCAGCACGTGTTGATAGGTTTCATCTGTAGAGGCTCGTGCGATGGCGAGAAGCATCTGACGAGCATAATTAGCATTCCCGGGGTCCCTCGCCAGCTTCGTTCGAAAAGCCGAAACCACAGTCTCTGCCTTGTAGTTGTTTGGGGGTTGCAATCCAAGAAAAGTCAGCGCAACTGATTCGAGGTCGTCATCATCGCCGTTGTTCCGCGGTTGAAGCTGGCTCTCAAAGACGGATGACTGGGTCATGGCATAGTCAGAAAGCTGCTCATCGTTGGTATCGTTGGCAATTGAAATCAGGGCGTCGATCAAGTCCTTTCTCTTGCCCGGTAACAATTCCCACTGACGCTTGTAAGCGCTAACAACGATCTCTTTTGGCTGATTCGGCAAGATGCCCATCAACTTGTACCTATGGATGCCAACCAGGGCATTCGAGTTGACGTCGGGCACCTCGAGGCAGCCCAAATCAGCATGGAGTCCGGGAGTGCAAAGCTCGGCAGGCTCGCCACGTCTATGGATAATACACTGGACTTCAGACCGCACATCCTCTACAAACCCTCGGTATGTGTTCAGCTCAGTAGCGCCGGATGGACCGTTTGGAGGGGACGGCACTGGAGGTGTGAAGGAACCTCCGTCAACCCCGTCTTGCACACTGACCGTCTCAGTGAATTCGAGTTGTTGGAATATCGAAAAACAACGGGGGCCGAACAGCACAGAGAACCTCTTATTCCTCTTGGATATGCTTCTGGCCTTCTCCGTCGGCGTGGCCTCGAGCAGATTCTTCAGATATGTATTGAGATTTAAAGGGGCTTGCTGGACCCAGTCATCCGTCGCTGCTGCGTAACGCTCTGGATCTTCCTCCTTGGCGAGGCGCAAACTCTCGCGTATGGCGTCATGGTCAAGCAACAGCTTGATCCACCAAGAGGCCATGCGAGGTTCCGAAATTTCGAGAGTGAGTTGGAATGTGCAAGGCGCGGCTGAACAGACAAAGTACTCGCGGGCAAGAATAGGGTAATATTTGGAGCTTTCGGCAACGAGTTTCGTTCTCGAGTCGGAGTCAACCCAGACAAGATGGTGCCAGGGAAACTGCGTGTCTTTCATCGGCCATCGCGCGTGACGAGGATTGCACAAGTCCTCGGTATTGTGTTCTTGCCATGCCATCTTGAAAACGAAGTGAAAGTGACAGTCGAGGCATACTGACGACAGTAACTGAGTCGAGTTGGTCTTGAAACTCTGGTTTCCGTTGATCATGAGCCGATGGGGATGCTGCCACGTAAACGGCGTATCCAGTTCCGCAGTACGGGCTTGGTCGAAGATGTCGCAAGTGGTAAAGTCGTTATTGAGCAGTTCGTATATCCATCTCGAGGGATGGCATCCTAGCGGCATTCCACTTAGTTCTCAAGAGTTTCTAGGGGAGCGAGCAGACATACCTGGACGATTCTGGCCGGGGGATATCTTTTCCTTCATGGGCGTGTGGTTGTGCGGCACAAACTCTCCAGGAGTGGTGCCAGGCAGAGAAGCATATGTCCCGCCATCGAGGTCCTGCTGGGACCTAAGCTCGTAGTGGCCGGTCATCGAGGATACTCTGCAACTGATCAAAGGGTATTATTGCGCCTCGTCGATGGTGTTCCCACCTCGGGTTCGTAGGTAATAAAGGAAGACGGTGTAGTTGATGGCAAGTATGGTACGTGGAGGAAGCGTCGTGGTTGAAATTGATTGACTGCGGGGTGCAGCTGATGGACTGGGCGCGGCGGTTGGGGAGCTGTTGTTTCGTGCAACGTAACAATAAAGGCTCGTGGAACTCGGCGTTATAGATACTCAACGTATCTAAGAGGTCTGATTGTAAAGCGTGCGGAGTGTTTGGCTGATTCTGGAGAAAAGAATGCGCTTTGAGCGGGTGGAAGCAAGCTCTCTATGATGGAATCAAGCCGAACCTCTCGCAAGCCCGGCGCTTATTTGATCATAATTTCGATGAAGGGCGCACAATCGAAGGGGGTCGGTGTTGGGGGTGAATGAATGGCTCGCCCGAGACAAATACGGATGCCTAACAAAGGTGACGACGCAGAAGATGGTGGCAATCTAAATGAAGGTAGCTTACGCAGTCTTGGTGATGACGGAGCTGTAGCTATTGCGCCTGCCGTTTGCGTTCCGTCTTTGTGATGCGGCGAACCGTGGCGGCTGAGTCAGCACTTTAGTGGCGACCAACACCGCGGCCGTGATCAACCTAAAACCACCTCTATAAGTCTCAACTTTTGCACATTTAAGGAAGATCACGGGGCTTCTCTTAGCCAAGGCTCTAAATACTTTTATGATAATTTTTTTTGGATTAAGCTAGCCCTATAATCGTAAATTTAAGGATTTACCGCAAAAACGGTAGCTTGGGTGATGTCAGGTACCTATCTACCTTAGCTCCACTGCATTGACGTGGCCAACCAGGACCAACGTGCCTCAAGCATGAGCCGACCGCACATAAAGATGCAAACGTTTAATTTGTTAAGAGTTCAGCCCAATTTCTGCGTGCCAGCCTGCTTTTAACTTTAATAATGTATAAAATAAACCAACGTAGGTTGAATGAAGTACTTGGCAGTATCGGTATTCTGTTTGCTACTCAGGGTAATCAATACGGCCAAGAACAGAGGAGCAAACACAGCGCAACTCGCTCGGCTGCTCTATTACTTGGATGGAGCCACACTCAAAAAGCGTTCGGCAGTTGAATGATCTGCACAAGGACAATTATAGAATCAGCCCTAAAAGTAATCCTTCTTCAACGGCCAAGGTGCGCTACTCCACAGCGTAGTTAGTTAGATCACAGCTGACAGATTAATTAGGCAGACCGATTGGGCATTAGCAGGTCATGGGATACTAGGATGATATGCAGATCAGAAGCATTTGGGTTTGTTCCTGCGGATAAATAATGTTTTCCTCAAACATACATTTTGGGCGTTTCTATCGTGTCAGCGACTATGGCTATGAACGGCTCCAACAACCTCTATGAACCACTGGGCGAGGAGCAAATACGCCTCATCACCATCCACCCAGAACTGACCAACGGCATCGTCAGCTGTTCCCTAGAGTCGTTTTCACTCGAGGAAACAACTCCAGCGTTTCAGCAGTTCCTTCACTCTTATGGTACCCCGACCACATCGAGACGCTGGCTGATCTCAACATGGCGCTCAATACAGCGCGCCAAAGGCGTTCGCCATCCTCCAGCAACCCGTTCCATGAAGTCTTTTACGCCCTCACATAACCACTGCTTCCGCTATACCTGGGGAGACTTTGCGGCGATGTCGTATGTCTGGGGCACGGATCATGCAGGCAAGGTTATCGTCAACGGTCAGGAAATGGCGGTGACCAAGAACTTGGAGTATGCGCTCGAAGAGCTGAGAAGCGATGAGGCACGCTTCTCCAAGAGATACAAACTCTGGGTTGACGCGATATGCATCAACCAGTCCGACGAGGAGGAAACCGCGGAGCAGGTGTCGCGGATGAGGGAGATTTACACTGAGGCTTGGGCCGTGGTAGCGTGGTTGGGGCCAGCCAAAGAAAACAGCGATCAAGGAATGCATCTGTTGGCAACTCTTTCTTGTCTGAATGACAAGGAAAGGGACAACTTGTCTACCCTGTTGGAGGACAATCCGACCATGTTTGGCGAATTTGCCTTTTACGGCCTTCATAACCTCATGACGAGTGACTATTGGCGGCGGCTCTGGATCATACAAGAACTTGTCCTTGGATCCAGCTCGACTATATTGCGATGTGGAAAAGACACACTGGACTGGCCTACTTTCTGCCGTGGAATCTCAGTGTTATACCACGGGGGCGTTTGGTCTGCCAAGGATTGGCTCTTGAGAGGTGAAATGGAGAGGAAACAGATTGCACAGCACCAACACTGGGTGACGAGCAGCATACATCTGGTTCACCAAAACCTTCGTCCACTCAGTGAATTCGAATCTCTTCAGTTTCGTGCCGGCGAGAGACAGGGCATGAGGAAGTTGCTGGAACTTGCCATGTCTGAGAGCCGCGAAGAGAAGGACAAGGTCTTTGGCCTGCTGGGAATGATGGAGCCCAAGATTGCGAAGCGCCTCATTTGCAAATACTCCAAGCCAACCGCAGAACTCTTCAGCGCTACTTCAATTGCTTTTATAGAGCACTATGGGAACCTTGAGCCGCTGCGGGAGGCGAACCCTTGGGGCAAAGCCGATACTCCGTCCTGGGTGGTTGATTGGACCTGGAAAGGAAGACTCCGTTATTCAAAACCGGAGAGTGTTTTTATCGGTGCATTCTGGACTCCGGGGACACCCGAGCCACGGGCTGATGCGATATACTCTGCGGCTGGCCAGCGAGAGCCGTTGTGCTCTGTGGAGGCCGATGGGCGGCTACTAAGATGCAAAGGAGTCATCTTGGACACAATATGTGGTCTTGGAGCGTGTGAGCGAGGTTACTATAGCTGGGATTCATCGACGCTGGTTCAGCCGACGCATTGGACGAGTATCTACGATAATACAGCAGAAGCCTTCTGCAGAGCCATGCTACTCGGGCGAGTATCAAATGGCGAACACGCCAGCGAACGGCACTGTGCTCTACTGAACCTACCTAGGACAAATGATGTAGCTTTCGCTCAGTTTGAGGCCCTGGGATGGTCGTGGATGAAAGAGCAGCAGGCGTACTATTTCCGCTGGGTGAGGTGGCACCAGGCCCATGATGGAATCGAGATGGGCAGCGTACGTCTGGGGGATTACTTTACAGATCAGGTCCCGTGTGACGCATCCGAGTTTGACTACGCTGAAGTATACCGGGCGACGGACCGGTCAGGCATGGGCAGGCGGCTCATGTTCACGCAAAAGGGGTATCTGGGATGGGGACCCGACAACGCACACGGATCTTTGCAGGATCAGATACGTGTGGGGGACATGGTCTGTATTGTCTATGGGTGCAGCACACCGCTGGTTGTTCGGCGTGTCGAGGACAAGTACCACGTGCTAGGGGAGGCATATCTCGAAGGGATGATGGATGGAGAGGCGGTTGACTTGGTGGAGAGAGGGGTGCTGCCTGAGGAAGAGCTCATCTTTTGCTAACACTTACCCAAGGTTTTAGAATCATAAGTGGCATATAATCCATTCACAGAGAGTATATGGATACATCAAACGGACTAGAGGGAACATCCTAGAGAAGATACACCTACCATTCTCGGCAAACACATACGGAGCAAGTGTCAAGCATCTTCGGTAGTAGACTCTAAATTTACAATGAGTTGGATATTTATGGTACGGGTTGCATATTATTACCTAGGTAATTATCTTAAAATCTCTATAATTACTGACCATGCCTACGAGAGACTTGCTTGGGTCAACTTTCAGCTCAATATGAACATGGCTGTATCTTTCCAGTCACCCCCTTATGCTCAATGCGTTGGTTCTGTCGGAAATGCTGATGCAGTCACTCGGTATGACTTCAGCGCATTACAAAGTTTTGTTATGCATACAGATTCTCAAGTCGACAATATGCATCTTATCTCCTTCGTGACTCTTTCCCCGCGCAACGTTTAGCTCTTGCTCCTTCTTATAAATTCGTCTCCTCTTTCCTTCTTACAACTCGTCCTTTCTCTCCTACCTACACTCAGAGATGCACCACGCACCAAAGGCAACGCAACTGCTCATTTGCCATCCCCAACCTCTCTCCAGCGACTAGCTATAGCAATTCTCATCCAGGAACTCGGGCGGGGCAAAGGCCAATAGAGAGCCAAATAAGCAACAAGGCAAGCTTTGATTTTTTTTTTATTATGATTTTACTCAAATCATTGGCCTAACTCTTTGCCTAGTATTGATGGTTGACTGCTGCATACGCACACCATGGACACTCAACCTTCCCAACCAACGCCGTCAGCAACCGACTCGCGATCCAGACAACCACAGCAGGAGGAGGATTCTCTTGATGTATCGCTCCCGCAGCGCCAGGTCTACACATCCAAGTACCGTGCATCATGGCCTACGCTTCGACCACTGCCCCTTGAAGCCGGCTATCGGCCACTTCCAACACCCATGGAGGAGTGCCGATGTGAGATTGAGATTGGAGCTAAAAAGGTCCTGGAAAAGTATGAATTGATGGACGATGGCGACGAGACGGAGGTTTCAGTCTGTTGGCGCCAGGTCCCAATGCGGTCACACACCGCTGTACCGACTCTCTACATCGTCACACCGTGGAAGGAAGATGCAAAGCAGGTTTGGCCACAAGCCGTCCAAGACCTCGTGAACATGGTTGAAGATACCTTTCAAGGCCATGGGCACCAATACATGGCATGTTCAGTCGAGATGCTAGCGCCTGAGCGTGTGAAGCGCAAGTATCTCGGTGTCACCCATGAGCCTGGTCTGTTGTCAGCCTGGCCCAATCTCCAAGCCAGTGTACGTGAAATTCTCAACTCTTTTGAGGCAACAAGGGCACGTTGGAATAGTATCGCGCTGTTCCGATTAGGCTTCCTGAAGGACCCAGCGTGCAACCCAATGACCGTCTTTATCGCCGTCGACTATGACTCAGATGAAACAAAGTGGGACGAGGTCATCGACAGGGTCAAGCACGCTCTCGAGGAAGCAGGCTGGGGTAGCCTCGAGGTCCATATTGAACACAATTCCTGGGACATAGACTTATTTGATTAGGACAAATTTAGGATATGCCTAATACAAATCACTACAAAATTAGTAAAAGCTTCTTCAATCCTTAGCAGGTTATTTCTTATTGTGTTTGCCTAACCCTTTGCTCAAGGTTCACAAGCGATGCAAACCTGCAAGCGGCGAGTCAACTTGGGTCATAGCTTGGTGCCTCTCGCTGCGTCGATCGGCATGATGGCATATCGTAAACAATTGCCCCGTCATGCGGCCTTGCTTCGATGACTACAAACCCAGTGTCAAGACAGAGGGCGACAACGTTAATCTGAATGTATCAGCCTCGGTCCAACAAGATGCCCACCAACGTCACAACAACCACCGTCGCCGACACACCTCAACGAGGCAGTGAGCTACAGAGGCTGGGTGACAAAGTATGCGAGCCAAATATAACTACTGTTCTCATGTCTCTCGAAAGCCCTGGCCGGTCCAAATATAATTCCACCATTTGAAAGCTAGACCAAAACATTAGGGGCTTGAAGTATGCGAAAGAAATTTCCAGGAACAAGAGTTGATCAGATGCCATCTATGGCTATAATGCTAAGTTTCAAGTGTCCGAAGAGAGAAGGGCTCAGAAATTCGATGTTTTTAACCAGAACCTACATATCATTGGTAAAGTCTATGCGGCATCAGGTTTCAAGCGGCATCCACCGAGGGTCGACGGTCGACCGAGTACTGATTGATGGCTATCCCGCTTGGCAGGTAAATAGTCTGCTGCCAAATACTACCGTCTGAAAGCAGCAGGGAACTCTTATGTCTACTATCTCCCGCTCGGTTTTGCTCAGAACGCCTCTCAAAGCTTAGATCTACACGATCAAAACTCTTCCAGACAACAGCGGAATCTTCAAATTTAGTAGGAATACTAAGGACATTCGCATTGCCATGGCTTAGGAACCATTAGGGGATCCGTGTGATACCTGCTCGGAAGGACACCAGCAACGGCCCGCCTTTCCATGCGTGCGTCAACCGTTTATTTGGTATAACCTTTTCCATTGCATAGAAGCTGCGAGGTTGAACCAACTCAGCTAGACCAAGTATACAGAAAACATTTGACCATGCGTCGTCTCTAGCCTATAGAGCTTCAAATTTGCATACGGGTAGAGAATGAAAAATGTTCAATAGTGCAGAAAGTCATGTTGACCATGATGCCATGTGGAACTTTCCGTTTTACTAGTCTATGGCAGGACATATAAAGACCGTCCCTTCCTCATCTCTGCTCGATACTTGACCTTTATCCATCTTTGACCAGATTTGTTCCTCACATTTTTGACCAGACTCACACATAATCGTTCTTCGACTTCACGTTGATATCTTTCTCGTTATTTAAAACAACCTTAAATCACCCTCAAGAAGTTTGCTTCATCTCACGCCCTCACACTGGGCATCACACTAACAGATAAATCTTGGCAGATCCAAAATGGCATTGTCACAGCATCTAGACCTCCCCCTGGAACTCTTATTCGAGATCTGCAGCTATCTTGAAGAACAAGACCTGTTCAATGCCGTGCAGATCAAGCCGCTGCACACCGCTGCTCTCTGGACCCTCTACAGCCAAGACACACGCGGGGACGAGCTCAACGAGTCCCGCGCGCTTACTTGGGGCGCTTTCTACGGCAAAAAGAATGCTGTCGAGTGGGCGATTCATATGGGAGCCTCGGTCGAGTGTTCACGTCCCTTTCACGGCAGGGATATTCTCATCGAGGGAGACAATCCCCTTAATATTGCCGCCAGCCAAGGTCACGTCAATATCATTAAGATCCTGCTTGATAATGGCGCAGAAGTGAGCTCGTGGACACACCACGATCCCCTCGCGATGTCCTCCCAATCCCGTCTATGGAAGACTGGAAGGAGCTTTAGTCCTCTCTTCTCAGCCATTCTACATGGACATGAGAGTGCGGCGCGGTTTCTGATCCAGAAAGGAGCGTCTCTTGTCATCGAGGACCCTGACAAGAGCCTGCCATGTGATCCATCAAAGCAGGAGCGAGTAAACGCCCTTCATCTGGCCGCCGAGTGTGGCATGCTGGAGCTTGTTCGTTTCCTCGTCGAGGAGCATGGCGTCCCGATAGACTCCAGAGACAGCTTTCAGAGAATCCCATTGGTCTTTGCCATGTCAACGTCGTCAGATATTGAAAATAAAGACGTGATCAAGTATCTCGTGGATAGGGGCTCGTCGCTGGATTTCGTGGACAGCGTCGGGTATAATCTTATGCACCGCGCCGTCCTGATCCCCAATGGTGATAAGGCTGAAGAAATCCTCCAAATCTTGCTCCGGGCTGGGGTAGAGGTGAATACAACTGGAGCACATGACGGGCTGACTCCTCTGCACTTGGCTGTTTGGAAACGAAATCGGGCTCTCATTGCAACA
Organism: Fusarium sp. JS1030; assembly: GCA_000966855.1. Classification (NCBI taxonomy): domain Eukaryota; kingdom Fungi; phylum Ascomycota; class Sordariomycetes; order Hypocreales; family Nectriaceae; genus Fusarium; species Fusarium sp. JS1030. The sequence continues at coordinate 187,807 of JWIW01000075.1, read as the reverse complement.
CTCGTCGACGCTGGGGCTCGAGTTGACATGATATCCTTGGAAGACCTCCTACTACGATACACCCGTCCCAAAGAGCCACGCAATCTTGAGGCACAGGCCAGAAGCATTGGCTGCTTGTACAGCCTGCTGAGACGCCAGGTTCCGGACGACATGGAGCACCTCCTCCTCCGCCTGCTTGAGACCAATTACGGCCAGGCTGCAGAGGTTCTCTACAGATTCGGCGTTGACCTACCAGACATGAGCCCCAGGGGATTAGTCGCTCTCATTCACAATCTCCTGGACCCTGAGTGGGTGGAATGTGGAAACACGTCGTTGGCATTCATGATTCGGAATCTGGGCCACATTATTTGCAGACTCGAGCCGGAGGTCTTGCTTGCCAAGTTGCTGGCGGGCCCGTACGTGAATAGTCCTGATATCATAGGACTGATGCAGCAAGATATCAACCTGGACTGGAGGGACGAAGAAGGACGTACGCTGCTTCACATCCTGGCAAGCAATGAGAAGTATCGGCCGAGGGAATGCGATGATCCGGTCCTGAACGGTCTCCTCGACCGCGGCATAGATGTCAACGCCAAATGCAAGGGAGGAATGACGGCGCTGCACCTGCTCGTTGTAAACAGTATGAGCGACTGGTATACGGATTCCGAAGACAATTTCGGCCAGGCCGTAGACGACCTAGTCATGAATGGACTCGACATTAATGCTGTCGACGCAAGTGGACAGACGGCTCTTCACCATCTCGCACGATCTCCAAAAGCTAACTTGCTCGCCTACAGAATCAAGGAGCTAATACTGAGGGGCCTCGACGTTCCCTTCAGAGACAACGACTCGAAGAGGGCGTTTGACGTCTTTCTCGAGCAACGCAAAAGCATGGTCGAGCAGCGAGTTAAGCCGTTTGCCATTGAGATCTTCTCGGCGATGCCATGTCCTCTCTCGGAGCATGTGAAGCCGCCATGGTGCACGGAAGATTCGGAGCCAGAGCCGTTCAACTGGGGATGGGAGGAGTGATAGCGAGAGTCGAGTCGAGTTGATAGGTAGGCGGCGACCGGCAGACGCCGATGGAAAGTAGCCTGTATTGTAGTGTCTGATAATGAGCAATATCAAGCCTGTAGTTAGAGTAGTTGGATATCTCCCAATCAGAAGCCATGACAAGGGTCCAAAGCTCCCCCACGCAAAACATGGAGAAACCAAGAAACGGATGCCGTCTCACCTCCGGACCCTGATTACCCCAAAAGGCAGGTTCTCAAGGATGTCGTGCCCCGCTGTACAAGCACAGCGAGTAGCAGGCCCCTGTTTGCCGGCTGATCAGCAGCACCTTTGGCATGGCACGCATTCCCGGGCTTGCGGGCGTGGCCGTGCCTCAGCCGCTGACTGGACTATCGCTGATAAGCAACCCCTGGAGGTTTCACCCGGACGAGTTGTTTGAAAACGCTCTAGAAAACATGACAGTGGCCGGCAGCGGCTTGGCGGGCCTTGGATCGTTGATTTGGTAGGGGGAATAAATAAGAGAAGAGGGAAAAAGTGGCCCTCTCGGGACGCTGGGAGTCAACTCTCGCCTATCACGATGCCTCGTGCATGCGAGATCGGCGGAAACACCACGCGGGCCTCTTGCCCAGATGGGCGGTTCGGTGAAAGGGCAGTTACCTATCGTGAGGAGATACCACTAGGAAGGCGCGACCTAGTTATGCGCCGAGGAGCAGGTCCAAGTAGGAAGGAGGAAATTGCAAGTGCAGCTGCACCTCATGATTACTTCCCCAGAGTGGGATTGGAGGACTGATGGAGGTGCTTTCCTCGTTTCGTCTTGATAGGTATCAAGTATAAGAGGCACGGGGAAGTCTCTCCGTCATTGTCTCTTTCTTCTGTGTGTCGTTGTCCATCTCAGTCTCAGTCTCAACTCAACTCAGCTCATCCAATCCCAGCTCTTCTTGTTCAAGATGAAGTTCTCTCTCGCTGTCCTCGTCTCGGCCACTGGTGCCCTCGCTGCTCCTGCTCCTGTCCCTGTGAGTATAGTATACCTTCAAACTCACAACCAGCTCTGCTGATCTGATCCCCGTCTAGCCTGGAATCCCCAGCGAGTCCAGCGCTCGATCCCAACTGGCAGCGCTGACCGTGGGTACTCCCACTAACACGGGCACCTATGACCGAGACCTCTTCCCCCACTGGTCGGCTATTGAAGGTTCATGCAATGGTCGCGAGTATGTTCTGAAGAGAGATGGCACCAACGTCGTGACCAACAGTGCCTGCACTGCCACGTCCGGTTCATGGTACTCTCCTTATGACGGCGCCACTTGGACCGCAGCCAGTGATGTCGATATTGACCACATGGTCCCTCTTCAAAACGCCTGGATTGTAAGTCATATCCTGAGACACACACCTTCTCTCCATCTCCCTCAACTAACACATCACCAGTCTGGAGCCGCGTCCTGGACAACCGCCAAGCGTGAGCAGTTCGCCAACGATGTGACTCGGCCCCAGCTGTGGGCTGTGACAGACAACGTCAACCAGGCCAAGGGTAGCGCTACCCCTGCCACCTGGAAGCCTCCTCTGACCAGCTTCTACTGCACCTACGCCAAGAGCTGGATCCAAGTCAAGAGCTACTGGCAGCTGGCCATCACCTCGGCTGAGAAGACTGCCCTGTCCGACATGCTCAACTACTGCTAGTTGTCTCGGCCTGGGAAACCTCACCATCTTCGAGGTGCAACGGATGCTCCAACACAGCATCTCTCACATCTACCTTCTTCCTCGTATATAGTCAACCAAACAATCATGAATCATGAAATCAAATCAGTTACAAGCTACAGTGCTCAGAACAAATGTGCTGAAATGTGTCCATATATCATCGTAATCATTACAAAGAAGAAGTCTAATCTTTAACGTATCCAACTGTTTCTGTTACTGCTTCAACGCCTCCGTTTTCTTCCCAGCGACCCCAAGCAAACAACGCGACGCTCTTTTATACATTGATAGAATTGAATCTGGTCATGATCCGCAAAAAGTTTGGGGTATCGGGCTGGGCAACGACCAAAACAGGTCAAACTAGAGAAAAAGCAAAACGCCGTTACCCATGATGCAGCTCGTGTATAAAAACCGCTGCTCTGTGGTCGTACATGGACCATTTCATGGCCTCAATGTTACATCTCCCTCGTCGTCACTGGTGAGCTCCATGTCGCCATCACTGAGTTCGCCCCTGGCCGCGCGCTGTGCCAGGTCGCGTTCAGAATAAATCTCCTGCTTCCTCGACTCGGCCTGCTGAAGGCAGTCGACGTACGTCCTAAACTTGACAATCTCCCGGAGCAAATATGCACTCTTGCGCTCCCAATTGGCCATGGCCTTGACGGCGTTGCTTCCTCTAGGAGTAAAGGCCAAGAGCATGGGGCTGCGGAGTCGGTTATGAGCCTGTAGCTCGGCCTCAATTCCCTTGACGTAAGAATCAAGAGTGCGAAGCTGCTCCGCTTCCGTCGCGTTGCTTGGACGCATGCTCTGGGTTGGCGGTGCCCATTCGGCAATATGAATGCGGTCGCCGGGTAGTTTGCCGCGTCCACTGTTGTTGGTGAAAGCGCCCGCGACGTGATCGAAGCTGGATCCTCGGAAGCTACCGCTGTTGACACTTGATCTCCGGTTGTGGGCCGCGCTACTTCCGGGACGCGACGTCTTGCCGGTTGTCGTCGTCGTCTCATTAATAGCCGTGACCAAGGCGTTGTTGACGATGGCCTCACTCCATCCATACTCGATATTGCTGATACCACCAGTCAACGGATGAGTGCTCAGTCGAGCGCTCCAATAATTCGCCGTGTTGACAAACTCCTTGCAGATCTCAGGCGTGCCAACTTGGAAGAGGTGGACAGCACCATTGGGCAAACTCAGGGCCCAGACGTGTGGGCGCGAGCGTGAATAGCCCGGTGGGGGAAGGGCAGACGCAAGAGTTTGCCGAAGGCTAAAGGTGCCAAGGTTGGTGGCATTGTCTTGCCAGTTACCACCACCAACCGGCGCATGAGGACCTGCGTTTCTGCCGCGATTCTTCTGCCGGACGGACTTGTTGGGCTGGAAAGAGAATATACTCATCTGTCCCTTCTGGACAACGGCAAAGACCTCGGACCAATGCCTATCCTTCGCCTTCTTGTCCACACCGTCAAGATGGTGTTTGTGGGTGACGATTCCTTCCTTAACCCATGGTGGTCCGGCCAGCTCAAGTGAGTCATCCTCAAGAAGCTGTGTCGATGGAAGGTCAGCACTCAGGATTGATGGTGCAGTCTCTCCATATGCGTCCTCGTCTCGGATGATGGCCTGGCTCAAAGCATTTGCAAAACCAATCGACTGCTGATAGTCGCCACGGGGCAAAGCTGAGCCAAACGAATCCTGAGAGACAGATGTCTGAGTTCTGCCCAGAGAATGGCGGCTCCAGGTAGCCGAGGAAACAGTTGGGCTCCAAAGAGAATTTCCATCATCGAAGCTGGTACGGCTGGAGGAGAAGCCATTTCGACCAAGGCCAGGTCGAGACCGACTCTTGGACGTCCACCTCGAGGTGTTGGCCCGGCCATTCTCTGATATGCGGCCCCGAACCGACAGTTGACTTTCAGACGGAGCCTTGCTCAGAACACTGGGGCTTCTCTTGAGCATTCCCATGACAGACAGTCCCCCACTATTCGATGGTTGCAGAGTCAGGTTCTTCTCAGCCTCAGCACCAAACAATGGTAGGCGCTCATCTCTGATAGAATTATAGATTCCCTTGAGAACGACCTCGATCTGCTCTTCCCAGGCCTTCTTGGTCCCGTGAAAGCGAGACTTAACCAATGGGCCACAATCGTCATCATCCGCAGGCAGGGTGCCGGAGTCTTGACGGGGCGGGGGCCTAAATGAGTTTCTGAACGACCGCCGATCCTGTTCCGGAGGCGGATCCTGACCGTCACCACTGGCGAGCGCGTTCTTGTCTGGAAGAACACTCGGGCGATGGAACGCATCCGGGGCCGATTCCTCAACGGCCTGCATGATGGTTGTCATGGTATTCTTGATGAATTGACTGCGCGTCATCTTCTGCTCAATATCGGCCAAATGCAAGTCAGTATTGAGAAGCATGATGGAGTAGCAAATGGTGTGGATCACATCTGTCGTCAGTCAGTATCAAACCTCAAACTGAAATAATTCGCCTTACCAGTTGCAGCGAACCCATGGTTGGGATTGCAGTCGCACCATCTCTTAGAAAAAGCAACAAGAATGCGATCCACTTGCTGAGTCTCTGCACGGAATACCAAGCGTCCACACACTTGCCGTAGAGCATACACGATGCTGTGGCTGGTAAAGTCGTACAAATCCATGTACGCTTGGAGAGTGCGTTGCCTAATTGGACCTTCTTCACCCATCCAGGCAGCGGCCTTTTCTTTCTGAATGAAATCCTCATTGCCATCGTAAATCTTCTGTGCCTTTTGCTTGTCGTCTTCGGTCGGATCGCCAATGACGAATTCGGGCTCATCAATACCCTTGGCCTTGATCGAGTCAAAGGTGCCCAGAACCTTGGGACTAGGATCCGCAGAGCTCTCGATTCGTACGCTCGGGGGTGCGCTGAGGGCAGACTTGTAGTCTGTGCCGGTCGACACAGATGCAGGGCTGTTTGCCCTTGCACCTTCAATGGGCAGAGCGAGGTTTGAGCGGTTCGGGTCATCCTCCGAATCAGTCTGCTCCGGTCGCTGGAAAGATTTCTTGACCCTAACAGTCTGGTCTTTGGTAGCTCGAGGCGTGTCCCGGGCCGGGGAGCTCTCTGAATGCTTAGCCTTGCCCTTGGACTTGCCAGCACTCTTCCGATTTGAAGGGCTTCCACTGTCATCCTCGTTGTCACTAGCTCCATCAAGGTTCAGGAAGGAATTGTTCCGGGTCTCGATCGCCTTGGTAGGCCTCTCGGGTGGGGGACGCGAGGGTGTGTTATTTCGCTTCGACAGCTGCTCGTCCGAGTCGGATCGAACAGTCCGAATACGCGCGTTGGGGCTTGGCGAGTAATCAGGAGAGAACTCCCTCTTATAGCCTTCGCGTTCAGCGGCATGGTCGCCACGGTCAGGAGTAACATTGGAGATGTCGGCAAGTGGAGAGGGACCTTGGGACACGGGAGTGCCCTGTGGATTCTGGCCGGATCGTAGATATGGGTTCATGACCTTCCGCAGACTGCTCACAGGGCTTGGCTGAGGCAGCGAAAGGCCCATGTCTCGTTCGGGAGGGACATTTATGGGAGCAACAGTAGGCACGGGAGGCGCAGGAGTCGAGGTAGGCAGCGGGGGAGGATCATCAGTGACGGACTTCTTTCGACGGCGGAAGAAGGACGAGGGCTTCTTTTGAAGAACGGGGTGATGAGAATGCGAGGAGGATGTATCTCTGGAGGGCGGCGTCGAGCCATTCGAGACCATCTTGGACTGATCGGCAGAAGGGGTCGGTTGTGGAGGTTGGGAAGGGGTCGAGTCGTGGTTGTTGTTGTGTGAGTTGTTCCTGGAAGAGCCAAAGACCCTCCTGAAAAATCCAGGGCGTTCTTTGACGGGTGCAGGTGCAGGCGTCGCAGGTGCTGGGCCGCTGTGCACGGCCGCGTCCTTTGATTTTTCATACCCAACATTGGGTGCAGGTGCCGAGTCAAGGTCCAGGGCTGGCACTGCAGGTGCTGGCTCGCGTGTATTGGCAGCTTTGCGGCCTGAAACGCTCTTTAATGAACGGCTGCTGCGTTTGTGCTCGAGTGGAGGGGGCTCGAGGGGCGTGGGCGGCGGCGGCGGGATGCTCGACATTGCCGGCATTGTAGGGATCGACGGCTCCCGTCGTGGGCCTCCGGGTACAGTTGGGGTCGGGGCCGCATCGTATTCATCGGCGAGGAAATTGTTTGGAAATTCGACTCGGAAGGGGGCCGGCTCCGGGGCGGCGCTCGGCTGCGACGATGATGATGCTTGGGGACCGTAGTCGAAGCTGGCGGATCTTGTAAACCCGCGCCCATATCGTTGACTTCCGAGAACTTGGGCGTATCCAGCGTCGTCGACACCGGATGTGCTGCTGCTCTTGCTGCCCGGCTTGCCGCCTCTTGAATGCATAGCCCTCGATGACCCCGTTCGATGTCCCTCGCGAACACTGTTGAGGCGAGGAAAGCTCGATTGAAAGTTGGAACTGCTGTTGCTTCGTCGGCCACGGCTCGAGATGCGGCTGGAGTCGTCTGCGCCCTCGAGGTCTGAACTGTAAGAGTACTGGTGTCCGTTGGCTCGGGGTGGCCCAGCGACAGAGTTGGCAGCGACCCAGCTCCGAGTCTGCTCGGCGGCGCCAAACTGGGGCGTGGTCTCGTCGAAGGTATGTGATCGCGATCCAGGTGCAGGTCCGTACTTGTCGCTCAACTGTGCCATGGAGAACTGGTCGAGAGACAAGAGCATGTTAGCAACGAGAGAATCTCGAGTGACGTTCCGCGGCGACAAGGAAAGGTCGTGCGAGTCTCGCTGGGTTGCATGAGGCAAGCGGTCGGCCATGTCGTCCTCGACGGGAGTAGGGTTGTCTAGAAAAGACTCATGCGCGTCGACGGTCGAGGATGGGAACCTAAGCGCCCGACTATCAACGGTGGGCAATGACTTAGACAGGGCGGGCACGGTTGGGACGGTTGGCGGCGGCGCGCCGTACGAGTCGTCCTGGTGCGGCGGCGTATGCGGGTGCGGAATGATGTCCCTGTCCCTCGACAACGGCGACGCAAGGGAGGAAGTGTTGGTGTTGATGTTTAAGTCGGTATAAGGCCGACGTCGAGTCCAGCGACGAGCATTGTCCGCCGACGACGATGGAGACGAGGACGTGAGCGAGGGCGAGGGCATGGCGCTCGTCGACGGGGGCCGGGTTGGGAGGCTTTTTGTCTGGATCTGATCCAATCTGAGAGACTAGGCTAGCAGCCCGCTTCCGCTCGGTCGAGGCGAAAGGACGCCCGGGATTGAGAAAAGCCACGCGCGCGGTGGTCGGCCAGTTGGCTGTTGGCTTTGACTGGGCCCGAGGAATTGTGACGTGACAAAGATCACAGGTATCTGCGTCTGTCGACGACGGCGCGCTGCGAGGAATTTCAGTAGTACGGAGTACCTGCGTCCAAGGCCGGTCCAACAAAAGAAAGCATCGCGCGTCGCCCAGCAGAGACAAGGCAGGCCAGGGTCCCCCATTCGCCCATCCGTCCCATTTGCCCTGCTGGCTCTGTACCAGTCCCAAGAGAGGAAGCGTCCGTGAGGAGGGTCGACAGGGGTGTCTATGCAGGGGCAGACGCTGGTGCTAATTAGCAGCGAGAGCCTGCGAACACTATCCACTGCCCAGTTCTTCGAGATGTACCTGGTACGACAGCCACAAGGCGCCGTGTTGGTGGTGCAGTGGATGGATGGCTGGCCTGCGAGAAGTAGGTTGCAGCCACAGATGCGCCCAAGAATGCCGACAAGAATGCACATGAAACGTTCGGGCGGACGAGAGCACGCTCCTGAGCAGAGTCCTCCCGAGGTTGTATCGCCAGAGTGAGAATTTGGGGCTACGCCCGAGTAATGATGAGTGCGGCCGTGTGTTTGCGTTGTAGAAGAAACTCTGCTAACGAAGCACTACGGGATGCACGGGTACCTGGTCCCTGGTTGGCCGCCATCACCACCACCTGCACCACCTGAAGATGAATCTACTACTCGCTGCAACATCCATCTCGCCAGTCCCATTGCTGCAGGTCGCCTGCCGACAGAGTCACATAGAGTGCAGAGTGCAGAGGGCAGAGTTTTTGGCCTTGACTTGCGAATTACCTGCTCCATATCGTAGGCATCCCTAGTCTGCAGATCTCAGCAATCATAGGCCCTACTAAAACGCCCAAAAAAACGCCAATCCAAGCTGAGCTGGGGATCATGATGATGGCGCCAACTCCCGCCGGCGCTGGCACTACCGGACCGGCCTCGAATTGCACTAGGCAGGCATGGCAAAACCTTGCAAAGCCATATCCTCTTCAAAACCACAAACTAAGCAGCTGAAGTCCAGCCTCGGCGAGTCAGTATGTGAAGTCTATGCCATCACAAGCAAATTCCATTTACTGCATGAACCCGAGAAAAGAAAGTCAACCTATTCAACCCAACAGCACAATCCAGCTTCTCTCCCTTCTCCAACAATATGGAGCGTGAGGGCCTCTGTCCCGGCGGGTTGGGCGGTGAGGTGAGCCTCATCAGGGACCCTGAAGACAGGGGAACCCCTTTTTCGCATTCGCCCAATCCCCTTTGGTGAGCGGGCGAGCATCTTCATCTGCGGGCTGATTCCGTTTTAGTATAATCTTCCAGATGGATCATGTCTGGGAGGCATCTGGTTATGGGGAAAGGGGAGACAGGGATAGCTGCAACTCTCCAGATCAGGTCATGGAGAGAAAGGATTGCCCCTGGTGAGGCCATGTGGTGATGGTGGGTTCTGACTATGTAACCAGGTAGGTTTAAACCCGCAGACCCAAGCCCGTCAGCAGTACGTGAGATTATCCGCCCTTCTGGAAACAGCATGTGATGAGCTAATCTGAGCTGAAGGAATCTTTCTAGAACACAGTCGCTCCAACACCATTGCTTATGAGGTTTAGTAGGTACTATGACCATGCCGCCCTTGACTGCCTTGATCATGGTCAGAAAGCCCAGGATCCGTAAGACAGACCGATGTGCTATGGATGGTAAGTCTCGGGTCATAATTATTTCGGAAGAAGTAGGACTATAAAGTAGGCAAGGCACTATGTGCTCTTATGAAAAGAGATTAATTAGTCTTAGCCTAATATTATGTGAATTATTAGGGGAAATACTAGGGAATAAGGCCATAATGACTCGTTTGCTTGTTCCCGTGTTTTTGTCCTCCTGAGGACTTGGGCTCTTCAGTTGTCGCTCCACAACCGAGACATGCCGATCCACATCAAACCGAGCGACATGCCCTTGATGAAACTACTACAACGTTCAACAGTATCTTCACCGCAGGAATTACAAGTTGACAGCTCTACTCTCTCGCCACGCAAAACTATCCGAAGAATATCGGGGTTGTGCTGGTATTTTGCACGAAGTCATCATGAGCTCGGGTTATTCCGTCTTAGACGGTGGTGTACTAAAACAACAAAGCGCAACCATCACCAAGTTTTTTTGCTCCGGAGGCAAGCCACTCCAGCAGGCCTCGGTTTTCTGTCGGCGTCGCATGTTTCACCGTTAACCGCTGCAGCTGCAAGGTACATGAGACGGTGATGGGCGTGAGCGAGAGCATCTCACTGGCTGGCCTCGAGACCTTCTGTGGCTCGTGAATCCAGTCAGAGGGGACATCTAGCGCATCCTTCCCTGCATGCCGGGGCTTGAAACATTTGCCACCACCAAGCTTGAACCCCATTTGGAAGGGAACTGGCCAGAGACCGAAGGAGGAGCCAATGTTAGTAAGTGTTCGCCGAGCTCACCAAAAGGGGACATAGCGAGGATAACTAGCCCAAGATGAACTCGAGTTCCGGTGGTCTGCTTTGGACTTTGATGTGGATGTTGAGAGCTACCTAACCTAGAGGGCCTTGCTCGGAAAAAAGGAAAAAGCACGAGAGCAAGTCACCTACCTAACCACAACTCCTAGATTGACCCTACTTCAGTATAAGCGTGGCAAATGGTCAGGCTCGGAGGTTTAAGTAAAACATGGTTTTTATTCTTCATATACAGGCACAAGTTCGGACTTGCCATAGTCTAAGAGCGTGTCTCATAAGTCCTGTTTTCCTAACCACGACCAAACTGAGACTGAGAACCCGCCATTCCCTGGTCTGAGCTCCAGGCCCCATTGGCTCTCCTTAACCTGGTAGCTGAAATCAGCTTGTTCCTATACCATGTTATCGATCAGTTGGGTAGAGCCTATATGTGTTATTTAGATTTCAATTGAGAACAAATATCCATACAAGCAAACCGACTCTATCAGCTTGTGATATCTTTGTAGTGCATGCAACCGACCTTAGCACGCTCGCTTCTGAAGTTGGAGATGAGCCTGGGAGACCCGAGGATGCAGGTGGACTCCCTACCTAGACTCCCCGCAATTGCGCTGTCAACCCCGCACGCGCAGGGATTGTTTAAGCTCGATTCAGGCTGGCGTCTGGCAGCAGTTGCACCTGACCTCACAGGATGGGGTCACCCTCCTGCCGTTGCTAACATCAACAAGTCATGCTTCTTGCCGTTGGAGGCATCAGGTGTGTTTTCTGCTCACCGTGCTCACCGACCGCCTTCATCGCCGGACGGGCCTCTTTTCTCGAATGAGAATTGACACTCAACTGCCAAGATACTTTTGGCCATCACTTACACGCGACACCGCCCTGGCCCAGGGTTCTAGTACGTACCGGCCGTCTGCGACGGGAGGCCCCAAGCAAGCTGCTCTGTCCGCCACCAGCTTTAACAGCCAAAATGACCTCGTTCTCCATGACAGACAATTCCTCGTCTCCTTCCAACAGCTGGCCCCTCGACCAGTTTGTGCAGGATCCCGGATATCTTGCCTACCAGGAGGAGCTGCGATGCCTCATCTTCAACACTGCTCAGACTGCTGCGCCTTCGCGCGAGACCTCCCCTGCTCCAGGGGAATATGGCCCACCCGATGAAGAGTTTGTGGCCCAGGCTCAGACCAAAGCCGCCCTTTCATCCGGACGCCGGCTGGAGTATCTGAAAAATTATGTTGCTCAAGTAGCTCCCTGGGTATGATACTGGTTTCGAACAACTGGAATGCTTGCTAATTGGATCGTCTAGCTTGACATGTTTGACAGCAACAGAGCCTTCACTGTCCAGGTTCCTGTCCTTGCTCGCCGCTGTCCAGCTCTGCTCTACGCCATTCTTGCCCTGTCTGCCCGCCAAATGGAGCGAAAAGAGGCGAAACAGCATTCTTTCGACAGCTTGGAACTCTACCAGGAAGCCATCCGCCTCCTGAACCCCCTACTCCAAGTCCGAGACCTCACCATCATCCCAATTTGCGTCATCCTTTGCTGTCTCGAGATGATGTCGGCAAGCCCCCAAGACTGGCGGAAGCACCTCGAGGGTTGTGCTGCCCTATTCGATGCGTTTGGCGTCAATGGATTTAGCGGCGGTCTCTTGCAGGCCGTCTTCTGGTGTTACGCGAGAATGGGTTTGTAGTTTTTCATCATCTTGTTTGTACCCCGATACTAACTCTATCCAGATCTTTGTGGTGCTTTAATCTCCGATGGAACACAAGGCACCTTGGTACCTCTTGACAAATGGCTCCCTCCCGGTGCAGATCCAGATTCCGCCGCCGACATCTTCCGGGATAATCGCTCGCCAGATATGCATGCCAACTACTCAGTCTACCTCTGTTCCAAAGTTTGTGAGCTTGTTGCCGATAGAACGCATTACGTCGAACTGGGAGAAAACAACGGGTGCGACTCGGCTACCTTTGAGCGACGTTGGCTGCGACTCTGGAACGATCTGCAAAATTGGCTGCAGGAACGGCCCCCAGAAGTTATTCCCGTCCAATCCATCGAAAGTCGGCCCTTTCCCCAGATTCTCTTTGTTCACTGGGCGGGGATCTCGTCTAACCAACTCTACCATACCGCCTGTACCCTGCTGCTGGGGTCAAAACCCCGAGAAGTCAAGCTTGATGTTGGGCCTACAGGATCTGCCATCTGGCATGCGAAATGCATTTGTGGCATCTCATTAACAAATCCTCACCAAGGCTGCCTGAACAACGCCATTCAGCCCCTGTGGATCGCGGGCAGACTCCTCAGTCACAAATCAGAACACTTACTGCTCTCTAAGCTTATCCAGAGCATAGAAGCAATGACTGGCTGGGCAACTTGTTGGCGTATCGCAGATCTCGAAACTTCTTGGGGGTACAAAGTTCGGTGAGAGTTCAAGGTGATCTCTGTCTAATTTTGAAGGGGACAGCGTCGGTTAATCCGGCTGCCATTCATGAACTAATTGCGCCGAAAGGGCGTTTACACTCCATCCTGTCAGAGATCCGACACGATCGATTCCACGTAAAATCGCATGCTGTTGGGGCTCGTAAGTCATCCTCTTTGCGGCAAGGTAAAGCGAAGCCAGAAGACTGAAGTCCCAGCTGGTTCGGGTATCATTGTTCAGGCTGATGCCGCATATCCTTTGAGCATGCCACAAGGGAGCTAGGTAAACCGACCGTCCGTGCTCCTTGGGGAGAGTCCGCGGCCGGTTCTGGAGCAGGAGTAACATTGATGTATGATAGAGTTGGTTGGCCAAGACGGCCGCTCCATTGGTGAAAAGAACGAGGGGGAAAAGTTGCTCGTTATCGTCAATCTCGAGCATTGGCTTGAAGTCTCGAGGACGATTTGTATACCACATGCTTAGGGCTTCTGATAGAGATTTCCATCTCTGAGCGGCAGTTGATCGAATTAAACCGGGAGAGGTTGCGACGTCGCCACCGAAACAATAATTGAGCACTTGAGCGCACAGGAGCACGGGCTCTCGATCGAACTTGAGCGATTCCCTATACAATCCACTGATGGGTGACGAGGATTCGAACGAGATGAGGGAGGGGATTGAGACTGGGGAGCCATTCATGAGTCCAACGCTGACATCTGTTGCCCGGTTAGCAGCGGTTTGAAGCACCCTTGTAGTTGCACTTACCCAGTCGCAGCATCATCCAAGATACGGCCAATGCGACAGAAGGATGCTGCTCCTGAAAAGAAGCCGAGTTTAGGGCATCGAAGCCACTACTCTTGGAGGGACTCTGCCATGAGGTTGGAGGAGTGACGAAATGGCGACGAAGAGTTATGAAGGCAAAAGTCAAGGCATTGCGCAAGATGTCGATGCTCGAGTTATTTGGGTCGGCTGGTAATATGACCTGGTTCCCAAAGTCAAGCTCGACGTGACCCCCGACGGTTGTCAAAGACAGAGAAAGAAGCGAATCGAGGAGAGGAATCGAGTCCATAGCAATGCGCGGCACCAGCAGGCCAAAGGTCTGATCCGTGTCACCGATATCCAACTAGAAAGATTTTATTAGGCTGAAGTTCTTCAATTGAAGGCAAAACATCACGCACCCAAGGAGCAATATTATATCTATAATGTCGCAACAACTCAACTGCGCGATCCTGGGGCATATGGAGGCAATTGGGGAAGTTTTCTGCCAGCGGCTTCTCGCTCAAGTCGAATTGAGCTGGAGCGACATGATGCCGACTATGAGTGGGAGATCCAAAGTATCCGCCATTTGCAGTGACTTGAGAAGTCACAGATGCCGAAGGGGGGATATAGTGATCATTTCCTAGCGACAAGAGGCCATCGAGGGCAGTCTCGTAGGCAGCATTCGACGGCGATATGCCAATGGTGTAGGTACCAGGATCCTGCAGTTCATGGCTGGTCGGTGCTTGGGGCGAAGTGGCGCTATAATCAGGAAGACCGGGACTGATCAATGCTTGAGGTGGAGGTTCAGGCTGCTGTTGATGATGATGATGCTGAACAAGGTTCTCGTCTGGAACCGCCGACTCTTTCTCAATCGGCGTGCTCACTATCTTGTCGGGTTCACTCGACCTCGGCTCATCCTGTTGGAGCTGGGGGCTGGGCTTTGCTGCTGTTGACTCTGACACGACAAACTTTGAGAAGCAGTTGTCAGTGGGGATCGATGAGCAAAGGGTGATGCTATGCTCCGATAGCCTGGAAGCTTGGACTGGCGGCACATACTCTCAATTTAGCATACGATGGCTTTGCGCTGCGAGCTGGATCGCCGGATGTTTTGGCGTTCTTTTCGAGAAAGGATAACCGCGTGCCGTACTGGCACTCGAAGCCGCCGTCGACACATCTTTGACAGGCAGGTTTACCCTCATCACCTGACAGCTCACCATGTTAGTGGTGCGTCGCACAGCGCCATGATGGATCGGGGACCAGCTTACATTTTCGCCTGCGGACCCTGCACTTGAAACATCCAGTTCTCGTTCTTCTCAGGCGGGTCTTGGAAACCGCATCCGTCATTATGGAAGGGGAAAAATAATATGGGGGTGGAAAATGTGGGATGGGGAGGGGAGAAAGAAAGAGCTGGCGCCGAAGTGGGAAACTTGAAGCATTTGGGTATTTTGGACGAGGGCATGGGGGGTCTGACCATGCCCCTTTAGGCAAGAATAGACGCTCGCGGTGCGGAACAAGGTGACGAGTGAGGAATGGCTAAGCGCCCTGATCGACGAGGGTCAACCTGAGTGACTGACTCGGTCTGTTTGGAATAATTCTCATCATGAGGGGGTCTGGGGCATCATTAGAGCGGGGATGGAGTGGATGGGGATGGATCGAGATGGAAGATAAGAGAGCTAGATGCGCTGGACTTTTTTGAGCTTAAGAAGTCCATAGTATTTCTCTTCTTCCTGCTTTTTTCTGTATTCAACGACATTCTCGATTTATACCCGGCCTATATACATATACGTCACAATGGCTCCCTCTACCATCAAGCTTGCCTCTGGGCACGAGATGCCCATTGTTGGCTTTGGCCTCTGGAAGGTCCCTGCCGACCAAGCTGCCGAGACCGTCTACAATGTATGCAACGAGTCAATTGAGTACAGCATTTGAATGATAACTAACAAAATCTCAACAGGCCATCAAGGCTGGCTACCGACTCTTCGACGGAGCGTACGACTACCAGAACGAGAAGGAGGCTGGTGAGGGTATCCAGCGTGCCATCAAGGAGGGTCTCGTGAAGCGCGAGGATATCTTTGTCACCACCAAGCTCTGGAACAACTACCACAGCCGCGAGCACGCCCTAGCCATGGCCAAGCTCCAGAACGAGGCTTGGGGCCTCGGCTACATCGACCTCTACCTCATCCACTTCCCCGTCGCCCTCGAGTACATTGAGCCCGAGAAGCGACGATTCCCCGCCTGGTGGATGGATGAGCAGGGCACCGTCAAGCTGGACAACACCCCCATCCGCGAGACCTGGGAGGCTCTCGAGACCGTCGTCGACGAGGGCATCGCCAAGTCCATCGGCGTGTCCAACTTCCAGGCCCAGTCCCTCTACGACCTCCAGCGGTACGCCCGCCACCCCGTGTCGTCCCTGCAGATCGAGCACCACCCCTACCTCGTCCAGCCCGACCTCATCGCCCTGGCCCAGGAGAACAAGATCGCCGTGACGGCTTACTCGTCCTTTGGGCCTCAGAGCTTCAAGGAGCTTCCCGGCATCTTCTCCAAGAGGGCCCACGGTGCCGAGCCACTGCTCGAGTCGAGCCTCATCAAGGGCTTCGCCGACAAGTACAGCAAGACGCCCGCTCAGATCCTGCTTCGCTGGGCCACCCAGCGTGGCATCGCCGTCATCCCCAAGTCCAACAACCCCGGCCGTCTGGCCCAGAACCTCGACGTTGTGAGCTTCGATCTCACCCAGGACGAGATTGAGAGCATCTCGGCCCTTGACCGAAACCTGCGCTTCAACGACCCCGGCTTCTACCTGCCCAACTACCCCCTGCGGATCTTTGCCTAGAGCTGCAGGTTGGCTCTGGTGTGAGGGTTACGGGTATATGAGTAAAAAGAAATAATGAGATAGATGTTGAATAGAAATGACATACCATGAACTGCTGCATTAGAAGTCTGCTTGCTCTGTGTTTCTCATCCTAATCTGCCGTGAAATGCTATTTCTTGGTTGACAACTCTTAGTAAAAGAACATCTGCAAGAACAAAAATCATAGAAGACTTATCCTTGGAATTTTTAAAGTTTTTAACTAATCTTTTTCCCAGTGGTTTATGATAATCTCGTTAAAATTGATGTCATGCGAAAGTAGAGAGAGCTACCTAAGGTACCGAGGATAGCGCCATTGGACATGGGCATGGAGGGAATTTGGCATCGATATGATTTTGTTCACACAATCTTACAATCAATCTTACAATCAATCAATATACCGTTTTCACGATGAATCAATCTCATGGCAGCGTGTCAGTTGTATTCTATCACTTCCTTATTCAGGAAATACTCTAATGCTATTCTTAGCCGTCGGGTGGGTCAACGGCTGCCGGGGTACGTTCACCGTCCTCGACTTACACCAAACGAAGCTGTTCAATGTTGCACAAACAACTTATTTCGCATCAGCGTCATATGCTGTCTTGACTGCCTCTCCATTGGCCTGTGCATCTGGCTTGTATCCCTTGAATTTCCTGGCAGGCACGCCCTTCATGAACATCTCGTCGAGTTCCTCATATGTCCGGCCCGCCGTCTCCGGGAGATAGAACCACAAGAAGACAAGACTCAGGATAGCTAGGCCGCCAAAGATGAAAGCAACCTGAGCTCCTAGGTTTGCCTTATCTGGGTTAAACAGATAGGGAAGGACGAAACTCCACATCATGTTGAGAGCGTTCTGGGCGGCCAACCCGATGGCCACGGTCTTGACTCGAAGACGAGAGGTCGAAACTTCGCACAAAACAGTGTACGCAGTTGCGCCAATAGTGACATTGTACCACCAACAGTACAGCATTATCATTGACACTGCTCCCTTGATGGTTTCTGTAGTGCCAGCCTTGGCGAGACCGCCCATGAGCCAGAGGATGACCGTAAGGATGAGAAGGCCATAAAAGGTGAGAGCACGGCGCCCAACGCGATCAACTAGATACCAAGACATGATGTTTCCAATCATAGAGATGGCTTGTTGAACAATTTGAAGCTTGAAGCTCTCCGAAGTTGAGTAGCCGGCGAGCTGGATGTAATAAGTGGCGTAGGAAGCTGCAAACATGATTCCGCTCAGAGACTGGATACAAAGAGGAGCAATTGAGATAATGGTGCGTCGGAGGTTCGATTTGCGGAAACATTCGAGGTACGTGGCGCCGTCGGTCTCCTGCTTGACCTCTTCGAGAGTCTTGTTGATGGCGGCGAGACGCTTCTCTCCCTCTTCGCCCTTGCTACCCAATCGGGCAAGAGACTTAAGAGCACGCTCTTGGTGACCCTTAGAGGCTAGCCACCATGGGGATCTAGTAATTTTGCATTAGTGATATGGTATTAGTTGCCAGAAGATTTGAGACATACTCGGGCATGAAAAAGACGAAGACGGTAGACACAACGGCAAAGCCGTACTGAGCGCAAAATACAGCCCGGTAGGCCCACCGGTTTGTGAAGTTGCCGGTATCATTGACAATGAGGGAGACAGCAAATGGTCCGAGGGTATAAGCCAGCGCGGACAGGCAAGTAAGCATACCACGGAGAGCTAGGGGTGTAACCTAATTCAATTAGCAAAGTTTTCACGTAACTAGGCTTTTAAAAGCTAAACCTTACCTCTCCAATGTAGGACACAGTGACAGAAGCCAGGGCTCCTACGGCAAATCCATTGATGAACTTGCCACCAAAGAAGAGCTCATTGGTAGTAGCGACGAATTCCATCGTGATTGCTGCGTATGTAATGACCAGGCAGATCATAATTACAGCTCGGCGGCCGAGCCAGTCGGCAATGGCACCGCATCCAAGCGCGCCCACGACACCCCTGAAATTTCATGCGGTCAGGTTTGTGCTTCAACACGGGAACTGGCAACAAGAACTTACGAAGCAACGGGAGCACCTTGGAAAGCACTCTGCCATTTGGCGTAGAGAACATAGTCGCCATTGTACTCGTATCCAAAGTCCTTTCGAAACTCTGGGATGCCGATGATGTTTCCAGAGGCTTGGTTCTCGAAAGAGACAAGCAGGATACACCACACGGCGTATAGAGCCCATAGGCACGCTTGGGGGTACTTCTTGATGGACTCGAGCTTTCCGAGCTCGTGTTCTTCCTGGTTGGCCAGGTGAGCGAGATCGTTGTTCTCGTCATCGTGATGCTCGGCACCAGCTTTTTCAAGCTTGGATGCCATTTTTGGCAATCAATGGAGAGGAAAGATTGATAAGATGAAGGGTATTAATCAGGCAATTGATGGCACTGAGCGCTGTGGGAATAACATCAGTCTTGGCCGGGCCTCTCTGTTCTACTTATATACAAAATCACTACCCCGGACTGCCAAACACGATGTGATGTGACTCTGCGAATCCGGGGTCTGGAGAACTTGTCTCCCCACAAGCCATGCGATTTTCTCGCCTTGATTCCGGTGCCATGGATAAAGTTCGGGGGGCCGGGAATGGCCGTGTTTGAGGGCGACTTCGCCGAAGGAAGCGTTTAAATGTTCCTATTCCGGGGTTAAAGCTGAGTTGGCCGAGTCATGATGGCCCTGGCTGGGGGGCACCCGACTCGGCATTTGTGGATCGGCAGATGGAGCCCGAGTCACGTTCCGGGAAAGCTTTTCGCACCCAGACCGAGTCCGGCGTGTCATGAGCTGGTTTCTGCTTCATGAAGCATGGGTTGTATCCTTGTCGAGTTGATGATGGAGTATAAGTCGAGCGACTATTCAGCCCTCGAGACCGGCGCTATGTCGGAGCCACCAGACGAGCTTGGACATGGGCTGACGACATTGATGCCGTTCATGCATCAGATTCCGCGAGAACTATAGTACATTCCGCATCTTTATTCCGCGTCTTTTGTCTGGCGTGAGTCTCATGGCAAACCACCATCGTCGAGGTAGGTAAGTCTGTACTAAACATTCAAAACAATTATAGAATGATTAGCTAAGTATGATAGAAGCTTTATACATAGTGCCTTGATATTCGACAGTGTGCACAAATATTTAAACCGCCGCTTTACTCGGGTTCACCTAAGAAGCCGAGGATGGTTTGGCCCAAGACAAACGATACCCGCTAGCCAAGTGGACAGGGGATATATCATATTCCCTCATCATGGTGAGTAGACACGCTAGTGACACACGAGAGTTGAACAGGAAAAACATTCAATGTCATTGAACTTGTCATATCATGTCATATTGCCGTAACACACAACTCGCTTTGTCTATATGCTAAAATCTCAAAAGTAGGTCGTCTCAGTCTCGTCAACAATTTGCACCTTGATGCACCCGTTCTTGGGGTCTGACGATAGAGTCAGACCCTCCAGCGCCTCCTCCAGAGGGAAAACATGGGAAACCAGCTTCTTTACATCAATAAGTCCCCCCTCGATGCACGCGATTCCGGCCGGCCAGGTGTCCTTGTATCGGTTGATGAATCGGAGTTGGATCTGTAAAAGGTCAGCTTGTCAGCTCGAGTCACAACTCGACAGAGCCAATGGGGACATACCTCGGCTAGGGACAAGTGCATAAAGGGCAGGTTATGCATCACTGACTTGCCCACGCCGACAACCATCAGGATACCTCCCCTCCGTACAATGAAGGCGGCGGAGCACACACTGCTCTCAACGCCAGTGCACTCGAGGGCAACTCGAGGCTGGACATACTCAGACTCTCCAAACAGCTTCCTCACGGCCTTGCCGTTCTCCTCGGCGGTCTTGGTGATGTCGACCTGGTAGGTCATGGCAGAGGGGACCAGCTCCTTGGCAAAGGCCAATCGCTTGGGCTCGACATCAGTAATCACCAGGGGCCAAGCACCGGATGCTCTGGCGGCGGAAAGGGCAAGGAGACCAATAGGGCCGGCACCGCAGACGACGACTGGTGTTCCTAGAGTGATGGGGGCTGAGTTGATGCCGTGGAGAACGACGCTGAGAGGTTCGAGGAGGGCACCTTCGGCGAAGGAGACGTTGTCGGGGAGCCTAGACACAATTGGTCAGTGTCTAACCCAGAATTGAGCAATTGAAGACTTATGATTAAAGACATACTTGTGAAGCCACTTGGCGGGATGGACCTTGTATCGCTGGAGGGTTCCGGCGTAAGGATAGACGCCAGCAAACTGGACATCTTCGCAGAGGTTGTATCGTCCGTCGAGGCAGAGGAAGCAGTTTCCGCAAGGGACACCGGGCTCAACAGCAACGCGGTCGCCTGAGAGAAAAGTGTAAGTTGATGAATATTTCAGTGTTTGCTGTTGTTGACTCTTATCACTCACCAGGCTTGAGGTCCTTGACGCCCTCACCACATCGAATCACGATACCAGCCGCCTCGTGTCCAATGATGCAGTCGCCCTCAAAGACGAGCGATCCAATGCATCCAGTCTTCCAGAAGTGAACGTCGGAACTATCGAGGTCATTAGCGATCAATTGGCTCTTGTCACAGTTGTCCTCTCGTGTCCTACCCGCAAATACCAGTCGCCTTGATGTGAAGCAGCACCTCGCCGGCCTTGGGCGCATAGACGGGCGCATCGACCCTCTTGAGGTTGTGATCGGCAGTGACCTGCAGAGAAGGATTGGGCAGAGGAGCCTGCAGAAACTCTGATGGTGACGAGGAGCCGTTGAGCTGGAGCTTGAGGTCGTCGGGAGATGGCCGCTGGCCGTTGGTGGTGGGCTGTGACTCGGCGATGGAACCCATTTTCTGTGATGGTTTCAAAAGAATGTTGTTGATTGGGTTTGTAGTGAGAGAGAAGGGTCAAGAGTTGCAAAGTTGTTAAAAGAGAAAAGAAACAAGAGATAACGACAGTATCGTCGCCTCCATGATGCGCCCCAATTGTTCGCGCTCCTCTCAGCCTCTCTCCCCATGAGATTTTCTGCACATCAGCTGCCACCTCGAGATCCCCCTCCGAGTGCATCGTCCTTCCATTTCAAGACAATGCTGGTTGAGTGCTTGGCTTACACGCGTGCGAATGCCCATTTCCAGGGCCCGCCCACCATCTCCGCACCCAACCCCTGTCCAGCCCACATCCCGGCGCGCGGAGACGGGTGCTTAGGATTGCCTCATTCGGAAGCTCTCATGAGACCATGGGTTAAAGTCCGGATGAAATGCGGTCTCTCCGGCTGGTGACTTGAAGCTATTGACCCGACATGAGAGCACGAGGTTGGTTATAATGATGAGGCCATGTCATGAGATGGTTAGAGTAAAAAAGTAGAGAAGCAGACAGACACAATGGCCACCGACACATCCAAGTTGCTATCTTTCCCCTCCAAACCGCGCGTCTTTATCGTGTCGGACATCTCCAACGAGCCCGATGACGCCGAGTCGCTTGTACGATATCTCTTGTACTCGAACCAGTTCCAGACAGAAGGTCTTGTCGCGTGTACTTCAACATGGATGAGGACCAAGACCTGCCCGCAAGACATGCACAAGATTGTCGACGCTTATGCCGGGGCTGTCGATAACTTGAACAAGCATGCGCCCCCAGACTTTCAATATCCTTCGGCCGAATACTTCAAGAGCATTATCAAATCAGGTCCTACAGTATGTGCTGACCCATTTCCATAAACTAGCTTACTTGTTGACCTTTCTTCAGGTCTATGGATTCAAGGCTGTGGGTCATGATGTCCCCCTCAGCGAAGGCGGCGAGCTTCTCCTCGAACGAATCAAGGCCCCCTCAAAAGACCCTCTCTGGATCCTGGTCTGGGGTGGAAACAACGTCCTCGCCCAGGTCCTCTTCAAGCTCAAACACACCATCCCCGAGGAAGAGTTTGCCGCCTTGAGGTCAAAGTTGAGAGTGTATACAATCTCCGACCAGGATGATACTGGGGCGTGGATCCGCAATACTTTCCCCGACATCTTCTACATCGCCTCTGTGCACGCCTGGAATAACTATGGAATGGCTGCGTGGACCGGAATCTCGGGTGACAAGTACTACGGCTTCGACCAGGGGGGCCCTGACTTCTCCAAGTTGACCAAGGATTGGTTCAAGAAGAATATCCAGATTGGACCTCTGGGCACTGCTTATCCCGATTATCTCTTTATCCCCGAAGGCGATACCCCTACGTTCCTCTACCTCATCCAGAATGGACTCGGTGTCCCTGAGCACCCCGAATATGGCTCTTGGGGAGGCCGTTACCAACTGGTTGATATCAGCTCGGATGGGCTCGGCAGCAAGCACTACAGCGATGCTACCGATATTGTAAAGGGACAAGATGGAAAAACGTACAAGTCAAACCACGCCACTATTTGGCGCTGGCGTGATGCCTACCAGAATGACTTTGCTGCCAGAATCCAATGGACACTCTCGCCGTCACTGTCCTCTGCCAACCACCACCCTGTCATCTCACTGAATGGATCCGTTGGCACATCTACCGTCTATATATCAGCCGAGGCGGGCACCACCATCACATTGGATGCCTCAGGGACATACGACCCTGACGGCGATAGCCTCACCTTCAAGTGGTGGCAGTACCGCGAGCCCAGTGCATCACAATGGCTCGCTTTCTTTGAGGTTGAGGAGATGAAGATCGAGAAAAAGGATACCGAGGGCAGGATCGTCGATGTGACGCTTCCTGCACCAGATAAATGCTGCGCAGAGCTGCTGACCAGAGACCCCGTTGCTGAAGGCCAGGTCTTGCACGTTATCCTCGAGGTGACGGATTCAGGAACATCGAGCTTGACCAGTTACAGGAGAGTTGTTATTCAGGCGACGAATAAGGATCTCAAGGGAGGCCAAGGCGGTGGAGAGGCCATCGGTGATGTTATGGCTGAGCTTCTGAAAGATTTGCAGTAAATGCCAGTTAATTTATCAGACATAACAATAGATTATGAGGAATTCATTGAACCGTTCCCCCCATAATCCTTGGTTTCTAGCGATAATGCAGGTAACCTATAAGCCATTGATTACCTATTCTGATGTCTCAAACTTGTCAGCCCAAGACTTTGCCCAGTCTTGGCAGTCAAGGTGATCTCGACCTCGATCGAGGAATGTTTCAACTGCGTAGTCAGCTACTCTTGGTGACATACGGCGAGTTGTCACTGTACCTACTGGACGATGGTGATGATGCCTCGTGGTGTTCGTACCCTACATGGTCGGGTTCCGGCAGGTTGCATCTGTGTTTCAGCGCCACTGTGCCTTAGCGCCCGGGCGCCAAGATCACAAGCCTCCTCGCTGGAGAATAGCGGTTAAACCACTGAAACTAGCCTAAAAGAGGCCTTGTAACGGCATCCGCAACCACGGCGTGATCCTTCCAGCTACATCATCAACGTGGACATGGAAGCCCAGCAACCTGGACCTTGATTTTTGACTCTAAACGTCTTGACAACTCAAAAAACTACTCTTTCTTCTGACGGTTACACAAGCAATGCCCCTCTGCCGCTTACGCTTCACATACCGAGAGGGCAGCTCGGCCACTAAGCCTCGACAACCCCAGTCCGCCCAGCCCTGCGCAGCCTGTGATGACGTCGCATTCGCCCGTCTCGAGGGGCCATCTGACACGATACCCTTGCACGCGGCTGCTGACTCGCTGTTGCCTATGGCGAATCTGGGGCTCCGAGTTGACTATCAAGATGGGCCTTTTGAGGCTGGCGACCTGTGGCGCATCCTCCTCCTCCTCTTCAGCTGCGAGACCCGACGGATTTGGTCTCAGCTCACGAGACGAGCGGGATACATAGGATCGGCAGGTAGCCTCGTCCCATGTGAGGAAGGCAACTGCGCCTTGAACGACCGGTCGCTCTCTCTCTCCGTCGAGTCTGTCTTTAATACGCGCACACGGCCCCTTGGACGCCGACCTACCTAGTCTTTTCCTCACCTCAACCTCCAACCACCTTCAACCAGCATTTTCACCCGACGCTCCTTTGGAGGTTACTTGATGGATGTCAACCTAACGCCCTACTGATTTATTCGCGCTTACCTTTCGGATCATCGCCATGGGCACGGCAACCCAGTTCTACCGCTCTCAGGTCGGAGAGGCGTCCGTCATCGACTACTCACACACCGACTTCCCCTGGAAACTCTTCCTTAAAGATGTCTACTACTTTTGCGTCTATGTCTGGGCCCTGCCCTGGATCGTCTTGCCAATCTATCCCTTTGGACCTAAAGAATTCGATGAGCTGTACCCGACCGCCAAGAATCTCTTCTGCGTCTTCATCCACTTCATCTTGTTCATCCTGCAGCTCGCTTACATTCTAGCCATGGGTCTCTCAATAGTACTGCCTTTTTGGATGATGGTTGCTGGCATCTGTGCATTCCTGGTAGTAAACTGGCTGCTCTGCAAGTTGCTGAACGGCAGCAGCGAGACATACACTTCTGATGAAAAGTATGCCAAGGAGTTGCCTGAGCACGCCCATGAGCAGTGGATCTTCTTGAATGGCGTGGCTGTCGGGTAAGTCCAACTTGCTCCCCTTGAAAGCCCCGTTGCTGATTAGACCCTCAGAGAACACTGGATGAAGGCCAACTTGAACCGCCTAGCACTCACCTTTGGGCGTCCCATTCTAGGAGTTCACAACCGAACCTCTGGTATCATCTTTGATGTCGTTGAATGCTTGATCCAACGCAACTTTGGCTACGCAACTGGCGATGTCCGAATCTGCTTCAAGATCATCAAGGACGTCTTGTATAACCCAGAAAAGTCAAAGGTCATCTTTATCCTGCATTCGCAAGGTGGGATTGAAGGCGGTCTGGTACTCGACTGGTTACTGCAGGAATTGCCCCAGGATTTGCTATCCAAGCTTGAGGTCTACACCTTTGGCAACGCCGCGAACCACTTCAACAACCCGCATCGTCACAGGGCCACACAGGCCATGGCCATCCTCAAGCCCCTTTCTGCCATGAGCACCATGTTGACTGAAACCACTTACGATTCCCCTTCTGTCAGTCCCCACGACTCCAAGGACGGGTTGCGCATCAAGACCGCTACCCTCAAGAAAGAATCATCGGTTTCAAGTACCCGCTCCGTGTCCGCTGCCAAGGATAGAGCTATTACGCACGTCGAGCATTATGCGCACATCACCGACTTTGTTGCCATCTGGGGCATCCTCCACTTTGCTACCAACCGCATGGGATCACGAGAACTCCCACGCTTTCAAGGACGGCTCTTCTCTCGAGCTGACAGCAAAGGTGGTCATCAGATGAACCAGCACTATCTCGAGGGCATGTTTCCACTCAAGCGCGACGAGAAGACCGGAGAGTTCATTGGCGCCGACGAGGACAATGAGTTCATGAATGAGATTATCAAGGTTGGCGAGGAGGGTGAGGCGTCGGCCAACGCCCGCGAAGCCATGGAGATTAGCTGGGCTGGCACACAGGGCTTTGGAAGCGGTGACATCTCGACTCCGGTGGAAGTGCACGGCATCTCGAATAAGGGCAAGGCGGCCAACAACGAAGTTCGAGTCAAGGATGTGAGCCGTCTGTGGAGCTATCGAAATGGGCGAAGTCCTGTTGAGTTACCTCCGATGCTTCTCGCAGAGAACGGTGTCCCACGAACTGCTACCTTGTAGGGTTGCGGGAGGCATCAGAAGGGCATGTATGGCAACGCGAAAGAGTTGCGACCAACACGCTGAAGCATGTGTTAGGAACAGTGGGGTCGGCGTTTGTGAAGGAGTATTGTTTGGGCGTTTATATGTCTCTTATCAATATACCAAAGTCCCAACGTTGCTACAACTCTGAACTCGTTGAAGAATCTCCTAGTTGGTTGAGACCACCTCCCCGTGTGTTTCAAGTTTGTAACCTCACACTATATGGGTCTATTGTGGTGCCCGCCCACTTTGACCCAAGGTCCATGTTATCTGTCACAGTGATGCCATCGTGGCGCCCCGCCTCCGCAGTCTTAATTTTTGTTTTTATAACGTGGTACCGACTATAAAGTGGTTCTCAGGCGATCATAAAAACTCGCCTATTTTCGTCTGATGTGAACGGTTTACATTCACGATCCACGTGGTATCGTCGATGCCACCTCGACACACGTGATCAGCCCTACGAAATCTGGATAAAAGATCCCTCGTCGTCACGTGTGAGATACTTGTTAGGAAATAACAGAAAAAAGAAAAAAGCCAGACCGCACCCTGAACTTGCATGCTGCGAACCTGACTCGCCTTGTGGGTCCCGTCGGGAGATGGGAAGTGGATACACACCCTCTCGGAGCTTTCATGCCCAAGTTTAGCTAGCTCCCGGGATCTTCAGCCTCAAAAAAAGACCTACGTCATTCGTATCTGTTTCAATATCTGATAGCAGATTTTTTCCCGCAGGTCGATCTGCAGTGAGAAACAAGTGTCATGCGCAAACAAGCAAGGAAGAGAGTCATGTAACAGGAAACATTTCTATTGGCTGAGGCATTGTATTTGTCTATCTGCTAGTAGAATGCTTTAAGGGGTGCGCAATCAATGAATGCTGCTTCCAATGTCAGAAGTAGGCAACAAAACTCCGGACCATGTTCTAGGTCTATCATCTATAAATAAAAAAAGCACCAAGTCATTTGCTCAAAAGACCCGCGAGAGAAGTGGCTGTGCTTCACAAGCTCTCATTGAGGTCGACGCGATGCTTTGGGGAATCATGCGTCAAGCAATTCCAGTTGCGACGCGGGTGTGGTAGTCAAAAGAATGGTAGCTGCGCGGGTTCATAGTGTTCCCGATCACATCCCCTTGTTTATCATAAATTCGTCTCATTCGTAAGAAATCATTCAGTCCTTGGACTTGTGCATAGAGCCAGTGACGTAGTTCTCCTCGAGGGCGTTGATGCGCTCAATGTCCTCGGCGGCGAGCTGAAACTCGAAGCTCTGGAGGTTGCTCTCGATGCGATGGGGAGTCAAGCTCTTGGGCAGGACAACGTTGCCGCGGGAGGCGCTCCAGTTGAGGAGCACCTGCGCAGGAGTGCGGCCGTACTTGTTGGCAATCTCGACAATGGTAGGGTCCTCGAGCTTGTTGCCTCGGGCCAGAGGAGAGTAAGCCTCGATCTTGATGCCGTGCTTGTCGCAGAGGTCGACAAGGGCCTGGCGCTGGCAGAAGGGGTGGACCTCGACCTGGTTGACGGCTGGTGGGACACGGGCATTCTCAAGGAGGTTCTCCATGTGGGCGGCGCCAAAGTTGGAGACGCCGATGGAGCGAACCTTGCCGAGCTTCTGGGCAGTCTCCAGAGCGCGCCAGCTCTCCAGGCGCTTCTGCTCATCCTCGGCAGGGGAGTGGATCAGATAGAGGTCAAGATAGTCGAGACCGAACTTATCAAGGGAGGTGCACAGGGCCTCAAAGGTGGCCTCGTAGCCATGGTCAGAGTCCCACAGCTTGGAACAGACGTAGACTTCCTCGCGGGGAGTGCCAGTCTTCTCAAGCCATCGGCGGATGGCACGACCACAAGCCTCCTCGTTGGCATATCGAGCGGCAGAGTCGATGTGACGGTAGCCCGCGTCCAGCGCGGCAGTGACAGCGTCCTCAGTCTCCTGGCCGTTGGGGGCCTTGTAGACGCCGAGGGCGACCTGGGGAATGTAGTTGCCGTCGTTGAGTTTGACGGAGGAGACAGAGCTGGAGTGGGAGCGGGCCTGGGACTTCACAACAGGCTTCTTGACGAAGATCTCACGCTCAGGAGAGGTCTCGGGGGTGATAGCGGAGGGAGCCATTGTAGAGGTTCTGAATATGGTGTAAGACAAACGCTGTTTCTTAAAACTTGAAGCAAAGAAAGAGGAGCCTTGAGGGTATCGGAGAAGTGAGTTCGATAGAGGCTTTGTGTTTGGTGGACTGGAGATGAGAACAATAAGCCGGAAGCTCTGGGGAAGTCTCGAGGTCTTAAATACTCGAATTCACAGCCTCGATATCGCTCTCATGCCCGGAGTGCGCTGCTTTCGTCCGGATATCCCTGACCATCCCTAGTCTCACACGTCTGGAAGCTGAGCACGTTCATCCATCTCGCAAACTCGCCGAGATCCTTCACGGCCATCCTTGCCGCCCGATTCAGATGCCGTACATGCAAAGATACAGTCGATACAGTATCAACACCGCCTCCGTCATTGCTCTGCATACGCCGATGTGGATCCCGGAGTAACCCCTGGGGACCCCATGCTGTCGACTCAGCCAGAGCACCTTATTCAGAGGGTACATGTTGAAATGTCCGTGAGTGGTCTCTCATAGGCACCGGTGGAGAGGACTGGTGATAACGCAGATGCGGGATTTTATCTCGAGGATCCAGTGTTTTGTTTTCGTGTCTCCAGTTGTACGACGAGCCGCACACCGGGAGTCGAGGCAGAATGACGGCAGGGTGGAACTGGCGATGTGCCTCTGGGAGCAAGCAGCCAGGGAACAGGCAGTCTGTGCCAGACGGCTCCCTGCGAGATCCCTGAGAGATCCAGATAAAGATCCACTAAAAGATGGACCCTGAATATCAACGCCAGCGAGTTTGGCGACGCTTCAAGGGGGTCTTTTTGGAGCCCTCTGACGACATTCTAGAAGTTTTGGCATCAAACTTTGAGGGCTGTGGAGCAGCGTCATCTCGATATCGACGATACGAGGTGAAGGGAGCGCATTTTGCGAGTTCACTGTCGTCTTTTAAAAACAGCCAGGAGCGTGAGAATCGGCAGACATGGAGAGCTCGCAGAGCCGCGTTGAATGATGCACATGTGAAGATGGGTTTCTGCTGAGAAATACCATATCTATCCGAGCTCTAGAGCTTGGGCGGGACGGAGGGAAGGAGCAATGGAGCTGTGCTGTCCAAGTTCGGTTTCCGTTCAAATTTACGGAGGGTACGTATCCCCAAAAACGTGAAAAATTTCCATTTGGAAGGTGGACCTTCCTGTAACAGCGGTGCACTGTGTTTATGCGCACTGATCCATCAGCTACACAGTGCCCAGCATGGAATACGTAATACCGACCAATCGCGCCTGCCGTCAGATATCTCGTCCCTTGCACCGTCAAACCTCCTCGGCCATCGTCCAACCTTCACCCCTGCAACATCGTGAACTAGTCCGTCCGACGTTGGGACCGCCGTAAGACGAAAACCACCATGGCACGAATGGCTGGATCCACGGCGACGCGGCTGGCATAAACTGAAGCCTCCGTTATCTCCTCGGCTCCACCTGCCTGCGACCTCATCACGCAGCCAGACCCTCCTGTATTCCTCCGCCGCGCATCCGGCACCTCAGCGATTGGCTCTCGCAACCTCTCCCAGCCCTTCACCAATGCTTGCCGGACCCACGTGATGGAGCACTCAGGATATCTGACGGTTTTCTCGCCAGCGGCGTCAGTTTTTAACCGAGTGAGACAGTTGTCCGGCCGTCCTTCGCGCACCGGGCGGCTTCCTCGCCCAAGAGTGGATTCACTTTCTCGGAGACGGAGCCCACGCCCCGATCTCGTTGGCCGGCCCTGCTCCGTTTACCTGGTTGCAAATGTCTCAAGCCTGGACCGAATGTACCTCTGTGGAGCCCAAGCGGGTTTCTCAGCCTGTTTCTGCGCAGTTTCCTTGACTGTATCTGACGGACTCTTACTCGATCTGAACGGGAAATGGAGAGACGGACGGGCGCGTGTTGGGCCTGCACAGTAAGACTCCACCGTCGTTATCCATCCTTCAGTTTGTGATACGGGGTCTAGTACCAACGGAACTGGAGAGACTTGCGGCTTGGTCTGGCGTCACCGAGTATGGCATGGGGTGCGGTCAGACTACCCAGGCATCGTGTGTCCTATGGACTTACACGCGACTCCTGTCTCTCGCCCTGAGATTTTGGGCAAGACCCTTAGACCCTTGAGATCTCTGAGGTCCCTGATGACCCTGGGGCAACTCTTCACATGCTCCTCAGGGTCTTCTGTCTCTGAGGTGGTTGCTTCGATCGATCGAGTAGCCTTGGCTGATTTTTCACGGATCTGCAGTCTGTTCTGGCCTACTCTAGTAGGTCCGTTTTCTCGGCGCATACCAAATGCGCTATTCCCGTCGACTACGGCGGCTTTCCTGTCACTTTTAGTTCCCCTACCTGGCTCAGCCGCGACTCAGATGTCCAGTTCAAGCACATACTGTGCATTGGTGGGCTAGTCTGATCTCGGTACCAGACGAGGGAACTTGCCGATCCTGAGACAAGGGATCGACGCTCAACAACTGCCAGGGATCTGCGTGACGTAGTTTGAGCTATCCGCGCGGCCAAGCATTCAAAATTAGCATGGTACCCAATCGACGAAAGACAACCTGTCAACATCGTGCCGAACGCCGGTATATCGTACCAGGGAGGCCTCAAATCTCTCACCCTGATTGCGACACCGGTTGGGATAGGGATAATTGCTCATGGCGGCGTCCTTGCTAGCGACTTGACTGCCGAATTCGCGATGCAACATTGTCAATCCGAGGAAGCTCTTGAAACAGCAAGATCTGCCAGTGTCATCTTTCACTGGGAGCACGTCTCGTTCTTCGATCCAAGTGGACCGGTGCCACGATCCTTTCTAATTTTGAGTTTCCTACACCACCTTTAGTTCATCCAGAGTGATGGTGCTAACCAGAGGAGCTGCTTATGGCTGATAGTAAGCTATGATAAGCTTTCCTTCAAGACAAAGCAGCGAGGAAGAGTTCGAACGACATAACAATGCTCCTTGAAACAAAATGCAGCTTCGAGGCCGAGGGACCGAACTCGATCATCTCTCACACAGCCATGCATAATGACCCTTGTCCAGCTCCATCTGTGTTTATTCACCCTGCTTCGCGTCGTCCTGAGGATACAGTCCTTTGTGCTCTGACAAGCGTCCTACATAGTCTCCACATGCCATGCGGGTGGCCAATGCCAAAACGATAGCGCGCGGCAAGTTACTGCAAAGCTCTCATGGAAGACGACGTCACTTTATGAGACCCGCCTTCGTTGGCTTCCATTGCAAATATTTTCCTTGGAGACGACCGTTCGACCAGCCGCTGGGTAAGGGCAACCCCTGCGCTGACGGTGCTGTCCCGCTGCCTCTGACTCGCTCCCTACAACCGCACCACAACCCCGAGATGTACCGGATAGGAGGATAACCAACAGATGTTGTCGCGAACCGTGTTCACGTCACACTCCTTGCTGCGGCCGCACCGAGGCTACACGTCTCGTCTCCAGTGTTGTATCCACTCGAGGGAGAAAGAGGCAGAGATCACTGTCGCGGAGCCGGTCACTGTTTGTCAGTCTCGACATGATGGATCCAAGTTACAGGATAAACCACAATCACATCCTCAACACCGACTTTCATGCTCGCTGCAATCTGCCCTCCTCATGCTGCCTGTTTGGGCATGGGAAACGACAATCTCACTCCCGCGGGATGCAAGGACACACATGGTGCGTCTACCATGACTCTAAACAGGACGGGGTATGTATTCCCACCAGGACTTTCATGGGGTAGATGTGGCTCGGTTGGGAAAGTTCCTGGCCCATTGGTAAGTTTAAGGAAAGAAGTCCTCGGGATCCTAGTCACCCGGGATATGTCTTTGTTTACGAAGACCCCATGGCAAGAGGCAATGCTGCAATGCCTCCCCGAGGGTTGCAACAATATGTATCTGTGGACGGTAAAAATCACCTCCGAACATGGCTTCCTTGAAAACGGCAATATTCCGGCTTTTCAACACTGCATTGCTTGGTGGAGCCAAAGGGTAAAGTATCCTGGGTTACTTTCTCTATCTTTGAGGGTTGTTTTCGTACTATCTGTGGCCCTCTATATGCTGTTCCTAATCTATCCTGAAACGCCTTCTTATGACCTGTAAACTCCTAGAATATTAAATATATGTATAGCGATCCTGAATACCCTTTTTGGTACAAAAGAAATGCCTCGGGCGTGAAACGAAAGCCCAACCAAGAAATTAAAGCACCTACAATCTTCACATGAAGTCTCGTTAGAATTGTCCTCGTCTCCGCGGATCGGCAGCAGCAATCCCCAACCCCACGGGCCTCCTCAATGGGGTCACGATCTCGTCGTTCTTTAGCACAGACGCAGTTTCGGCGATTTCCTGCGGATAGGCGAGCCCCACGGTAGGCGAGGTCGACTTCGGCCTGCTAGCAGGCGGCGAGTGTCCAAACTCCACGATGTGTCCATTGAAATGGATCCCCCCAGACCCAGACCTCACCATCTCCACCCCCTCGGACATGTGGGACGACCTAGGAGCAAAGTCCCGCCGAGAGGCCCGCTCATGGCTCCATGGGTCTGCGTGTCGCAGTTGCCAGGCCTGGTAGCTCGTTGTAGGGGCGTTGTCAGTGCCGGAAAGGCGTGGTGAGGGCTCCGTCGCTGCGGTCGAGGGTGCGCGGTGCGTCTGGATGGGAAAGGGAAGCATATGTGACGTCGTTTTGCTGATGGTGGGACTGTAATGACCCGACGATATGCTGGTTACCAGTTCTGGGTTAGAGGAGGGATTGCGCGACATTGGCTGAGATGAGTAGCCATCCGGACCTGAAGGCGATGAAGCACGCCAGGAAGACGGCCTCAGAGTGCTGCTGGCATTGCTGGTTGGGAGAGAGCTAGAAAGGCCCTCCCCAGCGAACCCAGCCCGACGGCGAGCATACAGAGGCTGCTGATTGTACGCGGAAGGTCTAAGACTGCTTGTTGAGTTGTTAATGATAGGTAGACCTGGGGCCTCAATACCGATATCCGAGTCCAAGGATGTGTCTGAGCGACTTGCTCCGCCATTAACCGATATACGCCCTTCCTGAGACCTGGAGCGCCAATTTCCCATATTGGCAGCGTTCATCGAGGAATGTGAGTCCGCACCGACAGAACTGCTGCCCTCGAAGAAGGGGTTCTCCGCGATAGGTTCTCGGCTTCTCTGTGGTATCTTACGCTGCAGCTGAAGCCCAAGACTCGAATTCTGTGGGCTTCGGCCGCTGAAACTGCCTACCGTCGCTCCGCTTTCAACAACATCGAGATCTGTCCTCACGCCAGACCCATTTGGCGTCGTGTAGAAGGCCTCGCGGCGGTTCTTATCGAGCTCGGAGACCTTCGGGCTGGGCTGACTCGCATGTTGAATGAGATGAAGATGGTCCTCTGCACCAAGGGATGAAATCGTGCTCGTCCTCCGTGGAGACGCCAGAGTAGATCCTGTTGGAGAAAACTCGCCCAGGACCAATTCTCTGCTGATGCTCACTCTTGGCTCGGAGACGTGCTGCGTCGTCTCTCGCCAGGATCCCGCTCGATCATGATAACGCTTAATGGACTGCCTCCGCACAGTGCGGTGCGAGACGTCTGCGCGATCGTCGTCTTCGAGAAACTCTGGCGGTGCTGGAATTGTGCTGTCGTCCGGATACGGGATGTGGTAGTGGTGGGGGTCGGGTCCCAGAGTAGGCAACCCAGCTTGCGGATCCCGTAAACTCTGCTGCCCGTCTTGGATCCCGGCGCCGTCCACGGTCGCGACCGAGCTCGATAGAGATGCACTATTGGTTCTCTCAAAGACGGACACGTGGGGACCCTGCCCCCATCCCCCTGCCGACTCTGTCGTCATTGTGCGTGCGAGGGTGGAAATATGCCCCTGAATATCCCTGAAGCGGCTTTCAAGAGCGTTCTCGGCCGCAATCAATTCACGCGTCGGCTTTTCGATACCCTTGATGTGCTTTAGCATCTTACGACAATGGGCAAGGTATCTTCGGTAGTCGTCTGGTAGACCCATCTCCAAGTTCTCTCTGGCGCGGCGATCGCCTTCCTCGAAAGACTTGAGGAAGACAGTTACCGCACGCTCAAGCCAAAAGTCGAATTGGCCTTCTTGCTTTAGAGCCGCTAAGAAGAAGCTCTGGACGATGCCGTGAATTTTGAGCACATCTAGAGGTTCGGTAGGTCTCATACTAGTCCTGCCCGTATCTGGACTGCTTGCGGATGGTACCTCATCAACCTCATCACGTTCGATGAGGGCAAAGGCGATGAGAACGGTAAAAGTCTTGTTGAGGCTTCGCTTGCCCATAGAATCACGAGTACGGACAGGGGTGCGCTTGTCGAGTGCTGTTAGGCCTATACCAATGTTAGCCACGACGCTTTAAGTTGTCTGTACTGTATCAAGAACTTACCTAGAGCAAGCATTTCAACAGGAACACGCCCGCCGAAGAACGACAGCAGATACATCAGGTTGAGTGCGGCTGTCTCACCGCGCTCCTCCAACTTTTCTCGGACAGCCTTGTACGCACCTAAGCCGCCCGCACGAGGCCGTTTTCTGTAAGAGCGGATATACTTAGAAAGTGGTTCTCGAGTTGCCCTCATCTGACCGGCAGCTGCGTGTATAGCCAGCGGCAAGCATTCTGTAAGCTGGGCCACTTCACGAGCTCGAGCAAGGTCGTCTTGTGTCCAGGGCCTCTTCCGATCCATCTCCTCTAGTAATAGAGTTTGAGCGGCCTCTTCATCGAGAGGGCCGAGTTCCAATTTTTGCGGGTTGTTAAACTTGTGATCGCCCGCAATGGACGTATCGGTGGACGTTAGGATCATGCTTGTATTTGGCGCATCGGGAATACAGTCGGCTAAGTCGGGGGTGTCGTGCAGAACTCCGTCTAGGATAAGAAGCCACTTCTCGGACCGATTGAGCCAATCTCGAACCAGAGGGATGACTTTGTTGAGATCCTGCAGAACTTCCTCGTCTTGAATCTCGATCTCCCCTCGAGAAATCGCGTGCTTGGCGATCCTCAGGAAACCATCCTCAAGGTCTTCTGGAGCCTTGGCTCTGACCCAGAACACTCCACCTGGGTAGTTATGTCGATGCTTGAAAGCGTACTCCCTCGCGAGGTGTGTCTTACCACCTCCGGGAACCGACCAGATCAGAACAGCTGATGTCCCATCTTTCTGGCGCTTCTTGTCCATCAGCATCTCGTGGAGCTCATTCAGCTCGTGTTCTCGGCCTTTGAAGAAGGAATTTGGCCGAAACCGCTCTGGGTGGACAAAGATGGGCTCATTGCCAGCCCCTAGTGCTGGTCTCGGCATCTCGCGTAGAGTTGGCTTCACGGACATCTCATCTTTGGCCGAGGTAACGGGATCAGGCTGCGAAGGCCCTGGAGAAAGAGTTTCAGCCTGACTCACATGCGACATGAGTTCAGTTGCCTGGATCATGGTACGTGCTCGTCTCTCGTCTTCCTCGGCCTTCCAGCGCCCTTTGATTGCAGAAGGAGCGTCAAGAGCCCATTTTTGAACGGCCGCCGATATATTACGGAAGCCAGGCGAGCTCATGCCCTCAAACTTGCACATTCCGGAGTGTGTCGCTTCGATGCCATAATAAGTCACACCGGGTAGTTGGGGACTGGCTGAATTCACGTCCACGATAAACGCTCTGAATAGAAACGGTTAGCTAACGAATGATAGACGACAAAGGGAACCGATAGGGACTTACTTCGAAGCCTTGATGTCTGTCTTTTGGTTTTCATGCACCATATGGATGCGAAAGCGCTGGTAAATATCCAAGAAATGATTGTTGATATTGGCCAGAGTCTCGTTGTCCTTTTTGAGCGTCCTCAACAGCACCGACTCCGAGTCGTAAAACTTCTTTGGCATTATCGCGTCCGACATGGCTTGAAGAACGTGTGCCCAAGTGGCAGCATCTGCGCCAGTATGTGGCGTGCCAAGGAATACCAGCCCGTAGGTCGAGACGAATATGGACCGGTGATCCTCAAGTTGAGGCTCGTGAAGGTCGGCTGAATAGAGAAGTGCTCTTTTGACAAGAATGCCGCCTAAGCTGTGGCACACCCAGATAATGGGATTCTTAAACGTGCCTTCCCTTAGTCGGTGATACATCAAAGTCGTTACAAGAGTCTGGGCATGCTGATAGATGAAGTTGTCGCTGGCGCTACGATCGTTCCGCTTCGAGTACACATCTGCGTTGTATCCGTACACCATGACGTTGGCCTTCACACCCTTGAGTGATGTAGGCAGCAGGTCAAGCGGCCAGAAGGTGCCATTCTTTGCCGTCCATGTTTTCTCCGGTGAGCCATTGAGGCCGTGGACAAGGACAATATCGACCTTGGCATCGGCGTGTGTGTATACGGATGTGATGTCGTAGCGGGTTATCTCGCGGTTCTCCGAGCCCTTGAAAGGTTGGCTGGTCAGCTGATGAACGTCTAGAGGCGCAATATTTGACGAGCTGGAACTAATCTGGAAGCACAAATCATGACCACTTACCATGATGTGTCGTGGAAAACGGGGACACCAGGGATACGGTTCTTTGCTGCAAACATCGGTGAGTTCTTGACGAGGAGAAGAAGACAGCTCGGCAACTAGGGACACGATGGCTTATAAATGGTTCATGTGGTCGGTCATGGATGAGGCTGCTAGAGTAGCGCTGCCTAAGAAGGGTGACTGGTCACACCCTCGGACAGCGCGACGAGGCTGTGGCGTTCCCATAGTCGTCAACCGCACTACGTGCGACGCGCCATAAAGTTCTGTCACAAGACGCGGAGGACACGGGAACCTGAAGCTGATGGTGTGGAGCACTGCCTGGGGAAGGGTTGCGATGCCAATAAGCAGGTGTAATACTCGCATAGGGGTGTGGCTGAGCCCTCGCCCGGCTGGGGTAAATGTGCAAGGCTTTTCATCGCCTTGGGCCGGGAATAGACTCATACTGACGATTAAAGCTCCTCATGACCGCTTCGGGATCAAATACGGCGATCGCCGCATCACTATTGGGCGTCTGACAGGGTGAGACTCTTTGGGGTAATCGGAAGTCGTATTATTACTATAGTTGGTCGCAAACTGCGGGTTGCCGCTTCGAAGGTTCGAAGATCATGCAGGCGGCTTCCGCGCGGGTATGCAGGATCCTGTATGCGGATCCGGGTGGCACAGGGTCCCTGGCAGTCAAGAGAGTAGTTAATTAGTCTATACACAGGATGTGAGATTGTAAAGCCGCGCCATCTGACGTCCAACAACTTTGTTGCACACTGCTTGGGCGATTTGGCCGTATACTTTGCGGCTCTTTGGAGGATAGAGCCTGGTTTCCTGTAGAGGTTTCTATGTGTTTCGTGGGCCGCGCGTATGTCTCTTGGCCCAAGCCAAGCATGGTAGCATTGCCCGGTGCCTACACAAGGAGAATGGGTGCTGGTCAGAGCTGAAAGAGAAGCACAAGCAGCAAATTCGAATGCCTGGTTTGGCGTGCTCGCCCCAAATACTGAATCTGCCCTCGGTCACGAAGCTGGGTGACTCAGGCCCAGTCATAGACATCCATTCTTGCCCTTTTCCGCCACCGAAGCTGATTGCCTGAAAGGGCAGATTGATATGCCGACTTCCGGATTTGTCGCATGAAACTGCCAAATAATCCAGTTCCCTCTCAGCTCAAGCCTCTTTCCATTGATCTGCCTTGTGAGTTTGCCAGTTGTTCTGAATAATTGGTTTCTCGCCTCGGGGCGAGTGTCGCCTTGGAAATTGGCCCTTGTGAACCTGTGCTCCGTGGCTGCCATACTCTGACTCAATTCTTTCAATCCCGCTACAACTGACAACAACTGCGTCGATATTGAGGCTATCGCGAGGGGAAGGAAGTATTATTGGATGCCGTAAATGCCTCCCCTTGGCTATGTGCCTCGAATTGGAGCCCGGGATGTTGTGCATCAAATGAATCTGGAAGAATCGTCGCGGCAGGCGAACGTCCAGCACAGCCCCTTCCACAACAGAAAGAGCTCACTCCCGTGGCGCGAGCATGACGACGTACTCTCTTGAGCTGTGTCCGAATTGTATCATGTCCTTGTCTCTGAGTTCCAAGTATCTGCTGTCGGGGATCTTGCCGTCGTTCAAAATCGTACCGTTGGCGCTCTCGAGATCGATCAGATACGGCTTGACCTTTCCAATCTTGTCGCCAAACTCGTTCCTCTTCTCAGTGTAGCGGAACTGAATGACGGCATGCTGCTTGCTGATACTCGGATGCTCGGCAGGCAAGTCCACGACTGCCATCTCCCGCCCGACGAGCCAGCAGCTCCTCGCGCTCAACTCGATCGTGTCCACAATGTCACCTCCCTTGAAAATGAAGAGCTTCCACTGGTCGCGGGGCGAGGGTTTGCGCGCCTCGGGGGGCTCATGGTACTTGAGCGTGATTGTCGAACCGTCCGCCTGTGCCACGGCATTGGATGCTGCGGCCAAGACGCCCGTGGCCCCATAGTTGGGCTTTTCCTTTGGTTTCTCGGGCTCTTCGCCCTTGGTGATAGCGAACGAGTCCTCCTGTGATGGGAGCGGACCCGACCGCCTCACAGGACTGCGCTTAGCAACCCGCTTGTCGTTTCCATTGTCATCATCGTCTCGTCGCCTTCGCCTTGAATCTCGGTCTTCTCGTGATCGTCGACGCCTGTGTTCGCGGTCGCGGTCACGGTCTCGATCTCTATCTCTGCTTCGTGACCTCCGCCGTGAGCCGTCTGGAGTCCTGGACCGTCTCCTATCCCGCCTGTCGCGTGACCGACGACGTTCTCGGCGACCGGAGTCGCGATCTGAAGGTTTCGATCGGCGATCACTGTCTCTGGGTTCGTCATCTTGGTCGTGCCGTCGTCGGCTGGGTCGAATGTTTTGTTGTTCGTCGGATGCCATTGCTGCCTACAGAGCTTCCGCTATGGAAATGACAATGAAATTGACAAGGGAAAGGATGAAGTTTGATAAACTTTCTTGGAGCTCCTGGGTCGAGATCTGCGCGACAGCAGCAAAAGAAAAATGGGTCCGGGTGTGGCTAGTGCGAAAAGCGTTAAGGCACTGTGCTGCTGCAAGATCGGCAGCTGCCGCTCACATGCACGTTATTACCAGCAAGGATAGCAAGGTTGGCATGTAGGTATGGCTGGGAAAGGCTCACGTTGGATAGCAGACTTGTGAGAAGTCAAGGAAACCGTTTAGTTGATTCTCCGATGGACTTTGTCTATAGAAACGCTCATACGCCAGCATATATATCCCTGTAAACCTCATCGCCCAAATCTCGTCACAAAAAAAACTCCGGGTGTGGATATCGGTATCAGATCTCAGATAACAAAAAAGGAAAAAAATCGTCAACTTCGTCAGGTTCTGAAAAACAGAAACGCCATGTCTGTCTCATGTGGCAGAGGGGATGGCCATTACGGCCATTCTTGAGCCGTCCTCGAGATAGGGCTCATCGTTGCTGAGGTCATCCTCGCCCTTCCTCGTCACGGTGAGGCGCTGCTCATCCTCATCCCACCAGACGTCGTCTCCGACTTCGGCGTCGCCAGGGACCAGAAGGAGCATGCCCTTGTTCTTGCCGAGGGCGATTTTGTAGGATGAGTCCTTTACAAAGGTCTCGAGAAATGGGACATCGTAGCCCTGCATCCCCCGCAAGGGACCCCCGCTCTCGATAAAGTCTCTGATTAGATTGCTGTGCCCTAGGGTCCAAAACTGTCTGAAGTCCTCTGGCCGTGAGAAGGCATCGACGGCAGTGAGGAGCTCCAACATGCCAGCCATGCCGTTGAGCACCGGGCTCAGGAAGTGGATGAATGAGTTGAGGATCTCCTCGCGGGAGTAGGCGTGGGCGCCTTGTTGTCCCTCTGCCCTTAGGGCTGGCGACATTGTGTGTAGGAGGGTGAGGAGGCGTTCTTGTACGCATGGTAGTGGTGTCCGTACTTGGTAGGCCATGGTGAGGAGGGAGACGAGAGAGAACATCGATGACATGGATGAGAGAGGATCGGAGAGAATGGCGATGCTGTCGATGAAGATGGCCTTGTTCGGCTGGGTTGGGATGAGCTTGGAGGGATGCATGTTGTTGAGGAAGCTGTGATAGAGTAAGAGTATAGTGTATGTGCCGGTATGGTGTTGAGTGCTTGGTTGGATCTGTCGTCGAAACAGATCTGGTGTAGACGGTTTGTCAAAGGAAGGTTCTTTTGCTTCTGGAAGGATATGCTAGAACGGTTTACACAAGTAAGGGAAGGGTTTATCTATAAGAAGAGAGTGGTCCCTCTTGGCCCCTCCCCTTTAAAATACCATCTCCGTAGCCTCCGTTCCACGTCGCCATTATTATGGCATCTCTTTTTTTTCCTCTGTGAGGCACGCCATGCCACACACACGCGCACACACTCCTAGACCCTAGACCTAGACGAGACCCTAGCATCTCATGCTAGTCCCTGGGCAGAAAAGCCCAAGCGCCGCTCAAACCCCCTGGCAAGCCAAGGGTGATTACCCAATAAAGTCACTCATGATAGCAAGGTGCTGGGTTGACAGGGCCTCGAGAGCCCCCACGATGGGGAACGCATCGGGTAATTCCCAACTGGGCCCAGCGCGTTTCTCGGTCTGGATGCGCCGAACAGTGACCTCACATGGCGTGCGGGTCAGCACATGTTTCTGACTCTGGTCTGTTGCGTTGCCCTTGGAACCGCCAGCAGCGCGCAGGTAAAAGGGGTCCCCTGGTGGGCTCCTCCCTTGAGCCTCTTGCCAGACAAGGCGACGGCGCATTCTTTG
This sequence comes from Fusarium sp. JS1030, assembly GCA_000966855.1. Taxonomy (NCBI): domain Eukaryota; kingdom Fungi; phylum Ascomycota; class Sordariomycetes; order Hypocreales; family Nectriaceae; genus Fusarium; species Fusarium sp. JS1030. The sequence goes on along the minus strand of JWIW01000075.1, from coordinate 146,987 downwards.
GCCTGTGAAAGTTGTTGAGCTGATGTCGCGCAGCCATCTCATCTGGCGGGCGGGGGTGGTCCCCGGAGATGAATCTTTTTTTCTCTTCTTTCACGTGGGAAATACGACTTGGCCATGTTTACACGCCATGCTTCAACAAACAGTATGGGAATCACAGAGTCTGTTTCCAAGATTTTGTTGATATCAACACAAACCCAAGGCAACACAACGCAACACAACATCAAGCTCGGGCTCGGACTGTCTCAGGTCCCAGCTGCTACTGCGACTCGGGCCGTTTGGCTGGGGCTTCGGGCGTGTCTATTTCCTGCTCTGGCAGTGGACGGACGCATAACAACAACAAAGGATTGGATGGGTGTTTGGCTTTATGGCTGCCTGGGTGCTGAGACCCAACCTCTTCTTCTCTCTGACTTGTTTGCGGCTTACGCGCTTCCAACTTCCCATGTCGAGCTGTGACTGCCCCTCCTCCTCCTCCTCCTCCTTCATGTCCGTCCACCACCGCCGCCGCCGGTCTGGCTGCTCCCCCCACTCATCTTTTCCCCCTCCACTGCGGGGGACGGGTAAAGAGAGATGACATACTGCATGTGTGTCTAGGTATTTCAAATGCCCTAATCAGCTTCTGAAGATCCTTCAGTTGGAACAAGTTACTGCTTTTGGGGGGGTAGTTCCGCTCCGCGGCGGGTCTCAGACTCCTGCGTAGCGGAACTAAGGCTCCTCCCGCCCCCAGCTGGTTGCCATTGTCCAGAGTGCTGGCCATCCCCAGGTTTTTTTTTACTCCTCGTTCTCTCTTTCTCCAGCATCATCGTTGGATTCCTCATAGCTGTCTCGCCATCGTTATCTCTGTATGGCGAGAGGAGTATGGTTGCACTGCGGTATTTGGACAGGCTAATGTTGGTGATGGGCATCAACAATTTGCATCGTGTAACAGCAACCGCCAGCCTTGACTAGGTACCTACATCACGACCAGGCTGCACCATGAAAATATCACAATTCCATGCAGCTGTCAGAAGACTGCCACGCGGGATGTTTCTCGGTCAAGAGCTGCTGTGCCTGTAGCGTGCTCCTTGCGTTATCTCCACGCTCTCCCTTGGATGCAACGCTTCGCATGCTTCTATTATGTCACAGATCTTGGCCCGCTGTCAAACCAAGCTTTCTATAAGGAACATGACGATGCCTGCAGTTTTTGGATGGGCTATCCATTCCCAAGCACACCCACCTCGAACCTGAGCCTGTCACGACTCGTACAACCACTCATCGGATAGGCCGGCAGCCTTACGTGGGAGAACAAAAAGTGACCGATTTGCATTTTCGGTGCTATTCAGACTGCAGACACGAGTTTTCCTCTATCGGTAAGGTTGAACTGCGATCCGGTTTGCGAGCTCCAAGGCCGAGTTCGGCCACTAAGAAACGTGAGTGGCTGTCTAAGTCGCGGCTCATAAAATAGGGCGGTTATAGACGCAGATGCCCTGGAAGCCTCACTCTCCCCGGGTTGCCAATAGCAGTATCAATGTCAACCGGCGGAGAAAGTTCCCCGCGGAAGTATGAGCTACTTGACCCTTAGCGAGATGTCTCTTCCCGCTACTGCTATTCGATCTTCAGGGTCCTGGCTCCGCTGTAGGAGGAAGCGGGGGAAATATTCAGCAAGGCTTTCTTGCTCTCCCCAGAACCCAGTTGCATGTGCTTGCTCGGTTATGCAGTGCGCATGCACATGCCCTTCCACAGATTGTTTCTTATCAGAGTAATTTGAGATTCAATATCGTCAGCGGAAAATCATTTAGTAATGTCTCAGCTTAATGTTATTTAGCCTTGGAACGTGGGGGGATCAACCTTCTTTTTTTTCTGAGGCTGGATCTGCGGCAGCGTCTAGCCTAATTTCTCCAAACACCATCATCGACTACTGAGAGCGGTCTGGCGATCAGCATTTGACACAAATGCTGCCAGACCCTGAAAAGTGCAGGTCTGTGATGTGGCATCGCATCCCTTGTGTAGATCGTTTGACGTGCCAACTTACACGTCAACCGCCTGTCTCGGCCACCAGGCTGAGGCGGCTCGTGGAAAAGGGACGGCCGTGCCGAGCCTATTGAGAGACAGCATGACGTCTCACGCAACTCAACCCGTTTCAGGGTCAGCTATTTTGAGCCCGTAGTAGCGTTGACGTCGTTGCTTATCCCGCGACAGCCTCAGCCTTGATCAGCAGGTATAAGTATCCATATGTCGTCGTAATAAGCACCGCCTCCCTCGGCTCATCTTCCAGCAAATCGTGGAGACGGCAGAGAGAGGGGAGGAAACATTCTCAGACACGGGATTGACATGGGGAATGCGCACATCCTTGAGCAAAGAAGACTATCTTTGGCACATCACTCGGCGCCACATATATCAACTCGCCTCAAGTACCGAGGAATGTCGCTTGGCAGGTTCTCGATGCCGACGGCTCACTGACTCTCTCAGGGACGGCAAGGGAGTCACCCGGTTCGGCTCGGCGCCTTGGTGACCCCCCGGGGTCTATCTTGTCTCGTCGGCCGGAGGTGGCGTCTACCGCCCACGTGGAGCTCCTCCTTGGCCAGCTCCGCCTCTTCTCGGCGCCGATGCTCTTGGCCAGAGGACGAGCCCTTGGCGGTCTCGGCGACAAGAAAGGACAAGACTTTTGGAGCAGCGGTCCGCTGTCGACCTGGATCTTGGCCAGGGCGCCCCCAGGACAGGGAACAAAGATACGATGCAGATGTGTTTGCAATAGTAAAGATGGCGCCGTGTTAGTGACTGACAGTGTTAGTGCCAGGCCGGCCGAATGACTCAGCCGGGAGTCGATGGGCTCACGGCGAGCCATGAACGAGTTCAGCTTCAAGCCCAGACTCGTCTCTCAACTTCGAAATGCTTCTGCGAAAAAGTTGACCGCTAACTAGAGCAAGAGAAGCTGGAAGCTCTTCTGTGTTAAATAGACGTCGTTGAACAATAGCAAGACCGCTGGAGAAAACCGACTCAATTACGTCATTAAACCCAATAGATACAATTGGCTCATATTCTAACGTACTGGCTGCATGCAACATCTTGGATTGGGAAGAACACTCACAGAAAATACCGCATCCATGTCGACCATTGAAGATAACCCCGAGAACTACTCCCTCTTCCGGGACTGCCTGTCCACCACCCTCCTCCCCCTGGCCTCACCGACCCCGGACCCGCCCAAGCGCCGGCGCCGTCGAAAGAACTCTGGGGCACCCGCCGTTGCATCCGCTCCGGCCCCAGATCCGGGGACCGACGCCGAGGAGCTTTCTGAGTTTGTAGATTACCTCGCGACCGAAATCTTTGAGAGTCTTCCGGAGGAGCTACAAACCTTGGAGTACCGCACCTGGCGAGAATCGGAAGCCCTGCAAGATCAGTATTCCGTCCCTCTCACCAACGAGAGCATCACATCCGTCAACTTGCCCGCGTCCACAGTCGAGACCCTGACGACTTACAACCTCATCTCCCCGGACCCTTTCATCACCTCCAATCTCCCCTCCTCACCCGAGGATTTTCTCCTCTCCATCCTCACAGCGTACATCACGCCCCTGATCGAGCCACCGCCGTCCACACGGGCCACTCGCACAGATAGATGCGAGATATGTGCCAGAGACGGAATCAACCTGTCGTACCACCACCTGATCCCGCGGTTCGTGCACGACAAGGCCGTGAAGCGTGGCTGGCATCGTAAGGAGGACCTGCAAAATGTCGCCTGGCTCTGTGGCGCCTGCCATCGCTTCGTTCACCATTTCAAGACCCATGAGGAACTCGCGAGGGACTATTACACGGTGGACTTGCTGCTGGAAGAGGACGAGGTTCAGCGTTGGGCTGCATGGGTAGGGAAGCTGCGGTGGAAGGGAGGAAAGACACGGACCCGGAAGTAATTTTTGCGGGGTAACCAGCCAACTTCGAACGCTGGAAGGTACAGGCGGCTTTTAACTTAGCCAGAGCATCATCATTGTCACTATTCACAAACTCGCATTGAAGCACCGCATTTTTCTGTCAGTCATGAGTCCCATTCATAAAATATCGATCAGCTACCCATCACATTCACACCAATGAACACCGCACTCGACGTAAGCCGTCCAAGAAGAAACGCCCCTTCTCATAAACGCCTGTTGATGCAAAGATTGACTCCGAGCAGATGATGGGAGATGAGAACGCCAAAATGTCCCGCTATATATGAGAAAAGACAAAGGAAAACATGGTTGGTCATCACCATGAAATAACAAACTCCCGCTCTTCCAACTCCATGCTCAACGCCTCGCCTTCCATAATTCCATGAACATAGCAATCGCCAACAAATCTGTACTTGCCGGGGCAATCCTCGTCCTTCCGGAGCACAAACGGCGTCTGACCGCCGTAGAGCACACATACCAGATCGCCCTCCCTGACGTCCCACGTCGCAGTGCCAATCAAGCCCGTCTTGGTCCGTACGATGCGTGTCCCGTTGCAGCTCACATGGACGAGGTCGTTGAAGAGCGGCTCGGGTCGTGGGCCGTCTTCACTACCCCCGTGGGTGAGCGCCTCCAGCATCTCGGGAACAGTGCCTGACATAGCCGCCAACCACGGCTCAAAGAGCGTTTCCCTCATCTCGGTTGAGGGGACTTCGCCATTCTCATCCTTGTTCTTCACCAGTGTCCGCCAAAACGCCTCGACGGTGGAGATATCACCAAGAGGGTACCTCTCCTTGACAGGGAGAGTTGAGATTGGCTCAGGTTCATACAGAGGCTCCTGAGCAGGTGCATCGTCTACCGCACTCTCCATAATGTCAATGTTCTCCAGAGCTTCCATCAGTGACGGCGTCAAAGAGTTACGCAGGCGAGTGTGCGAGTCCCGAGCGCCGCTGAAGCGACGACGCGACCACATCGCGGCAGACTGAAGCTCGGCAACACGGGAAGGCTCACCCATCTCTTGAGATGAAGCGGGACTCTTCTTCTCACTGCGCGTCTTGGAGCTCTTCTTAAGGGCCTTGGCTCGCTTAAGCTCGGCGGCGGTGTAGAACTTCTTGTTGCCAGTCATGAGAGCCGTGTTGACCCAATCCGACAGGAAGGACTTGGCGCCAAACATCATGTCCTGCATCTCAGACCCCACTCGGGTCACCTCGTCAACGAGGAGCCCCTTGAGCATGATGTGGACATCATCTTCAAAGTATGGCATGCCATGGCGGGTCTGATGCTTGGTGTTGAGCGGAGTAAACTCAGGCTTGGTATCACCGGCAGCGTGGTACTCCCAGTGCTCGCGACCTTCCTTGGATCCCAACGTTCGGATGCCGTCCTTCATCCACAAGTCGGGCACAAATGATGGCCAGTCATCTTTGACCTCATTGTGGATAAGGTGCAGGGCGTCAAGTGTCTCATGCGCGATGATACTGTTCAGCGTCAAGTTGAGGAAGACGCTGAGGGGAGACAGGCTGTAGTCAAAGTAGGCCTGGATGAACTCTCGCTCATACGAGTTGCTGATGTGCGGCCACAGGGCAAAGACCCGATCCAGCGGGTTCGCCGATGTGAACTGGCGGGACTTGGTCAAGAGACTCAGAAGGGTACATGGCTTCCCATCGAGGATGTCTTGGCGGTGGTCATCGAGGTGCAACATGTGATCATACTTGAGATCCATGCGGGTTTGGCCGTGAACGATGCACTCGGCGTTGAGCGACGACTCCCAGCGTAGCTGGTGCATACACCAGGCGGCGTCGGCGAAGAAGCTCCAAGGCCTAAGAGCAGAGCCATACAGGAAGTAAACCTTCTTGGACAGGGACACCTCGGGCCAGTTCCAGACACGCTCGAACCAGGGGTGAGAGAATACCTTGGACAGCTCTACCCGGTTATCAAGTGGAATGCGCAGACGCTTATTGCCGATGCATAGCTGGTCCAGTGACGAAAGATCTAGCTCGTCCTCTTCCAATCGCTCGCGAAATTCATCGTTACGGCAGGCCTCGTGAAGCATGTCGACAGTCTCAAAGACCTTGCGGCGGGACTTTTCAGTGCCGTCAAGGTGAGCAATGGTCACGGCGGCAGTGCTGAAGATGTCCTTGCAGAGGCGGAGGTGAGCCTCGCGCTCCTGCATATCGGCCTGGTTGATGCAGACAGCGTCTGCCCACACGGTGGAGAATATCTTGCGGTCGCCGAGGTTTCGAATGTTGACAAGGGCTGAGTAGACTGTCTCAGAAACAGCCAGGCCACGACCGTTGCAGTGCATCAACTTGGTCTCCTTGCGGTCGTTGGAGGCACAGGATAGAGCCTGATAGGGAATCTCCCGAGGGTCGGCGTGGAACATAATGGTCTCGAGGGGCTCGTCGTCATGGACAGCGGGGAGGATGAGAAGAAGACGGATCATCTTGGGATACCGGATAGGGCCATACTCAAACTTGGGGATGTTGGTAACCTCACTACCAGGGTTGGCCTCGAAGGAGTCGCCGATGGAGACGCTCAGGTTGGTGTCAAGCTTCAGGATCTGATACCGCTCGATGCGGGAGTCCCATGTCGAGGTGCACACCAAGGTGTTCTCGTTGCTCTCATCCAGTCTAGGAGGGGAGGGTGACCGACTGGCACGCTTCTTGGAAGGCAGCGGAGGGGAAGAAGATCTGCGATTTCTCTCCTTGGCAAACAAGGGCTGAAGACTAAGCTTCTTCTTCAGAACCTGAAGAGTGCCGTTCTCACGCCCAGGCATCTTGATGGTGTTCTTGGGTCCAGGCTATACCAGGAGACATGTAATGACGGAGGAGGGGGGAAGAGAGGAGGAGGATCAGGGACGGGAGCAGGAAAAAGATGGTCACCCGGAGGAGCCAGTGCAAGTGTCAAGATGGATGTGGTGGGAGAAGGGGATGGTGGCAGTAGCAGGAGTCAAGGGACCAAAGCTGGCCTTGGGCGGAAGAGAGAGCAGAGCAAGAGCTAGAGGAAGCACTCCGAGGCGGACAGGGCGGGAGACATTTCACTGAGCGGAACAAAAGGGTCCTCCGTCGAGGGCGCAGGCTTCGCGTTCTTATGGGAAAAAAGACCCGGGGCGGGAAACAGGTCACAGGGCGGAAACACACTGGCAGCGACAAGAGCAAAAGCAGGAAACTCGTCAGAGAGGAAGACGAGCAACAGTCGGTGGCCGTGGCCGTAGTACCGCTTACGCCATGTTCGGTCTTGCCAATGTTTTGCCAACGCTTGGCGAGCTGGGCGGGAGGTTTTGCCAATGCTCGGCGGGAGTCTGCCAACGCTGGGCGCAGGGCGATCGTGCTGTCGAGCTCAGCATACCGTGGTCTACAAGCTGTCAGGTCCCACTGGCGTGAGTTCTTCGCTCTGGGCGGTCCCGGGGGGCCTCGGGGGGATGTCAATATCTCGCCCATGGTTTATAGATGTGTATAGAGTGTGGTGTTGAGGTCGGTTAGGCGCCTTTTGAAGCGCGGTTAAGATTTTAAGCTTAAAAGTAAACATGTCCCGATTGGGACCAGCGCCAGTCCTCGTCTCCCCCTTCCGCGCGGCAGAGACGGCACTCTGGAGTCCGCGGTTTGCCTCACTTGCGGCAGCGCGGCCAATGGCTCAGGCCTGCACCGCCCGGAAGAGCTTAGACGCCCACCGTTTCTTGCTCTCCGCCCTTCTCCTCCTCCTCCTGGTCCTCCTCCCCCCACGACAGAGAGGAAGGGGGCTCGGTGTGCCGTGCGCGAGCGGCCGGACGGCGGAGAGACTCACGCGGGCTCGAGTAAGGTAAGGTATAGTTGAGTGAGGGAAATACTTGCAACGCTTGGCGCTTCTTGTACGTGCTGGTAGAAAAATCCCGGAATCATGACTTTGACCAACCCCTGATCCTCGATTAGTGACCATTTTTTTCACTTTCCCATGCCCCGTTGTATGTATTGTTGACTCTTGATGCCGTGCTGCCTATGCTGCTGTAGAGCTGTACTCCATACAATAAATACCAGCAGACCCGCTCAAAACCCGCCTTGTGCTCGGCGGCACCCCTAACCCCTGTCTCCTGTTTCTAATCCCGTCCCCGAGCGTGCCTTTGCGAAGCATTTCTGCCAAGTGGTCTTCCCGTACGCCCAGAACTGCCTATTCGGTGGCCATAAGCCAGTCAACATGAGCAAAGAAGGCTTCCCTCTTGGCTAATCCGGGGACCCCTCGTCTCCATCTCTGCTGCATCGCCATCCGCAGGGCGTGGCATGACGTGCCCTCCGATCGGACGACCCGAATTGACCCTCCTCCTTGGTGGTGTTACCTCGTAGTTTGGGGGGAGTCAATCGGATCGGTGGTGAGATCTGACGTCTGAAGCTGCTGTTGTGTCACCCCCTCTTGTCCCGCGTGCTCTTCTCCCTCTGCCCGTTGTCGGTTATGGAAGCTCGATGGGCTATGGAAGCTTCCAAAAGGAACGAGGAAGAATTCCATAGCCCAATGCCATTCTGCTGCGGATGTTACTCCCGTCGATCCCTCCCGCCCCGTAGCCAAAGGGAAAGTGATCTTCATGCCCAACTGTGGACTTACACGCGTACGTTGAACATGATATTCCAGTGCATAAGCCAGCCACGACGGCTTCGTCTGGCATGACGAATTTCTGCAGGAGTAAAGCAAATGCCCTCCCTCTTGCTGTAAGGGACGTTTGCCGGTTCCGGTATCTCTGGTCCCCCCTGGGTGTAAGATGAGACATTCAGCATCATCCGGGGATATCCCAGATGGCCTCTGTATGATCGATCACAGTGAGGCTAACAAACGCGCGTAGGACAAGATTCATCATGCCTATCATGTAGTTATTCCTTTTTTTTTCACTCTTTCTTAAAGGTGTAGTCATTTACCAGTAACACGCAATGCTTTCCCCTTCCCCAACTCCTCCGCCCTCCGAAAAACGCCGGAATATCTCGTGGGTATATACAAGTCGTACAGGGATGCGCATACACGCAGCCCTCATCTTCCCCCCGCGCCAGTTGTGCTCTGATGTTTGTTCGTTCATCACATCAGACTCCCTCGTTCTCATTCGCGCTGCCACCTGGGCTCCGCCAAGTCGGCTTCCTGGGGCACGATTAGACCATCCACGCTCTCCCGCGGGGTATCTCCCAGGAGGGCTTCACGGTCCTTCTTGTCCTTGGCGGCCGTCTCATCCTCCTCCTCGGGGACGGCTACCAGACCTCGGTCACTCGCCCAGCTGGCGGCCCGACCCGTGCTCGCTCCCCTCGGCCGTGTGGTGGTTCCCGACTCCTGATCCACGTTGCCGGCCCAGCTAAAGTCTCCGCTGCCGGTCCGGTCGTTCTTGGTGACGGAGCCGCGGCGTGCTACATACTCGTCAAACTGCGTGTCTCGCTTGTGGCTGTACTGGACGCTGGGGGTCCGTTGCACCTTGCCCAGCTCAACCGGCTCGGCCCTGGAGGAGCTGATGCTCAGACGCGAAGATGCTGACGAGAAGCGCTTATCGATGGAGGGCCGGGCACTGCCCAGATATGAGGTATCGCGCTCGAGGTCGTCGTTGAAACCAAAGGGCTTGACATTGACGGGGTGGGTGTAGTCGTCGTATTGGGAGAGGCGACGGTACCTGCGGACGGAGTAGAAGACGAGGACACACGAAGTGATGCTGGTGAGAACAATTAGCACAAGTTTATCATCTACAGGGATCGTGTCCAGAGTTGACTTGCATAAAGACGCAGTCGAGGCCGAGAGCAACGAGCGAGTAGTGCTTGTCGTGCTTCTGCACGTAGACGACAATGTCGAGGATGAGGGTGGCGAGAGCGCAAGTCAGCTTGATGACATGGGTGAACAGCATCGTCCACGGAGTCAGGGCCTCGGCAAAGTATTTGGCGACTTCGACAAAGGTGCAGAGCGAGGCGACGAACCAAAGCACCACGTTGGTGGCCTCCCATCTATTCACGGGTTCGGTCAGCAAGGAGGCCCCTCTATCAGATATCTCGTCCGGTGGAAGAGTCAAGAGGCAGAGACTTACACTAGTTCAATTGCTGGGTCGTCGTTGTGCTTGTTGCTGTCGTTGTTCGCCTTGACGCTGTCGCCGAGTCTCCAGGCAAAGAGTCCCATCATGCTCGTGGTGAGGCCCAGCTGGAGGACCCAGGTAGGCAGCAGGACCGTCATCCGCCATTTGGCCCGGTCGAATTGCGCCTGGGAGCGGTGGTTTCCGTTGAGCATATTCATCCCTTTCAGCGGCGATTTCTTTTCCCTCTCTCTTTTTTTTTGTGATGATTGCGGTTGCCTTGTTTCTCTCAAGTGTCTCCCTGTCCTGTCCTGTTCTGCCTGCTTGCTGTCCGGCGGCGCTGCCTTAACCAAAGCAATCTCAATCAATGGCGTTGATTTCAGGTCTCTCTTCCAGAGTGTTCCAGCTCAATGGTTCTTGGGAAATGTCGTAGATGGTCGTAGCTCATGCAGTGAGGCCGTGGAGTGTCATGAAAGTTGAGTGACGGTCATAACCTCCAGAGGTGGGTGGTTGGGCTCGTTATGTGTCTGGCGTCCTGCGTGAAAGCGTGTGTCTGTGTCTGTGTGCGTGTGTGTCCTGCGAAAACGCTACGTCTTCGAATACTTGTCTCTTCAGCCCTTGGCTCTTTTTCCTCAAGCAGCTTTTCAGCCGTCAGCAAGGCGTCCTCGCAAAGGGAGGGGGCCAGCCTTTTTATTTAATTTGCGCCTGGTCGCGGCCAACGCCGCCATGCATCAACCCAGGTCGTTAGTCGAAGCCCCAAAATCTCTCCAGCTGCTACTACTCTACTCGTCCCCGCAGCCGGGTCGGCTCAGCCCTCTTCTGCTGTTGTTAGAGTCCAGTGCATGGCGCCATGGGTTGGCATAGTTCAGGTCCAGGGATCCGACGAGCCACCGCCTCCACACTCGATCCCGTCCTAGGGGCTTCAACTGGCCCCAATGCCTGCCTCGAGACTGTTTGCGGCGTCGCGCCGGGTGTTGGCACTGGAATTGGGCTTAGTGCTGATGGAGGGCTGCGGCTGAAATCTTGCAACAGAGTCGTTGCTGACCAAGGGGTCCAGCCAGCGCAGACGAGAAACGGGGACTTTGCAACGCAGCAGGACCCTGCGGAACTCCGCAGGCCAAGGACGAGCGAGGCTCTGCAGGTTTCTTCATTGGAGCTGCTGATTCCATTCTTGGGTCCCAGGTTGCAGCAGACCCGAGGTTGACATGTCATGGCCTGCCTGTACAACAATGACGGCGAGACTAGCTCTCCAAAGTACCAACCCGTGCCGCACCCAGCTCTAACCCAAATGTCTCGGGTTTAGCGGACATTGTTTGCCCCCGGAGCAGGAGCAGGAGCAGCAGCTCTGAAGGATCTCCATCATCTCCTTTGCGGGACCACGCCCAAGATTGCCGCCAGGGTTAAGCGCGAGGCTTTGCGTCTAGTCCGAGGGCGAATCCGAAGCGTTGGGGGGGCGTTCAACCGGTTGGTCTGGCCAGCAGGTTTCAATAACGGCAAGGCTAATTTTGGGGTCGTTGGAATAGACGCATCGCAAAGCAATTCCCTTTCTAGGAAAATCCCTCTCCCTGTCTTTCTCGCGTCTCTTCATCTCACACTCTCTCGCCTAGGGCTACCGGAGACAAACAACCCCCTCGCAACTCAGCCCTGCTAGTGGATCTTGTACAACTAATAACAACCGTGGTCGGTGAGCGAGAGACAGGCCACGGCCATTGACGAGAGAGGAAAGCAGGCAAGGGAGAAATGAAGACAGTCAGTCAGCAAAGCCTTGACTCGCTCATTAACGAGTATCGAGAGACGTCCCAACCCGGGCACGAGTGGCTATGTCTTTTCCGTCTTTGCCGGGGCCGAAGATGCGACGTGTGGGGGCCAAAAACCAGGGTCGTGACAAGGGAGGTTGGCATCTTGTAGGTGTCATGTCGTCGTCGCTTGGCTCCATGTGAGTTTTTTCATTTGACGAGTGAGCGTGGGATCATGACCCTGAGAATAGAAGCTTTCTGAGGCGCTGCCTGCTTGTCTTGTTTTGTTTACTTTGCCCTCCATCGACTGGGAATAGCATCTTGGCTTCATCATATCATCTTCCCCGCACCACACTCCGCCCTGCCTACATCTACCAACGATGAGCTCTTTTTCGTCCAGACTGGCATGTCTGATTATGAGATTGGACATCAGTTGAATCTGCGTGGCTTGTAGGGCCGCTGCACGCCCAGGCACTTGTGCAAGAGAATGCCTGGCCCATTGACCCAAGACTCCCAAGAGGCTCGATAGCAGCCAATTCCCCTCCAATAACAACGGGGTCGTGACAGCAAATAAGAGGGCACATCCATGCTGCATGGTCCGTGGGCCGACGCCCCCATCGCCCGTGAGGCTGACTCTGCGTTGCTTTGCTTCCGGCTGGGCTGAAAGGGTGGGTAGCGCAGATTGCAGAATGAAACTCGATCGAGACTGGTTTCCGGCCGTGGAATGCATACATCAGAAAAAGGCTCCGAGCCTAGTCACGAGGGATACAACACTGCCTTGCCGGATCTAAAGGAACCCAACATAGATATTAATAAATATTAGCGTCAAGGATCTCTTGCAGAATCTATCAGTTCTTCCTCTGAGCGAGCATTGGACCCTTGTTCACGCTCCGACACGGCGATCCGACCGGCCATGCACTCGTCCGTACCGAGTAGGAAAGATATGGCGCCCAATACGGCCCCACCGACGATTGGATCCAATTTCATGGACCCGATCAACAAGACGGCCGCCCATCCCATAGCATTGCTTTGCTGACTGCTCGCGTCAGCAATAGATGGAGTCACGGCCTAGACTTTTCACCGTTGCTTGACTCAATGTTAGGTACCCATAAACAGAGACACTTCACTCGCTGCCGGTGATTTGCAGCATTGACATGTATGCATCAAGCATGACATGTCGTGTGCTTCGGGGCTGACCGTCTTCGGTGATGACCTCTTTCTTCTATTTAGGTATTTAATTACTGACTCCTCCACGCCCGCGCAGTGCATTCATTAGCTGAGCCACGGGGATCTGGGGCTGAACTTTTGAATCTCGTGCCCAATTCTGCAACATTGACCAGATCCCGACCTGGGGGCTTGAGTTGCGAATACGGAACCCGAGCAAATATCATACCCCCAGCGTAGCCCTTCCACATTCTTTCAATGTCCCAATGTCCCCCAGCCACAATATCTTGTTCCTCGCAATAAGCACGAGGGTACATTTGATGGCTGCTATCACATGACAGAGGAAGCCTTGTGAGTGTCTTCAAGGACAACACTCTAAATTATAGGCCGGCATCCTTGTTGGCCTGGTAGACCTTGGTCGCGTCGTAAGGGACGACGTTGCCGTCCTGGTCTGTCATGGCAGCGGCATTGACGTCGACCTGGCTGGTCTGCCGTCGGACTGTAAACCAAAAGCGTTAACTAACCGATCCAACAAATCTCGCTTGACATCCTGAGATGTGGCTTGGGGGTTCGCTTACTGTTGGCAGCAGAGACGGCTGTGATGAGGGTAACAAAGGTGAGAACGGAGAAACGCATCTTGACGAATGTGTTGTCGTGGGTGTTGTGTGTGAAATTTGGGAAATCTCGAATGAAGGACTGCGAATTAAAGGTGTCGACCGGCGACCTGAATGAAGAAATTTGGTGATGGATTAAAGACCGAAATGGACCACAACCGTGCTAGTGGACTTGGTAATGAGGTTGAGGACAATCTTTTACTCTGGCAGAGAGCATCTTCAGGTATTTGTACTTTGGCACTCACCGTCTTGTCCGTCCCAGCTTCATGCTGTCAACAATATGCGAGACGCCGGCTCGGCTAGGATGAGACGAAGGTGAGAAGCACCATCTAGACCTAATCTCTAGACTGTGACAACTGCAACCTCATCCGGTATCAAACATGCACAGGAGTAGCCCCAAGATCTGGAGACCCCTCGTCGGCATCCGGCAGGTAAAGCACGCTAGGCAGGGTTGCCTCCAAGGAACGGAGAGATCGGTTAAGCATTGTCGATGCTCCAAGGTGAATGCATTCGCGAGTCAAGCTCATGGCTGAAACATAGGGGGCTGGAGTTTTGGAACAGACGGGGCGTTGATCAAACTCGCGGGAGACCCCCATCCGGTAGCAGGAGGCTGCAAGGGGGGGGATTACGCTTACTTGTCACCTATAACAACAAGCTTCAGGTCAAGCAAAAGTCCAGACGACGATGATGCCGACATTGCTGGGGTCCATCTCTCCACAGAGCCAAGTTCAGGTGCTGATGCAATGGGGAGCGGGAACTCGTGATGCCGACGGGACCGTCCTGCAGGTTGACCCGCCAAAACTTTAGGGGGCGTCGGCACCTCACGTTGGGGTTCCACTCCTCCAGCGGGTTAACTGCTATCGCGTCCGGCAGCACGGAACCTGAAGGGTCAGGCAGGCCTGGAATCGCGGGGTAAGGCCCGATCACCTCACTTCCCGTCAACCTAAAAAGCTCCCGGTGCGCTCATGACCTTGGGCAACGGCGGGAATTTCATCATCAGCCAAGCTTCCTCTTCTGAACGGTCAGCATCATGGCCGCTCGGCCCAATCCGGCTCGAGGTGCCCAGGACGCGCACCATGCCGCTTGATCTAATGGAAGCCTATGAGGCCCATGACTGCCTAGGTAACTCTGCCGCCGCATTAACCGTTATCAGCCTGCCCATCTTGTACTGATTGGTTTGCTTGCTGGATCCTGAACGTTTTCGAGCCTGTCTTCCGCCAAAACGGTATCCCCCCGCAGCAGCTGCTTTGAGGTCCAGTGCGGTTGGAACCAGCCGCCTCCACTCAAAGTGCCCCTCCTCTCTGTGTCCGTCTGGCCGCCAACCTCTCGTCGATCCAGGCCTCAACTCTGTCCCTCTCTCTCCACTTCTCTCCTCGCTCTGCCGGCTTCTTCCTCGTGCCTCTAGGTCCCAAATTCCCCAGAGTCTCGTCTTTCCATGCTCATGCTCTTGTCCAGAGGCACAATTCCACGCCGCTTCTGCTTCCTCGTCTCTTACACGTGGTTCTATCCCTAACTGTCCATCTATCTCCTGACTTTACTTTGACCTTATCGCTAGCCCAGCTCAGCAGCCCCTCCTCGATGGCTACCACAGAACACTGCCTCGTGTGCTTTGAGGCTCTCGATGCCCATCTCAACCGTCGCACTCCCCTGACTCTCGAGGAGGTACAGGAGACGCTGGCACCCGGGCCCAGTGCTCCCAAGCCTCTTGATGGCCCTACTCTGCAGCATCTCGCGGTCCCCGACGCCAGCACTTCGTCCTCTTCCTCGTCAACCTCGATAGGCACGTCGACACCTGCCACGAGCACCTCATCCTTGCCCATTCCTCCGAGCTCAGCTCCTCTATTCGTCACATGGAACACCATGGAGGACGACGAACCATCCCTGCGAGGCTGTATCGGTACATTTGAGTCCCAGGACCTCTCCGAGGGCATCGCAGAGTACGCCCTGGTCTCAGCTCTCCACGACACCCGCTTCTCGCCGATGAAAAAGGCAGAGCTGCCCACGCTGCAGGTTGCAGTCACGCTGCTCACAGACTTTGAGGAGGTCGACGACATCTTTGACTGGGAGATTGGCGTCCACGGCATCCGGCTCTCCTTCTACGATCGGGGGCGCCGGTACGGCTCCACATATCTCCCCGACGTCGCCGCCGAGCAGGGGTGGACCAAGGAGGAGACGCTCTTCAGCCTCATCCGCAAGGCCGGCTGGATGGGCAGTCGAGGACGCTGGAAGGACCTGGAGCTCAAGGTCACACGATATCAGGGCAAGAAGACGAGTCTCGAGTACGCCGACTACAAGAAGTGGCGGGAGAGCATCGAGAAGGAGTGAGAGGCAGTGGCAGTTGTGAGCCAAGCCATTTTTATGTCTTTCCGTGCGATATATCCGAGGGAGGTGTTTTTAGACCTAGAGGTCCGGCGTTTATTTTGGCGATCGCGAGGGTGATAGCCCTTGAGGACTACATGTTTCTTCTCGCTTGCTGCTTTGACAGGTAGAGCTCGATATTGCGGCTGTCGCACCCAGCATCAAATCTCCCAATTCACACATGATTCACAGACCTTGTTGATCTCAGTTGCAGGCTTTGATTCTATGGGCAGCTGACTACATACCCACAGTGTCTCAGTGCAGATGGCACCACACTAAGATACCCATCTAAACCATCACTTGCGGCAAAACGGCCAGTTTGTCAAGCTGCTGCAAGGCATTGTCTTATTCCGGTACCCTTTGATGAAATACAGACCCAAAGAGTCGATCCAGCTTGGTCTAACAAGTCTCTTTTAACTCCAGCATAGTAACAATGTCTCATGGGAGACATGATCTGGCTAGCTTTAGAATACGATCCCATAGATCATCTGAACCAGCACAACCAACAGAGATATGATGACGACAATCCCAGACCAAGAAACAAGACAGAAACCCTGCAGATACAACAACTCCTTCATGATGGCATATGATGGAACAGCCACCCCAGACAACGCATCCGTGAAACCCAAGCCCTTCGCCCAGACGCCGAGGTATCCCTGGTATATGATGATTTTGAAGCCTTTCGAAAAGATTCCTCCCAACAAACAATACGGCTTCTTTTCCTCCCAGCCCGCCTTTCATACCGCTGTCCTGATACCATTCCCACCCAAAGTATAACCCCTTTCATCCTCACCAACAACGCAGCTTCTTCCAGAAACCAGTGTCGTTCCGGCCGACTCTATCGCCGTTCAGATTCGGTCCTCGCACGCCAACAGCCCGTTTCTCAGTGTCGCTGTCTGTCGGTAGAGGGGTCAATGGCTTGGTCATGCCGCGCGCATTGCGGTCCGTCCCGTCAATGCCTGTATCAGCTGCTCGTCGTGCCTCGACGACACGCCGCACGACCAGCGCAAACGTCTCTTCGATGTTGACCTCTAGTCGTGCACTTGTCTCCATGAAGCCGCACCCGCGCTTGCGCGCCCACTCCAGTCCCTGTGCTGCGGGGACCTGTCGGCTCTCCTGCAGATCGCACTTGTTTCCGGCGACGAGCTTGACGGGTGGGACGGTACGGGCGCGGGCGTCGTTGCCGGATCGCACGCCGGCGCGGAGTGCACGGTCGGCGTTGTCGAGGCGAGTCTCGGCCTCCATGTCGATGAGCTCGTTAAAGTGCTCGAGAGCGTCGAGGGAGTCGCGGGATGTGATGTCGTAGACGAGCAGGAAGGCATCGGCGCCAAGGTTGGAGGATGCCCACATGCCGCGATACTCCTCCTGGCCAGCCGTGTCGGTAAGGGAGAGGTGGTAGGTGACGCCATCGATGCGTCGCGTTACGCTGTACGAGTCCTCGATGGTCGGGTCATAGTCAGAGGTCCATTGTGAGCGGACGAGACGCAGGGTGATGGATGACTTTCCGCAGCCGCCGTCGCCACAGATGGTAATCGAGATGGGTACGGGCATTTGTGTCGGTGCCGTCATGGCGGGCAGTTTGTGTGTTGGAGAAAGCCCAGGTATCGGGGAATTAAAACAGGCTTTGGATGTGCCTGGCGGTTGTCGCGTGAGGTCGATATCGGGATGCGCGCCGTTTGTGGGGGTTGATGGAAGCGGTTCTAGAGTCTATCTAGAAGCGAGGTTGTCGCTAACGGTTGTGGTTGATTGCCGGCAAGACTAGCTTCTATATGGCTGGTCCGCAGTTGGATGATCGCATACAAAAGGGAGGTTCGTTTCGTTAACGTTCGTTGCTGTCGTTTCTCGTCGCAAACTTGTTGCGAAACCGGATGCGCCTTGTCGTCTTGTATGTAGTTGCGACAGTGTACGTAGTGGATATAACAAAGAATGGACGTCGAGTTGAGCTGGCCAGATGTTCAAACCCTTCGAGTTCCAGCGCCTCTGCGTGGTGGGTGGGTAGGTTGTTTGTTTCCTGTGCAAAGAGAGGAGGGGAGGAGGGGGCTTATGCTATGCTGAGACAAGGCAGGGCGAAAAATGACGGATGGGCGGACGCTGCGATAACCTGACGCAGAAGCAGAAGCAAACAAACAAAACAGTCGGGTCCCTTTTTTTTACTTCTCCCTTGTTTCTTGTTCCAGCTGAGTTTTCGACTACTTTCTCTTGACCACACCACAATGCGGAGAGAGTAGGGGACGACGGGGCGTTGGAGTAAAAAGGGGAAAACGAGAGGGGACGAGACTTGAAAGAGTAAAAAAGAAAGGTTTGGTTTTCCGATACGGCCCCTTGTCGCGCGGAGAGTCGGCTGAGAGGGCCGTCGTGAGTTGAAGTATTGCAGAGGGCAAGGTACAGAAGGGAACAGCAAGCACCAACAGTTGGTCTTGGCCTTGGCCTCTGGGGCAGCAGGGGCAGCAGCAGCTAAAATGGGGACTAAAAACGAGCCAGGGATCGGGACGTTTGTGGCGTCGGAGCGGGCGCGGGCGCACGAGCAGGGGTACTGTACAGTAGAACGAGCCGAGTCTTTGGGCACCAGCAGGCGAATGTCAGGTACGGACTCTGTAAGGTACCTGAATCTGCATCTAGTTTGCAGTACGTACACCAAGATCCTCTTTTCTGCCCTCTGTGCGTTCTCGTTGTTGTTGGCTGTTGTTATTATTATCAACGGGGCAAAGGCTTAGCCAGAGGGTCTGGTCTGGTCTGTCTTGTCTACAAGGTTGTCTCCGTCCTCTCCGTCTCCGGTGGACGGACCAGTATGTGGTCCCAGGTAAGTGAAAGGGGCCAGCTTTTTTTCCTTTTTTCTCTTTTTAGAGGTCGGGATGACAACCTAGACAGAGAAACCGGGCCAGAACCTTCACCAAGGCGCCTCGTTGACGAGTCTTGCCATGGAAACTTTGTCACACTTGTCAAGGCCATTATCCCTTCCCCCTCGTCAATGGCAGCAGGCCTGCCTATCTGGACAAAGAGTGCATCTTGTCGTATTCCTCCTCTGCCCGCGTGAGCTGGAATCCTGCAAAGCTGGCATGTGGTGATGTGATAGGTAACCTGTCGACAGACAAGGGATGAGTACGATGGGTTCCAGTCGTCCACATTGAAAGTCAGGGGGGACCACACACAAAGCAAGGGCATTGTCTACGTAGGTAACTCTTCTCTTTCTCTTTTTCCACCGTCATCTTTTCTGGAAAGTTGGCCCGTCACGATGACGACTGAAACGTCCGTCCATGGCTTGTGGCTCTGGCTCTGCCTTGCCTTGGTCCTTGTTGGGGTACATACGCAACGCAGGTGGCAGAGCACATGGCTCATCCGCGTACAAGGCCAGGGCCAACACTAGAGTCGTCAGTCAAGCTTTCAAGGAACCAAATGCAGGTCAAGACGAGGACCAAGATCCCAACGGTCAAGGTGGGGGACTATTTCCTCCCAGCTTCTGCTGCTGTTGCTACTGCACATTGATGAACCGCCCACCACCCTTGTCTCGTCGTCTTGTAATTCCGCCCTGGTCTGGCCAATGCTCACGGTCGTTAATCAATGTGTTTCCGCTGTTGCTGCCTCTCTGTTCCTGGGTGTGGCAGTTGATCGGCCATCTGCTAGCCTCGCTTGGAATCTTCAAACCTCCAAGTCGCAGCCGTTGTGGGGGCCGCCAAAATGGAAGACAAGATGCAGGTCGCTATCAAGTGACATGGGGGCTTTGTGTGCATGTCGGCAACTCCATCGAGCCTAACTAAGCCTTTCCCTCGCTCCCTCTCTGCTGGAGACGACAGCCCTGCCGTCCTGGTCCCAGAGATGAGATGAGCAGCGACGGTGACGGTGGTGATGGGCGGGTCGACTCTGGATGCTATCCAACACAGCGGTGCATCTGGTATCTGATGCTCCATCATCATCTCTTTTGAGCTCCAATTCTCGGATAATGCCGTCGAGTCTCATGGTCAACCCACGGCATCGCCGCCTGACAAGCTGACAGAGATCAGCTTGGGAGGGACAGGAGGGGCAGAAGTGATGGAAGGATGCACGCGGTGTGATGATCACGCATCGTTGAGACGGTGATGGCGACCTCGACGCGCTCGCTGCCACCTGAGACTCGCGACTCGAACGTGCATCACAGCTACAGCTACAGCTGCCGCGTCGTCTCGGTCTCGCATCGCTCAGAGGTTGGCTTCTCTTCTGAGGTCGTCGCGTAAATTGACTTCGGCGCACGGACAGCCGTCCAAGCCGGATCACCTCGTTTTTCAAGAGCATCCACCAGATCACGTATTTGTAGAATGAGGCAGACGTCGACGTGGGGAGCAGCACACGCGAGCGAGGGGCCTGAGCATTACAGCAATTGCTCGCTGTCAATGTCAATGCAACTCTTGTCCCAAATCGGACAAGCCCTCCGTCCCGTCTGTCCCATTGGAATCTTTCCTCCCTCCCCCTCACGGCCGATTCAAGAGATTATCACTCACTGATTTTCATGCAAATCATGGTCCAGCCCAGCCCAGCCCAGTGAGGCCGCACGCGAGCCTCCTCTCGTGCAAACCCCAGGTCTGAGACAAGGATCTGAGTCTATCTGGTCCGACTTCTTCCATGTGACAGAAGGTGATTCAAGGTTCAGATGTGCTTGAAATGATGCATGATCATGCCATCACGGGAATTCAAGGCCAACTGGCCCAAGATACCAAATAAGATTTGACAGGGGCTTGCTTACGGGTTACACACGGGTTCGTTAGGATCCATCCGGCCGAGTTGTCGGCTGGTGAGTACGGTACGAGGTGTAAGTTACCCTACGTCCTGTCTATCCACGGCCTGGTGTTTCAGAAGAGTGGCTGCCTCCTCTGCCCGTCTGGCGGCCGGCTTGGTTATAGCTTCACTTCAGCATAACATCCCGAGGTAACTTACGACCTCGTTAAGCCGGCTCATACGCTCGGCCTTGACGGCTGATTTTATTCCGGCAAAGACTCGGCAGAACGTCTTTGAGTCAAAAGAAATCCCTCGCGTGTGTGTCACGAGACTTGAGTCACTGTAGCCTTGATCGATCTCGCCATTCATAGAGTTTTATGAATCATTTTTTCTTCTGACTGTATTCTCCTCCTCCCCCATAAAAATTTTGTGATTTTGCATGAGGGATACTAGACTTTGGGTAATTAGTGCTCTAAATTGTTCCCTATCAAAATCTTGTTCCTGCATCCGACCCTAGCCGACATGACTGTAACCAACGGCCGCCATCACCATAACGGAAGCCCCTCCACCACCCTCCATAGGGCTGAAGAAGTGCACGATGTGAGACACCCGTATTGAGGACCCCGTGCTGATTGGTCGCTGACGTTTCACCACAGCTGATCGAGGCTGTTCGGGGTCTTATTGTACCTTTTATCAAGGCTGCAGATGATGCAGCCTCGCAGCGGGCCACAGGAGACATTGCTCCTGATTCGAATGGTCGTACAGACAATGTCTTAGTTGACTTTCAGAAACCACAAGAACTGGTTGAGCGAATCAAGTTCTCCCTGCCGAATGAGGGTCAAGGCAAGGAGGGTCTCCTCCATATCATTCAAAAGGTCCTCCAGAATAGCGTCAACACATGGGACCAGGGATTCCTCGACAAGCTCTACGCTAGCACAAACGCCGTGGGTCTTCTATTCTAATCAATTGGTATGTGTGCTCATCAGGTGGCATAGGTCGGCGTTGTTTCAGACATGGTCCTCTCTGTCCTGAACACCAATGTAAGCTACCCTAGGCATCTACATTTCAGTCAGGGGTGATAAACTAACACGCCCTAGCTGCACGTATTCCAGGTCTCTCCCGCCCTGACTGTGGTCGAAAAGACTACCGCAAAAACCCTGGCACACCTCTTCGGATTCACCGGACCTCGAGCAGGTGGCATTACTTGTCAGGGTGGCAGTGCTTCCAACTTGACCTCCCTTGTCGTTGCCCGCAACACCCTGTTTCCCGAGTGCAGGACATCCGGCAATGGCAAACACGATTTTGTTGTCTTCACTAGTGCTCATGGCCACTACTCGGTCGAGAAGAGCGCCATGATCTGCGGGCTTGGCTCCTCTAGCGTGTGGCCAGTTCCCGTGGATGAGGTTGGCTGCATGAAGCCCGACGCCCTGCGGGAGCTGGTTCTCCGCGCAAAGGCTGAAGGCAAGACACCCTTCTATGTCAACTCGACAGCTGGCACTACCGTAATGGGTTCATACGAACCCTTTGAAGAAATCTCAAAGATCTGCAAGGAGTTTGGCTTATGGATGCACATCGATGCTAGCTGGGGCGGCCCTGCTATCTTCTCAACAGAGCAGAAGTGGAAGCTTAACGGCTCTCACCTGGCCGATTCATTGACTGTCAACCCACACAAGATGATGAACGTGCCCGTCACATGCTCGTTTCTTCTCGGCCCCGATATGAACATTTTCAACAAGGCAAACAGTACAGCCGCCGGATACCTGTTTCACACTAGTGATAGCGGTGATATCTGGGATCTTGCCGATCTCACTCTGCAGTGCGGCCGACACGGTGACAGCCTGAAGCTTGCTCTGGCCTGGATCTACTACGGTGCGGCCGGATTCGAGAAGCAGATTGACCATGCCTTTGAACAGGCCGCGTACCTCGCCGGCCTCGTCAAGCAGAGTGACAACTTTGTCCTCGTGTCTCAGGACCCTCCACCCTGCCTGCAGGTGTGCTTCTACTACGCTCCAGGAGGGAACCTGTCCGAGGACAAGGACGAGAATACGTTCCGTACTAAGACAATGGTAGAGAAGATGATTCTCAGGGGCTACATGGTCGACTATGCCCCTGGCCCCAAGGGCAGTTTCTTCCGCGTGGTGGTTAACTGCCAGACGCTTAAGGGAACTGTCGAGGGTCTCGTCAAGGGCCTCGAGGAAGTTGGACGCGAAGGAATTTGAAATAAATTTACAGGATATGAATTGGAAAAAATCTGATGGAATGACAAAAACGGTTGGTAGAAGAGGATCAGGACCTTCACTGACTTAGACGAAAGACGACTTGGATAGATGCGTCATTGTTTTACGATTGATGATTAGATTTAGATCCTAAAAGACGAGATAGAACGAACAGGACGAAGAATAAACACCAGTCTCTACACAGAAATATTTTCAATCACTACCTGCAGTCAATATTGTGTGTATTAATTTTGCATTTGAAGTGATCTCTCAATCTCTCAGTGAAAGTATCGAGTGAGGTGACTATCTTATCGATAAGCTCCTTATCAGTCCTCCAGCCAGAAATTTTTGGAAAACTTCTGGAGCAACAACCAACCGCCCCGCCAAAACTTCTACACTCTTGCACATCGAGGCTCGTCCAATTCACGAGACAAGATGCCCAAGCCCAGAACGAAGCGTCACGCGGGTCGCGAGGAGAAGAAGCGCAAGCGACGTGAGGAGGCCGAAAGCCACGAGGCGTACGAGAACGACTTCAAGCGGCAACGGACTACAGAAGAGATCGACAACAGCTACCAGGATGGAGGAGAGACCGAGCAGAATGGCATTGGAGAGAAGGAGTTTTTCGGCATGCTCGCAGAGGAAGAACAGGAGTACTTCCGTCGCGCCGACGAGCTGCTCGAGCTGAACCAATTCCCTTCGACCGAAGAGCGCGACGTCTTTCTCGAGAATGTGTTCAAGGAGGCAGAGAGCAAGGAGCTCAAGCTTGCAAGCAGCCAGTCCTGCTCTCGGCTAATGGAGCGACTCATCCAGCTGTCGAACGCGGCGCAGAAGAAACATCTCTTTGAGGCCTTTGCCGGACACTTCCTCTCGCTTGTGCAGCACCGATTCGCCAGCCACTGCTGCGAGGCGCTGTTCCTGCGGTCCGCGGGTGTCGTCTCGCAGGAGCTTGCTGGGTTTGTGCTGGATACCAAGGGCACAAGTGTGGATGCGCAGAAGCCGGAGGCGGCCATGGAGCATCTCTTCTTGGCGACACTCGACGAATTGGAGGGCAGCATGTCTTACCTCATGACCGATCGATTTGCTTCACACACCATTCGCGTGCTCTTGCTTGTTCTATCTGGTCGACCACTGGAGGACTCGTCGATGCGGACTCTTATGAAGAGCAAGAAGAAAGAAAATATATCTGTCGCCGGATCCGCGGCCACAAACGAGGCCAACCAAGGGATTAGGGCGGTGCCTTCTTCCTTTACCATGGCAGTGAAGAAGATCATCCAGGACTCGACATCAGGGATGGACGCAACCGGCCTGCGAGTTCTTGCTAGACACCCCATTGGCAACCCTACACTGCAGCTTCTGCTCGAGCTTGATCTGACGCTCAACAAGAGCGAACAAAAGTCCGAGTCCGAACAACCGACCCTTCTGTTCCAACTTCTCCCTGGTGCGCCTAAATCCCTGAGCGACGGCTCGTCAGAAGCATCCGAGTTTATCAACGGCATGATCTACGACCAGATTGGATCACGACTGATCGAGACCCTCATCACACACAGCCCCGGAAAGGTTTTTAAGGCGATGAACCAAAATATCTTTCTCCCCAGAATTGAGGGATACGTGCGGAATGACGTCTCATCATACGCCGCCATCCGAGTACTGAACCGACTGAGCAAGGATGATCTTGTCCAAGCTGTTGAAAAGATTGCGCCAACTGTTCCTCAGCTGGTTGGAAAGTCAAGATTCAACGTCCTCAAGACACTCTTCGAGAGATGCGCAGCCCGCGGCGCCAACGACGAGATCAAGAAGCTCAACAAGGGACTCAAGGAGGGATGCGGAAAGACGCCAGCCGATCTGGTCACCTATCTGTGCGGATTCAAGGATGAAGACAAGAAGAAGAAGGATGTCCAGCAGCTCTCCAAGAACGAATACGCCATCCAGTCCCACGGCGCACAGCTTCTCACCACGCTCCTCTCGATACCTGGTCCTACAAAGGGCGTCCAGGAGTCTCTCCTGGCTCTTGAGCCATCTGTGCTCGTCCGTCTGGCTATCACCTCTATGCCTACAGTCACCATCCTCACCACTGCCCTCGCAACCCCTTCTTCCAACCCTGCCTTCCACAAGTCCATCGTGAGCAGCCTACTACCCCACATCCCCGAGCTCGCTCCCTCGCAGTTTGGCCACAACCTTGTCAACGCCATCGCCGAGGTGCCTAGCAAGGGCAAGGAGCGAAGCGTGCCGTTCCACATGAAGGAAGCCATCATGGCGCGGTTGGGTGAACACGAGGCGGAGCTGCGAGAGAGTTGGATGGGCAGGAGTGTTTGGCGAAGCTGGAAGGGCGACATGTGGAAGACGCGGCGCCGAGATTGGAAGATCTGGATGAGGGAGGTCGATGCTACAGTGGAATCGAGTTTGCCTCAGCGTGCAGCAAAGCCTGCAGAGAGGCAGACGGCTACAAAGGACGCCAAACCTGCCAAGGAGACGGTAGTTGAAGACAAGATGGACGTGGACGTGGAGGCAGAGGCGGAGGAAGTTGCAGAAGAGGTTGCAGAGGAAGTTGTAGAGGAGGCTGGAGAGCCCGAGGAGGAGAATAAGGAAAAGAAAAAGGAGAAGAAAGACAAGGAAGAGAAAAAGGACAAAAAGGAGAAGAAGGATAAAAAGGAAAAGAAGAAGAAGAAGGAGAAGAAGAGCAAGCCCGAGGAGACTGAAGCAGGCGAAGGGGAGGACAAGGAGTAAGATGGACGTGATGACAAAAGATGGCGGTCTTAGATACCCAAACTCAAGCCAGTTAGCACCACAAGTTGTACATATCCCGTGGTTGTTGACTTGACCAAAACTTGCATTCGGTATTGCACAGCTCCATGTCCCATTTCCCCCTTCGTTGGTTTGCTGTTGATGATTGTTTTGTTACCTTTATGTCTCGACCAGCTTTTATTTGTTACAGGCACACTCTTTGTTTAATCCTGCTTTCATGCTTGTCTCTTGCGCGCACAAGCATATCGTATGTCCCAGGCTCATACAAGTTTGAGCAACAATGTCAAACCCAAAGAGCTCTGAGATAGAGATGCCAGCCAAAAAGAGGCGAGAAGTAAAACTATAAAAGGCCGGATTCATCCTTCCTAGAGTGATATCGTCGTCTCCTACAGCCTATCCACCCTTCTTTATAGACATGGGCAGCATATATCCGCCTCCCCTCTCCCTCAACCAAGCCCGCATATGAATGTTTTCTTATATAAGAAGATGCGCTGGCTCGGATTCTCTCTCTACGGTGTCCCCGCTCCTAAAATGGGCTTGGTTGGAGCCTCAACCTGCACGACAAAGAGAGTCTCAGAAACGGAAACGGTTGAAATATCCCTTCCCACAAGGGCGGCGCTTGTTCAACGATGTCACGGCTATCATCAAGTGGCTTTAGAATGTTGTAGGGCGTGTGCAGACGGTCAGAGCAGCCAGACAAAGTCCCAGCTTCGCTACCGAGTAGCATGCGACACCATGCACCGTCTATATATCCCCAGCCACCCGTCACCCAAGTGCGGCAGTCCAGGGA
The DNA here is from genome assembly GCA_000966855.1 of Fusarium sp. JS1030. Classification (NCBI taxonomy): domain Eukaryota; kingdom Fungi; phylum Ascomycota; class Sordariomycetes; order Hypocreales; family Nectriaceae; genus Fusarium; species Fusarium sp. JS1030. The sequence continues at coordinate 120,793 of JWIW01000075.1, read as the reverse complement.
CTACGGTTGGATTGAGAACCTCGAGAATCCTCCAAGACAGCTCGCTCAACTACGCCAGCGGAACGCAGGTCATATCGGAGAGACAAAGTCCAAGAGTCCATCAAGGCTTCTCCTCTTGAGGACTGGGAGCTCTGAGCATATATCGACGCTGAGCTGGGGTACCCCAGCCAGACTGTCAACGACTACAAGATGGCTCATGACATGTCAAAGCAACTCTCCAACTTAGAACTCACACCAGGCGTTCACATCTGGGTGCTCGCCACTATAGACACCACAGCGAAGCACTGAGTTGAACTAGCTGATTGGCTTTTACCGGAATCAGTGCGAGCGATATATACTGAAACGAATCTTCTGAACCTCATCTGGCCACTATACATGGAAGCGAGCGTCCATCAATGCCAATTACCGACTGACCGCATGGTACAACAAAGGATATATATATTACCAATCCATGCTCTGTTTGAACCATCAGGCCCCCAGTCGGAGCCGGTTTTGATGCCAAGTCCAATCCGACAGTTCGGTGCCCTGCGCCAGACTGCAATGCGGTCTTTGTTCCTCGCCGCCCATACATTTAACATATTGAAAACTGGTGTTGCAGAGCATAGGGATGAACACCAAACCCGAGAACACAGCATGGCCCGGGCAGAGGTGTCGCAGTGGATCGCAATCAAGAAACATCTCTCTAGCCTCAAAGGGCCATGAGCCTGGCAATGGGCATCGGAGTGGCTCGATGCGAGATGGACAAAGATATAGACTTTTTTTTTTTTCGCATGAAGTATCAAGCTTGCAGCTGCGACTTTGGCTCACAAGTTGCTGTATACCTACCCAAGCATTCGGATAACTCATACCTTCCCCGACAACCTTGCTTGACAAAGAAAATATATAAACATGGTCTGATTTTTCTCTTCGCTCTTGGCTTTCTCCCGTCACAGAAGTACGAGAATCGCAAACGACAACTATAATGCAAAATCATCACTCTAAAGGCTATTCGATAACCCACACGCATTGCTTCACGGGCAACCTGCCAATATCAAAGACGGACACCTATTCTACGGGCAGCGACAGACCTCTCTGGCGACTTCACAAACAAGTGACACTACCTTGACACACTGCAACAATGGATCAGTTGGGGTCACTTTCTCCTCTCAGTAGCTATGGCAACTCTCGACTTGAACGAGTTCTCTTACTGGGACCAAGAAGAAAATTAGACTCCCACAATCTGTCCGTGGCGCAACAAGAAGCAGTGTACCAGTATCTATTCAACAGCTACAATGCCACTGGATATCTCATGTCCTGGCCATTTCTCGTCATCGGCTGCCGGGCTGGCCCCCCTAGCGAAGACGACCGCCCGTCCCCTGTTGCTGGTGCCATTTCCATATGGAGGGGGGCCGATGATAGAGAACAATTCCACCAAGATGGGAGTCGCCCCAAGGAAGCCGCTGCGTTCCAAGGACCAAAGCATGGGCGACATGTACACGTTTGACTCCCGCCACCGGTAAGCAGAAGGTGCAAGCGTTTGGGCGACACTTCACTGTGGACTGGACGCCGCCAACAACGCCAAGTTCATCACCTTGGAGCAGAACGCCTTTTTCACAGGCTCCGAGAGTCTTCTTAAAGTACTGAATGCAATACTCGTCTGGCGTGACGTCTTTTGTTGAGGATGCCGAGACCATACCGAGAGGCTCGTAGGCGTGCAGCCGGCTGGTTGAGCTCAGCAATATTCAGCCAGCAGCTCTGGAAAACAATGTTATCGGGAGTATCGAGACCGGAATCCTCCGCATGAGAGTATCGGGGATGCCGATGTGAGTGTAAGTCACATGCTGTCCGGTTCCATCTCGGATCAAGCGGCCGCATCTTCTCAACCGTATCATAGCCTTGCACCCGAGATAAGTAGCTAGGCTCGTGGGTAGTATTTGTACTCCAATTCCTCCTGGAAATTCTGATGCCTTCGATAATGCAACACCTGCTAAACTTTCATGAATTGAGACGAGAGCATGTTCCAAAAGGCGGTTAGGTAACCGCATCATCGTGATTGCCACTAAGCAAGGAGGTCGATAGATCTAAGGCTATGAGGGTTGCAGCAGTATATCGTACTGATCTCAAGGTTTCGGCAGCTGTCACCAAGTGACAGGCCGCTTCGGATAGAGCCATGCTTGCAAGATTTCCTGAACCTCATGCTGTAGCTGAGTTAAGGGTATTTGTGTTCAAGGGTACGCTGGTGCCACGGCGCTCGCCATGTCCATAACCATCCACTGAATCGAACTCGAGGTGCTGGCGCTACTTTGGGGTAGTATTTATGCGATATCAAAACATATTTATTACCAAAATAGAGTGTAAGTGGGACCAGAATTGCCTCCTCGAACTGCAGGTCTGTGCAATACATAGCATCCTACTGAATCAGACCTTGCCCTTCTCGTCACTGTAAGATACTCTAGTTAGAGTTATCTGGCAATGACTTGGCCGTCTGATCAGATGCGAAAGCTAAGAGCTTGGCTCAAAGTTATTAAGGTCTGAATCAAAGACACTAGTCTTCACGGCTCTAGAAGGGAACGAGAGGCAGTACAAACAATCTCTAAAAGCCCGACCATCATAAGAACTACTTAGACGACCAAGCTCAGGGAGAAAGTATGAAGCAAATCCTTGGGGCGGACACTTGCCCGCTTAAGCTCCACGGGGCACCGTCTTGATGTGCCGAACGATCCTTGACCGGAGTTGTCCTGCGGGCGTTCTCTGCGGGCGTCAACTTTGGTGCTAATGGCTGTGTAGAGCACATCTCGCCGGGTGAGCTGTCAGGGTCCATCTAGGGGTCCAAGGGATCCCAATGTTGAGGGCTCGCCAATCTACCCGAAATACTCGCCTCAACACCACCATGGCTTCCAGTGTTCAAATTCGTGGAGGCGCAGGTGACGCTGAATGATTAATCATAGTCGAAAATGTCATGATCCGCTGGGACGTTTGGTAATCTACAGCAGTCGCGGAGATTTTGGAGACTTTCGGGGCCGAATTGAGGCGAATAGCGACATTTCAGAATCTCGAGGTGATTCTGATGTAATATCTGCTCGGAGTAGTGCGTTCCCGTTGGGAAGGGATGGCTGTCGGTCGACCAAGGAGGGGCATTACAAATCAACCCATGCCCAAATGACTGACGAGAGTTCAGAGTAAAAGAGCATATTTCTGGATGAGACAGAAAACGACTGGATCGTTATCGAAATCGCCACCATCGGGAACTTGCGCTGGCGGCCGCCTGCTTCGGAGGGTGGTGCGCTGGCTCCAGATTTCTGGAATCTGGATTTGACAGTTGAGTTCACAAGGCTCAATCTGTGGGTTGCAACTTGCAAGTCGAGGAAAATCCGGGGTAGCGGCGAATAGGCATGCGTACCACGTTTGCCTCTCACCACCTTTCCACGCGCAGCTGTCCATGGGCAATGCCTTGTTGGGTTACGCTACAGCTTCATCATAGCGACGTCGACGGGCTGTCATTGGGTCTGGACAGGATCTGCAAGTAGCGTCGAGATTAGCTCTCGGAAACCCTGGCGACGGGAGCCAATGTGGTTGAGCCGGAGACGTCATGCTGAGGCGTTGGTTGCGAAGCGGAAATAAGGTGAAGGATGGGAAAGTTGAATGATTTTGACGCAAGAAGCTGCTAATTCCCATGATCGGATGTGGCTTGTGGTGCGGGATGTGACTCTGAAGTGGGTCTATCTGTGGCGTTCAAGCGTGGCGCGGAGGATGATCAGCAGGCAGGCCCGAAGAGGTCGAAAGAATACTTGCAGGTTCAGATTAATGAAGGACATCCGGGTTGAATGCCGTAGAAGGCCGGAGAGGCATACGGAAAAGGTCCAAAGATTCGCCATAGTTTCTTTGTACTGAAATTACTTTTAATCCGAATGCCCTGTTGAATCTTCAGGTGATTCTTTTGATACAATGTCCTTCCGTTTAGGACCAGTGCCAAGTATTCTATCGGCCGCGTGCCAGGACCTGGGCAAGAACTTGGCACATCACGTCCGAAAGTGGCATAGCACATGCGTGGCTGCTGGCGGTGCTGCCAGGGGAATTTGTTAGAGCAGCTTTGTAGCTCTGCGTACCGCCTCGGAGAGCTTTCAGAGCCTGTGAGGGGAATGTGTGCCGGAGTGGAAGGTCCGGTCTGAGGGGCCCCTTCCTTGGAGAAACCGCAGGGATTCAGCTAGAGCCAAGAGCCAAGAGCACCCAACAAGCAAGCAAGACGAATACAGCCAGACCAAGAAAAGCTGTCCATGTGTTTGTTTGAGGTGCCATCTCAAACAAGGCACGCAGATGCTTCTCTGGCTCGGATTGCCTGGCCGAGCCTGCTGTTCCAGTTTCACGACCCGGGCTCGTAACCGCCGTGCATGCTTGCTGGATGCATCAGATACCAACAACTAATCCCTGGACGTATGTACCAGATTGAGTGAGTTGCAGTGTCGACCTCAGACAAATTGCCCGCTGTCTTTCGGCGTGGCATGACTCGCAATCCGGGCATGGGGAAGGGAAAGCAGCATTGTGTTATTTTCTCCTCCCGCCGTGATCGTGATTGTGACGGAGCCAAAGACATTGGAGCCGGATATGCTGGGAGCTTGTAAAAAGGATGGGGCAGCGTGGTTGGTTGCCGGGAGATTTGTACTGTAGTGCTGATTGATGGTGGTTTGCGGCGGAGGTTTACTGGCCCAGCGCTAGAAACTTTTAGGGCAGGGAAGCGAGCCCCTCTATTGACTGCTCCACTCCGCCGCCCTTCCGTGAGATCCTAGCTCGGCGTGGTTTTGAAGATTCAGTTCAGACCGGGCCAGTTGAGTCCAGCTCAGTTCAGTTGTGAACGGTGAAGCGGCCGTCTATGTTACTGACGTGTAACTTAGATTGCGTGCCTGATGGTGCATGGCTCCAGCACGGGGAAGCATCGACACTTAAGGTGTACTTGTCGACTTCACGGCCGGGCGGTTTCTATGCGACCCGATACTTCTCGGACGCTAGAACCGTGAGCTGCAAACCCCCGTCAATGCCGGCTGGCAACTCAAAACTTGTCATGGGCCATAGCCCATAGGAACCTTCTCACCGAGCATGCCCCCACCGTTCTCCCAGAGCCCAGACCCTCTCCCGCAGCTCCGTCCCTCCAATCGAGGGGCTTGGGCGCCTGGGCGGCCTGTTACGGCGCGATTCCCTGCCTCGGGCGCCGCCTGTCTGGATCACCAATCTGGCCCTGTTGGTTCCAGCACCGATGGGATTGCGATGCGCATGCCTTTAATGCTTCGGCCCCTGGCAGCTGCACATCGCAGCTAACGTGTCCCTCGCGATGCTCTGGCGAGAGGACAATGTTGCGGGATCGCGGGTTATTATGCTCTTGCTGTCCACCAAGGTTCTAGCAGAGTGACCAAGTTCCACCAACGGCTCGGCGGCGTGCCATGTCAAGTCTACCCTTAACCGTGCCATGCCGTGCCATCCTGGGAGGCCATACAATGCCACGCAAGCCCGAGGCATGCAAGCGGCCCAGCACGGGAGTCAGAAGTTGGGGAAGCTGGCGGAAAGCGGAATCTGCTGGAAACCCAAGAGAGGACAGGGAGGATGAAGAATGGAAAACAAGGAATTGACGGGGAAAACGCGGTGCGTAGGGGGCTTTCCCCCATTTTCCTTGAACGAACGTCCCATTCTTCTGCAACCATCGTCGCCTCTGTGCCGGGGAAGCGTTTCTACCCAGGCTGGGGGTAGACTTCTTGGTACGTAGTGCCAATGCACGGAAGACTTGCTCCGTCCCATTTTACATTTGACATGGGCCCTAAAACAAGGGATCAAACTCGTCGATTATTTTGTTTTCCCGTCTTCTTTCGGATCACGATCTGAGAAGCCAAGTCCACGAAACGTGGAACAAAGAAGAATGTCTGGTCAACCGATTATCTAGTCTCGCAGCGATCAAGGGCCGCGGCAGGCCAGGAAGAAGAGTAATGGGCCCGGGGCGTCAAAGCCCAGGCAGCACGCTATCGACGGGCTGCAGAGGCTCTTGTCCATCGAATAGGAGAGCAACTCCACCATCTCACCGGGAACAAGGGAGAGCCCATCGAGCCGTGAAGAAGGGCCCTCAGTGGCCCCTGGGCATGCCGGCACCTCTGGTGAAATGCAACTCAGAGAAGAGGTGGTGCAACTGGCTCGTTGCCAATGCAGCAGTCAGTCAGTCGGGTATCATACAGCTAGACTACAGACCGGTTGCCAGGCGGCCATGTCACTCAAGAGCATGCGGGCTTCATCCAGGTGAGACAGCAGGAAACGGCAGGTCTAAGGTTGTGATTAGAATGGCACGATGGCAGGGATCCTACCCGAAGGGTTCTTTTGGAGAGTTTCTAGACTGCATGGCAATGTTATGACTGCAACCTGACCGAGGCGTTCAGTGGTTGAGGTCTAGCAGGGTTTCGGGAGTCAACATTTTGACTGCCTCCGGCGATCAAATCGGCGTTGTAGTTTGCCCATTCCCTCGTCAGAAACTGCAGCATGTTTAGTAATTGCCCAGTTCGGCCTTGTTTAGTATGGAAGTTTACGAGAGGCGTCGCTGTGTAGGTAGGTACTTGTGGGTGATATCCCGGTTGGCCAAGACGCCCCAGGGCGGCGAGAGAGAGAGAGACGGGAGGGGAGTTGATATGGATGCAAGGCGACTTACATGGGCTCGAGTATTGCTTCTCCGGCCAATTTAACCCAGCCAGCCTCTGTCTACCGACTTGTGAGGTCTTGTTCCTGAGGGTCTCTGATACAGCTCGTTGGAAACAATAGAGCAACCTGGTCATTTCAGATCAAGATAGCCATGTCTCTGCCCTCCCTTTCCTTAGTGCGGCCACCATTTCTTGCCCGACTGCCCTACCTTGGGCATTCGTATGTAGTACTGTAGATACCGCGGGTGGTGGGTGCTGAGCGAGAGGTGGTGGTGCAGCCTAGCTGGGCTGGTGCGAGCGCGAGTGGAGGGGGCGGCCGGCCGCTGGCGGTGGCCTGGGTACCTGGGTACCTCCCCAGCAAAGAGCGGGGGAGAGCCACTGAGACGAGCCACTCTAGCCACTGAAGGGCGGCCGGAGGAGCGCCGGCGGGGTCAACAGGCCCCCGATACGGGGCGGTACATGTACCTTGGGCTACGCGCTAACAGCGAGCTCTTCATCGAGATCGATCGTCATAACTACGCCCGATCAAACCTCGTTCGATCGCCCTCGGATCGAACTACACGTCCTGCCCGCGCCTGAGACCTGAGATGAGATGTCCCTTTTTTGCGTGCGTGTGCAGCGTGCTCGGCCACTTGCTTTTGTTGCCCTGCCCGTATATAACCCAAACCGCAGCCCGGCCGCACCGTGATGCCTTCTCGCTTGTCTTGATTGTTTTGTACCTTAACCTCTCCTTCTCTCCACTGCTACTCTCCTTCCACCTGTTGCATATCCCTGCTAGGATCCGAGGTTATACAGCCCTGTCCACTTCCGACTTACACACACAACGCCGACGTATCTCTCCAACACATCGATTCTCGCTCGACACGACAGGACACAAACTCCCAAACAACTGTTAACTGCAATATTTGAGTCTGTGCCGCTGTGGGGTTTCCGTTCAGCTGTCCCGTCCCCCGATCTGCGCGCCACCTAGAGCTTAATCAGTTCAGCCGCCGAGCTCTCGGTCAAGACGAAACTTGTATTCGCAGTAATATATCTGCACCTGCATCTGCATCTATATCTGCCCCCTTGCAGTGACCAGGCATACACAAAGAGTTTTCTCTGCCCGCTCCCCGTGATACCGTGCCCGAACGCATCAGAGCTCTCAACAAGTGGACAACTTTCTTATCCTTTGAAACCCTGTTTTCAAGTCAACGAACCTGCATCGCGTTCCCCTGCTATCGAAGATGCCTAAGAGATCTCTCGACGTAACAAACACGGGCATTCCGAATGCCAAGTTGCCAGCACCTACTCGCAAGGTAAGCCGTCATCTACCCACAAATGGTGCTCCCACGCACCTCACGAACACCGCTAACGCTGAGGCCTCTTAGACCGAACGCTCTCATGAGGAGAACCAGGAGCGAGCATACATTGCTGCCTCGAGGCGAGCCGACCGCAGCATCGAAGCCCGTGTCCAGTCCGCCCGGATGGCAAGTGAGATCCACAAGAAGCGAACCGGCAAGGCTTTCCGCATCACCGAGGAGATTGTCATGAAGGAGGAGATGTACGAGGAGGAGGACGATGACTTCCCCCGCTCATACCGACTTCTCAACCAGCACATGCAGACCTCATCTGCCGAGCTCAACTCAAGAGTCGACGCCTATCTGACTAACAGAATGGCCATGTCCCAGCTGTTGTCCGCTACCGAAGCTGACTGGCGTAATAACGAGATCAACCAAACTTTTGCTCAGTTCTTCCCCCAAGCCAACCAGCAAGCTCAGTCTCTCTCCCAACGGTGGTCAACCCCAGGATTTCCTATGGCACAACCCCAGAACGCCCGAGTTTCGAGCCCGATTGAGCAATCCTTCGACGCACATTTCCAGCCTGTGAATTACGGTCAACACGCCAGCAACGATAGAAGCCACTCCATATCGGGGATTTCCCCTGCAGAGGCCAGAAGCAACAACGACGGCATGTCTCCCCCTGCCCTGACTCCTGGTTCAGGATCCCACCCAGAGACACCCCAGTCTCGCTGCGCGTCTACGTTTGGAAATGTGCAACCTAGTGGAATGATGGATTTCAACTCCTCTGAGGGCTCAGTGTTCACCGCGGAGCTACCGGCGGAGGCTAAGATGCTGATGGGCGGTGTTGGTATGAATGACACCTTCAGCCCGGCGCTCTATGGTGATCACCAAACTTGGGGCTCCAGCCATTCATATGGCTATGGAGACGACGCCAAGTTCTTCAAGGACGAGGAGACCGAGCTCGGTTCTGGCGGCGACAAATACCCGGACGTCCTCGATGCGATGAACTGGGGCGGCAATGGTGATTACGATACGCCTACGAAGAACTTTGCGGAGGAGCCATCTTGGGACTCGTTTATCAACGACAACGCGTGGAGCAACGAGCAGCAATAATCTCTTTCCGAGAGTACAGCATACCTTTCTATTCATGATTTTACGACACTTTTTTTTTTGCGTTTTCTCGACGCAGTGCCAAACAAATACAAAACGGCACTGCATGCCAACTCGAACCGCTAGAGTCAGGCAACCATCCCGAGGTGCACACGGCGTTGATTGAACAAACACTTGGAATACCAACCAAGGCGAAAACGGACGGGAGGCTTTGGCTGCATTTGTTAGAATTGCGAAAAAGGGCTTCCGCAAGGAGTTGGGGTGCGATGATTTTTCTTCTTCTTTCTTGTGGGAGGGATGGATGACACAGTGACCCAAGATGATACCCAACAGGAACTGGAACAATGTTTCCTGAAGTAGTGTCGATGGAGTTTCCCTGCTCGAGTTCTCCTCTCTCTCTGTCTCATGTTCCTACCTGTTCTGCATTTCAAGATATCCTGAGGGAAATTGCATGCTGGGTGTGGTGGTAGAGGAATTTACTCACGCATAAGAAGGGAGATGGTCTCCGGAGAGACGTAGCGTCTTAGGATAGCTATACGTAAGCGGAGAAATTAAAAACTAATAAAATCACCTGAAATAACTTGGACTTTGTTCCGATGAAACAGTGTTTATGAGAGTGAACCTGGAAGACCTGGTTGCCAGGTTGAGTAATGAAGCCAGTCAGCGCTCGCACACCATCTCGCAACTCATGACTCCATGTGATGTCGAGGGCCAATTGTCACGAGGACTCTCGCAATTGTTGCCGGGCTATCACCAGCCCAGTCGACAGGGTAACTGGACACCAAGGAAGCTCCTTGACACGGCCCCGTGCTTGCATTGTTTGACGAGGGCTGAGCTGCTCGACTGCAACCCAGGATGGCTCGTTCAGTAATTAATCCCGCTCTTGCTATTGTTCCGGGGAGCGTTGGATGGACGGACGGATGGGACGAAAGCCAGAGACTTTGCCCATGTGCGCTGATGATTGGCCTGTCGAGAAAGGGGCCTGTCGGTTTTTCGTGCTATCAAAGAAAGCGAAAAAGGCCTATCGCTTGCTTGGGCGTGGTTGAGCAGCCATCCATGCCGTCGATCATATCGCGTTGCGGGTTCTCTCTGTCTATTCGGCCGTCGACTTGAGAACTGTTAGGCCACGTCAAGGCCTTGGAACAATTCTACGCAAGGGACAATTGACAAGAGGACGTGCGCTCTTGAGTTTCGGAGAATCAGTCTAGAAAAAAGCAATCAGACACTCTGTCGGGACAGCTGATGAGAGTTCCGTCTGGCATGTACTTGATTATTGCAGCAGCTTTGCCTCAACATTGAGGTACCTAGCCTCATCTGGTCCCCCCGCCAAACAGAGGCCGTCGGCGCACGTTCCTTGGCCGATTTGGCACAAGCCGTGAAGCATGGCGAGACGCAAGGTACCTGCTGTGAGCGCAAGGACAAGGTGTCGAGCCAGGTACCTCTAGGCCCCCAACTAACTTTTTTTTCTCTTCGCAGTCTTTATCACACTAACGCCCACCCCGCCAAAAACGTCACCACCTACCGCCCGCTTCCATTCCCTTTCTCGACTTTTGCGATTCAGGTCTGCAGCCTCCAAGACTTTTTTCCCTTCCTCCTCCCTCACACCCTCCTCCATACCAGATTCTCTCTGTTATCCTGCATCTACCGCACGAATTATCATCGATCCATCGGCAACCGCTGCCTCTCCCCCGCCTCGAGGCCAGGAGCAGTATCCGCCACAGCACTCAGCTTCCCTCCGCCCAGCGCCTCGACCAGCTTCTTCTCCACGGCCAAGCTTGCAACAGAGGCATCAACGATAATGTCGTCATCGACACCGCCACCGACGAACGACGCGCCTGACGAACCGCAGACCGAGGGGTCCAAGTTGCGCACGTTTCTGGGGATTTTGAAGAAGTAAGAGTCGCTCCTTTTACCATGCCGCCGTGCTGCGATAGCTTCCACCGCTCGGCCAAGATAAGCTGCTCTCCCTTGTCAGCGAGGTCGGAGCTCCCCCTCCGCCAGCTGCCGAACGGAGCAGTGGGGATGCGATGAGATGGCATGGCAAGAACAGCGACGAGGCGATGGACAATCTTCCTCTAGATTCCAATACTGACCGCCTATTGCGCTGACAGGTTCATTGGCGTTTCAGACCTTGCAGCAGTTAGATTCTCGCTGCCGTCGCAGCTGCTCGAACCCACTCCGAACCTGGAATACTGGACCTACATCGATGCCCCCAATGCCTTCATTGCCATCGGCACCTCGGACGAACCTCTCGACCGTATGCTTGAAGTCGTGCGCTTCTGGCTGACCAAAGATCTGAAATATGCCAAGGGAAAGCCTTGCAAGCCCTACAACTCATGCCTGGGCGAGTTCTTCAGGGTATGTGAAACCCAATTGACGCTCACCGCTACGGAGGGAATCTGTCATCTCTTGGGGCAAGGAAGCTGACTACGGTGCAGTGTAATTGGGAAACTGAAGACAATGCCCCGAGGATCACAACCTCGGGTCTCCAGCAGGCCAATGGCAGCTCCAAAGGCGGCCTCTCCAGCTTGAAGGCGGCGGCCAAAGGCGAGAAGAACGCCTCATCCGTCTCGCTCTCTGTGCCCCAGCACGGAGCTACCAAGGACAATAAACTCGTCCGTGTTTCGTACCTTACCGAACAGACCTCCCACCATCCTCCGGTCAGCGCCTTCAACGTCACTTGTCCCGAGAAGGGTATCACGGCCCGTGGTTTCGATCAGATCACCGCCAAGTTCACTGGCACATCCGTCAAGGTCCTACCCGGCGAGCACAACATGGGTATCTTCATCACCCTCGACAAGCGCGATGGTGAAACTTATCAGCTTACCCACCCGGCGGCCCATCTGGGCGGTCTTCTTCGCGGAGCCCTGAGCGTCTCTGTCAGTGAGATGGCTTATATCACATGCCCCAAAACTAAGATCAAGGTTATTCTGCATTACGTGGAGGAGGGTTGGCTGGGGCGGACGACCAACAAGATTGATGGAGTAGTCTTCAAATATGACCCCGAGAACGATACCAAGTCTCGAGTCCAGGATGTCCCTGATGAGGATGTCCTTGCCAGGCTGAGCGGCCCATGGAAGGAGAAGGTCGTTTTCACGCTTGGCCCCAGACCTGTTGTAAGTAACCAATTTTGCTGTCTGGAAACCACTGGAGACTAATTACTGGCAGAAATCGGTACCGGTCGAGGAGCAGTACACTATTATCGATATCGAACCCCTCAGCGTCGCCCCCAAGGTCATCCCGCCCAAGGACCAACAACTTCCCAACGAATCCCTGACCCTCTGGGGAGGTGTCACCGATGCTATCCTTTCGAAGCAGTACGGTAAGGCCACCCAGGTCAAGGTAGAACTCGAGGAGGCCCAACGTGAGAAGGCTCGTCAGCGGGAGGCCAACAACGAGACATGGCAGCCCGTCTTTTTCCAGCACGTCACAGGCAATGGCGGCAAGCCAGACCTCACTGAGAAGGGCCGCGAGGTGCTCGAGAGGGCTCAGAAGGGCGAGTGGTCGCTCGAGGGTGTGCTATAGATGATGGTCTTTGCTCTTGAGGCACTGATATCAGGGGTTATTGCCCAAAGACCGTTTTAGTCCGACACATGAAGGAGCGCGCGTTGAATGGATTTGACATGCTGGGTTGGTATACGCAGTATTTTATCTGTTGCTTTTATTTTCTTTGTCGGTGTCAGAAAGGCACCCTTGGAATAGATAGACTCATTGCGCTGGGGACTGGTACCAGGTGGTCTAGGTCTTGTTGTCGGTAGACCACGGGGGCAGATGCATGGCGGGCTTGCGCACTCGTTACTCGGAGTTGTGGGAGTTATTTTCCAATTTCTTCTTGACAATCGGGGTTGTTGCTGAATGCTAGATAGCAAGAGTCTCAATGCATCCATGTTGATCATGATGTTGCTCATGAATGGCTTCCAGGGGAGAAATGAACAAGTTTACGATATAACAGTTCACGTACACTAGGAGTTGGAAAGAGCGTAGTAATGTCGAGGCGGTATCCATATCGGTCGTTACATCTTATCTTGACATGCATTTCGATCTCACTGGATCTTTTCTGAGCTATTATACAAGAGTGGCATTTCCCATTCAACACAACATTTCCAGGTCGTAATATTTTCTTCCTCCTTCTTGCAAAATTTTCTTACATCGTCTCGCAACGCTCAAACGTCTAAGCATCGATAAAGGCCTTGACGTTGCCCAACCACCGGGTGTACTCGCGCTGCTCCTTGACGTCGACATAGTCGGGGACAAAGACGGCGAGGGCCTGGGTGACGCCGCGCTCCTCGAGGAAGCGCTCCATCAGGACCTGCAGGTCGTCGTCGAGGCTGCCGAAGGGGGGTCCGGGGTAGACGTCGGCGCGCTTCTGGGCGGCCTCGGGGGACTCGACCTTGGCGACGGTGGCGTCGGCGTAGTAGAAGAGGTTCTCGACGACAATGTTACCGTCCTGGGCGGTGGCGTCGATGTTGAGGGCGCCGGGGGCCTTGCCGGGCTTCTCGATCACGATGGACAGGTTGATGGGGGCAGCGTTCTCCTCGTCAATGTCGTCATCCAGGTCCTCGTCGACGTCCTCGTTGGCACGGCCACTGGACGAGGCGCTGCGCTGGCCGTTTTCGGACTGGGCGACGTCGTCCTCAAGGCCCTCTTCGCCAAGGGCGTTCTCCTCGGCGTAGGGGTCGTAGTTGGTGATATCGGCAATGGAGAAGCTAACGGTGATCCTAGAGAGTTGAAAGGTTAGCCTAAGAAACAATCCGGGGCCAATTGGGTCGGCAGAGACTCACTTCTCGTCGCCAAAGTTGCGGACAAGCTTGACTACCTCCTGGCCGGGGGTGTCGACGAGCTCGAAGGCGCTGTTGTTGAGGAAGTCCTTGATGCTGGCAGGGTCTTGCTCGTTGGCCTTCATGTCATCCTCGATCTGGATCTCGCTCTTGAGCTTGGCGGAGAGCTCGCCATCGGTCTCGCCAGTAGCGGCCCTCCGGAAGACAGTGGTAGAGAAGGCGACGCGGGCGGGTCGTAGGGCCTGGACGAAGGTGCTGGGACGGGCAGACTGTCGGAGGGCGGCACCGGACAGGCGGACGGCAGCGCGGGGCGCCGATCGCGCAACGTAGCGAGCAGAGAACATGGTAAATATATTAAAGGGAATAAATATGCAAGAGACGTATGTTTGAGGGGAAGAAGGGACGGTGGTTGAAGGGCAATTGGAATGATCTGATGTTGTCGTTGCTCGTGATACAGTTTTAGATGTGGGATGGGAAACCGACGTTGAAGCAAAAAGCTTCTGAAATTTTTGGGGCAGGCGCTAACCACTGTTGCCGGCCCCAGACTGGCGGGAATCTTCCGGACTAACAAGCGGGGACTTACAATCACGTGGCAGCTGGTTGGCTTTCAAGGACTTCACGACAAGACTTTGTTTATGGATGATGACCATGTTTCAACTCGAAATCAGACGATAAATTCGGATGAATCGTCAGAGGCAATGTTTATTGTTCTACCAAGTCGCTTTGTCGGTGCGCCATGTGTCTGTTCATCAATTCGTAATAGTTCTACTAGATGTCGTTAAAGAATGTTCCTGTTCCCTCAGAATGCACCAAGACATGGGTGCTGTCGTAATTGTAAAGCCAGGAGTCAATCTGCCACTGAAATTGAGCCTCCAGGTTATACGTGAGGAACAAGTTTGCCTGAGCAATTGTCTCTATGTTCAGGGTTGGGAGGGTATCATATTTCCAGTTCCCAGCTCAATCGTCTCGAGCTGCAGAAGATTGTGCGGATCAAGGGTCTGGGCATCTTAAGGGTTTCCAAAGGCTTCCCCGCTGAGACCAAATACCCTGAAGTCGCAATTTAAAACATCGAGCGACAGTCATTTTTCGTCAAATGTCTCGCTTTGGTGGTCTTTGGCAACGTGATAGTTAAGCTGGCCGAATCCTAGCCAAGGACCCTTTGCAGCGATCCAGGCTCCGGTATTGACCAGCTCGTCTCATTCTGCCGCTCCCTGTCGTCAAGAAAACTCAATCGCATCGAGGTCTCTTTCAGTTGGTACCACCACTGGGAAAGCTGGTGGGCCGGACCTGGCCCTCGCTGTTGATCTTGACCCATTTCAACTGAGTGAGATACGACCAGGAACCCTCCCATAGATGGAGCGCGTTGACATTGACGGAATCCAGGAGATCTGGCAGCACTACAGACGAGGTCAATTAGCCGAGACCGAGGCCGACATGAGACGAGATGACTTACCAAACCCACCCTTGTACTCGTCCTCAAGGGTAGAAATCTTGATCTTGAGAAGATCTTCTTTGGCACTGGCAGGTCGGCCAGAACGGCGTGTCTTCTTGACAGCCTCATACTCTTCGTCATATTGGTGAACAAAGCTTAAGATTCGGTCAACATACGCCTCGGCCACTTATCCAGGAAAACCCACGAGTGAATCATGCGTTGAACATCGTCGAGTTCGGGAGCAGCCGTATTTTCCCTGACACGGAGGGCCTGTTGGAAAAAGGCAACTCTGTCCACTGGAGAAATGTCAGCGTTTTCGGGTACGGAGAATTCGCGTCGTGAGACACATACCGAGCGGCTGCTCCTTCTTGCTCCTTGCGGCGGCCAGCTTCTCAATGCGCTGGTCTCTTACACCAGCCTTGTGAAGGCGCAGCGAATCTCTTGACTTTTCATGTAGAGAGTTGACTACTCCATTTCGCTTCTTGGAGATTTGTTTCCGCGTTTTGCTCAGTGTGGAAGGCATTTTTTCGGCTAGCGAGCTGTGACAGATGAGATCTTTAAGCTCTGTCCAAGTTGTGCAGTGAGTGTGTCTTGCAAGGATTTTTTTTCACTGAGCGGGATGAGTTCCGATGCCCCACAGTTGGTGAGACTGTGAGTTCAGTAGCGGATATATGCCGGCTAAGAGCCAGACGAAGAACGTTGAAATGCACTGCAACTGTCCGTTATGTTGGGTAAATAGTATCCAGGGGTGAACTGGACTGGACGGGCGAGTATGTGATAAATTCCTCCTATCCTAGCACTTTGAGTGACGCTGGTTTTCGGCTGGTTGCAGCAACTATGGAGAATCCGGCTCAAGACATGGAATTCTGAGACTGGTGCAAGGGTGAGTTCGTCAATTAACGACGACCAGCATGGATAGCGAAGTCAACTCCTGGGAGATCCTCCTTGATAGAGTCTTTCACATGTTGTCGCAAATCAGTATATTGCCCGCCAATATGGCCAATTTCTTACTGAAGCCAACTCACGATCCCATGCATGCAATGGTACCTCTTATCGTAGATTGATACTTCTTATCGCAGTGTATCCGGGTTGCTGGGGAAATGCCAGCGCCACAAAACTAGTCCGTTCCCAGCCAGCTCAGTGGTCAAAAACGCCGGCGCCGCGCCTGTGGACGCGCCCATTACAACAGCACCTTCCAGCCTTCCAGGGGTGTCGCGTTCTAGGCAGGGGCAAGAGGTACTTTGCCCGCACGTCCCCTGCCCGTCAAGGCTGGCTCATCCACCACCACCACCACCCTTCACACACACAAAAACATCTCCACCGCCTTGGACGACGACGACGACATCAACTTTTGGCCCTGGACCGCGCCTTGAGCCGTCTCACTGCTCCCTCATTTCTAATTACCCGAGCTTCATCTTTCTGTTCTTGTCTGGTCCTCATCTCTGTCTGTCCATCTGGCTGGCTTCGCGTTCCTCGTCAACCCAGGCGTGTTCCCAGCTCGACATCGCGTGCACATCAAGCATTTCGACGCGTCTTTCTCAACTCAGCTCAATGTGCCATTGACAACTTATGCAAATTCAAAACCGTCTGGCTTGAAGCTGCCCGAGTCCCTTCCGAGGGCAGTGAGTGCAAAGCTCGACAGCCTACTTTCGCCACCGTCACCAACGCGGCCCAACTTTCAAGATGGGTGTATCCGGTACGGCCCGCCTTATACATGTACTCCTCAATGACCGTTGTCCATGATATTGACCCATCAACAGGCCTCCTTCCGCTTTTAAAGTCCATCCAAAAGCCAACCGAAATCAAGAAGTATGCCGGCCACACCCTTGGTGTCGACGCCTATGGCTGGCTTCATCGCGCCGCCTACTGCTGTGCCTTGGAGCTCGGGCAGGACAAGCCAACTCAAAAGTAAGTTTCCTCCCGAGAGCAGCTTTGCATGAACAGACATGGTTAAGACCGTTGGCAGATATATCAATGCGGCCATGATGCGCGTCCGCATGCTTCGCCATTTCGGTATTACTCCCTACATGGTCTTCGATGGCGACTTTCTCCCCAGCAAAGCCGCCACAGAGGACTCCCGCGCCAAGAAGAGGAATGAGAAGAAGAAGGCGGCAATGGAACTTCTCCGAGCTGGAAAGCCTGCCCAGGCCACCCAAGAGTTCCAAAAATGCATCGACATCACGCCCGAGATGGCGTCCGCCTTAATTCAGCAGCTCAAGAAGCTCCAGATCCCTTATGTCGTCGCTCCATATGAAGCGGATGCTCAGCTCGTCTACCTCGAGCGACAAGGACTCATCCACGGCATCATTTCCGACGACTCTGATCTCCTCGTCTTCGGTGCCAAGAAGCTTCTGACCAAGTTGGATCAGTATGGAAACTGCATGGAGATCAATCGCAAAGATTTTTGTGCCTGTCGCGAAGTTTCATTGACAGGCTGGTCCGATACCGAATTCCGACGAATGGCCATCATGAGCGGGTGCGACTACCTGGACGGGCTTCCAAGTGTCGGATTGAAGACTGCGTATCGAATGCTTCGCAAGACCAAGGCCCCCGAGCGAGTAGTCCGTATGCTCCAATTTCAGGGCAAGCGGGTTTCAGAAAACTACTTAACCCAGTTCTACCAGGCCGAGTTGACCTTCTTGCATCAGTGGGTGTTTTGTCCCACTAAGCGTGAGCTTGTTCACTTGACCGAGTTGGATGGGACGAGGACTGCCGAGGAGATGCCCTTCATCGGAGCCTTTGTCGAGTCTGACATTGCGCGAGCCATCGCCAAGGGTGATATGAATCCCATCACCAAGACGCCCATCGTCATCCCTACGACACCATCCAAGAGAAGGCATTCGCAGGTGGCGACCAGCACCGTCGATCAACCTCCACCTATGAAACCAATCAGCACATACTTCAAGGGCCACCAGCGGATACCCATGGGCGAGATGGACCCCAATTGCTTCGAAGTCGATCCTCAAAGAGTTGCGCAAATTACTGGAGGAGGATTGGTTCCCCGGGTCTTCCCATTGCCCAGGCCCTACCTGGATGCAGCAACCCAGCCCGCCGCAGCAGGTGCTTCGCGACGGCCAGAAACCAACCGAACACGGACATCCCCGCGGCTTCACCGCCGCCGTACAGAGCCAATCTCGAGCATGCTCGCCCGTGTTGCCGGCAGCCCTACCTCCTCGAGACGCACATCCTCTGTAGGCACAACATCCAGCTCGCCCTCTGTCCCCTCGACGGACCCAACAAACCGACCGCCCAAGAAAGCGCGTCTTTGCGACGAGAACGAGACCGAGGTCAAGGATGCTTTACCGCAGAAGAGCAAGTTTTTTTCGGCACCGAAGCCACGAAGAAGCCCAAGGAAGGCCAAGAGCGACGCATACTTGCTGTCGGACGACTCTCTCGACGAAGCTCTCCTGGCTCTCCCCGATTTTGAAGGCTGGAAACCTGCCGATAAATCCAAGAAGGCGATTTCGGTCTTTGAAGAGAGGGAAAGTCAAGAGACACCGACAACTGCCGACAGCGAGAGCCAGCTATCGTTTGCGAAGGATGACGAGACTCCAATGTCATCGCTTGAGGACCCTATGCCTCCCCCTCGATCCACCGCGCCCCTGTCGCAAGCTTCGTCTACTCCCTCTCGGCCTGATCTTGGTCAATTCTCATACTCTAAACCGTCCGAAACCCCTGCTTCGAATGCCTCGCGACGTTCTTCCGTGTTCAGCGCGGCATCCACACCCTCCACCGCACCCTCGACTGCCGCTTCTCGAATGACGCCACTGCAACGACTTGGCGCTCGTGCTATGAACGCGCCGATGTCGCCCAAGTTACCTAAGCCCCGGAAGAGCCTTGACAGCCAATTTCTCTCTGGTGTACCTGTTAATCCGGCCTTTGTGCCGCTCCCCAAGGTCAACCTGAAGGAGGTAGAGCTCCTCAACCAGTGCGGCAGTGAGGATCAGATCATCCCCGATAGTGACGAGGAGGTCGAGGATGATGACGAGGTCGACCTTCCACCCAAGAAACTTAACCTCTCTCGCTTCGCATTTGCATAGAAGCCCCCCTTTATACTCTTTTACACTCACCTTTACACCCATTGGGGACCGTTGGAGGCGAAACCCGATCCATGGGTACGGATCTGTGGGCGTTTGTGCGTGCTTGCTTATTTCTATCTTGTAGTCGCCATCAGGGCGCTGTTGTCTGCTGTCTTGTACATACCACGGTCGGAGTCTGGGGTTCTCATGGAACTCGTTTGTATTAAACACAGGAAAACATGGTTGGAGCGGGAGGAAACAGAATATCAGATAGGCGTTTTTGGCATCATCTTTTGCCCAGAGGTTTTAACAATAATACCCAATTTGCATTTATTCCATTGACATCGGGCCGTTGTATCCATCCATCTATTTCGCCACATTCAGTCACGGCCGAGTGTAGTCTCGAGTCGAATCTAAACACACGATGTCACCTCACAATAAAATACTTGGTTGCGCAAGATGCTATTCACCAGAAACTACTTGCATAGATGAAGTCATTGTTTGTTGGTTTACTTTATAGCACCTAGCAAGAGGGATAAAAGTATCACGATCGGGTATCTCATAAAAAAAAAAAAAAAGGAACAAAATAGGCTTCATATGAAGTCATTGTTATTCCTATTTATGTACCCGCTTAACAAATTTCATGATCCATGTCACCATCTGCGTGGGAGAAACATGCCGTAACAAATCTATGAACCAAGGCCCCTCCACCCAACGTACCACAACCAAGCAGCCATCCCCATGTTCGCGCCAACGCCTCCAGCTATGGGCTAACGCCAAAGTCGCATGCCTCATCTAACTCTCCTCTGAAAGGATGGCGATGCAGAAAAGGGGAGAAAGAGGAAGAAACAGGTAGTAAAGACAAATGATGGGAGAAGAGTGCCGAAGGAGCCACGTCGCACCTAAGGCAATGTGGCGGCTGTAAAGTAAGATGCGGAAGCGCTGTGGTCTATAGTATGTGCCTGAGAGCAAGGCTCGCTCAGAACCCGAAAACTTGGGCTACATGCCGGCCTATCCGGCGTGAATAAAATACGTGTGGAGTGGGAGCCCCCGTGGTTCTTCGTTATGCAGAGTTAAGAATAAGAATGTTGTTCCCGATGCAAAGTCTAGCAGTAACTCCCACGGCGCTTCTCATTGTGACTTATCGACGGCCGGCAGGCCCAGCAGTGGTGTTAGCCATGAGGTCCGAGTTGAAGACCCATTCACCTAAGAAAGAAAACGAGTTAGTCATGTTCATGCAAGGTGGACGTGGGGTGCAACCGGTGACAGGGAGCGTACCTTTGGCCAGATTCTCAGCAGTGTCCCCGAGAAGGATTACACGCCGCTTATTGCAATACGAAGTCTTATCCATGATGTCCACCTTGAGCTTGGGGTCGGATAACTCCTGAATTGGCTTCTCAAACATCTCGGACAGATTTTCCACGGCCATTTCCAAGTCCTTCTGATTGTCCTCGAAGATTTCAGTGAGGTTGTTTCTGGCGAGGTAAAATGCAAATGCGTAGGTCCACTTCAACGTCTGTCGACAAGTTTGAAGAGCTTGAGACGCCGAGTTAAGGTATTGCACCTCAATCCAGGACATGCCTGAGGCGGTTTGAAGCTGCACCATCTTCTTCTCCGTCTTTTGTGCAATGTCCTTGTCGAGTTTAGCTGACTGTTCGTGGTTGGCATATCGGTTGTAGTAGTGAAGATATCTCTCCAGGGACGTCCGTGATTTCGCTTGTGCATCTCGTGCCTCAGAACCGCTCTTTTCCTCGTATCTGTTGCAGTTGTACCAACTCGTGCCATGCTCAGACCAGAGCCCCATGCACATCCAACAGAATTCATACTTGCACTTCCTACAGGTCATGTGGTTACATCCACCGTTCTTCTCGATGGTAGAATTGCATTTGGGGCATTCCTTGGTGTTGGCCGAAATCCAGTTGGCCGTTTCAGAGTCATCGGCGCACTTTTTGAGCCACCTCTTGACCAGTTCGCAGGGAGCCGGTTGGTGGTCTGGGTTGGGGCAGCCAAAGCAGAATCGGTATCCGCAGCGGCACTCGACGGTGGGGACAATCTTGTCAAGATCCTTCTTCTTAACGCCACACTCGAGGGCGTTAGGACAGTCTGGGGCAGGACACCACTTAAAGTTGTCCTTGTCCTCGACATAGGTCCGGTTGAGTAACTCCTGATAACGACCTGACAGCTCTTGTGTAACAAGCACATCGAGCGAAGCAGAGTCAAGGATACGACCACAGCCGTCGGAGGGGCACTGGATTCTGGCAGCCTCACCCTCTTCCCGGATTTTCTGCGTCAAGTAGTGACGATAGCAGTCTACGCAATAGCGGTGGCCACACTTCATGGCGAACGACTCCAGGCCTTCTTCATCCTCGCAGCAGATGTCACAGGTGAAGCCAGGGATGACTTCCAGCTTCGGGGCGGCGGATGTGTTGCTGCTCAAGCCGGCGGCTTCTAGGATTTTCTCCGGGCGGTCCATGTAGTCCTCGAGCAGACGCTCCTTGTTCCATCGGAAATGGCGGAGCAGGATAGCGGCATCCTCCTTTTGCATGTCCAGGATCATGTTAACTTCGCTGATCATATCATCTTGTTGGCGCTGAATATCGCTCGGCTCGTAGACCTTGTATGATACAACATGGGCGGCCTTCTTCTTCTTGTCGAGATCCTTGGCCAGGCCGAAGTCGGGGTCAGGCTCGTCGAACTCTTCATCGTCAAAGTCTATTGAATAAAAACGTCATCAGTACTCATCATGGCGAGAACAATGGAGGTTTCAAGAGGGGTTGACATACCATCACCTGCCGACAACTCGTCTCCGCTGTCATCCTGCATCAACTCGTCGTCGCTCGAAAGAGCCGACATGTATTCTTCCTCGGAATCCATGGGGTTGCTGGCGGTAGTGACGGGTGTGGGAGGCAGGGCGTGGTTGTCCGAGACGGCAGCTGAGGCGATGATTCTCTTGTTTGGTGATTCGTCTCTGTTGGCAGAGGTAATCGTCGCCTCAGCAGCCTTCCGCTTCCTCGTAGTCGGGGGAATCGTGGCGGTTGGAAAAGGAGGACTTGGGGGGGATTAAGTTGTCCGAGGGCGACGAGCAGAAATCAAAGGTGGCGTTGGCGTTTGCAGCAGGGTGACTAAAGTAGTAGTAGCCGTGACGGATCGGACGGTCGAGTCAGAGTCGGGATCTGATGCCTGGAGGGGTGCCTGTGCCTATGACGGAGCCGGAGCCGTAGCCGTAGCCGTTGGATCGGGGGTAGGCAGAAAAAAGAGCAGGGCACCTCAGTCTCAGTCAAGCGGGCGTGAATGCGACTTTGGGAGAGTCGAGAGGTACTTGTCTGTCACGAGGCTGTCGAAGCTGAGAAGCGGAAAGTGGATGGCGTGACACACCAAGACCAGCGAGAGGTGGGGGAGGGAGATATCCGGACGCTGAAGCGAAGAGGAAAATAAGGGAGAGGGAGAGAAAAACGTGGTTTGCTGGGTTTGGGATGATGAGATCAGAAGTCACACTCACCCTCAACCCGCACTGACGGGAGGTGCACGCACACGCACGGCGATTGCGGGTAGGCGGGCTGGGCGGGTACCGGGTGCGGTGTGGGGGGGGCGATGGATCGGAAGGTGCGATAGAACTGGAGGCAGCAGACACTCACTCGCTCCCTTCTTCCAATTTACTCGAGCACGGTGGACACTGGGCAGGCAGGCAGGAGAGGGCTTATCTGGGGGCAGCGACTGCAGTACGCAATAGCTAAGGTAGTCAACTGTAGCAGAAGAGAAACAGAAAGCAAACAAGGGAAAGCGCGGTCAGTGGGGTCATGGATCCATCAAGTTCCAGGTTTGTCCGTCATTGGGCTCAGCCACGCCAACGAGCCAGATCTCGGCCTTGTGCATTGCTTGGCCATGATTATTAATGTACTTGCTTGACATTTTACTTGGATTACGTTGGATAATTTGTGTATTTCTTTGCTTCTGTAGTGACAAGGGCTTCTGATGTTGATCAGGCATATATCCAGATATCGAGTTTATTGGCTGCTGGTGGCTGATGCCTTCTCCGAGTGGCTGGGCTCCACCCGTCTTAGTCTAGTAGCCCCTGTCTGCCACTTCATCGCCCTGCAGATGCGAGACGAGTGCGTGTGTTCACGACGCGGCGTTCTTTTGGTGTTTCCTCGGCAAACATCGACGACCAATATTGACACTTGTCTGAAGTAAATTTCTGCCTAGGTTAACGTTGTGCGGCAGATATATTGGTTGCAAAGCTTAATCCTCAAACGTATGCTTCCGGCTTATGGACAGCCGTTTCCATCCTCCACGTTTGGCCCTTATTTAGCCATGCCACCAATTTTCCTAACATTCACCATGTTCAGGCCATAAAACACCAACAACTACCAGGATCATACCGCAATAGTCTCGCTGGCTTAACCCGACCCGTGTTACGTGAATTACCGGGAGTATTGGTGAATTCTGGAGTCTCAGTCAGTGAGTCAGGTCAGCATGTCCAAATTCTTACCCTGGACCAGCACCTAAACTACCTACCTATGCAGGGAGGATATTGCTGCTGATGCCTGCTCAGAGGATCTTACCAGGTTAACCGCATAGCAACCGTCCATGGATGCGGGACTTTCCTCGTGTGTTGGTTGCTAAGGTCGTGCCGGAACCCTGGGTACCTTCCATCTATATGGTAGTTTTCTGAGTGTTGACCTTATCCGGAACGCGTTCAAGACAGCCCGTGGTGAACCGATATGTTATCTACTATGGAACTCAAGGCCAGTCAAGCTTTAAGAGCATAATATGAGAAAAGGCCACCATAAAATCACAGAAGCCAACTACTCTATGATGCGGGGTTTGCTGGCACTTTCTTAGACATTACCCGATTCCCAAGGACCACGACAATATTGTTTCAACAACGTGCCGGATCGTGTCCTTGTGACTCTCGCAACCATCAACACCAGCACTCCAGACTGTTGTCAGTTTCACATTGGCTGGATACACTGACCGAACTTGGTCCTCCATGGTCACATCTGAAGCGCCCGTGCCTTGATTTTCGTCAAAGGCAGGAAATCACGACTCCAACTGCACTGGAATAAATATCCCGTCTCCGAAGTCATGGCCGTGGCCGGCTTCAGTGCATCGGCGTCACGCTCTGATGCCCATCTCCAATCGTGTCGCGAGCAAAATCCAGAGCGCTTACGCCGACATTGTTTTTTCAACCAACGGGACACTCGAGTTATGGTCGTCTCAAACCATGGGTGGTGCTGTCGTCGCTACTAAAGGCCAAACTGTTTCCTGCAGCATCAATAGAGATGCCTCGCATTGACGCGCGCTTCTTCAGAATTGGCCAGTTGCTCCAGACCGTTTTCTGTCTCGCGTGCCGCCAGCAGAAACGGTCAGCCTTTTTGACGCCGACCCATCCCGTGTTTTCGTAAACGCTGATGAATCGCCGCGAATTGGACTCAAGTAGAGTCTTCAATCTGAGCCTTGCGCGCGCGTCGTCTTGCAGATACCGTCACGAGGTTGCGCGGCCCTCTGTCCCTCTTGGTTGGTCGGCCATTGACGGTTAAGCTGTATTGCTAGCGACAAGCGTCTATCGATTCATTGGCAGAGGACACCCTCTCCATGTTTCCTCGATGAATGGGGAGTGATGGCAACTGAGGCAGTATCCAAATAAAGAATTATTGAGAGCGGCCCGGGGAAGAGGTCATTCGCCCGTTTCGCAAAGACTCATCGTGCTTGCCACCAATGTCGGCCAAGTCAGAAGCTGTTGCCAGTTTTGAAGTCTCTCCAGATTCAAGGATGGAAGCAGTTGCGGCAGGAGCCAATCGTGGGCTCCAATCTCTACCAGACACTTCTTCTCCTCCATCTCGCCTCCACCCCTGCTTCTGTCGATCCATCAATGATGTCCCAAAATACGGTTCACAAGATCAGAGACCGAGATCCATCATCCTCGTAAACGTCACGCCAGCCTTCAGCCGCAATCACCAGCTGTCACTCGTCAGCGCCAGGCAGACCTGATCGCTGTCAAAAAAGCTCAATTGTCGCTGGGTAGAATCCCATTCGCTCGGCACTTTGCCTCCCCCAAGCCGAACCATTACGAAAAAGCCGAAAAGCCGCCTGACATGGCGCCTTCCCCAAGTGCTCCCCAGCCGTTGCTGGTCGAATCACATTCCTCACCGTCCATCTGGGCCAGGAAAACCCTCCCCGGCGCCAGCAACGGCTCCAACAGCCAAACAGCTCCCTGGCTGGGACATTCAAACAAGGATGACGGGCGACAAGGGGGGTTTCGAGAATAAAAAAAGCAAGCGACCAGGCACTGGCGGCCCCCCTGTCCTGTCGAATCACCAGGCCTCCCGCTCCCCTGCCAGTCTCTCGTAGCTCCGGTCGCTCCTATTCTCGAGTCGGCGTAGGCTGGTGCCGCCGCTTTTAACGCGACTATCACGGCTGGCCCGCCGCCAAAGTTGCCCAATCCCAATTAACCATTGGGTCCTCCCAACTTACGTCCATCACAGAGACTCGGCTACCACCAACCACGAGCTGCCAAAGCTGAGAGCTTGAGCCGCCGACCAACACGTCCACGTCCACGCCGACAGCTTGCAGTCTTGTTTGAATTGAGAGGAAAACCTTCAAGGCTCTCCGTCACAATCCAAACCCAGGTGTTGGCTCGCAGTCATTCAGCCCATGAGGCTCACTCTCCAGAAACGCTGTGCCAACACAGACAGCCTGCTCTGCCGTCACCAACACAACACACCTTCCGCCCACCCATTGGCGGCTGGCATGATGAAGGAAGAGGCAGAGTGACAGGCTCGAGCATACTGCGTCTTGGGCCCTCGCCCGCTAAAAGCCTGTCTTGCGCAACGCAACCACGCAGTCACATCCATCCTCGCATTGCACGCTTGCAGCGCGCGCAGACTGGACTGGCCTGGCCTGGCTCGACGCAGCATTTACCGCTACACGCCCCTCCCTGGCTCGCGTCGTCTCTTGTGCAGTTGCCGCCCTCTCTGCCCCGGTTCTGCACCTCCGTACGCGCCTGTTGCTGCTCTGCTGCTGCTCCGTGGCCCCTCTGTTGCTCCTTGGTTGTGTCTTTCACACGCGCCCGGCCCCCGTCTGGCTGGTGTATCCCGCATATCCATCCATCCAACTAGGGTCAATCGGGGCACTCCCCTCCCCTCCTCTCTCACCTCTCTCCTCCCTCCATGGCCCGTCATAGCTCCACCTTGTTCCAACTTCTTCACACCCCCTTCAAGCGCCCACCTACTTCCACCTTGATCCTCCGGCGCCAAATACTCGACACAGTCCTTTCCTTATAATCGCCTGGTGCTGCCTTCTCCCACCCTCTGACCTCTGCCTCTTCCTCAGCCAGTCTGTCCGCTCGCTGCTCCCATCTGCCTGTATTCCTATTGCCCACCACCTGGGGTTGGCTGTTGGTTCCTTCAACCTCGACTCAGCTTGATCGACTACTACCCTCTCGACGTCCACTCTCAACTCTACCAACCATGCCTACCACCAAGCCTAAGTTGGGGAAGCTCACCACCCCCGTCACCGCAACCTTCCCTTCCGAGATCACTTCGGCAACTCCCATCTCGGCCGTTTCCTTCACCTTCAAGCCTGACCCGGACTTTATCAAGACGCCAATCAGCCCGCCTATGGCTTATACCGACTTCCTCACCAAGGCCATGGCTCTCAACTCTCCCGCCCCGAGCTCTGGCCAGACTACTCCCGACTCTGTCCCAGACACTGCGACTAGCGAGGAAACCTACACCTCTAGCAAGTGTGATGCTACTCCACCGTCTTCAGCTTCCAGCACCAGCTCCAAGACCTCGACAGGCCCTTCTCCCCCGGCCACGGCGCCAATGGTGCCTCCAAGCCCCTTCACCTGTTCTGCTCCCATGTCTGCTCCTCCCACGGGACCTGCCACGTTCCCCAGCCTGAAGCTCCCCCCAAGCCCCTGCGTGTCTAACATGGACTCGCCATTGAGCGCCAGCACCGCTCGATCACCTTTCAGTGCTCGGCCAGTTCACTCAGTGTTTGACTGGGATGCCGCCCTCAAGGCTCGCTTTGCCGAGAAGAAGCAGAAGACTTCACGGACCAGCGTACGACACATCAGGGAGGTAGTGACAAGAACCGTCACGTACACTCCCAGGATGGCTCCGGCACCCAAGGGCAAGCGACGCAAGGTCGAATGAAGGTGCAAAATTAGCAATTCATCTAATGCATCTGTTGCATTAACACTCACAACCGAGTGTATACCACCCACCTCATCTACATCAACTTAACGATCCTTCGAATATTCACGACATTTCTTTTGTTTAGACATGCATCACAACCTAGGACATACCGAAAACGAAGAGGACACGCGAAGAGACAGCACGAAACGGAAGAGATCTCCGGTTACCTCTGCGGAGGTAGTAAATGACAGGAGAGCCCATTCATCTCAATGACAACCGACTGAAGCTGAGCATTGCGCATGATGTGCAATGCCGGGTCAGCTTTCTAGCTGTCAATCATTCCCTACTTTGATATTTACTTCGGCACATGTTGGAAGGGGTTGGATTGAAAGCGAGACGACATTATTGGAATTATACGGGAGGCACGGTCGGAGGAGTTTGGCGGCGTTACTACGTCCTTTATTTTTAACCATCTTGGACATGCCCTTCCCTGGGGGCAGCGGCATAAACCAAGAGGCTCGATACCAACACATGCGAAATGCTCGGCGCGGGGGAATTGGGATCAACGACTGGGAAGTAAGCCCAGAATGGAAGACACAAGGCGAGGTGGACCCCAATAAAGCATGGGGGAGTGGACGAAAGAGAAGACGACTCGAGGGCTGGTGGTCCGTGACTCGGGCACGAAATTAGCTCCAAGTAACGTGTTTGCTCGCAAATTAACAAAGCCATGGGCTGTTTTTAAACCTCGCTCTTGGAGTGTGCTCTGACTTGTGCGATGTTGGTGACGACAAACGACTGACTGGTGGGTGAATTGTCATATGAGTGATACTTGGCTAGCTCAGTTGTGAATACTATCAAGTGTTTCCCAGGCATCAACGGGGCGAGATGCAGCGATGCATGTTTTGTTTATTTTTCTTGATCTCACAACACATGGCGTTGTTTGTTTATAGTAGATCTGCTATGGTCGCCATAATGGGCCACCTCGCGGGTATACCCTTTGCATGGGGAATCTAGGATGTAGAGGCGGCCATTCTCGAGGCCTCGTTCCTCATCCACACGTTGCTGTCCCGCTTTAAGACCCCGCTCGCTCTGATTTTTCTTTCTTTTATTTCGGATACATAGAGACCTGTTCCCTGTGTAAGAGACTCGGATTGGTTGCGAAAGAGAGATCATCTGCCCTGTCTTGCTTCCTCTGTCCAAGGTTGTCATTACACCTGGCAGAACTGCTGGAGACGGGAAGATAGGAGGAAGAGAAAATAAAAAAAAAATCGACAGAGCGGGGAGCTTGGGCGAGCTTGCTCGACTACTGTGGTGACGATGCCAACGTGAACGAGAGGGCATATATCCACAAGGCCTGGTTTTGGGTCGCAGGAACGGGACTCATGCAGAGAGACGCACATAGAGATGACAGACGAGGCAGACTGGCTCTTCCTCTCAAAATGCCATAGCTACTGTCCACCTCTCTCCAGTGCCTGCCGTCAATGCACGCACATCCCATCACTCGTCCTGGTCCAAGACCAAAGAAACCCGTGGGCTCTGCGAATCCTTCCAAATCGTCGTTTCCACTCTGTCGGCACCCCCCCTAGCCTAGCACCATTTGCCCTGCCCGGGGCTGCTCCCCCCTTGCCAATCCTGGCCACTAAATTAAAGCGGCGTGGTGCCCTCCGTCGACGGCGCGACCCAGCACCCTGGTCGAGCGGGACCCCAGAGACTTTGCTGTAAGCGCCGAGCGAGGCGAACCGGCGACGCCATTGGCCGCGGCGGACGAGCCCGTCACCCACCATAAAGGGAGCGGCGAGGTCATTGGCTGCGTGCTAAGCGCCCGGATCTGTGGGTCGACGATTGTGAGGATTGGGGAGTCTTGGTGTCTTTGGAAGCAGCATGCAGAAGCGTCGTTTCTCTGAGCATTGTTTCGTTCGCAAAATGTCTCTCGCCTTCTCTGCCTGTGCTGCCCTGTGCGGTGCTGTGTCGTGTCGGCTTCAGGTGGTCCCTCTCTCACTCTCGCTTCGTCTCGCGCATGCTACCCAGCTACTGCGAGGATGCAGCGCGCTAGCTTTGGTGGTGATGCGAGTTGGGCTGTTTCCACCCAATCTCTGATGAATGCCTAGACCGAAGGAGACAAAGCATCTCGTTTGTCGTACACTGACCATGTGTTGCTTCTCTGACAGTGCGTACGCGATGCAATAGTCTTTGACAAAACTTGGCGTGGCCTGTTCCTCTTTGTGATCCGGTCGATTATCGCTCTTGATGATCACATTGATGGTGACCATGACTCTGGAACCCTCGTGGCCATCACCCGCGCCCGGCACAAGGCCCGACTGGTAGAGCTCATTGAGACTAGGTACCCCGCGCCCGACCCTCTGCCTGTTCCTCTCCAGAAGCCTGTCTCCCTCGTGGCATCACCGCCAGGAACTAGCAATGTGTGACCTCTGTTCTCTGAGAGGCTGGAGACCCCAGAGTAGGAACCACCCTCTTCCCAAAGCCCACATCGCCAACGACTCGTCCAACCCGCTGAGCGCGCCAGTGACGAGATGCGCATGTGGTGATGTGATAACCCTGCGCATCACACCGTCTCCAGAGCCGTTCTTCCATTGGCTACCACCAGAAGACATGGCCACGCCAACGCCTCCCGCCTATCTGAAACTAAGGAGAGGATCCTCAGCCCTGAGACTGAGATTAGAAACGGGCTTGAGACCGTTGTGACCGGGCTGCTGGGTGGAACATGACCCCCGTGGTCTGTTTCCAAAACGCTTCGGCGTTGCTAAATTTGGCTCTCCACTTTAGCTCAAACACTCAGACACCTCGTTTCAGCATCATTTGCAACCTTCCCTATTCTCTCGTATCCAGATATAGTTTATTTTGCCCAGATTGAATTCGACCTCCTGGGTGCAACGGATAGGAAATGCAGAGTGGAATTGCAGGGTCGCCGGGGTGCAAGATCCAATTTCTCGTTCGCATGCTTCCTCTTCTATGTGATGCAAGATCACCAGTAGAATCCCTCGAATCTGGCTGTATGCAAGAGTCCTGTAGTTGTAATTTAACCCACTTCTCTCACCTCTTTTGCCACAGCGTTGCAGAGCGCAACCTTGACCCCTGCTCCCGTCAGCACATGGATCCAGAGCCGCTGAGTATCGCTTAAGCGGTCGTTTGCGCTCTTGACTTCAGAGAACATGACCTCTCCCTTTGCTTTTCCGGGCTCATCACTGCTCCCCTCCGTCGTGTCTTTCCCACGCCAGAGGACTAGGTCAGGGATACCACCGCCCCTTTGCCTGTACTCTTGAGCCATGACCTTGCACACGGCTGCTAGAGCACCGCCCTCGAAGCATTCCACGAGCTCAACGAGATCACCAATATCAAATTCCCAATTGAGGCCTACCACGCTCGTTTTCTTCTCATTTTCTCTATCCCAGACCTCGCGGATTAGCCGCGATGCCTCCCCGTTGGCGATCTCGACGAGTCGGTGGTTAATCTCTGAAGCCCTGGCGGGATAGAATGCATCCGTGTGTAGATCCAGAGGGCACATCTGATACGCTGTCTGGAAGACGTTGGGAATGTAGAGGAAGAGGATGTCATAAAAGAGGTACGCAAAGAGCGTGCGAATGATACCACCTTCAGCGTGATATCCCTTCCAGCCTTCTGTTCGGTAATAGCTCAGGCACATCTCCTCCACGGAGCACTCCTCCTGCGTGTCCAACTCGTCGAACCAGATCGTCTTTGTTGACGCTTGGCGGCCAGGTTTAGTAGGGATATTCTTCTTGAGCTGCACTCCTTCCACCACGTGTTCGATGGGCTTTTCTAGGCGCACATGACCAAAATCATGTTGTAAGCGATGGGGAACCCGAAGTTTCTTCTCGAGCTTGACTAGGCGTTTCTGGAGGTCGTAATGAAAGATCAGATGACAGTCGGGATCTTGAAGGCCAGACTCGCACGTTGCGACTGCGATTCTCTTCCAATGTTTCTTTTGTTGCTCCGGATCCGTTGATATGGGATTCGGGTCTAGAGTGGGCATGTAGTGCTCTTCCAACAAAGCCTTCCGCTGATACCACCCACCCCGTCTTGCCATTTGAAATAACCGCTGGTCCAAAAGCTCGGTGAGTAGTTCGTGTTCTCTGAGATGCTCCTTGAGTTTCCCGAATATGGGAGCTGCTTTGTGAACAATCCGGGTGTAAGAATGACCTGGGGTGAAACGTCTCAAGTAAGCACCCTCGCCCATGTCGTACACAGTTTGTTCTTTTTGCCCCTCTTCTTCAACCAATGCCTTCCATCGTGGATAGATTCGCTCAAAAATGCCCAGCAGCTTCCTGTGGCCTTCTTCTCCAGGCGGTCCATTGAACTCCAGTATGTTATCAACTTCTGCTTCCAGGCGGATAGCAGCTTCGTACTCCAAGAGGTGCAATCGCGATGCAAATATTGTGGAAGTTCGGCAGACTATGTAGTCGGGGAAATGGCGCCGCGCGATCTTTGCAAGAATGATTGTCGTCAGCGACTTCTCCGTCCATTCAGTGGATCTGTAAAAGACTAAATGTACACGCTCAAAGAGCTTGAATGGCGGTGGTGACAGTCGGATACAAGGGCCGAGGATGGTAAGAATCTTGGCCAAGAAGTGCTGCTCACGGTTGGAATCTTGTCGCCGAAGCCTCGCTTTGGAAATCACTTTCGGATCCTTGTTCTCTTGGTCTTGAGAGGCCGGCGAATCACGGCTGTTGTGCCTGCTGAGACCGACAGACATTAAGCCGGCCTGTTGCTGGCTCATCCGCACAAGGGAACGAGTGAGTTCTGCTTTATTGCGCCCTTGCAGCTTGGCATCCTTGGCCAGGACCTTCAACTCATCGAGGCTGAGGAGAGAAGCGGCCTCTTCCACTGTTTTGATGTGGTCTTCTGAAGCATCGGCAAATGTGAAGGTCTTGGCAAGTCCGGTTTCTTCTAGTTCAAGGCCCTCGATGGGGCTTTGTGTTGGAGACGAAGTATCCTCGGGTAATGTGCGAGGTGTTTGCAGAGAAGCTATGGCTGATCCAAGATCTGATATGTCATTATAGTAGCCGAGACGATTATGACGATGCCATGATGCCGTCTTTCTCAGGAAAAGCCGGACGTAACTGAAGATGGTAAGCCAAAGCATATTGGGCTTGGTACGAAATGGGCATACAGGTATTGTTCTTCATAGTCTAGAGCTTTCCATTGCTTGAAGACCTCGTTTTCTTTGTCGTCAAATAAATGCGACTCTTCTTCTAAAACCGTGTCAAGGGCGAGATTGAAGGCATCTACATAGATGGAGCTTCTGCCCTTTATCCACAAAGGTTGTGTCTTCTCAGTGGTGCCGTCTTCATTCTCGGCGCTTGCTTGCGATGACTTCATCGCTTCATATTCTTCAATCGCCTCTTTCCCCCCATTAGTAGGTGGCAGTGCACTTTCAAACTCTGTGGGTCTTGACGTGGCATGATCTTGGTCCTCATCTTCAACGGGGTTGCTTTTGTCAATCTTTCGAGTTGGGTTTCTTTCGTTGTCAGATTGCTGAGAGTGATCCGAGTTAGATTCTGGCGATTCCTCTCTCTTGGCTCGCTTTGAAGGCCTCTGCTGGTCTTGTGCGTTCGCCGAGCTGACAAGAGTATTATTGGCAAGCTCAGTCTGAGGTTTGGGCAACCTCTTCACAAAAGCATCCATGCTAGAACTCTACCCATTACAATGTGAGAGAAATGGGATGGAGTCCAGACATGAACCCTTGATACTGGAAGGTTGATGGACGCGAAGGACAAAGGCAGACACGTCATTGGCATGGACGATTGAACACGAAGTCACATGACAACGTGCCTGCCTCTCAATGATACTTCCCCGACAATCAGCCGGCGCGACTGAACCGACATCATCCCGCTCCCCCTCCATTCAGTAGCTTCTACAACGTTCAATCAAGCGGATACCGATAACGAACAGCATCTCGCACCATTGAACATGGCCGACGAAGCTCCGAAACCCGAATCAGCTGCCGATATCCCGCAAGTCGCTGCTCCATTCGACGCTGGCGCCAATGGACTCCCCGCGCATGCTGTGCAAGCAGAAGCTCTGCAGAAAGACATTGTGATGTCTGATGCGCCGCTTGAGCAACCTGCAGTGAGTGCTTGCCTCTGACTCTCCAAGTTTATCCTACCTGTGAGCTGCATGACTTGCGTGGAGGGAGACTGCTTGGCAACACAATTCTTTCGCACTTCTCTGCCTACACTCTTACGGCATTCTGATTTTACACCATTCTCGAGAGACAACCTTGCTGATCAACGCGAAATGAAGTCCTCTCCTGCACCAGCCGCCCATGCGCCCAGCCCCGTGCCTGCGCGAACGGGAACTCCAGCTCAGGGATCTAGAGCCGCGTCCGCGCATCCTGATCCTGGATTCAACATACCAGCCGAAGCTCCACCGCATGGCGATTCGACACGACGATACCTGAATACTAAAGTTACTGGAGTTCTTCTTGAAGGCATGAAGCAATTGGCTAAAGACAAGTACGGAACTGCAATCCCTTTAGGAACCAAGTAGCTGACAATTTGCCAGGCCAAACGATCCTCTGAGAGTGCTAGGAGAATATCTCATTCAAAAATCAAAGGAGCTGGAAGGGACTGGCTAGATATCAAAGCATTCTTGGTCACCATTTGAGTCAATACGTAGCGGCGGGCATAGATGGCGTTCAGGTTAAATATTTTATCAGTCACTGGGTCGAGTATACCCCCATTGCATAACACCTTTTCAGCGGTCGAATCGCTTTCTATTTGAGCAGTCGACATCGCTGCGGTCCTCCCAGACAGGGCGCATAAGCATCATGGCTCTAAATGCAAAGTTTTCCATAATTTGTCCCCCAACTCCATTGACCCGGGATAACCATCACCTCCATCCGAAGCGGCCAGCCGTGGGTTTCATTTGACCCGCTTAAGCGACGATGGTGCTGGCGGTGGCAGACTCGTACTTCCAGGTAGGAGGCAGGACACCGACGGTCTTGTAGTAACGGGCAAGACGGTGGATTCGGGACTCGATGAGAATGAGACGGAACTTGGAGTCCTTGTCCTTGCGGTTGCGCTCAAGGTGCTTGCGGACGGCAACAGCCTGGTGAACCAGTAAGATTGGCGTCTGGAAAATTGTCAGAATTTCAACGTACCTTCTTGATGAGCATGTACAGATCCTCGGGAATCTCGGGGGCGAGGCCTGTTAAGATCACTCTGTCAGCCTTAACCGTACAGAGGCATTATGAAGATATTGCGTCTCCAGATAGATGTATTTCCAACACAACATCCGTCGACTCGTTCAGGGAACCGTACCGCTGGACTTGAGAATTCGGAGAATTCGGTTACCTGGAATTTTGTGTTAGCGACAACTTTCTTCCCGAATTCTCGTTTCCTTCTCGTCTGCGGGGTCCATACCAGTGACAATCTTGACCTGGGCAATGCCGTGGGAGTCACGGAGGATGACACCGATCTGAGAGGGAGTAGCACCCTTACGGGCGAGCTTGGAGATCTGCTCGACGACCTGCTCGGGGGTGGTCTTCAACCACGCAGGGGCGGAGCGAGAGTAAGGGAGAGCGGAGGCAGAAATGCCCTTTCCGTTGCTGTGAAGTCGGCCCATCTTGTCGGTTTGGCGGCGGCTGTGGTGGTGATGCTGCGGATGGTTAGGTTGTCGGCTTGTCGAAGCGTAAAAGTTCCAAGTTGCGAATGGGTTTGTGTGGAGCGGTAAATTTTTCGCTTAGTTAGGGCAGAGTGAGCGGTGTGGCGGAGAGATCCGTTAGCCACTTCAGGGCATGCGTTGTGTGGGGCCTGATCATGTCTCACGTGATATATCCGAGCTGGCGCCATGGTCGCGTTTTTCTTCTCGTCGCGATTCAGCTTTTCCTTCTTGATCAACTTCAATGCTCTGCGAAAAGGAGAGCTTCGCGTACAAGCTCAGTTTTTTGGTAAGTCTACACTCTGCAATCTTCCGCAATCGTCTCAGTCGACCACCGACATGATGATAATACACATTTCTTTTATTCTGGTACCTCTTATGTTAGAGCCTTCGGGTTCGATGAATGAAACGGACTTCTGATATCTGGTCATTCCCTTCACTCTTGCTTGTTGCATTTGTTATGTCAAAGCATGGACGCTAACAGCATACAGATCTTGGTTCACGTTCTCTATTCGGGGTTATGGGTGGTTGTAGTTATATATAGATGAATTGTATTGCTTCATTCGAGCTTCATTGCCTCAAATTTCCTGAACTAGTAAAGGAATGGCCGACATCACTTCGTCGTTCCTCTCCCCTCACGGACTGTCATTTCATAGAATTCAATAATGCTGAACCATTCCCTGTGTTTTACATTTTCAATTGATTCCCTACCAGTACACCCGCAGAAGACTCCTGCCCCCTTCAAGCCGCATAACCAAGGGATATACCGAGTGTTGGTTCCTTGGTCTTGTCGTCCCCTCGTGCAACCACTATTAAGCATCTTACCAAGCGCCAACGTCAAAGTTTTCCTACATACATTGTTAGTGCCAGGAGCAAGTTGTGAGAATGCCAGACATGAACATACCTCCGGGAAATATGTGGTCACCACGGTTCTGTCGGCAAATTTGCGCCCTGCCAGGGCCTTGAGCGCCTTGGTTGTATCCTCTGCGGTTTCGTATTTGACGAAAATCTTGCCTACGCCAGCTGACTGCCTGCTGCCGCCCGTGGGTCTGGGGATCTTCATGTCGATGATGTTACCAAACTTGGAACATTCTTCCTTGACGTCCTCGCAAATTTCTAGCATCAAGCGTTAGTGAACAAACACAAAATCAGAACGATGCACATACCCTCATAATCATCGTTGTCCAGCAGTTCCTCGGCGGTAACCATGTTGAGAAGCTGCAGTACACGGCTCCCTTCGACATCGTTGGCGGTCTGAGAGGCCAGGCCACTGATGGCAGTGATGCCGACATCAAAGTTGGCAACCTGCGTAGGACCAATGCTAGCCTTGGCAACCTTGAGCTTCCTGCCTCCAACATCCATTCCGTTTAGAGTATCAAGAGCAGTCTGGTTGGCTGCGACGGGGTCCTGGTACTCGGCAAATGCAATTCCCTGAACAAGTTAGAAACAGTCCATCAATGCCAGATCAGAACACTTACTCTGGATTCCTCCGTTCCTCTATCCTTGACAAGAACAAACGCTTTGGGCTTACCAAAAGCGGCAAGTAGTTCAATAACCTGATCTTCTGTCAAGAAAGGCGGGATGTTGGTAATGCTCAGTTTGTTGATAGTGTCCGGGACCACGTTGGACACAACTTCAGGGTCGTAGGAGACTTCCTCGGTCACTGCAGGCACAACGTAGTCGCGAGGTCGGCGGATTTCAAGACCACGAGATCCTCCATTGGAAGCACCATTTGCGTTGTCGTCGGCCTCCATGGAAGTGCCGTCCAGTGCCAAGGCAACCGTAGCCTCTGCTGCATCTCGGAATTCTAAAACGGCGAACGATCGGTCGTTGGAGAACTGGCAGAGGATGCAAGGGTCTGTCGTCTCGATTATGTTCATTCCGTTGAGCTGGAGGTTGAAAAACGACATCAGGGCCTCCTCGCTCGTGCCTGACGGAATCTTGGAAACCAGGAGTCGCTTTGATTGACGAGAGTTGTTGGCCTTGAGTCCAGCACTAGTGACTTGGCCACCGGGCTGGTTCATGAACGCTTGCAGCTTGCTCGGATCCATGGGCTGCTGGCGAGGAGCACCGGGAAGAGGGAACATGCCAGAGAGCTTGGCCTGCTCAGCTGTGACATTGTCGTAGCCAGGAGGCTTGATGTCCCACTGGGTGAGACGACGCTTGCGCTCCAAGATGGGCGTGATGTTGGTCAAATCTGGAGTAGGCTCTCGCTTCTTGGGTGGCGGACTCGCACTACGTTGACGGTTCTCGTGTCTTCCAAATCCATCTTCGCGTCGGTCTCTACCACCTCGACGGCGGTCCTCGTAGGGGTCTCCGTCTCGCCTGTTGTCTCGCCTGTTCGGCCGGTCGTCGTCGTCGCGGCGAGCATCTCGGCGGGAGGAGCCTCGGTCGCGGTCCCACTCACGGTCGCCTCGTCGGTCGCGTCCAGAGTATCGATCCTCGCGCTCGCGGTCCCGGTGGTTTCGGCTGGAAGAGTAGGCATCTACGTCTCCTTCACCCCGTCGATGGCTGCGGTGGTCGGGTGACCGAGAGCGCCTGCGATCACGATCCCTGTGCCGGTCACGGCGGTCGTCCCTATCACCTCTGGAAGACTAGACACACTCAGCCGACGCCATCATCAGAAGGGGGAGATGGTTACTTACGGGATAGTCTCGTCCCCTGCGCCCGTCTGCGGAGGAAGAAGGGTTAGCGACGCGACGCGCAGATGAAGCGAGTTTTGCGGATAACTTACCCCGAGAAGAGTAACTGTCGCCGTTCATACTGGCTATACAGACAAGCGACACCAGAGAGTTGAATGATACTCTGAAATTGATGAAGTTGTCTGGTTGGCAGCCAAAGTCAGTTGATTCAAGCCGCAACGAGGTTCCAGTTTCAAAGAAGCTGTAGGATCGCGCGAGGCTGGAGCTTTTTTTGCCAGATGGCGCTAGTGCGTGTCTGGACTAGCGCCAATTGGATTCTAGACCACCTGGAGAAAGCCGCCAGCACAGGTGAGCCCTTCAGGGGGCGGACCACTGAAGCTCAGGAGGCGACTTTGGCGCGAGTCGCCACGACCATCTCAACTTGACCAATTCACTCACAAAATCTCCTCTGTCGTTCATTTTACAGTCTTATACTGAGCGAGTATTGGTTAAACCGAGTCATTTCTGATGTCTATTGTAATAAAATCTGACTGGCACAAGCTGCCCGTGACCTTGTCGGAGCTCTGCATCAACACCACGCTTCGCTGTGGACAGTCTTTCAGATGGAGAAAGATCAACCATGAGTGGTAAGTCCTCGTGCCCGTATCAATCATACTTATCATGGGTTCCTAACGTCACTAGGACTTGTACATTGCATGGGCGCCTCCTTCACCTGAAGCAGGATTCCAATCATCTCCATTATAGGGTTACTTGCCCAGCTCCCAAGCCCAATACATCTCTCCCAGACGATACTGAGGCCCTTTTGCGACATTATTTTAACCTGAAGCTGGATCTCGGGGCCCTTTATGAACAATGGTCTCATGCTGACCCAAACTTTCGCAAAAGGGCGCCTCAGTTTAAGGGCGTTCGCATACTTGGTCAGGATGCTTGGGAAGCCTTGATATGCTTCATCTGTAGCAGCAACAACAATATTTCAAGGATATCGCAGATGGTGAGTGGATATTATATCAGCAAAATGTGACCATCTAGCTCACGACATGTTACTAGGTTCACAAGTTATGTCAACACTATGGGCCACTCATCGCCCATATGGACGACGAGGCCTTTCATGATTTCCCAACGCCCCATGATCTGACAGGTGATGGAGTGGAATCACACTTGAGAGAACTCGGGTTTGGCTATCGGGCCAAATACATTGCTGAAACGGCGCGAATGGTTGCCAAGGAGAAACCCGATAATTGGCTGGAATCCCTTCGGAATCCAGAGCACCCAGGATTCAATACGACGCAAGTGCCCAAGGAGAAACATGCGACTTACAGGGAGGCACAAGAGCAACTTCTCTCATTGAAAGGAGTTGGCCCTAAAGTTGCAGACTGCGTGTGCTTGATGGGCCTGGGATGGGGCGAGTCGGTCCCAGTCGATACTCATGTCTGGCAAATTGCGCTGCGGGATTACAAGTTTGGCAAGTCAAAGGCCAAGACGCTCAACAAGGCAATGTATGATGCCGTTGGGGATCACTTCAGGGCGCTCTGGGGCGAATACGCCGGCTGGGCACATTCAGTTCTCTTCACCGCCGACCTACGAGAGTTTTCAGCACAAGCGGCGAAAGAAGAGGATGAGCCCACGGTGATCAAGCTTGAAGAGGTTTCTTTCGGAGAGCACGTCAGGAAGAGAAAGAAGAAGACTCTTACCATAACTGACAGTAACACTGAGGTGAAGGAAGAGGAGACCATCCTTGAGCCTCAGGATGAGAAAGGGCTGGAGGAAATTGAACAAGCACGAAGATCAAAGAGACTCCGCGCTCGTACAAAAAGATGAAGCCTGTTTTCGTTGGCATTTGGGAGCTCAACCAAAGCCTTGAAAACGGAGTCTTCGTTAGACTATGACCATTCTAGTAGAGGTCAAACAAGTAAGGTGTATTAGCTGTTAGATCACATCCTGGTTCTCATGACAAGCACAAGGCCAAGTCCTTGGATCTCGGACACTCTTTCCTTATCAAGCTTCTCGATATTTAGATGGTGTCACACTCCCCTGCTAGAATACCAGGATGCCACCGTCCAAGGCGGAGTTTCATATGCCACAACCTCAACTCCGCACTTCTCCCCGTTGGAGGCTGCGGAGTTCACGCCACCAATAATTTAATCGACGGCTGTAGACATCAACTATTGATCGGGATCGGGTTCGGATTCGTGTTAGTGGTTATCAAAATGTCTTGACATCTCTCCAACGACAGGCTCATCTTTGCTCGTTGATTTTCAGACGTTTACTACGAATCATGTCAGCTTCATTACCAGTCGTCCCAGATACCATGAGAACATGGCAGTACTCTTCAGTCGAGGGCAAACTTGAGGACTACCTCACGATAGTTGAGGTTCCTGTCCCTAGCCCATCATCTCTGGCTAAAGGTCAACTCCTCGTCGAAATCATCAGCGCTTCAATCAACCCGGTCGATTACAAGCTTCCCGAGTCTGGAATCATTGGACGCCTCATGATTTCTCGACCAGCAACTCCAGGGCTGGACTTTTGTGGCCGCATTATCGCAAAGCATCCTTCGGTCACCGCATTTGAGACTGGTCAGTTGGTCTTTGGCGGTTTCACTCAAGCGAACCCAATGGGCACCCTGGGACAGTATACTGTTACTTCGAGCGGCTTCTGCGCTCTAGTGCCGGCTGGAATTGACCCAGATCAAGCCGCTGCTGTGGGAACGGCAGCTACAACGGCGTACCAGTCTCTCATGCCCGACTCACTGGAACCGGGTGCCACAATCTTTATCAATGGTGGGAGCGGTGGTGTGGGGACCTGGGCAATTCAGGAAGCAAAGGCCCTGGGGGCTCAAGTTGTTACGACATGCTCGACTGGAAATGTTGAACTTTGCCGGCAGCTAGGGGCCGATGAGGTCTTGGACTACAAGAAAGTCGACATCATCTCCGACCTCAAGTCTCGAGGCAACGTATTCGATCTTGTGGTTGACAATGTCGGAAGTAGCACAGAGCTGTACGATACCAGTCCCAGCCTACTCAAGCCAGGCGGCACCTTCGTTCAGGTCGGCGTTGGTGAGGCCATGACAGCTTCAGGCGTCGCTTCATCGCTCAAGAAGCAATTTGTACCAACATTCATTCGAGGTGGGCCCAGGTATTATTTCGTGAATATGAAGAACACGAGCGAGTTCTTCGGTCGCATTGGGAGCTGGATGGCGGAAGGGAAGGCAAGGGCAATCGTTGATGAGACTTATGAGTGGAAAGATGTACCCGCTGCTTTTAGGAGGTTGAGAGAGGGACACGTCAGAGGTAAAATTGTCATTCACGTTTCGAAGCGTGTAAAGTCGGATATCTGAGGCTCGATTGTACCTATTGTTAGTTGAAGGTTGTAAGATATATCAGTTGTGCTGAGTATTCATGAAAGAGGGGTGGTTCGTTAAGTTTCGAGAAGGTTTCTTCAAACTCAACAATTTATTCCTTTATCAAGATCATAATAACCAGGTCATTATAATTGAGTGGTGGAAAGACGAACCTCACGCAACAGTATGTAGTATGGGTGCCTGAAGATCATTAGGTCACGTGTAGAGCGGCTCAGCAATCAAGTTCCGAGGGTTTGGGATTGACTCGTCGCGATGTCGATCCAAGATACAGAAGAATTAGTATAAAGT
The DNA here is from genome assembly GCA_000966855.1 of Fusarium sp. JS1030. NCBI lineage: Eukaryota > Fungi > Ascomycota > Sordariomycetes > Hypocreales > Nectriaceae > Fusarium > Fusarium sp. JS1030. The sequence goes on along the minus strand of JWIW01000075.1, from coordinate 79,463 downwards.
CTATTCAACCTTGGATGATCAATATTGTTCCGAGCCTTATCCTTTGAGCTGCGAGTTGAGGCTCGTGTCTGTCTTGTCAACACCTGATCACGCGATTGAATGAGAACGAATCGCGTAATGTACAAATAACATTTTGATTACATTTCTGGTAAAAGGTGTCGGAAGCACAATAATTGTCTTATCAAATATTCAAGATTTATTCTCGAGGGTTGATGTTGGATAATTCTGCGGCACGCATCCACATGCCTAAAACGCGTTCGGCTAAATCTCGGACGTAATCAACCGCCGCTGGGCAACTTTTCGCCTCCAAAGGAAAGCTTCGTCAAGGAGTGCAATTTTGCGACCAGCCATCTCACCAGCACCTCCCCATGCGCGACGACAACGCCGGGAGCGCCCCTTGTACTCTTGAACCGGGATGAAGCTGCGAATGCCATAAGTCAACATGTCTGACTCGGATTTCGAGACCATCAAGAAGCTCCAGCAGGAGCGGAACGCTGCCGCCGCCGCAAAGAAGGGGTCGCGCACCTTCGATGCCGCCAACCAGCGAGCCGACTCTACCAAGCAGAAGCTGACCGACAGCGCCGACAATGACCTCTACGAGCGCGATGGAGCCGACAAGTTTGCTGGATACCACACCTCGCTGCCGATGGGTGATGATGACGATGATATGGAGGATGGTGATAATACGCGACGCCTCGTCGGCCAGTATACTGCGTCGCGGGACATGATTGACGAGTTTGCCCGGGGAAGTGGCGTGGAGGAGGATGATATCCTCGCCGGGAAAGGAGAGAAGAGCGGCCGAATCGTCGACCGCGAAACAGACTACCAAAAGCGCCGATTCAACCGCGCCCTCACCCCGACACGTGCCGATCCGTTCGCCGAGAATCGCCAGGCAGGCGCTTCTGAAAATGGCACCAGCTATCGCGAGATTATGGAGGCTCGGGAGCTGGAGAGGGAGGAGGAACGCGTTCTGCAAGCCATCAAGGCAAAGCAGGAGGGCAAAGTCGACGACGACGATGCTAAGCCTATGCTCACAGATGGAGATAAGGAGGACGCTGAAGCGGGATCATCTGAGGCTGCGTCTGCCGGCCGAAAGCGTAAGAAGAGATGGGACGTGGCTTCGACACCCGCAGAGGATGAGAAGCCTGACGGTGGTGATGCAGCCAAGCCTAAGCGTTCGCGATGGGATCAAGCACCTGCCATCGCTGCACCTGGCGCAGAGGGCGCCAAGAAGCGCTCACGATGGGATCAGGCTCCGTCGGCTACCCCCATGGGTAATCAAGGATTGGCTACTCCGATGCACCAATCCTCAGCTCCCGCCATGCCGACCACCTTTGGCACCGATATCTCTGGCCGAAACCTACCCCTCAGTGACGAGGAGCTGGATCTTCTTCTTCCTGGTGAAAATGAAGGTTACAAGGTTCTGGAGCCTCCTCCAGGCTATGAACCAGTGCGCGCTCCTGCGCACAAGCTCACGGCTACTCCGGCTGCTCAAACGGGCTTCATGATGCAGGACCCAGAGCAAGTGCGACTAAGCGGAAAGCCAATGCCTGCCGAGATCCCAGGAGTTGGCGACCTTCAGTTTTTCAAGGCTGAGGACATGGCCTACTTTGGGAAGCTTACCGATGGTTCCGACGAGAATGCCCTAACAGTTGAGGAGCTCAAGGAGAGGAAGATCATGAGGTTACTGCTGAAGATCAAGAACGGTACTCCACCTATGCGAAAGACGGCTCTTCGACAAATCACAGACAATGCCAGGCAGTTTGGAGCCGGACCACTCTTCGACCAAATTCTGCCCCTGCTCATGGAGAAGACGCTGGAGGATCAGGAACGTCACTTGTTGGTTAAGGTTATTGACCGAATCCTGTACAAGCTTGACGATCTGGTTCGCCCCTATGTTCATAAGATCTTGGTCGTTATCGAGCCGCTGCTCATTGACCAAGACTACTACGCACGAGTGGAAGGTCGCGAAATTATCTCCAACCTCAGCAAGGCGGCCGGTCTTGCTACGATGATCAGCACCATGCGCCCTGATATTGACCACGTCGACGAGTACGTCCGAAACACGACAGCCCGAGCCTTTGCTGTCGTTGCATCTGCTCTCGGAATTCCTGCTCTGTTGCCTTTCCTGAGAGCTGTCTGTCGAAGTAAGAAATCTTGGCAGGCCCGCCACACCGGTGTCAAGATTGTCCAGCAAATCCCTATTCTCATGGGTTGCGCAGTGCTCCCACACTTGAAGGGGCTTGTGGAGTGTATTGGACCTAACCTCAACGACGAGCAGACAAAGGTTAGGACGGTTACTAGTCTGGCCATTGCTGCCCTGGCCGAAGCCTCTAACCCGTATGGTATCGAAAGCTTCGACGACATTCTGAACCCCCTATGGACCGGTGCTCGCAAGCAGCGAGGAAAGGGCCTTGCGGGTTTCCTGAAGGCCGTCGGTTACATCATCCCCCTAATGGACGAGGAATACGCCAACTACTATACCAGCCAGATTATGGAGATCCTGCTTCGTGAGTTCTCGTCCCCTGACGAGGAAATGAAGAAGGTTGTTCTCAAGGTGGTCTCTCAGTGCGCTGGCACGGATGGTGTCACTGCAGGATATCTCAAGGAGCATGTCCTAGATGAGTTCTTCAAGAGTTTCTGGGTACGAAGGATGGCTTTGGACAAGCGCAACTACCGTCAAGTGGTGGAGACTACTGTGGATATCGGCCAAAAGGTCGGAGTCAGCGAGATTGTCGAGAGAATCGTCAATAACCTCAAAGATGAGAGCGAGGCATACCGAAAGATGACCGTGGAGACGATAGAGAAGATTGTGGCCAGCCTGGGTGCGGCGGATATTGGCGAGCGTCTGGAAGAACGACTCGTCGACGGCATCCTCCATGCATTCCAGGAACAGAGTGTCGAGGACATTGTCATGCTCAATGGCTTTGGATCCGTCGTCAACGCTCTAGGAACTCGCTGCAAGCCTTACCTACCACAGATCGTCAGTACCATCCTCTGGCGACTGAACAATAAGTCGGCTACGGTCCGACAGCAGGCCGCAGATCTCATCTCTCGCATTGCAATGGTAATGAAGCAATGCGGCGAGGATGCCCTCATGGGCAAGCTGGGTATTGTGCTCTACGAATACCTAGGTGAGGAGTACCCCGAGGTTCTTGGTTCTATCCTGGGTGCTCTACGATCCATCGTCACAGTCGTGGGCATCGCGCAGATGCAGCCGCCTATCAAGGACCTCCTCCCCCGACTCACCCCTATCCTACGAAACCGACACGAGAAGGTCCAGGAGAATACTATTGACCTGGTCGGACGTATCGCGGACCGTGGACCAGAGAGCGTCAACGCTCGAGAATGGATGCGAATCTGCTTTGAGCTGCTCGACATGCTCAAGGCTCACAAGAAGGGCATTCGACGAGCGGCCAACAACACGTTCGGTTTCATCGCCAAGGCCATCGGTCCCCAAGATGTGTTGGCGACTCTGCTCAACAACCTTCGAGTGCAGGAGCGTCAGTCCCGTGTCAACACTGCCGTCGCCATTGGTATCGTAGCTGAGACTTGCGCGCCCTTTACTGTTCTACCTGCACTGATGAACGAGTATCGAGTCCCTGAGCTCAACGTTCAGAACGGTGTGCTCAAGTCTCTGTCTTTCCTGTTCGAATACATCGGCGAGATGGCCAAGGACTACGTCTACGCAGTGACGCCGCTGCTCGAGGATGCCCTCATCGATCGCGACCAAGTTCATCGTCAGACGGCAGCCTCTGTTGTCAAACACATTGCCCTTGGTGTTGTTGGCTTGGGGTGCGAGGATGCCATGGTGCATCTCCTTAACCTCCTGTATCCCAACCTGTTCGAGACCAGTCCTCATGTTATCGATCGCATCGTGGAGGCTATCGAGGCTATCCGGATGGCTGTTGGGCCGGGACTGGTGCTCAACTACGTCTGGGCGGGTCTGTTCCATCCTGCGAGGAAGGTTAGAACCCCATACTGGCGATTGTACAACGATGCCTACGTTCAGGGGGCAGACGCCATGGTACCATACTACCCGAACCTAGATGAGGATAAGGTAGACCGGCCGGAGCTGGCAATTGTGTTGTAAGAATTACATGGAGAGGTTTCAGGAGGGGGTTGGAGGTAGCAGGGTATTGGGCCAAGGGATTTTTTTTTTTTTACTATGGAGAGAGAGGCTTGTAATCTGGAATGCTGTGGGTTTGGAAGGGGGGTGGTTACTGTACTGCATGCGTCAGGGCGTTCTGATAGATGATCAAAATGGCTTCAGCGTTTCGAACCCGGTGGTGTGTCCATGGTGTTAGCAAAGCAACGTGACATGCTTGTGATGTCTGGCGACGCTTTGAGCGTGTTTGCCCCTATTCTCAGAGACCCAGATAGCTAGAGGGGATCTATGTCTGCACCTCACCGCATTCGCGGCTCTTTCTCTGGGCCGCGGACAATTTGCTAGAGTAGGTCAAGGCTGCTGGAGGAGGATCATAGCGAAGAGGAGTCTGTGGTTCTCTCCCCCAGTAGCAGTTGCAGGGGGGCCTTGAACCGAACTGGTGGTTTCACATCAGGAGCGCCGATCATCTGAGGCAGCAGCACACTGCATCGTCGACGTTGCAGTGATTTTCGATCAAAAGTCTCCATAGCTGAGATGAACCAAGCCTCCCAGCCCAAGCGCGCGGCGCGGAGGAGGGCAAAGTCTCCATGGCACTACGACGGGGCCAGCCTCCTCGACTAACACACACTCATCACACAGCCTTCTCTACTCTACGGCGCTGTGTATCTGTATGGTTTAGGGGGATCCGGGCAATGTCGCTTTCTACCCCCAAGTCATGCATCGAGGTGATGGATGGCCTGAACCATTCATGTTGGCTCTCGGCAGTCGACGCCCGGACCCGCGGCGTCCATGCCGGAGGAACTTTTGGGGGACCGTTGCTCGGTTCGTCGTCGTCCGCCTCCTCCATCGTCCGTTTGCCATGTTGGGAAGAGCGGGAAGCTCCGGCAGTTGTGATTTCACCGCATCGGGCGCCGGTCGTGGTTTCTTGACTCAGGGGAGACTCGGGAAGAGGATGATGAGAGCAAGAGGAAGAGGCGAGGAGGGTGGGAGCCCCATTGCGGGAAGCCTTGCTGACCCGTGCCGCCCACACACACACACACAAACGCACGCTCACGCTCGCAAGCACACACCAATACAGTACAAAGCCCATGACACGCGACGACGTCTTTTTCCTGAGCGTGAGCGAGTGAACGGGTGGTTGGGGGCCCTCGACTGGCTCGCGGATGAGGGAGGGGGAGGCGCTGAGTGATCGACGGCCGGCGGAGACTGACTCGGCCTCGCCTCGCGCCTCTGAGAGGATTGGGGGGGGCCTCGTCGACTGGCTGAAGTCAACGCCGGCCTGCACAAGGCGAACAAGATACCTCTCGGGGTTGTCGATGCTGCTCTTTGCACGTGGGCAGCCCGCAGTCCCTGGTCGGGATGCTACTGTACAGTAACTAGAGTGTATGGTGTTTTCTGCCCTGCCTCGGTTTCTTGGTCCTCTTCCCCCGCGCTTCTGGAGGATCGTCAAGAGCCAAGCTCAAGTAAAAGTCAGATGTGACCAAGATGCAGATGTGGACTTGGAGCCAGGGGCATCCTCGCCCGGCCTTGGCTTGGTTCATATCACAGCTCTGACAGTGACGGTGATGGTGATGGTGATAGTGATGCTATACACATGGACAACGGTCAGCAACTCAACTCCCCCCACTCACCGGCCGGGCAACGAACGACCCCCGTGACACAGCAACTCTGCTTTTCCTCTTGCTGTTGACGTTGTTTTTTGCCAAGAGGTATCAACGACAATGGACGCGCGATTTGTCAAGGCGCAAGCGAAGCGGCTGGTGCATCCGGCAGAGGGGAAAAGGCCGGCTGGCACAAAGTCATTGGCCATAGTCGAGTGATTTGGGCTGCAGGACGATGATTTCATCGCATCCATAATTGAAGCTATACCCAAGCAACTAGACAAGAGTAGCCCTGCGCCTTGGGCTGCGGAAGTGGCTTCCGGTGTTGGCCCAACCAAAGTCTCTTTTGGCTCCCCGTCTTCAGCCCAGCAGCAGCACTACACTAGGAGGAGGCACCAGCTGAAAGTATATCGAGGCGTAGTGCCTTCTCCCGCTGTTCCTTCTGCTGGGCTGAGGAGATGGTGTTGGTGGTGGTGGTGGTTACTTTTGATAGCAACATTCGCCTCTTTACAAGTGGGACGGACCCTGCGCTTGCCGGGCCTGCTTCTGCTCTGCTTCTGCTTGACGCCGCCATCGGCGTTTGCTGCGGCCGCAACGGCCTTGATCTAGCGCTCCATTCGCTAGCAGATACATGCACAGATACATAGATACATAGTCAAGCGGATACATACAAGGCGCACAGCTTTGGCTGGAGGAATAGCCTAAGCCATTCCTATGTCAGTCTATCTGCCCAGCCTGGCGTAGGTATATGTACGGATACGTCACGACTATCCAATGTGGAAGAAGCTATACCCCGCTCAGTCACTCTGCCGCAAAGCTACCTACCTGTTTGGGCCATCCAGGAAGACGCAATGCCGATGTGGAGGAGCAGAGCCAACAAATGAGCGTCACTTCTCACAAGACAAGTCAGGGATGGAGGATGAATCGGGCAAGGGAGAAGTGAGATTCGTGTGGGAGGGCGACGATTGGAGGGGACAGAGTCAGGTGCAAGGACAAAGACTTGATGGTGGCATATTTTGAGTGTATTCACACTCACAAATGGAGAGAGGCGAGAGTGAGAGAGAGCGGGGAAGCTCGGGACAATGGCATTCTCAACAAATGCCATGACGAATAGGCTACAGTACATGAGTACACCAATAACGGTGCGTAAGGCTAGGTATGCGCCAAAAGACAAAGACGGCTGGCTTGGAGCCACCAACAACTCTAACATTTGACAACGACAGGGAAAAAAAGAAAAGAAGCAATCTATGGTTGTCTGAAAAGGGTAACCCCAAGCCTCCTCACCCATGTCCGGGCGAGCTGAGGAAAAAGCAACAACCTTGAAATGTTTCGTTTCGTTGACCAAATTTTCATCACGTTTTTCCCTGTCACGCTCTGTGTCTCTCACTCACTCACTCACTCTCCTGGCCCTGTCTGCGAGGCTTGCTAGCCTGGCTGTATGGCGCCCTGTTAGCGCATCGAGGGGGGATGCCGCTAGGCGTCCGTCAAGACAGAACCTGGCGCTGTTTCCCACGAGGGGCGAGCGTGAACTAGGCGGTGGGTATGTACCATACACAGTCTCTACAGTGCCTGGATTCAAGTGCCGAAAGAACCAAGAATGCCCATATTTACCCCTAAATGAGATGGACCCTGAGAGTGGCAAAAACGATGATGAATGTCTCCTGTTTTGCGTGCCTCTGAAAGAGGGGAGTTTGAGCCCGTCTCTCGTCTAGCAGATGCATGCCCAATAGCATGGCTGACAAGGGCCGTACTCGATACTCGATGCAAAGCCTGCGAGCCCTAGTGTCGGACCGGTAGACTGTACGTCGGGCGCAGTAGGATTGTTGCACCTAGTGCGGAGCCTCCACTGGCTCAGCACGCACCATGTTTTTTTACACTCTGACGGCGGGTGACCGAGTGATGATGGCATCAACATCAGTACTAACGGGTTCTAGTTTCTGGAAAGAAAGAAGGATAGGGGACACTAAACTTGTTTTCTCCTCACTCTTCTCCTCTGTCACTCTCTCCCCTAGCCTACAGTAGCTCAACACCAGAGATTACCATGGCGAGTTGTCACATCATATCATTGCCGTTGTCCACTTGCAGCTCCGAGATCGAACTATCAATGCACGATCTCAGCCAAAATGAAAGAGGACCCATCGCTAGTTACTAGCAGAGAGAGAAATACAGCTGCCTAGGCTAGCCGGAAAAGCCCTGACGGAAAACGGACCTGTCTCTGGCCCCAATCCTCTCTTTCTCTCTGAGATCCTAGCCTAGGTACATGCATACGAGAGGGTACGTACCCAAGATGTAAGTTCAGATGGCTACGGTACCCTATCCTGGCCCCCCTGCTAGTGATACTGGGGCCCATGTCCCGGCTCGAGACTAAATAAATTAAACCCGCCCCAAGGAGCCCCGCAAGTGCCATCTACTTCTTCCAAATACTTGCGTCTATAGACACACGCCCCTGCTGGCCTCCCCCACATTTTTGCATTCTTTGCAGCCAACAGCTCGACCTTGTTGACATCAACCAATGACGACCCTTGAAAATGACGACGTTTGGGACTGGGGCTCGGCCGGGTCTTTGCAAGAGACGGAGCCGGGGGACCCTGGCGCCCAGCCTCTGACGTCACGGCTCACAGCCCAGCGAGGTCCCCGTCCAACGGTTTTGGTTTTTGTTTGTTCAACAACTCTACAGTACTGTACCACGACGAGAAGAGAACAAGAGCCGTGATATCGGGGGGCAATATGGGGCTGGAGCTCGATGGCCGACAACTCCTGTCCAGTGCAACTCTCTTGCAAAGTTACCCGTTGCCCGGTACACGACTCGTAGAGGTAGATCATTGTTTCTAGAGGGTACGCACTGCCTCATCTAGTTGCTATTATTGCAACTCGCCTTGTGGCAGACAGGATAGTGTATGTATGTAGCCTCATGAGCCATCGTCAGGCGGCTAGCATCGTCATGCACCGAAGCCCAACCACGGCGCTGCCTCACTTGGTCTCTCCTCTCGATGCAGTCCCAAAAAACAAGTTTTTGGCGTCGTTCACGTCTTCTCATCCTCTCCACGGTCACGATACCTAGCCCTCCTCATCCCGGCAACCACATGCATGCATCCACTCTGAGCCCCTCACGTCCCCTCGCCCCCCATGACATTCCTCGTCTTGTTTTTGCTTTCCTGCTCTTTTGTGACCGATTGATTGATTGATTCGATTGATTAATCTCTCTTCCGGTGGCCGGGCCTTCTCCACGTCCTGCCCAATGGCACCACGCCATGTGCACCCCTCTCTCCTTCCCTCTGACTAGCCCCCCATGAAGCAGGACCCTGAAGATCCCCATCCTTCCCTCCCACCCCGACCACTTCTCAAACGCGGACGGGGGAGGCCATTTCTCCGTCGACGTCATAGCTTGGCCCACGACTCCGTCATTATCGTCGTTTCGGAATCCTTCCAATTGGTTTTGCATGAGGTGCACCTCTTGATTCTTTTCGGGCGCTCGTAAACCTTTACGTACAGTACTGTACTGTACTGTACTGTCGCACATGCGAGGCTGGATGGCTTGGTTCCGATAAGCAGCCATGCTACAGCATGCAACACCCCGAGATGGCAAAGGGGCGCCCTATGACGGAGGCAATGCAATTGTTGCATGGCAAATTCAAATTTGCCATCCTCTCATTACTCTCTCTACCAAGTACCGTACCACACAGTCAAGAGAGGGGAAGGAGGCGACGTCCAAGCACAAGGTTTCTGCTACGCCGTCGACATACAAACGCCGTCGGCTCGTGAGAATGAATGAGAGGCAGAGTATTGACCGGGGGCAAGCCAGCGACCAGCCAACCAAACCAACACCCAAGCCCCAAATCCGCCATCACGGCGCCGGATCTCGTCCGTTCCGTCTCCGGGGCCTCACATCTCAGCCGCGACGGACGTCATATTACAAGTCATGTTCTTCCTTCCCAAGGTGGCCAGCCCATTGTTTCGGCTGTGTTTGGCCCCCAGTACTTTTGCTCTCGGGTGCCGTGTAGCGCTGGAGTAGCAGCCGTAAGTAGCATGTGTTATTCAATCCACGCCATCTTGACTTTTTACAGCTTCGAGAAACCATGTTCCTTTTTGCCACTCTGGCTGAATTGCCCTGCGTGGGACACCGATAGATTGAAGGGTCGCAGAGAGAGGGGTTTGTCCAGGAAGACAAAGGGCGCGCTGGGCCGAGTGGAGGGTTTCCCACCTCGCACACTGCTGCTGCAAGAGCTTCTTAGACCGCCTCGCTCCAGCAGGCCAAAGGGAAAAAAGGGATGGAATGGGATTGCTTGGCTCGACGCACGATGAGTTCAGTTTGCAGCTGCCGTGCGCTCCTGCGTGCGTGTGCCAGAGATATCGATGCCCGGTTTCATGGCATTTCACCATCTTTGCCTATCTCTCGTCCAACTCCCTATATCAACTTCAATACCTATGCGGTTAGTTCAGGCCTCAAGACTCTGAGATCTGCCCTCCCGCGCGAACTCAACGGCCAAAATAGAGGATCCCAGTCCTTGTGGCGTTCCGCCCGGCTTTGCCAGAGATCGGGTTTTGACCAAGAAGGGGGGGCTGCAGCACCAGACGTGCAGTCAGGTTGCATAGTGGGCGGGACAGAGGACAGGACAAGCCGCCAGGGACAAGGGGGTGGAGGAGCCAAGAGGATTGAAGCAGCGAGGGGACCAAAGGCGGAATCACAGCGCGCAGGACGGACCCCAGCAAGCAAGCAAGCATCCTCCACACTTTCCCCACTCTTGTCGATTGGCGGTAAGGAATGAGCTTGTTGGAGAGTGAGGACGGATGAGTTTTTGCGCGTGTTTGAGAGTGAGTGAGTGAGTGTGGTGAGTAGATGAGTGAATGAGCGTGAGAGGTGAGTGAGGCACAAGGCGAGCTGGGAGAAGCAAGGGAGAAGAAACAACCAGAGCGAGTCAAATGTTGAGGACCCTGAGTCAATCCCCAATTCTTTTCACCCAGTGTCTCACTCGGGTCCAAACCGAGGCTCACGTCAAAAGAGAATTGAACCCTTCCTTCCACCTGGACCATCGTCTCCGGCGCAGCAAACGAACCTTGAACCAACCACCCCATCCATGTCTCCATCTCCAATCTCGGTCCAGGATTCTTTCATCAACTCATTCAATCCCTCTTCCCGGTAACTGGTGGCAGTCGACGTCGACTCACCACTATCTAATCACGCCCCAATCTCACAGGTTCCCCATCTCGAGAGAAAGAGCAGCGTCCAGGGGAGATGAGAAAGAGTCTTGTTGTTCCTCGCCCCCCCACACCCGCAAAGCTTGTCCAGTCTTGACAAGGTCGCCGGTCTCGATGGCGATGCCTCTTGCGGCAGGGATATTCATACTCTGAAACGCCGGTTCCTTCCATCCCAGGTCATGATCGACGCCGCCTTGCCTCAACTCGGCTGTAGTACAAGAGATGCTGACCTGGGGGGAGGGTCTTGGCTGGGGTGAGGAGAATTCTCCACGCAGGGGGGATTGCCATCGTTCCCAGCGCCTTTCCCGTTCGCCCTGACTAGCTGTTGATGCTAGCTCGACATGAAAGGACAAGATTAAAAATTTGATAACAATGAGGGGACAAGAACAAGACCACGTGCGAGATTACGTTGGAGATGTCTTGTGATTGATACAACTCTTCAGTTCAGTCTTATCTCTCTCCATGGCACTGGGAGATTAAACACACAAGGTCGATTTGACGTTTAATCTTAGTCCCATCGGCAACGCCGCCTCGCGTGCTGCAGGGCGTCAAAGGAACCTGGGCAGGCTGCGGCTATTCGCCGGGCGTCTGTTTTGGTTCTTGTCCTATCATGCCCATCTGTGTCACTGTCCCCCTCAGCTCAGAGATGGAGGGCCCTTCTCATGAGGGGGAGGGGGTGTAGAGAAACGGCCCAGCCGCCGCCTTCGCGCTTAATTCTCTCCATGTGCAAGCCCTCCCCCCTTTCGCCACGATGCAATCCCTATGTCGAGTCAGGGCCGCTCCGAGAGATCGTCGGTCTACCCAAAATATGGGAATTGTCAAATTGCCATGACGGTGGGGGTTGCATCTGCTGTTAGATGAGCTTAGGTCAAGTCAGACGACCAAGACAGCCCATCCCATCGCTATGGGCCGCCCCAGTAAGGGGACGCTCAGACTCTACTCTACTCTGATCTCACTCACTCGCTCAAGTCACTCTCACACTCACGGCCAGAAACAGTTTTCAGTCAATCTTGCTTTGTTCATTGTAAGACTGTCGCTCTCGATCTCTATAGACTGCGCCCCGGCTCCTAATCCATCTCATCGTCTGTCCTGCAGTCCCCCTGATGCTCGTTGAACCCTTGATTTGAAGCATCTGCCATCCACGGGACAGATCAAGCTGTGCACCGTCTCAGCCGGGTATATCGTAACCGTAAATGTAAAGAAACTAATAGTACAATCCACTTCGTTCCCACGTTCGCAACTCTTGGAGTTCTCCGGGAAATGGAAAAGAAGCTGCCTCTCCCCCTCTCTGTTTGGTTGGTAGATGTAATAGAACAGTACATTGTCGTGCAAAAATGATGCCCAAAATTCCCCTTTTTCTCAGGAATCTAGACAAAAGCGATCGCTTCGAATTGTAACACGGGCAGTCATGTGCCCAAAATGTCGAAAATTCAAACTTGACCAAAAGCGTGGCCAACTCCAAAAACGCCGTGTGGAAGGGTATCGATAGGTCGGTCCACCACTCCGCCTAAGCCCATCCCAATGTCCCAAATAGCAAAACCCGACATGGGGATCTCGAAATCCAAGTCCCATGCTCCGAAAAAGCGATCGACTCGAATCGTATACACCGCCGTTGCCCACCTCGCGTCCCAACCCATGGATCCCCCCTCTTCCGCCAGCCTTTTGTGACCCATTTTCTATGCCGCGCTAAGCCGTGATGTGTTGTAGTAATATTTGCACTTGTTGATAAAACAGGACGATTAAAAATGCAGTAAATCTGGTCGATTGGACGTTCGCCGTATCGCCATTCATCAGAACGCCCACGTGTGTGCGCGCCGTTCCGTGTGACTTAAGGTATGAAAGAATTGGAACCTTTAGTCGTCGCAACGTCTGTGGGTTCGTCAAAATAAGTCGTCATAAGTGTCATCGAATCAGTCCGAATGGTGATCCTCAGAGCCGGCTTCGGACCGGGCGTCGCCGCGATGGACCTTTCGGTGTCGGCGGAGGTTTGAAACCACTGAGAAGTGTCGGCCACATCCCTCGACTTCACAAGCAAAAGCTGCAATATGTTAGCCTGGTTCGCTCATTCTGCTAATCGAAACACATACGCTTCTCGCCTGTGTGGCTATACATATGGGTCTGCAGTGAACTGGGGCGAGTAAATCGCTTATCGCACACCTTGCACTTATGCTTCTTCTGCGTACTCGACGACACCTTGGAGCTGAATTGACCCATCATTGATTGAGGAGCGGGGGGGATCTGGGAAGCCATCAGGCCTTGCGGGCGAGGCAAGGTCCTCGAGTTCACAGACTCAATGTCAGAACCGGCAGTCGAGTAGTCCGAAACCGAGTCGCCATAGTATGAGCTGAAGTTGCTAGAAGAGATGGAGGAACTGGTAGAGTGGGTAGAGGGGAATCCATAGGAATCAACAGAGGACCGATCACTTCGGGCACCATAGATGGGACGAGGTGTCTCCTGGCTCATGGCCAGCATGCCATGGCTGGCATCGAGAGCATCGGCAAAGCTCCTCCGTTCATCCTGGATACTTCTGCCCTTGATGTTAGCCGCCTGCGTAGTAGAGGAGTAAATTGGTGCGCTGGGAGTCACTTACTGCTGAGAGAACCTCCTGGTGTGGTCATGCTCGGGAGCAAGACCAAAGGGCGCTGGCCGCACAGGAGCAGGTGCATAGCCCATGGCGTCGTAGGGAGCAGCTGATGTGGGTGCAAATTGGCCGCTCACGGGAGAGGCAGACGTCGTGTAAGTTGGGTCTCCATATGCGGCAGATGTTGTTTGCATGCGGTTCATGCTAAGAAGGTCTAAAAGTTTATAAGTATACTCTGGTCATGACATTCGTCCATCACGCCAGGCGGCGCAATTCTGGCTTACCTGCAGATGTGCTGGCAACAGGCATTGAGTTGCCATAGGACGCCATTGAGGATGCGCTGCTGGTGCTGGCCCGGCTGTGAGGCGGCTTGCCGGCCATCATGCTTGGGTTGAGACCTGGCTGGCTACCGACAAAGAGACCGCTTCCCGCAGGAGGGTGCTGGGGAGGCGATGACGATGACCATGGATTTGAGAAAGCAGGAGGTTGTGCTGGCGCCGAATAATCGAAATTCAACGTAGGTCCAAACCGCTGCTGGGTAGTGTCGAGAGTCATTGTCATGATGAGATGTTGATAGGACTGTGTAAAGAGTGGTTTGGAGACCGTATCAACATAGATCGGTGGGCGGTTGTGTGGAAAAAAAGGTTTGTTGATCAGATGCGGGATCCCGACTAGAATAAAAGCCAAGTCGGTCACACAGATCAGAGACAAGAAGATCCCGTCTAGACTGGAGATGTTATGGGGAGTTGAGTCGGGGCCAAGGTGGGATCAGCGAAGTCTTAAGTGTCTGGGTGTGAATTGACGTGCGTCAATCTGCCTCTGGAAACGGGCTGGGCTGCGGGAGAACAGTGGAGTTCCCCCGTCTCTCAGAAAGAGAAAAGGTGTGACGACTCTGGTCTAAGTGATCGGCAGGCCGACGTCCTTTCGCAATGGCTGAGGCGACAGGGTTGGTGCGATGAGGTAGGGTCGTAGGACCAAGTAGCAGACCAGGGGGATGTGGGCTGCATAAGATGATGGCCTCTAATCCACAAGTCAAGTTGACAGCCCACGGCACCCAGATAGCGTCCGCGGTGCCAGACGGCGCGGAGATCAGCGAGGTATCGAGATGCTTTGGTCAGAAATCCTGGAAAGGCCCCCCTCAGGGTCGTGAAAAGCCGGCCAGGTGTGAGGCGATGTAAATGAGTAGACGGTGTGTGGCAAGTGAATGATACTCGTGTTGATTTAAACGGATTTGGATTTGAGTCGAGTAGATTTTGCCTTGCCTTGTGCTGTTTTGGAAACAGAGTTGATCAGGTTTTCTCGAGATGGGCGACGAGAGTAACGGTTTATACGTTTAATCCCCCCAGACAAAAAGCTGGTCCAGCATGATGTCGACTGCCAGCCAGCGAACGAGCAAGCCAACACTGCGCATCTGAAAGGGGGTGCCAGACGGCAGACAGACAGGATTACGGGGTATGCTGGGTCAGAACGTGCCGGGGAGGGGTGTGGGAGCAGCTGAAGGCCGACACCACAGACAAGAACAGACAGAGTTGGAGGTGGGTAAGGCTACGGACGGCAGTTTGCAAAGGGACCCCCGCCCCCCAAAGAGCAGAGCTGCTAGAGGGCTGCTGGCCCACGGACGAACGCCACTGATGTGGAGGTCTCAGATGAGTTGCGAGGTAGATGAGTACGTACCGGGCTGGGAGTTGAGGTGGGCGGCGGGCAGGGCGGGATTATGCAGGGTCTGGTTGAGCAGAATCGAAAGCTTGCCAGAGTCGTCTGGTAGCGTGCCTGTAGATGACTTGTTGCGACGCGGGCGGCGGGTGGGAATCGAGGGTCCCTCAAGCCACTCAACGGCAGCATCGAGGGGATCCGCTCAGGCTTGTTTAGCGTTGGGAATTTGGCAATGAGCTTCTTTGCTGAGTGGGCTTGGTCGGTGGGCGGTCGTCGAGTCGTGCGCTAGGTCATGGGGAAAGGCCAGGGATCCCACGTCAACAAGCAACGCCAAGGGAGCCCAGGGTTAGACGTGAGCGGAGACGTACCCAGTACCTCGAGGGCAGCCAAAAGCAACTCGGGAGGCGTCGGCCACAAGGCGCCCCTGTCGCGGAAGGGTGTCTATCCATGAGAGCCCTGACGTAAGGTACGTCAAGAGACAGCACCAGGGCGAGTGTGTGTGGAACTCAGAAACGAGACAAGAAACACCGGGAACGCAAGACGGTGAAGGAATTGAAACAGCCTTTGGAGACGACGCTAGGGGCATGCCATGGCCCATCAGAGGTCGCGAGTGGAGGGCAACAAAGGGGCATTGACATCAGTCGTCCAGGATGGCCCAGCATGAGAAACCGACTGACGTTGTGGCCCCTCTCCAAGATGCCGCGGCGGACAAGGCCACACGAACCTCAAAACCCTGAGAACCTTTGGCATCTCCGTCATCATGCTCCAGAGTCGGGGTGGGACAGCGTCAGAGAAGCAGGGCACCATGCCCAAGGTGGTGTTGCAGTGATGCCATATCGCACGCCGCGAGTCGGTATGCCTCTCTCTCTTCTCTGGGTTCCCCTCTTTCCTGTGCTCGCCCTTCTTCCCCGTGCTTTCTTTGACTTGCCCAGTTGCGCGGCTCTTGGGCCCTCGTGGGGGACAGTTAGAGCGTTTTGGCGACGGTTACATACATGATGCTCTTTCGCTCATGGGGTAGCATCCGACGAGCGCGGATAATGCAATGGTCCAATGCTGGTGCTCGTTCCATGCCGTAGCGTCAGTCAGTACCAATCCAATACATACTAGTGGTAGTTGAAGCCCTCTGCCTGCCGGACCTTTTGCTCGCGTACCGTGACAGTGTCTAGGAGCTTACGGACTGTGTAGCCGAGCATATTGGCCTGTCGGGAGAGGGCCTTGAAGGGATTTCGCGCGAGCTACGAACAGTCCAATCCAGTCTTCTGATGCAGTAGCCGGTACTGTACAGTACAGTACTGCTGTAACTAAAGCTGGTGCTGGGCGACGCTGGATTGAACGCTCCAGTATGGCTGTTTTGGCGTGCGAGGCTTCGCCCTGTACTCGATTTCGCCCCATCAAGGACCTTTTTGCTAGCTCAACGCCGCCTCCACTTCGGGGAACGGCTTCTGAGATCCAAAATGCCCCTTTGGGGAGGGGGAGGGGCGAGTTAGGGTCAGGGTGGTGGTCGTGTGTGCTGGTGTCTTTGTTTTCTGTGTGAGGAGAATTGGGGGATCGAGTCAGGTTATCCACACTGTCTGTCGCCTGCCGTACTGCAGCACACAACTGTGCAGCCGTTGGACCTGCTCGCCTTGTCTACAATCTCTCGCACTGTATTTTCCAACACGTGCGACATCTATCTACCGCACCTTTCTTTCTTTCAAATTAACAATTTTCCCTTGATGCTCGTTCTGCCCCAGCCTTCATCTTGGGTACCGCCGCAACTAGACTACGTGCGCGAATGGCATGACAGTTACTGCCGGAGCTACTGCATCTCTACCGTTTTCGACTCTTGTTATTCCCTTTTCCTCCTCCGCGCCTGAGGCCCCAATGCATCACAAGTGTCCGCTAGGCCCGCCCGTTCGCTGACCCGATGATGGGAGTGGCGTCCGGGCTAGACATGGGTTCCCGCTGTCGCATCCAGTCGACGATGGAGCAGGCCCTCCTCTTCACCTCGTCCCGCACGGGAATAAGGATCTGTTGCCTCAGGCCGCCAAGTTGATGCGACCAAGCATGGGAAACGCAAAAGGCCACCACCAGGAAAGCACCCAGCATGGGACATGGGACATGGGATATGGGGACGTCGACAGGGGGGCGCTTGGTGCATGGCGGCGCCTACTTCAACACCCGGGCCAGTCAACACAGACCGCCCCCGAGTTTTCGACGCCGACCAATTCACTCCATCCGGGCCCTGACACGTAGTCTGCCCACTCAGTCTTCACCACTACCACTCTCCTCTCCTATGTCGGCCATGTTAGTCCCCTCAAAGGGTCCAAGCCTTACGGCGCTTTTGCCTTTGGGAGCAACGAGGTCGCGGGGGTTGATTCAAGTTGAGCCCTTCCTTTCGAAGAGGGATGGAACGTGGTCAGGGACAGACACAGGCTAGTGATGCTTGGCTTATCAAGTGCCAGGGCTGTACTGGCTCTCAACCCAGCCATGACTGCACACTTGCAATCTGCCGCTCGTCATCACGCGTTCAACGCCACCCACAGCGGCCCGAATTCGAAGTAAAGGCGCCAACATCAACTACACATGGCCACGTCTCTAAGTTTATGGATGCCCTTTTCCACACATTCTGACGGCATTAGATTCGTGAGGTACCATTGTTGGTGGACGCCAGTACACCAAAAACGAACACGATGTCTCCGTTCTGAGTTTACACTTTTTGGCCATTATATCCTCACCGACAAAGACGTCAAGAGCAGTTCTGTAGAGACAGGCCTCCACGCTTCCCTGAAAAGTCTGTCTTGACCCCCATTGTGGCAAGTTGTCAGTGCTTGATACGGATTCCGGCCGAGGCTGGAAAGAGGTTGCGCTTGTTCTGTTTCTTCAAAGGCATGGGCCAAGCTGCACGGCTAATCCCGATTTGATCAAAGGCAGGCCGAAAAGGGATGGCTGAAACAAGAGCCTGCAAGGGACCCCAGCAGCCTTTTGTTTGTGGCCATCTCTTAGATCTCTTGATCGTCATAACAGTCCGGCATTCGAATCTGTACCTGAGGCGCGGTGCCGAAGCTATTGCAAACAAGCGTTACCTTCATGGCGTCGATCCGGCTCTTGAGCTCACGAAATGGGGCAACGAACATGGCTTGCGAAGCAGCTCTCTTTGGAGGTTTGCACTTCATCCAACTCCCAAATAATGGCATTAATCGCTGCCAAAGCCATGATGATTCTTTACGTGACTTTTCCAGCAACTCATCACTCCGAAATCAGGCGGTACCCTTTCCTAGTTCGCTTGGACAAGATACCCGAGATTGACGATATGTCGATCACGACGGCGTGCTACCGTGCAGGTGGTCCGCATGAACATGTTCAGCATTGCAATCATACTACGAGGTTGCATACTCGAATTATTCTAGAAGACGGACATGTCCGGAGACCTGCAGCTGGCATAAAGGAGAGATATGCCTGGCAGGACGAGTGACGGAGCATTCGAGAGAACTCATCTCTCTTGGAAATTTGAAAGGATCAAGAGGTGTGAGCGATGTGGAATCGCTAGGCAGATTGACAAGACCATGAGGCCACTCAGCGTTGGCTTCGCCGACAAGGGTGCGTCTCAGAATCAACCAGCATTCCCCAGTCCGCCTCAAAAATCCCCTAGGACTCTAAGGCAGGCGACGAGTGCAACCTCAACGGCAGACGAACCGAGCCTGACTGAGACTTCCTTTGCCTTGACTCGACTTCAATCTCATTGGACTTTGTTTCATTGAGCCTCATCTCGCCTTCAAGATTAACAAGTGGGTTTCAAAGAAATTACAGCGAAAGAAGAGCCGTAGGCGCAGGTTTGAGTTTGTTTTGCAGCGTTTCCTGGGGTGTTTCCCCAGAGTTCACCAGCTGATGTTGCGATTATCGCCCCCAGTTGTTTATGTGGTTGCATGGTTAGAGTTAAGCTACTCGACATGAACTTCTCGGACTTCTCTTGGCACACTTGACAGTTCCTGGCGATCTCGCTCATCCGACATCTGTCGGGGCCAGTCGAGTCCAACCCACGTCGTTATCAACGTCAGGTTGGCACGGAGCGACCTAGCACATGAGGAGAGGCGACAACCACCACAGTCAGACTCGACCTTAGGGTCGAGGACGGCTTGCTACCGGCATGCCAACCCTGAGACCAAAGAGCTATGACCGCAGCCATCACCGATTCACCAACACTCATCACGAGTAATGGCTGCCAGAGAATAGCGGGCAAATTACTCACGGCCCCAACCCCAGTCAGATTCAGATCGTCGCTAGATGCAGCCACCTTGAGATACACCGCGCTGAAGTGAGATTGAGACCCTCTTGACATCCGATCTTGTGTTCTTGGCTTCAGGGACCGTTGGAAACAGGCCTGGCACTAAAACGCACGGAAAATTCCACCAAGATGAGCAATACTGGCGTCTTGAACCCCCGGGTTTCCTACGTGTAGATCTTACTCTGTTGGTTCTGCTGACCCGCGGTTCTGGTGAAGGTTTCCAACAGCACAGAAGCTCAGTCCACAGGACACGTGCCTGGAACTCCTGGGCAGCGACGATCTTCGCGATTCACGTTGTCTGAACCATTCCGTTGGGTACCGATGACGATACCAAGTTCTAAAGCACCATAAAATGGAGCGCATGAGATGGCAAGCTATCAAAGCAGTTGTCGCGATCCCCAGCATTTGCGATTGACCCGTACGACCAAAACGCCAAGATGTGCCCTGGTCTACCCTATCTCGCAACAATTAAATTGCTCTCACAGTATCAACCCGTCCAGGGAAAGCCGAGCCTGTCCAATTCCGCAGTGGCCGCCGCGAGCTCAGAGCCAGCATCCTGGCTTGTCCGAAGACGGAGGCGACAGCTGTGACGTCAACACGAAGGGGCAGCAGTCAGAATCAGGTACCATTTGGAAAAGCGACATTGTCTGGTTGGCAGCAGGATCTCAGCCCAAAACTCGCCTCCGGGGTCTCTCGGCCGGTGCGAACGGAGTGAACCCACGCCAGGACATGGCAAGGCAATTACCTACAGCAGTGGCTACACTGGACACCAAAGGCGGGGCTCGCGGGAGCCGGTGCGTCGTTGGCGCGCAGCTAGCAGGCCGGGAGGCAGAAAAGCCGACGCCACGGGAGAGGGGGAGCATAACACAAGCACACCCAAGGCCTCTCGAAGTTCAAGACGAACGTGCCAAGTAGTGGAGCAACTATACGATGGAGGTTGGAGATATGGAGATGGCAGATGGGCGCTTTCGGTATCCCGATGGCGGGTCATCAGACAGGTCCCTGGAGACCCGGTTGGTTTCTTGCCCCATTGACGAGCCAGGGGATTCATGTTGGCTCTGCTGACGCGGCAATTGCAAGCACTGCTCAACAAGAGTGAAGAGCTTCTTCAAAAACGGGGACGGGCTCCAGTTGACAGAACTAGTTGAGAGGTCGGTGCGCACACTCACGCCCGTTGGTTCAACGCGTTGGTCCAGCGTTCAGGAGCTCAAGACCAGTCGGGTGTCTGTCCGCCAGGCAATATTGTCGGGAGCACGTCCTGCCGAACCTTACCTCTCGAGCGGCGCCGTGGCAATGTGGTTCCAGTAACTCGGGTTGAAGCCTTGATGGCCGTGGGACAGCCAGTCCCGTGCATGCTTAACGGCGGTTGAGGTGCCAGCAAAGTGATGAAATTGCGCCAAGGGGAATATTTGACCGAGCTGGGCAAATGACCCCAAAATCCTCTAGCATGTTTGTCGGCTATCGCTGTATCGGGCAGTAACGGCAGACGAAACGTTACTTGGTGGCTGTCTCCTTTAGCAAAACAAAAAGAAGCAAGCACTCAGCCGGCGCAGGCATCGTTGCACAGGGCGATCAAGGCTTACAGGGCGCCACTGGAGCAGGGACAGCGAGCAAAGACCCTGACATGCTGAGTCCAATTGATTGAGCTGGCCGATTCCTATCACGGACTAGAGATTGAGGCCAGCAGACAGACGGTTCATCCACTTGCATTTGACCTCGCAATCCGAGGTGACCCGGTTCACCGCGGCTATTCGGACTGGTGTCTTTGGTGTCTTTTTGCATTTCTTGGCCTCTTTTTGCTCACTTCGGCGGCCCTCTGGTCTGCCCCCTTCCTTGGCTCCCCTCGCCCATCCGGTACTTGTCCTAATCCCTGCGCACTTCCCGCTTGTCTCGTCTGGCTCTCAGTTGTCTCGGATGTGCAAGTGCGCTACCGACTCAGTGCCGGAGGGGGGGCGGTTCCACTACTCTCCCCATAGTCTCTACCCCGGCACATTCAACAAGACAAGAGCGACAATATCAGTCATTTGGGTCTGTCATCAACATCGTGGAGCACTTAACCAATTCAATGTCAGCGTTTCCTGAGTTCAACCACGGCTGATGGAGTGAATGCAATCTCTGCTCGAATCGTGCAGCGCCTAGGTACAAGTACTGATTGTCGCCTATCAGCCCAGAGGAAACATCTAAAGGCGTTGTCGTCGTCAAAACTAAAAAGACGTGGCTTGATAGGCGCGCCAGTCCACCCGCGAACTCGCCGAGACATGCAAAACGCTTTGTTGCTCCCGGAACGCCCAGTTCCAGTTCCGTCTGAGTTGACTCAATATGGGATTCCAGTGATTCCCATCCCTGTCTGGGCAGCCAGATTGATCACTCTGCTGGCTGTGCCGGCACCCTGTCACCAATGCCGGTGATGTCCCCGCAGCGCCATTCATATACTAACGCGCTTGACATTGTACTTATCATGCTGTACCTGCGTTGCTCAACAGACGCCGACACGGAGTCTTCCGTAGCGCATAGGCTTTTGGCAGTGCGTCTTTGTGTTGCTGGCTTTTCCGCGGGAAGGGATGCTCCATCCCAAGTCGTTGGGCCACGGCAGAGTGCTTGGTGTTACTGGTGATGCTGTGGCGGCGCCGGATCGATAACAAATCCTTCTTGTGGTAGAGTTCATAGCCCTTGTTGTTGGCTCTCCTTCTGCGTCCGGTCGTGCACCACTCGGCCGGCGCTTGGGGAGAGGGTGGGAGACTTTGCGTCATGGAGCATGGCAGCTGGTTGACTGACTGCTCACGGCTTGGAATCCTGGCTGCGCAACCTTTGAGACGAATGAGGGCTGCGGCGGGGCGATAAGGTATGTCTGCAGCGTCATCGACGTACCAGGCTACCAAGAGTGACGATGGAGCGCAAGGCTGTGTCGTGTTGTTGTGTGCTGTCTACTCCTTGCGCCTCGTTTATTTTCAGAAACGGCATCGTTATCGCTTACGTCTATGCAAGCATTGCATCACAGGCGGAGGAGCGGCTTCTTGTGGCCTTTGTTTTCCGGTTACCGCGCGAGAAGCCAGTTGTTTTTTTGTGCTTAACCAAGCCCGTCGTAGCGGCTACGTTGCTCCGCGTTTGCATCGC
Source organism: Fusarium sp. JS1030 (assembly GCA_000966855.1). Lineage (NCBI taxonomy): Eukaryota > Fungi > Ascomycota > Sordariomycetes > Hypocreales > Nectriaceae > Fusarium > Fusarium sp. JS1030. The sequence goes on along the minus strand of JWIW01000075.1, from coordinate 56,946 downwards.
GCCTTGGCATCATCACCATGTCGTCTGCTGATGCAGTTCGGAGGGCGTGCAGCCTGTGAGACTTGAATACACGCTGTGGATATCCGTCCTGGCTGTTGATTTGGAGGAAAAGCCGCCGAGACACGATCGGTTCTGACACCGCGATATCACCGGGCAGGGAGAGACAGCACATGAAGAGGCTGTCTAAGATGCTGTGACGTAGATGGCACGGCGGTTGAGGCGGTTGATTGTCCATTCAGCCTACCTGAGACAATGTGACAGGCGAGGTTCCAAGCAGAACTCTGCACCTGATGTTGTCTAGGGTAGCCTCGACATCAGGGAGTTCCGTGACAGCAATACCTTGACATGGGGTCGACTGTGACAATGGCCATCAGTGCACCGAGATGCGGCCGAGATGAGGACACTATAGCTGTCTACTTCAGTTGAGGCGACGAGCTGGTGCAACGGCCCGTGAGACGGGTATTGGGCAGTCAACTAGCTAGACCCGTTCTAGACTACCCTACTCACCCTTCAACTAGCAACTCAACACCATGATCAATCTTAACCCGGGCGACAAGGCTGACCAACAGAACTCGAATCTGTACAAGGAGTACCCTCGCAAGCCAACGCCGAAATCGAAGCATCATTCAGGGCCGGCAGTTCGCCTCGCCTTGCGAGTGCCGCCCCATCAGCCCATTCTCCTGGCATGCTCCTACCTTCCGATCTACCCCAGACCGTTCTCGACCCGAGCACGCACGCGCGCGCTGGAAAGGGATCACGGGCACTACGACTTCTAGACAGCTTACACTATTCCCGGGCATACGACTCTGGTCGGAGGTCACCGGGAGTGTCTCACCACTCGTGAGAAAATGTGGACATGGCACGGGGTTGACATCGCGAGGCTCTTTAAAAATAATCCTCCCCCAATGCGACGGTATCATCGTGCTGAGGCGGGCCCCTTTGCGCAGGGCTGCTAGCAGCACCACCAGAGGTCTAGAAGCTCGGACTACGCCTTCGAAACACCACGATCCAACACGAACAAGCCATCAACGCGTCGGGAGCACGAGGCTAACAAAAGGACCAGAGACGCAATGCTCGGAAGAGCTTAGTTGCAGAACAACGTGAGGAACGACTCAAAAGTCTATAAGCGAAGTGGTCCAACATCAGGTCGAGAACGTCTGAAAAACTATCACTATTCAGATTAAGCTATCATAAGTGGACTGATCCTCAATTCACTCCTAGATAGCCTCTCCTCTGCACAGCGCCTCCGACCAAATCATCCTCCTTAACTAAAGCCACCCGACTAACCTCTTGGACGACCCAACTTGGACGAGCCCTCACCCCTCGAGGGGAGCCCTCTTCTCCCAACCCGCAGACAAGTGAGGAATAGAAAACAATCGCAACAAAAGAGGGACGAGGCACAACGACCTCGACTCCTCGGCAGTCTTTATGACGGAGACCGCCCTGAAGATATTGTACAGCGAAGAAAGACTGTGACAAGGAAGGGTCTCTCAACAGAGAAAGCGTCCATGCGCGGGAGTTGAAGTGTAAATAGACAGGTAAACATTAACCGACGGGTCATGACCTCGTGAAGTGAAGATGAGATATGGAGAAAGTAAAGAAAAGAAAGAGGGTGAGAGATCGAGGGTACGCCTCGCGAGGCCGAGACGAGAAGTCTCGTTGTGCGGTGCCCTCTCCAGAAATCCAGCCGAAGTAGGGGTATAATTTCGAGTTTGAGCTTTCAACCATGTGTTTTTGACTCTGAAGCCAAGTCTTTTTTCGCGCTCGCTGGGATCTGAATCTTAGATCCCGTTCCCAAAATAGCCATGGACCTCCCTGGTCCGATATTCCCATACACCTTTCCAAAACGCCTAAAGTCTCAAACCTGACATGCATGCAGCTTGCTAAAACGACGATATCCTCCTGAGATTAGAGGTTTTTTTTCTGTTGCTTCCTTCACACCCGTGGTGCACCACTTCGACCTTGCCCAAGAGACTCGAGAAGCTCATGAGGTGGAATGCGTTGCATCCCGCTTCCTCGGTCATACATGGACGTTGGCGCAGGAGTGTAACCCTCTCGCCTCTTGCGGATGCGGTCGAGAATGATGCCTCCCAGAACAAGGAGAAGCATCAAGCCCAACGCAATGGCAAGGCCGATGAGGATGACAAACACCAGAGGCATGTGGCTTTCTAAAGACAAGGTTAACAAGCTGCTCACTTGCGGTGACTATGTTTCGAACAAACGTACCTTCGGCGAAGAAGTTATCTCTCTGGGAGAAGATACCCGCAATGGTTCCGGGAGAATCACCCGCCTTCATAGTTAATGCATAGGGCTGGTAGGTGGTGCCGTTGAAGATGGCTGCTGATGCCAGGCCAAAGTCAGGGATGTCGATAGAACCCGTCAACATCAAGACCTGCTTCTTGTCCAGCAAGTCACTGTCTTCATGATCCTCAGTCACGGTAAAGACCTGAAGACCCCGAATGACCGTTTGCTCAGACAAGGACGGCTCGACGGTGTGCCACTTCTCGCCATCGTACTTCATGATGAAGGCTGATCCATCGTCCACAGAAGAACCCGCTACCCAGAGTTGGTCGTAGTCGCTGGATGCAGGGCTGATAACCGCAACTGGGCCAGGAATATCATCTGAGCTGGGGAAATTGGTCCATGTCTCCTCCTTGGCGTCCCAACTGGCGAGGAAACGCTGGTCAGACTCATTGCCACGGAGGTCACCACCAGCAACCAGTTGGTTCTTGCTAACCCAGAGCAGACTGTACACCGTCCCATCAAGTTCGCTACCGGGGCGGATCCACTGGCCAGAATCCACGTTGTAGGTGCAAAGACCAGGACACTCAAGGGCACCGGCATTATCGAAAGAGCCGCCAACGTAGACGTCGGCAGAACCAGGACGGACGGCGATGGTCGCAACAGTACCATTGCGCCCTGATACCGAGGGTGGCTGGTTGGTAAAGGATTTGGATTCCAGGTCATAGGAAATAAGGCCCTGGACATCAGTCTCATCAATGGTGCCGCTGATGTCGCCGCCGGCGAACAGGATGCCGTTACGAACGGCAAGAGTAAAGAAGGTCGAGCCGCTCGAAATATCAGAACCAAGCCCGATCGCGGAATCGTCCTCAAGAATAACGATATTCTCAATGTCCGTGCCGTTCGATGACTGGCTTGTGAAATGACCTGCGAGAACTGTGATGTTGTAGTCGTTATCGTCATAAAAGATGCCAGTCACTACGCCGGTGGTGTTGTTATTGATAGCGGTCACATCCCGGCGAGACAAACTGGACGAGTTCGATGACGATGATGAAGATCGAATCTTGACAGGGAACTGACCGAGTCCTTCATCTGAGAGCGTAGCAGCTCCACTTACGCCGAGTTGTGCAGACGACAGTGAACCAGCATAGAGCGAACCGCCCATTGGAAGCTCAAGGATGGCAGCCGTCAGAGTACCGCTGAAGCCGGGGTAATCACCTTCAAGATTTTGTAGCCAGTTGCCTTCGGACGCAATCCAGATTGCAAGACCGTCAGCTGGAACAGCATCGTAATCGTCAAAGGCGTTGCAGGAGGAGAAGGACCCGGTGAAGGCCATGACAACCTCGGGGGTGTCCTTGGTTACGTTGATCATCAATGGAACTGCATGCTCAACGGGACCGTCAAGACCAGCACCCAGGGCACTCCATTTATCCTCCTCGGTATCGTACACGGCCACATTGTCCAGACCTTTCACAGGTCCGTCTTGTGTGTTTGAAAAATCTCCACCAACGTAGAGCTGCGTGTCGTTGAGGTACATGGCGAATACTTGTCCGTTGAGGCCACCGCCGGGCTCCTTCACATCGTCGTTCTCGATAATGGCGAGGATGTTGTCGTGGTCCTTGGAGGTGAAGTTGCCGCCAACGTAGGTGATGTTATCGTCAGTGACTAGCGTGGTAACACCCGAGGCCCTATCGAAGCTAGCACCCAGTTTATTAATCGCCGAATTTAGGATGGTAGATGTGTTGACAACCGCTTCGTCAGGGTTGAAGTCGTACAGACCGTTGAGGCCCCCGGTAGAGTTGATGAGTGTGAATCCAACTCGCTGTGCGACAATTGTGAGTGTGTCAACGTCTTGACCAGCAAGCGGGCGAATGGTGACTGAAGGCTTGAAAGAGTCCGAGTTCTTCTCGATGTATCCAAAGTAGATCTGATCGTACTTGTCGAAGTTGTTGGTTTGGTAAAGCGACGTCGTGAAATTAGCGTCATCGTCGGAACTGGTTGACATGACGCCGGTGATGTTAACACGACCTCTGGTCAAACATGTTCCGTCAGACTGGCAGCCCGGAGTGTACATGTTGACGGAGTAGTTGCCAGATTCCTCAATGTTGGGAAAGAAAGTAACAGAGACCGACTTAGGATCATAGTCCCGACTCAGCTCGGCCGTGAGGTAGTCGGAGCTGCTCTCGAGAGACGGAGCAACTTCCCAAGGGCCGGTGTTAGTGGCTGAAGCCGGGAATTGAACTCCTCCACATGTCGGCTCGTTAAAGCCAGAGACGGCGTAAGCGTATATATCGCTCTGGAACAGCTCAATACCTGCTAGACCGCCTCCACTGCCGTACCAGTCAGAAACAGCGATGCGGAACTTGTTCATGCCAACTCTGTTGACAAAGGTGAAGTCCTGGAACTCGTCATTGTCGCGGAGGGGGCACTCGCTCGTGCAGGTCACGTTGTTACCACTCTCAGGATCGACGTAGGTCAAGTTCATGATGCCGTTGATGGGATAGGCAAGGAAGCGGAATGTCTTGGTACCGCGACCATCCTGACGCGTGTTTCGAAGCCTGAGTTTAGTAGGGGCGAATCCGAATCCAAAGTCCGCTTCCCAGTATCCAGGTGAGTTATCCTGCAGCAACCAAGAGCTGGAAGCATCCCCAGCACAGACGATGTTCTTGGGGTCTGTACCCGAAGCACCATTCTCGTCGGTGAGATTGGCTGTCGAGAGATTAATGACTTGGCTGGTGGATTGACTTGGTGTGCTCGAGTTTCCTAGTCCTGTGAATGTGCCGCCGAAAATGATGTGTCCGTTAGAAGCCTTAGTGATAGCCTTCACGGGGCCATTGAAGCCTGCAAATGGCAAGTTGGTCCAACCGTCTGTGCCGACCCAAGCAATAGCATTGGTAGAGTTGGCACCCTTGAAGTTTCCACCCACATAAACCGTATCCCGTTCCTGATCGCATAGCAGGGCATTAACCTCGCCTTCGAGACCGTCCAGGGGAGTGATTTCGGTCGTATTTGGGTTGAAGAGTGCAACCGCCGTTGACTGTGTGCCGTCCAAGCTCGTGAAATTACCGCCTATTACCACTCCTTGCATTTCTCCGTCGCTGAGTTGAAACGTGCACATTGCCCTGATCGATGCGTCCGTGGATACAACCGACGCAAAAGCGCCATTGGGTATTTGTACTAGAAGTGATTCACTTCCATTGGCGCTACGAGCGCGCTCAGTCTGGCCCTCATACTCGTAAAGTGAAATACCGCCATAGTCTCCAATAATGCCGATCCTACCCAATTTTGAGAAGTCGAGGTTTGGAGAAGGTACTGGATCGAAGGTAATGGCTTGCGAGAATGATGGGGCCAAAGCTGCTAGAGCCACAAGGCTGGGACCCAGAACGGAACCTAGGGTGTGGCTTTGGCGCGCCTCGGGGCCACGCCGTTGAAAAGGCAATCGCATAACTATGTCCTTTCGCTGAATGTTAAAATGGCAAATCTCGTCGCTGGTTGTGATTCGTGTCCCGGCACGGGGGAGCCGGATCTCGTGGTTGTCGTCGGTGCTGTCTTTGTTTGTGCATGCATCTCAGGTTTACGAGTGGGCCATTGCAAGGGGCGAAGGATCGCGTTTTCTGGTGATGACAGCAGAAACGCTGTGAATAGAGGCGACAACTAATAAAATTGGGTCGAGAGTAGAAAAACTGGATAAAATTTCTCGGCTCGTTGGTCGGTATCGTGGTAGTCGCTCGTCGAGACGTCTTCGTTCGGTCGCAATCGAGGTCGAAATCGTGGGATGCAGGATTCAAGTTGGCCGATGACAGTGCAGCTCAGCACGTACGTATGCGGGAAATTGCTGGCGATGGCGATGTCCGTCTGTGAGAGCGTGCGCCGGGATTTCCAGAACCTTGCCACTAGCCCGACTGGGTTAGACCCCTATTCAACTGGAGCTGGTACCTGAAGCTGCTCTGCATGTAGAATGACGACTGTAGACAGGTACTAAGCTACGAGATTTGCGACATGAAAGGCAGTGAGGAAAGAGAAGAAAACAGGATATGAGGGAGAAGATGCCTTGCCAAATTGGCACGCACACACGCGGAGCTGCTGAGTTTCTGGTGCTGCCGTGGGACAAGAAGAAAAAAGAGTCGTACCTGTTTTCCACAAAGGGAGGACGACCAGTAGAGTGGTACGTATCACGGCCACGGGAGCGGGCCTGGGTTAGGGCGCCACCTTAATCTAGATGCGACACCAATGAGCTTGAGGAACCCCCGAGAGTTTGATTGCCGGCGAGGCTCGTCCTCGTATCAAAGAATCTCGTCAGCGGCGGACAGTCTATTGTCAAGACGATTCTGCAATTCGTCCTCGGCGGGGAAGTTTCTGCGTATGCTGCTGATGCGGGGTGATGCTCTGGTTTCGCGCGTCAATCTGGCGAGAGGCACGCGTTGGTGTCGTCGAGGTATTGCGTCTGTCGGGAAACCCCGTCTCCAGGTCGACGACGGTTGGAATGCGAGGCCGCCAAAGGTGGTCGGCAAGTTCGGAAAGCTGCAGAAGGATGATCGGGCCTAGGATCGAGAGGCGGGGACGAGCCAAGAGATTCGAGGCGAAGCAATAACAATAATAGTAGTGAGTGCGGGTAGCGAGTGACAGAAGAGAGAAACAAGTTTGAAAAATGAAGGTGTGCCAATTGGATTCGAATTGGCTTGAATGTGCTGTGTTGGCGAGTCGACCTACGTGTGGCGGTAGGTAGCGTCACACAGCCCACGGTAAACAGGGAAAATGCAAACAAGTAAGTGAGAAAAAGGGAAGGAAGGGCACGGTAAAACGAATGACAGGTTTGCAAAGTAAGGATTCCCCTCCGCTCGCGGCCTAAGGATTCTCGCGAAAGATGAGGTGAGAATTAGGAGAGAGGGGAGACAGAGAAGACGAGTTGGTTTGTCGACGATGTCCGTAGAAGGTAGGTCGCGCAAGCTTGTCCCAGGGGATGGATGAGTGGAGCTCGCAGCCTCCAGCTTCGTGTAAACGGGGGGAAAACACCACTGGAGACCCTATCTACCGAGCACTACAGGGACGCGCAGTCTCCTGTGCAGTGCATGATTAACTTCCTGGTGCTAAACTCCAGCATGCTTCTCACCGCTGAGCCATTCGTCCTTTTACCGTTGAATCCATGCCCAAGTCGCAGTTCTGGCTGATGCCACGACCCGCTTGCCGGGATCTGGGCCCCTTGAGAGAGGCCGGACAGTAAACGGCCAACAGCTTGACGCTATGCCAGGCAACACAGCCATCTTTGCTATTTTGTCGGTCCTGTGGAGCACTAACTCAGGAGGTCGGTCGACAAGCAGGGGGTTTTCTTGGCTCAACCATCACGTTGCACGACGTTGGCTGTCTGAGACAAGGGCTCTGGGAGAATGTGGAATTTGAACGAGCAAATGCTGATCCATACAACGTGATTCTATACCGGCACGTTCCCTGTGGTTCCTGTCCGCGTCCGCAATCTCGATGAGCTCTGGAACTCGCGATGCATCGTATAGAGCCATCCGCATTCTCACCTGAGATATGCGCACTTGCTGGCCCTGCATACAGGAGACTGCTCGGCGCATAAGACCCTGCACAAGTCCAGAACATGGCAAGGCAAGACGCTCGTCTGAAACCACATCTCACATTGCTGGCAGATCCCCTTGCCTAAGACCTGGCTTGCCTGTGTCGCAGCAACCGCCAGATAACAGATTACGGGCCCCAGACTGTGTCACAGCCACAACCATCGACGTGTCGTGCTCGAATTGATTCAGTGGTTGAGTACATCCCACGCATAATCGTCATCGCTGGGGATGCCTGTACGAATTGGAGCTCTAGACGCTCGGTCGGCTTCTGGCCTGGTCCAGCGTGGTTGAATGGAGGCGCACGGAAGACCTAAACTTGGATCTTCAGTCGAAGGATCTCCTCTACGCTAAGCCTTGCGTTTAGATCTGACAGTCCCTAAAGACTAAAGCGTGTCGCCCAGAAATAGAATCACAGGAATACCTTTGGTACAGTGCCATGTGAGCACTGGTCGTTCATCTGAATCAACCGTGGTTTTCGAGTCTCCCTTGGCTTTGACTCGCCCGTCCATTCATGCCGTGACGTTGCAACCGCAATGCAAACCGTCTCCCAGTTATTCGTTAGTGCACAATTGACTTCCTTTTCAAACGCCGTTCTTCTTATCTTGTGTCGCCCATTTCACCTTGTAATCTCTGGGGCTCTCAAACTCGCTTGCCTTGATCGACCACATGCCCTTTCGTTTCCGCTTGGCCTTGGCCTGCGCCTTTTCGTAGAGCTCCTTCATCCCTCCGAATTCGGCTCCTGACTTGGCTTCATATGTCGTCGCCAATCCGCGTTTGATCATCTCCAGGCCCACGTCCTTTCGGAACAAGAACCGCCGAACATACACCGTCGCTACAATTCGCTCGTACTGGTCTCGCTTGTAGATGTAGGCTCGAACGTTGCGGTTGAGGACGTAGTTCGACAACCAAGTGAGTGCTTCGGCGGAATATGGTTGCGCTGGTCGTCCAAAGTGGGCGCATTCGGGAGCATCGATGCCAGCGATGCGGATAGATATCTATGGGCTCGTTAGCCTGGATCTAAGGGCCAATTCATGATGTATTCCATACCGTCCTGTTCTTTAGCTCTTTGCGAGTTTCTGGTATTTTCCTCAACCAACCCCAGCCCACCGCTCGCCCGCCAGGTGTATGGAAGAGGTGGAAGTTGTCACCATCGCCGACACTCGTGACACGGCCAAAGAGACTCCTGTTGCGGAAGAAATTGGGGCGAACATAGGCTGAGCCCGGTATTCGTCGAAGATAATTCGCGTACAATTGCAGGGCTGCGAGGCCTGCGAGGGAGAAGAACACTGTGGGCGCCCATTCCTTTGCGGCTGCAAAAGGGTCCGGGTCAGGTTCGCCTAGTGAATCCGCCCATGACACGGGTCGTCGTTTCGTCTTTCCCTGGGGCTTCTCCTCATTGTGCTTGTCGGAACTCTGCGATCCGAACGGCCATACCATTGTTGTAGCGACCCGAGGGCCGTTGTGCCTGGTGTTGTATCAGAAAGATCGGCATGTATCGGCTTGTCATGTCTGCCCGCTTGTTGGAGCCAGAGAGGACCCTTGAGGCTGGGCGGTCACGCTAATTGGGTGCCTCAGGCGAGAGCACATTCAACATTGGAAGAAAGGCATCGGAGGTAGGTTTTTCATTGAATCTATAATTCCCTTGTACTTGAGTTGCGTTGTCCTATTTTACAATAGCACCGAAACAAATTGAAACATCAATTCATAGAATTTTATAGTATCATTCGCTCATCCATAGTCTACTCCTGCTCAATCACCATCTTTACGTGCTCCGTAATGCCTAAGGTAGGGAGCTAGATTGTCAATTGTATCTATAAACATTGACACAGAATTCTTCCATCTCTTTCTGCGCCAATGCTTAGTTTCCTTGCACCTTGAAGGTCCTGCCGCTTGCGGTCTTCCTCTCCTTCTCCTCGTTCTCGGGCCTGGCGCGACGCAGCACTGGATAATGTTAGCTCTATAGCGAGAACAATGCGAGAGTGGAAGGAGCTCACCTTGGAGGAAGTCGGCAGTTCGCTTTCGCATACGAGAGTGAATGTAGGCTTTCGACGCCTTGATGTGGTAGTGGAAGTAATCACGGAAAGTCTGGATGTGAGAGATAACGTCGGTCATGCGTTGAGGGGTAAGATGTCGAGGGAAGAGAACTGCAAAGCAATTAGTCTAGGCTCATACGGCCACCAATTGACAATGGGCATACCAAAGGTAACGTAGCCAATGTCTCCGGATCCGGTATTCTGGACTCCTGGAACGTTCTGCAGCTCGAGAGGTGCGTCGTTCCTGAAAAGAACTTGGGGAGCATTCTGGATAGCTCTTCGTCGCGCATCGACAAACTCTTGAATAAACACCTTGCCAAAGACCCGGTCGGTCTCCTCACGGAAGACGGTGCTGAAGATGACGGTAACTCGGTCGTGGCTGGCCTTGATATAGATGGCCTCCTCCTCTCGGTAGTGGATCGCCTTGACCTCGCCTCCTTCTTGCACGCCCTGCGGGGCCTCCTCGGATGTGAACTTGGATGCCTCCTCCTTCAACGCATAGTGCTCGGCGTAGGCCTGCTCGAACGGTGCAGCCATGGCATTCCGCTTCAGGAGGGCGAACTTCAAGGCTAGCGCATCACGCTCCTCTAATTGAAAATCAGCATTGGGTGCCCTATGGTCCTGTGCATATGTTGGGAGATCTACCCTTTGACTCTGGGAGGTTCTCAAGGTCTACCAGGACTGAGAAGTCGAAGCCCGGCTCAACCGGTGCCACGTAGTCGCCATACTCTCGCTGGAGAACCTCTTCGGCTCCATACTTGACGAGGTCAGGGAAGCATCTTATTTGAATCGAAAGCAGGATCTGGGCCTTGGTCTCGGGGGTCGAGATATGGAAAGTAACACCGTCGAAGTCGCTGACCGTCTGGTCAATGGAAGCGGGAGGGGCACTGACGTATGATCCATTAGCTTACGCTCCAGCATATTTTCGAATGCGCATCCTTACCCCGAGAACCGCTCAGTCAGGACTGACTGAATCAGCACGTTCTGGTAGTCTAGCAGAAGCATCTTGTCGGCAGGCCTGTTGCGCTCCCCTTTACTCTCGTCGTTCCTGGGAGCTTAGGTAGGTGACGCCTGGTAGTGGGGCTTACGTGGTGAGGCATGTCAAGCTCCCAGCCGCCCACGTGACGGAGAGCTCTCTGTGGAGTCCAAGTCCATGCGCCACACTTGTTATCGATAAGAAAATAAATTTCCCACCTCGAGCCGTGGGTTGCAGGAAAGATTCTGGGGATTTTGTAAGAGACAACATCGACAAAGGCCAATTCTGGTCGCAACCCGGCAAATATGGTCAAGTCATATCTGTAAGTGAAGGATGATGCTCTAGCGACTCGAGCTAACAGATTTCCGTAAAGGAAATACGAGCATGGCAAGTCCTTTGGCGTCGTCGCCTCGGCCACCTCGAACCTGGTATGGACCTCTAAAGATCGAACGGGAACCGGCGCGGGACACGCTATCGTCGCTGCGAACGAGGAGGTTCTTTGCTGGGATATCAAAAAGGGCGAACTGCTAAGTCGCTGGAGAGACGAGCGCTGTACTGTGCCTGTAACGGCGATTGCGCAGAGCAAATCCGACAAGGACGTCTTTGCGGTAGGGTACGAAGACGGCAGCATTCGGCTCTGGGATAGCAAGATTGCCTCTGTCATTGTCAACTTTAACGGCCACAAATCCGCAATTACCAAGCTCGCATTCGACAAGTTTGGCGTCAGACTCGCCAGTGGCTCCAAGGATACCGACATCATTATCTGGGATCTTATTGCAGAGGTTGGCCAGTTCAAGCTGCGAGGACACAAGGACCAAGTGACGGGTCTTCGGTTTGTTGAGCCGGAGCCCCAAGTCCAAGATGAGGATGGCGCGCAGGCCATGGTCCTAGACGGCGAGAGGACCTCCGAAGGCTTCCTCCTCACTACCGGAAAGGACTCCTTGATTAAGCTCTGGGATCTGTCGTCCAGGCACTGCATCGAGACACACATCTCACAGACGAATGGCGAGTGCTGGGCGCTTGGATTATCCCCCGACTACAGCGGCTGTGTCACTGCCGGAAACGACGGCGAAATCAAGGTCTGGTCCTTGGATGCGGATGGCCTTGCGCTGAGCGCTCGACAGGTTGACATGCCTGCCTCAGCCCAGTTCCTCCAGGATCGCGGCACATTGCACCGACAAAGCAAAGACAAGGCGACTGAAGTTGTGTTTCATCCCAAAAAAGACTATTTTGCCGTTCACGGCTCAGAAAAAGCTGTGGACGTGTGGAGGATACGATCAGAGGCCGAGATCAAAAAGGGCCTGGCTCGCAAGCGGAGAAGACGTCGCGAAAAGACCAAAGATGGAAAAGGCGCTGAGGAGGAAGTGAATGGAGAGGACCAGACCGTCGATGTCTCCAAGGCCGACGTCAGCGACGTCTTTGTCCAATATGTCATTGTGCGAACGGGAGGCAAGGTTCGCTCCGTTGACTGGGCCGTGCCCAGCGGACAGAAGGAGCTTCACCTGTTAGTAGGGACCACAAACAATCTCCTGGAGTACTACAGCCTACCGCCCAAGGAGAAGAGCGAAAAGTCCAAGAAGGACGACGTCCCCGATTACACAAGGGCACTATCCGTCGAGCTCCCCGGCCACCGAACGGACATTCGAGCGCTGTCACTCAGCTCTGACGATAAGATGCTGGCGTCAGCATCCAATGGCAGCCTGAAGATCTGGAATATCAAAACACAAAACTGCATTCGAACATTCGAATGCGGCTACGCGCTATGCTGTTCTTTCCTCCCGGGAGACAAGGTCGTTGTCGTTGGTACGAAAAGTGGTGAGCTGCAACTCTTTGATGTGGCTTCTGCGGCGCTCCTAGACAGCGTGGATGCCCACGAGGGCGCTATCTGGGCTCTTCATGTTCACCCCGACGGCAAGTCTGTCGTCTCTGGAAGTGCTGATAAGACTGCCAAGTTCTGGGACTTCAAGATCGTTCAGGAGGAGGTGCTGGGCACGAGGAGGACGACACCAAAGCTGAAGCTGCACCAGTCGAGAACGCTCAAGGTTTCCGACGACATTCTGAGCCTCAAGTTTTCGCCAGACGCGAGGTTGCTAGCGGTTGCGCTCCTCGACAACACCGTCAAGGTCTTCTTCGTCGACTCCCTCAAGCTGTACCTCAACCTTTACGGCCACAAGCTTCCAGTCCTAAGCATGGATATCTCTTACGACAGCAAGTTGATTGTCACAAGTTCAGCCGACAAGAACATCAGGATATGGGGTCTTGATTTTGGAGATTGCCATAAGGCGCTTTTCGGACACCAAGACAGTATCCTGCAGATCGCCTTTGTGCCGCACAACTCTGACGGCAACGGCCACCACTTCTTCAGCAGCAGCAAGGACCGCACAATCCGGTACTGGGATGGTGACAAGTTTGAGCAGATCCAGCGGCTGGACGGCCACCACGGCGAGGTGTGGGCCATTGCACTCGCCCACAGCGGCAACCTCTTGGTCAGTGCCGGCCACGACAAGAGCATCCGAGTCTGGGACGAGACTGAGGAGCAGATCTTCCTGGAGGAAGAACGCGAGAAGGAGATCGAGGAGCTGTACGAGAGCACACTCACGACGTCCCTGGAGCGAGACCCCGACGCTCAAGATGAGAACAACGAGGTTGCCGCGGCGAGCAAGCAAACGACCGAGACTCTCATGGCCGGTGAGCGAATAGCAGAGGCACTGGAGATGGGCATGGCCGATCTCACACTGCTCAAGGAGTACGAGGAAGCCAAGCTCACCAACCCGAATGCACAGCCCCCCCAGCGCAATCCCGTCTTCCTTGCCCTCGGCAACATCACCGCCGAGGCGTATGTCCTCTCTGTCCTCCAGCGCATCAAGGCCGCGGCCCTGCACGATGCGCTCCTGGTCCTCCCCTTCGCCTCGGTCCCCATCCTTTTCACTTTCCTCAACATATTTGCCATGCGGTCCATGAACATGCCTCTGACATGCCGCATACTCTTCTTCATGCTCAAGACGCACCACAAGCAGATCGTCGCTAGTCGCACCATGAAGTCCATGCTCGATGGCATCCGGGTCAACCTCCGCGCCGCGCTCAAGCGCCAGAAGGATGAGATGGGTGTCAACATTGCCGCCCTCAAGGTTGTGGGCATGCAGATCCGCGACAAGAGCATCAAGGACTACGTGGACGAGAACTGGGAGGAGGAGAACGAGGAGAGGAGCGCCAAGAAGAGGGCGTTTGTTCACGTTGCTTAATATAGATGAATCATGTTTAGAAAAGGATAAACGCCGCCGTAGATCTCCAAGTATTATATTCCCCCTGTTCCCCCTTTTCTCTTCTGTAACACCGTAGACAAAAAAACAGTTGCTTAGTTACTCTTTTGAACTCATATGCCATTGAATCATGCGGCGGACACTTGCCAACCAATGGTACAGCCGCCACTAGGCATGCCTTGCCTCAGAAAGGCCTCGCACATTCCTGTCTCTGTGGAAAGGCGACCAACGCTCTTTTCTACATTAGTCTACACCGTCGTCTGCATCGTTCCCTTGGTTGGCCTGGTCCGGAAACTGGGGTTGAGGACGGAACGGGTTCACTGCCCAGAGTGGAATGCCTTCCTCAGCGGCAATGATCGGGTCCAGCACGTCAAGATAACGCCAATCTGGGTTTTCAAAGATGCCGTGCTGGACACGAGTAGGAAAGTCTACCAGGCCAACGGGCACCTGGTTAGGATACTTTATCTCCCATGACCACTCACCCTCATTGTAACCAGGAAAGAAGCCAGTAAGCCCGATTTCCTCGTTGCAATAGGGGCATGACCCCTTGCTACGGACAAGGATGCCTTTGAAGCAGCGGACATGGATGAGTTTGGAGCAACAAGGCATCCGGGCGACTCGGAGGTGCACCGGGGGGCCGTCGTTCTCTGCGTCGAACTCGTCACCGCAGATGGAGCACTCTGTCTCGTCGGTTACCGCGATGTGTGCAGCAACCTCTGCAGCGGAGATCTCGCAACTGCGCATGCAACTGTCGGCAATGCGCTGCCTAACAGCAACGTCGCGATGATAAATGGCGCGGAACTGGTCAAGAAGGCCGTAAAGGCGCTGTCGACGTTGGATAGAGGCGCTCATCTTGGGATGACTGTCGTCGTGGGTATATACACGCAGCAATATACGAGACAGTTCCTGCATTGCGGGAGATGCTGGTTGCTGGCAATCAAGGATAGTATATCCAGGAGGAGCGTTGTTGATGTCAAGGTCTGGGCAAAGCGCCGTGAGAATATGGTCTCGCATCATGTGCTCGATGAATACTTCGGTGACGCCAGTATCGAAACAGACAGACCAGGCGAGATGATGGGCAAGATACTCCCTAAATATGAGCAAATGGCGCCAGAACTCATCGGTTCGGGGACGGTGAGGACTAGGTGGCTCGAGAGTTGGGCCGAGGCGAATGAGCTTGGCGACGTTTTCGGCGATCTTTGCCAGCATTTGATTGAAGTTTTGCAGAGTGCCCTCGCCAAGATTTAACTCGAGTTGGTACCTCATGTCGGCGAAGTGATTTTCCCTCCAGTCAGCGATGCCTTGGTCCAGGGTGCAAAGGATGATCCAAGTTTTGCTATGTTTTATCCTTGTATGGAAAGCGTCAACGTTGCGAGCGGAGCGGCTCAAGTTATGAGACCAGGCACGGCGTGAATTGGCGCAGTCGAGGCAAGCGGGCTGACACTGTCGATAGGGATGGTCACGGACGACATGAC
Organism: Fusarium sp. JS1030; assembly: GCA_000966855.1. NCBI lineage: Eukaryota > Fungi > Ascomycota > Sordariomycetes > Hypocreales > Nectriaceae > Fusarium > Fusarium sp. JS1030. The sequence goes on along the minus strand of JWIW01000075.1, from coordinate 41,385 downwards.
TCTTGTGCTCGGTGCAGCACAAGCCGCGCACGTAGGCAAGCCAGGACGGCAGGTCCAGATCCGCGGCCTCAATCTCGTGTAAGAGAAACGAGCGAAACAGTACTGTGAGCTCTTCGGCATACTCGGCCACAAGCTCAGAGCTTGGGTTGGGGTTGTCGACAATGTGTGTCTGGAATGGCTTCTGAGCCAGAACACTGGGATGATCGCCAGAACAGTCCGGGCAAGGGAGCTTGTACAGCTCGGTGTGGTGCCCCAAGGGCGTTTGCATACACTTTGTAACGTCCATCAGGGCACATCGCCTCCAGTACTCCTTTTTATGCCGCATGTAGAAGTAACCTGGGATGATAGGGAGGTCGAGTTGGATCCTCTCGGTCGTAGGTACCGGGTCTTGATCAAACCAATTAAACATGGGCAAGTACGCGTTCATTGCAGGGCGCAATTGCTGCTGAGCAGGACGCTGAGAGTCCGGTACCGGGCAGAAGAACCATCGAGTGACTTGGATACACATGGTGGGCAGCTGTGGTAGTTTGCCAGACTAGACTAGACAAGGGTTGGCCGGTCTTTGGTGTTTGAGCCCTGCTTGTCTATGGAGCGTTGTATTTGCTGGTAGATAGCTGTGAAGAAAGAATGAAGAGACGGAGGATTGTGCGGACAAGCGGCGTCGACATGTTTACCGAATCGGCATTATATAGACAATCAAGGACTGTCCGTTGACCACAATGGGAACCCTATTTCAATCTGGCCTTTGACAACACCAGCGTCCAGGGGAGGGGACCATCAATTTGGTCGAGGAGGGCGAGCCAAGTCAACATGAACAAAGAGACTTGGGCCGGGGCGAGTGCTGGGCCCGGGAGCCATCTCGAATGCAGAACAAACAAAGGATCCTGCCAGGGCTGGCAATGTGAAGGGGTGGCCGCTGGGCCTCGAGACCAACGTCGACTCCTGGTATCAATACCGTCTTTGTTAGCCACCAGGGAACTCAATCACTCGATTGAGTCGGCTCAAAGGAAATAGCGAAGTCCGGGGGTGGTGTTGGTGGAGAGCTGTGCCGTCCAAGACGTTTGTTGGTCGAGTGTTTAAATAAAGAAAGGGAGAGAAAGAAATGCCATCATCACGTGGGTCCAAAAACACAGGACTCTAATTTTACCACGACCATACCTAACTCTTAGGATGATGGCAAGACGCGCTGGAGTATCCTCAAAACGGACCTCGGTGAAGTTGCTCCTCTTGAAGAACTCGCAGAAGTCTTTACTAGCTCGAGTGAGGCTACCCAAGGATGCGCTGTCAGAAAAGGACCCAATAAGATCACGGCACTCCTGTGGAATATTCTCCATCGCCGAACGCGAGTCTGAGGGCGCCATGGTACCACTTCGTCTAGACTGGCTCGAAAGAATCAAATATCGCTGTTGATTAGTGTTCCTCGTGGGATAGTCCACTCATTGTTATAGAGGTTAAAAGTGGTATGAGAGGCACCAAGCCCGTGATGTTTGGTGGAGGAGGGCATATATTTTGTGAAGCAGGGAAGATATTTGGCAAGTCTGTCGCCGAGGGGAGGGGGGCGCTTCTGGACCTCAATGGCAGTGGTTGTGGGTAGAGATGCACTACCTCATCGCTTCCCGGAAGCACATAAAACCCAATGTGAAATATCAACTCCACAGTCAGGGATGGCAGGAGCTGCATACTAGACAGCTAGTCATCGTTAGAAAACATGGGAATATGAGATAAATCCTTATGCTCTAATAAAACTAAGCTTAGCCTTATTTTATTAAAGATTAATACCATATAGTAGCTAAGGCTTTAGCTTCTTTTATGATAGTATCTTCTAACTATTGACCAGTCTCACAATGGCAACAACAATACGGAATCGCAGGAAGAAGGCTCTTCAGATGCAACGATTGGGATCAATGACGAAAATTTGGTTGCTGTCGGGCGGGTCGTATACCAAGACGATAACGTTGTCTACAATGAGGATCAAGATGATGCTTCCTCCAGGCCTGGAGATCCAGAACCAGACTCGAACAGCGACGAAATCGTCAACGAAGAGACAGTGGATCCGCCACTGGCTACAGATTCTTACTTCATACGATATGACCAGGTTTCTTGCATCGTGGATGAGCTACGGGGAGGAGAGGCAATTGATGTGGCAAGGGAGGGCCTCTTAACAGAGAACGCGTCTATGATCATATCATGGTACAATTGGCAATGTAGCTATGTAGAAAGTTACATGATATCAACACAGCTAGCTATGCACTTATAAGTCCCCTATAATACCTAGGTTTATTAATAAGGGGAGGGGATCGCTTCTAGACCTCAATGGCAGGCGTTGTCCTTTGTGGCCGATGTCCTTTGTCCAAAGAGGAGGTATCCAACAAAAGCACCCAGCGACACAGAGATCATGACCCAACCGTTGTACGTCATGAAGACGAGCCTGTGGGCAGTTTAGCGGAGCCATTCTTCGGCCATGCAGCGGTGGAGGGGCAGGAGAAGACTTACATGAGCATAAAGGCGTAAAAGTTCTGCAGGGCATACAAGACGGCCTTGATGAGATGGGCGCGCTGATCGGCCTGCCCCTGGTTTTGCCCTGAAAGGATGGGAGTCGACTCAGTAACAGGATCATGGCCTCAACGGGAAGACTTAGCATCTGGCACGTGTTTCCCAAGAGAGAAAGGTGGTATGCAGTCGAGGGGAAACAAGGGAGGCTTGGCTTACTGGGCACGGCGCGGACGCGTTTGTCAAGGGCATCTTCGTAGCGGCGGGAGAGGGAGCGGAGGCCCTCGTAGCCGACGGCGAGGAGGATGACGGCGAGCAGGGAGAAGATGAGGGATGCGTTGGAGCGGACGTGCCATTGTCGGAAGACGATGCAGAGGTTCTTTGTGTCCCAGGTGAAGAGCATCTAGACAAGGTCAGCGGTTGGCTCTCGCAGGCATAGAGGCTGGAAATAGAAACATACGTTCATGCTGCACATGTCCTTCATGCCTCCATCGCCATGGTCCATGTCTCCGTGGTCCATTCCGCTGTGATCCATGTGTGCGTGATCCATTGTGTTTGTTATCGGTGGGGGATAGTCGTTCGACGTAGAGTTGACGGTGGAAAGATGGTCAACTTGGAAGCAGGGCCCGAGAGATTGAATAAATACTGCTGGCGATACTCGAAACGGGCTCAAACGTGCGCAAGAGCTCGAGTGAGATGTGTAGAGGTGCACAACAAGGGAGCTGTCCTCGTGGCCAAGCTGCTGTCTGCAGATGGTGTGGATTCACGGGATCTCCATACCGTCTAAGGGATGGCGCGACACACGGTACCTCTACCATCACTCATTTTCTGTGAGAGGGCAAGTACCGGCTGTCTCAGGCCTGCCCGAAGAAGACCCCTGTAGCAAGCGATTATCGCGCTGCATCATCAACTGCGGGGGGGCACCAGCGACTAGCACCAGGCTTGTGACTGGATTGATAAAGATGAGGGGTCCTCTCGCGCTTTAAATCGAACTCGGAATCATGGAAACAAAAATTGGTGAGGCCTGAGGTATTATTATCACAACTAGGTTGCTTACATAGATGGGTAATTGGACAGTAAAGTCTCTTGGAGTTAGTTTTCTTGATTGGAGGCTTTTCCCTCCCGTGACATCCGCAACCGCAACCTCGACTTACAAATTGGGTTGGCGAAAACGTGACGCCTCTCAACCAGTTCAACTCTTGCAATCTCATCAACCGTGTCGCTCTTGCTGTTCAACTTGCAGTTGTCGATTCCATAGCCAGGAGCGTGTATCTAACTTGGCTCAAGATGCTTGCGCCACCTGTCAACTTGCCCAAGTGGTGAGTCAACTCGAACCAACTCACAAGAATCGTTGCTCATTAATTGACTCTTCAATTTTAAAGGCTAGAGGAGAACTCTCACCTACTGCAGCCGCCCATCAACAACTACTGCGTCTACAATGAAGACTTTACTGTCATGGTAACTACAAATCCCATAAACATACTCATCTGGCCAACAACTCACTCATCACTAGATCGTCGGCGGCCCCAACGCCCGGACCGACTACCACATCAACCAGACGCCCGAGTGGTTCTACCAGTACAAAGGCGCCATGATGCTCAAGGTGGTCGACGAGGGTCAGTTCCGCGACATCATCATCCGCGAAGGCGACATGTTCCTCCTGCCCGGCAACACGCCGCACAACCCCGTCCGCTTCGCCAACACAGTCGGCGTGGTCCTCGAGCAGCGCCGCCCCAAGGACTCGCTCGACCGCATGCGCTGGTACTGCGCCGCCTGCGGCGAGGTCGTCCACGAGGCCGCCTTCCACTGCACAGACCTGGGCACCCAGATCAAGGCCGCCGTCCAGGACTTTAAGGGTGACAACGATAAGAGGACCTGTGGCAAGTGTGGCACCCTGGCGGATTGGGCGCCCAAGCCGGGGAGCATCAAGGATCCCAACCTCGAGTGAAATCCCAAGCTTATGTACGATGGAGTCGATTTCTATCATGTGAGGGTCTCAAAAAAGGCGCATGGGTAGGGTGGCTGTTGATGTTGTAGTAGCAGTGATACTTGCAGAAAAGAATGCCTCTGCCTCATTATATTCTACATTTTGGTGTTCGTATTTTACCATTCATCTCATCGTCAACACGTATGAAATACCTCTCTACTTACAACCCCTTTTTTTACTCCTTACTCAAGTCTCGGCGAAAGAGTAAGAGCTGGGCGACTTCTCCACGGGGATCTCAATGCTGCCCTCCTCCAACTCTTTTCCGTCGACCCTCAGACCAGCTCGGATGACATCGCCAGGTACAGCAGGGCCAACACCGGCGGGAGTACCCGTGAGGACGATATCGCCAGGCTGCAGGGTCATGACCTTGGAGATGTCGCTCAGGATACGGGGGATCTGGTAGATCATCAGATTGGTCGAGCCCTGCTGCTTGACCTCGCCGTTGACCTTGAGGAAGAGCTCGACGTCCTGGGGGTTCTTGATGGATGTCTTGGGGATGATGTGGCTCATGGGCAGGAAGGTGTCGAAGCCCTTGGCGATATCCCAGGGGAGACCCTTCTTCTTGGCCTCATTCTGGGCGTTGCGGGCCGTCATGTCAATGGCCACGGCATAAGCTATATGTGTGTCAGCCAATGGTCCGCAGCCAATACTGCACAGCATCACCAACCCTTGATAGCGTCCAAAGCTCCCTGAGTGTCTGAGGCCTGGAGATCCCGGATCACCTTGCCAACAATGAGAGCAAGCTCAACCTCATAGTGCATGTCAATGCCATTCGGCCGCAAGACCGAGCCCTCGCCGGGGAGAACAATGGAGGAGGGGGGCTTGAGGAAGAAGAAGGGCTGCTTGGGCTTGGTGTTGTTCAGCTCAGTAATATGCTCCCTAGGTAGCCATTGTTAGCATAGAATCCTCTTGAGAGTGGAGGGGAGGCATACGCAAAGTTGCGGCCAATGCACACGACCTTGCCGGCCTGCTTCAGGCTCGAGGATGCCTGGGGGGCCAAGTTGGCCATTGTGCGTCTAAGGGCGAACATGGTGAAGGGAATTGAGGCAGGGGGTATTGGTTGTTAAAGTCCTCTTAGCCTTGGGATTGGTAGTATTTGTCTTTGAGGTTGGCGGGTGAGGTATCCCGAGCAGAGAGCAGAGAGGTACCGCGACTTCGGAACGCTACGCCGATGGAAAAGCCTCGGAGGTCGGCGCCGTGTGGTGAAGCGCCGGGCTGCAGAGTCGGACTTGGAGCTTGTATCGGGGCCGTGCTGAAACAAGGCGTTCAGAACTATTACCGAGGCATTGATTCGCCGACTTCGCACCCAGAGAGAATATTCAGTGACCAGACATTTCAAATCGATTGACTGACCCAATTGCTCGTCATTGTCTCTCGGCCGCTGCTTCTCCGAGGTTAGCATCTCCATGTCCGTTTTAGGCTTAGTGTCCTTTCTTACACGGACGGCCCCGACAGACTCGGGGCACTCATATCTTGGCTCGTGCAACAATAGAAACTCAAGCATGGGGCCAATAGTCCCCAATTTCAGCCCAATAGAATATAAAACGGTTTACAATGAGATCTAAGCGTCTACGCCAGCCAACCCCCAGCCCCCCAAAGTCCAAGTTTGCTGCTCCAAACCCACCCTCCCTTGCGTCCAGGCCCCCCCCTCTACATCTTGGCCGCCTCATTGTCTTCCTTCTTCTCATGCGGTGGCTTCTCGCCCAAGTCTCCCAGCTCATCAGCATGCGCAATGATTGCCTCGTCACCGTAATTGTCATTGTGCTCCATCTCGGGGTCCTCGGCGTACGCGATCCTGGCTGCATCCACCAGTATACGCGCCGTCATCCCCCACACCTTGAATCTACCGTCCCGCTCTTCCTCCTCTTCCAGCTTCTCGACCAGATTTCCCTGCACGCTACTCCGCCGTGGCTTTGATATTCTCTGGTTATTCACCGGGACGTAAAAGTTGTGTACCCGCCACGGGTAATCCTTCCATGAATGCCAGTAACCATCGTACCAATGGCCTTCCGGCAACTTCTGGCCGGGCGCAGGGGGTAGGTCGCGTTCTTTGAGGAAGTTGTAGAAGGGGGCGCTGAATACTGCGGCAACCTCGCGCGCATCCAGTCTGGGGATCATGGTCTCCTCCACGGTTGGAGCTGGCGCATTAGGTGCCGGCTGATCTGCGTGGAGGAACGCAACGCATGGCCGCACGACGAGGTGAGTGCGCGCAAGAGAAGGAGGGAGACAGCAGAGATGCTCGATACGGAACGGCTTGGGAAGTTTGGTATCGTCCATCGGAAGCCCAATCTCTTCCCATGCTTCCCTGCGGGCAATCTGAACTGCAGGGTTGCACGTCAGCATTCCAAATATCGTACAGCAGCAATAACGGTTTCTTACATGGAGTTTCTTCAGTATCGTCCGCCTTGCCGCCGGGAAAGGCTGCATGGCCCGAGAAGCTTCTCAGACTCGCGGCGCGCATGGTGATGACGACACGGAGGTCGCCCCGGCGGTCGGCATATAGTAGGATCAAAACGGCTGCGCGTCTGCGAGCCGGAAGACGATCCCATAGCGGGAACGCCGGAGGTTTGTAGGCGCGAAAACGAGCAACGGCCGCCTTGAAAGTCGGGTTGATTAGCGTGTTTGTTTGAAGACGGGCATACACGTGGCGCATCGCAAAGTACACGCATGACAGGATAGCAATGAATCAAGAAGACAAACTCACTGCAGACATTGCGTTCAGAGGCGACATGGTTACAGCATCATAATACAGCGACGCCTCTCCGTGGTTGACCTGTTGCCGGGGTTCTCTGGCAGCCTCACGAATGCTCTCCTGTAGCGCCTCAACGACGTCAGCGTCGGTGACGCAGCGGCTTTCCAGCGTCTCAGAGTCTGTTGCCGGGGCGCCTTGGATTTCGTCGATGGTGGCTCCCGCGTCGTGGATCATGGTGAGCCGTGCCCCCTCCTCTTTTTAGTCCGGCCCCTGAGAACAAGCCCGGTGCCCAAGAAGAATTAGATGTTCTCCTTGTTGATGTTGTAGTGGTGTAAGATGGAGATTTGTTGGAGTCAACGGCCTCGGTCGAGGAGCGGCTCCGGCTCCGGCTCTTAGGCAGATCTGCGGGGGCGGGGCTCGGTAGAGCACCTGCCGGACGTGAAGGTTCCTGGGACCGAATCGGCGATTCGAGAGATACGTATTCTTCACTCTAGGTAGGTCGGTAGGTATCATCGAAAAATTGTTCATGAGGTTTGCCAGCCTCTAGGTACTTATTAAATGATTCACTCTCCAGTAATATCGCCAGCTGACTATGGATCTATAAAACCGCATGCGTAAAAACAACCGCTTCTATAGATCCCTTGTGTACTATTTATGTAACGTCGTGCGAACCAGGCACCTTACCGTCCAATATGAAAGAACCTGCAAACATCTGGGATGGGGGAATCTTTGCTCCAAAGTGACACTCGCGCCGCGCTGAAATGCAGTACTAAAAGATCCAGTCCTAATGTCCGCACTGCCGCTCAGCGTCCAGTCTCCTCCTCTGGGATCATCCTAATGTGACTTCTCAGTTGGGTCCGCCTCCTCTCGCCTCTCGCAAACAGATCTCTAACTTGTACTCCTGTCTTTCCAAATAATCCATGATGGTGGTTGTTATGATGATTGCTGCTGCTGCTGCTGCTGCTTCGCCATCTGCTGACGATACGCCTGCTGCTGCTGCTGCTGTCTGCTGCTGCTGCTGCTGTGGCGGTTGATGAGGCTGCTCTGGTCGTTCCAGGTGACGCGGGAGGGAGCGTGGTATCACCATTTCCACCGAGGTGCGCTCCTCACTCCTGCGCACAAAGAAGTCCTTGATAGCCTCCCTCATATGGTCGTTGTCACCGTCAAATTCTTCCTCGTCGTCTGTTTCGAAAATGCTTCGGGGCGGCGAGATCACACTCGCGGCGTCTGACGGGGGAGGGATCGAAGGCGAGTAAGGCCCCTTTGTGGGATAGTTGATGGCAGTGAGAGATGTCCGACTCGAGCTGACTGACAGAGACGCATCCCTCTTTCGAGAAAACAACGATTTGGCTGAGATGCTAAGGCGGCTGGTTAGAGAGGATTGGGACTGTGCCATCATGGACGCTCCATAGATGGACTGTCGCTTGTCGTTGTTGGCCAGTCTAGTAGCGATTCGGTGATACTCGTCCGCTGTTTCGTTGTCGGTAAAGTAGTTGTAGGACTGTCTTGCCTGCCAAGAGGCATCCTCGTCAAAAGCCTCGTCCAAAGCCTCGTCCAGGTCGGGGGCAGTCTCCAGGTCCGGGATAGTTTCTAGATCAGGTACAGTCTCCAATGCTGTTGTTGCAGTGCTGAGTCGCCGCGTCTTAGGAATTCGCAACGAAGAAGATCGCTGGATAGTCTTGGGTGATGCTGGCGCCGTGAAGCTCTGATTGCTCACCATACTATCACAGTCAGGTTCCAGCGGGGGCATGCTGCTATCCGAGGTTCTTGGCTGATAGTCTTCCTGTTCCGCAGGCTCATCAAAAATGGGCTCATCTAATGAGAAACTGTAGCTACTAGACGAGTCATCCCGAATTGACTTGGGTGAAATAGCGGGAGAAAAGTTTAGTCGAGTTGGAGGGGAATTCCAGTCGACAGGAGCGCCAACATCATGACCGGTAAGTTGCTGGATCTTCTGAGAGGAACGACGTTCGCGAAGAGTGCTTGCGCCTGAGACGCTCATTCGTGAGGCCCGTCGCCGGGATAAAGCTAAAGGAACAACCACGGGGGGCTGTTGAGGAAGCTCTTTAGGGTTGTTTCCTGGACCCGTTGTCTTGGGGAACGCGCTGAATCTCCGCGTCGGAGGCGGCTTGGCTCGCGATGAGCTCCGTGATGGAGTTGTAGGCGTCGCCGGGAGGGGTCTGTTAAGATAAAGGTACGCATTTTCCGGGGGCGACAGTTCTATACTGCTGATTGAGCGCGGGTAGCTTTGCATGATAGCTCCGAGCCTGTGGGTTTTCTTTGGAATTGGTGTCTTTCGTCGTCTAAGCGGCCAGGTCGAAATGCGGGAGCGTCGGGGCCTCGCATGTAGGATATATCGGCTTGCAACCTTCGATCTGCGCCACAGGCTGCTATCAAAGGGACAATAGCAGGCTTGCTTAATTCAAGCCCACGCAAGGGCGCGATTCCTTTGTTCCCGGTGACGAAGTAAACTTCGAGTTGACTCCGCCACAAAGAACTATGCTTTCATTGACCAGCCCGCGAAGTCGATGTTGTCGATATCGTTGGTATCGTTCAAGAGGGTTGCAGGTTTGATGGTGTCGTCGAAATTAGTAGGGTGCAAGGAGCCAAAAGTTTGAGGGTAGTTGAGGGCGGAAACCTCGCACTACATGACCCTTGAGTCAACTCAGTCTTTAAGAGTTTGCCCAAGCATTGTGAGTTTGAGCCGTCATGGTCCGTCTGTGGCTACCAAGCCCACGGAACCTCAATCTTCCTTTACGTCCGCCGGAGTCACCTGGGACCAAGCGGGTTGTGGCGGGAGGCTTGAGTCTAGGCTCGGCGAGACGAGCGACACATATCGACCAGGACAATGGACAACATTCCAGTCACTGGGGAATGGGGGCTGAGCTCACCGCACCCCGCAGATGTCAGTACAGATAGAGGCTCAAAAGATCTGTGTGCGTTTGCAGCTGGTTTGGCTAAAGAGACGTGATGTCTTTTGGAGCCAAGCTGTGCTGGACAAGCCCGAACCGCGTCTCTTGTCTTCGCTGACAGACACAATGAAGCCATCGTCGTTGGGAAACCCTGCGGCCACTGACGGAAAACTGGCCAGGCGAAGTAATGGTTGCCGCGAGCCCAAGGACGCCATCTCGTGCATTTTAGGCATTAGCGCTCTCAGTAGTTACCGCAATCTGTCAGCGCTTCCCAAAGCATCCATACCTGTCGTAGAGTTCCGCTCCGTTCGCTCCGTCCGACTCAGTTGACATGCCCGTCGACGCGGTTGACCGACATTTCTTCCGGGAAAGGCTAAGCTGCCAGAGACGCGGGACGACCCATCCGACATATGACATCTCGCGATCCCAAGGCGAGGGCGACGAATTGCCCGCAAACTTTCCCAAAGACCCGGAATGCCCTCGTGGCAGGTCAAGCCCTTGCCGCGCCGAGCCCTACCATGGCCATCTGGTCGCGGCCCGCGAGACTCAACCCAGGAATGTTGACGTGGGAAGCAAAGGAGCATGGGGAGAAAAAGAAGCTTCGTTCCGCTTCACTTGAACCTTGCTCCAAAACCATGGTGGAGCCTCTCATAAGATATACCATTTCTATACACATTGCACCGGACGCCCGGGTTGACCGCCGTTTAGTTGCCGTAGCCCCTTGACTGAGCCAGATAATGACGCCATTAATCCTCTTCGTCGTCTTTGCCCTGATAGTTACCAAGCAGAATGTCGTCGACTCCAAGGCCTGTAGAAGAATTCCTGATCCACTCCGTCTCGACGCGGAAAAAGATCCATACCCATCGTCGGAACACCTCGAGAAATTCGATGAGGAAAATACCACCCTCCAGATCGCTAAATTTGTCCAAGCGGCTATTGAGTTTCATCGACCATGTACACCGCAGCATCAAATCCATGCCAATCACAACGTAGTAAAGGCCGGGGATCCTAAAGACCAGCCTGTCCCGCAGCCCGTACGCATGATGTGGTGATTCGCGTTCGTGCTTGGGTGCGAAAAGGGTCATATCCCAATCCTTTGCTACGTCCCAGTAGAAAGAGTAGAGTGAGTTGATCAAGACGGCAACAAGCCACGCCTTGTGGAGGGCTGCCTTGGTTTCTGGGTCCTCCACCGCCCTCTGCCAGGCACTAGTGATCAGCACTGGGAATGCCGTCGAGTACTTGAGGGCGTTAGCCAGATGCTGACCGCCCCAGCCCGTGGACTCCTTATACGGCGCCCGTCGAACGCGATAGTACTCGATCAGGCACTGTCGGAATCGGATCAAACTTGGCAGCCCCATAATGAGCGGTACGATTATTGTCCCTCCACAGTTCCGATCGGGCCTCTTAGTCGCCGAGCCTTCTGCTGAGAAGAACATGCACAGCGTGACAAAGAGGTCGCCAAAGACCTTGGCGTACGATGTCAGGACATCGGCCAGGAGGATATCGCCAAATTTACCGTCTTGCGCCTCAGCCAGCCCACCGATGCTAATGCGCCGAAGCGTGGCCAAGAATCTCCTTCTTCCACCGCTTGGGAGGTTGCTAAACGGAACAACGAACATGGCAACGAGCGCAAAGAGGTACGACAATGGCATCCAGCCGTACGCAACGACGCGCTCTGGGACTCCCCATGTGAAAAGCCAAAACAGAGTTATGGACAAGCCGAACAATGCAGAAAGGGCTATCGCAAGACGGTAGGTTGAGCCATGGTGTGGAATATGTTGCGGCGAGGATCGTCCGGGATATCGAATAAGCTGCGGAACGTCGACATTAAAGAAGTAGAGGCAATGAAGGTTTAATCCCCATCCCCAGACAGCTGCGACAAGTTAGTATCAGCCATTGCGATCGAGAAAGACAGCGCAGTGCTAACCCAAGGTTGCGATGAAGCCAACGCGATATGGCAAAGGGAAAGCCAAGCTGAAGGAGTCAAGCCCCGGATCAACAGCCGGATCGCCATCCATTGGAACGAACCGCCATCGGACGAAGAGTATATGATAGAGAAGAAAGAAGATGCGCTCAAGGAAGCGCTCGAGAAACGAAGTTCAATTTAAAAGAATGACTGATGAGCGACCAAAAGTTCATGAGGTTGATTGCGACAATCCAAGCTGTCCTCTAAAGGTGAGATTGCAAGGGCGGGTCCCTCCTCGTGTTCTTTTTTTTTCAGGGGTACCTTCCATCGGTGACGGTGGAAGCTGTCACTTTACGCGTCGATAACGACGTCAGCAATTCTGCTATCTTATCGCATGCACAGCCATACAGCCAGCCACAGCGAAGTCGGTGCGCCACAGAACGAACCCCACGCTGACATTCATGGAAGGGACGCTTGGTGTGATGGAAGCTGCCTAACCTGGAAAGGCCAAGCCACCCCACCCACGCCCACGTTGCTGTTTAGGCTTGTTTGCTTAAGATCATCACCGGTCGATGTAACAGACCTAGACGACATGCAAAGAAGCCACGGCGCGATGTGGAGAAGCTTGCCCAAGGCAGCGCTGGAGTTGTGAGCCGAGCCTGATGGATGAGTCTGCAGAGTCGCGTCGCTTGCTTATCCCGACTGTCTCAAACCCGGATGCTGGTCTTGGGCGCTAACCTGCGAGTTGCAGCCGCACGCCTCTTGTCACGCCGTTGAAACAAGCCCGCATCTACCTACAACCTGCTACCCGGGCTGCTGTGCGTCTGGATGTACTGTACGTATGTACAGAAGGGAATGTACCTGCAAAGTGCAGCTAGCTGGGCCTCCGTTGCTGGCCAAGGACCCTAGCTAGCCCCGGCCACAAGCACACCTCACCGCAGATCTAGGGGTTAAATCCGTCCTGATGCTATTCGCTAGCCCGGTTTCTTGGAACTGTGAGGAGACGCGGAAAGGCAGCTCCCCTTGCCCCGGCAGACCGGGTCTCCACCGAGGTTAGCGGGACAAGACGTTGTCCCTTCTCCCTTTCTGTCAGCGCTGCCTTGGGTTCATGCTGTTGTTTATTAATTACGTTATCGACTGAATCGTCTTTAATTTCTTATTTGGGAAATATTTTTAAGAGAGAAAAAAGAGCGAAAACTATGGACAAAATCCCGCCAAGATGGCCAAGATGGATCCTACTTTGGATGTGGTAGGAGCTGGAAGGATTGCCGATACAGGAGGCCGTTTATGCATCCCAGATCCCACCTGACCTGGAACTGGAAGCTCGACAGGCCCTTACTGAAATGCCCTCACAAGGCTGAGGAAGACGGACGTGGCATTGGGCCATTGGGGCACAATATGATGGGCCTATGACCGAACGCCACTGTCACTTCTCAGCGGTATGACACAATGGCTTGCAATTCTCTCTTTGGGACCCTGGAGGAGACTCATTTGACCCAACTTTTCACTCTCCTGCACACTTAATGCCTGCCGAGGAACCCGACAGTTTCCCACCAGGGCCAGTGGCTCAAAGTACCAACCCTGGTGGGTGCAATTCGTTCACACTGAGTCCAAAATTTGGCGGCACAGTCGGCTGCCGAACCCCAAGCCCAAGCCCCCCATATAACCAAACGCGCTGACGATTTGGGAAACTCAACCTTGCGGTCCCCTGATGACACTAGGTGCAGATAATCTCTGTTTGGGTTTCCAGACCTGAGGAACATCTGTTGGTGTACACCATGAACCCCCCACAACCGCCAAGTTTCGCCGCCGAGTTTATCGTCGAAGATCCAGGCAGGCCCGTTCCCACAAGGCCCGTTCGAAGGCGGGGATTGGAGACTCAGAGAAGATGGATCAGAAACTGGATGAAGAGGCTACCCCAAGGGGATGAGGACTGGGACAACAACAGCCCCTCAACACCAGACGATATCCAGCGCCTGCGTGATCGCCTTACACTATCTCACGTCGAGTCCCGCCAGGACATGGACTGGACGACCCTCCTCGACACCTATGCTGCATCCGCCAAAGACTTTGAAGGCAGAGAACTTCAGCTTCACAGCATGGTTATGGTTGCTGCTTGTCATGTGGCATACAATAATGGCCTCTCAAGAGACGACATGCTCGGAGCCATGGCCAAGTGCATCAGCGGAGGTAGTGACACGCTGAGGTCGAAGCGATTTGCGCTACCCAAATGCATACAGATTGGTGACGAGCTTGCTAATGTGCTCGGCGTGCGAGCTTACGAGCTTCCATTAAGAGGTAGATTGTCTTTCCCCCCACCAACAAATTGTCCAATCTATTGATACAAAGATTCTCATAACGTGTAGTTAACTCCTATTTTACCTTTGGTCAACACTTTACTAGCGAGTGTTTTCCTCTCCTGCGCGAAGAATCTGCCGTCGCACACCGTCCATCAACATCACTGCCCTCAGAGGCACTCAGGATTCCGAGTCTGGTGTTTGAACTTTGCAACGGGAAAGTCAGGTAGGTGGCAGACTGCGATTCTCCCATGTCTGTGCTCGGACTTACGCAGCGGACAGCCAGAAGCAGATCGAAAAGAGCCTCGCAACCAGCACTGCGAAGGCAACCGCCAGCGGAAGCGGAAGTGGTACGACGCCAGACCCGAGTACGGACCATGACATGATACACATCATGAAGTAGGCGTCAGCGTCGGTTCTCACAAGCTCGATATCGGTTCCAGGTGGAGGGGAATGTAGAGGAATCTTATGTGCCCTCCTGTGGCTTTCAGCCCTGTCTCGCGAAGATGGAGCGCAAAACCTGGGTCCCACGTCTCCTTTAGTGTCGACTTTTTGTCGCCAGAGATGAGCTCGACGTCGTACTTGGTGTTTCCAAGGGCCACGACAATTGCGGTGTAGCCCTTGAGCAGGGAGGAAGTATTGTCCTTCTCGAGACGGAAAGCCTGCGGGCTGATCTCAGGTCTTCCCAGATCTTTTACAACCATCCCATAGCTCATTGCCCACGACTCGAGGTCGGATGCCTGCGCATATTAGCACGGAGTTCAAAATTATTTCTTGGGCTTGGAGGGGGGCAAAATATACCAAATTCTGTAACAACGCCTCACACACTTTTTCACACGACTCGGGCAGGCCATAACTCAGTAAACCCTTTCTCTTCTCGGCGGGAAAAAGAGTCAGAACCTCTGTCGTCGCGTCCTGCTGCAGGGTCTGCACGTAAGGTTGTAGAGGCAGAAGCCTGTACGAAGGAGATGCCATCCTTGCAGGCTCTCATGGCGCAGTTGTGCGCCGCCAAAGACGAGGCCTTGACGCACCAAGAGAACCCACGAAGTACATGTTTTGGCCCCGAAACCTGGGAATTCACAGGGATGCCTCAGGCTTACCCTACCGGCAGATCGCCCGCGGGCCCGCGGGGAATGCCGTGGTGATCCCCCGGAGCGATTGTGTCCATCCTTGTGAGCGCATTGAGAGAAGAGACAACAATATGGCCGAAACCTCGAGACTATACTGTCTTGAGAGTATACTGGTCTTGGCAAGATTGCGAAAATGGGTCGAGGATGGGTTTTGTTGTGCCCTGGAAACGGTCAATTTCGTTTATTTCAACAGTTGAGTGATCCCAAGAGTTACCTATTCACAGTCACATATTGAAGTGTATATACAGTTGATTGTTGACTTTATAGGGAGAAAGGAGATTATCCAGTCTCTTCTAGACATCATTTTTCTCTTTTCCTCCAACCCACGACTCTTTAGAATAAACCCCGAGGAGATGCCTACACCACCAAGGATATCTTACGTATTGATCTACCCTAAAAAGCACAACCCCTTTTCTCAGTAGGCTCCCCATTTCCCGGTTTCTTGTTGTCTAAAGTGCTTCTACTGCTACGCCCCTTCACAGGTGTCAAGGACCTCTTCTTATGACACTCGGGGGAGGCTTCTTGTATACCAGTCGCCTTGACGGCATTGATCTCTTGTATTCTCCAAGTTGGTGGCTAGGTAAAGCTCAAAACTGATCAAGCTTTTTTGTATAGGCATACTCTATACTGATGCCAGCCTCATTTACACTCTCGTCAGCCTTGGCATTCGTGTCATCCACGCCCTGGTGCAGGGTAATGTTCGCTCAACTGCAGAGTGCTCGCCGGATCGCCGTTTAAGGCGGCCGCCAGTTCTGCAGTGGCCTTTAAGCAAGGGTAATGAAGGGGTTACTGTCACGACAAGGTCCGAGTTTCGGTCTGGCTGCAAGTCCTGGGCTTCGAAGCGGCATATGTATGTATCATCGCCAAGATATTCTCGGAGATCCACCCCAGAGTCTGCAAGTTGACGGAGGTTTCTGCTCCCGCGTTATCGGGACCACACCTCCGACGAGGAGGTAGTTCTAGAAAGGTGTGCGACTAGCAGAGTCGAACGAACTCCTGTTGCTGGTAATGGAGCCAGACATGATGGGGCCAAGTGTCCGCCCGATGATGCTGGCGAGAGACAACGAGGATGAGAGGGATGACATGCTCGCATTTGAGCACACCCACAGCGGTACTTAATATCCACACCAAGAGAAATTCGAGAAGAATTAGATGACGTATCTCATGCTTGGTGTCCACTTGGTTTCGAGATCTTCGAGAGAACGAGCGTGGAGGTGACAGTTTGATTGCATCGGCGGCGAAATAGTTTGAGAACTGTCCACCGTCCCCTCCTACCCACCCACTTGTAGTCTTTGACTGGGAGTATCATTGGCCAATTGAACGTTTCCCTGAGCTACAAAGAAGGAATATTCTCCTAAACTTCTAGAAATACAGATGATCTGGGCCCGAGTCGATTTGGATCATCCGGAGCAGCCTAGTTCCGAGAATACACTATGGACACTCTCTCAGCTCAAGAATACCAAGCCAGCAGAGAATGTGGGACGATTCTTGCCCGTTATGTGAAAGCCGGCATGGCATGTCACTACAGTTCCACATTGTCTCGGAAACCCCGCAACAAGGCTCGCCTGAGCTAAGATTGATACCATTTCCAATTCGTACCAGGCGACATAGCAATAAGGCTGTGTTGCTTGATAAGCTTCACAAGGATTGAGTTTTTTAGGGTTCAACTCGGACTGTACTAGTTTCGGCACTTGGTTTCTGTGCTCAGTTGATGGATAAAGCCAGACCTTTGTCTTGTTTTATTTTTTATTTTGGTTAGGATTGAAGAGTAGGGTTGGTAGTTGTTTGCCCCTGATGCTATCGTGAGAGTATCAGCAATCCGGACCAAATACCTGGACCTTTCCAGCGCAACATAGCGCTCATGGGCAGATGTGGCTTGAAAAAGAAAATCTCAGCAGTGAAGCCAAAGGTACCCTATGTCATGGTCATTCATGCCCAAGAGAGACACTAAAACTGGGCTCCTTTACGTCGATGAGGGCCTGAATGACTGACAATCAGGCTCTACAATACAACCCCTGTATTTTTGTTGGCGTGGCACTTTCTGAACTCTGGCGATGCTGACTTTGAAATCTTTCCTAAATCTGCTTTAAAGGAGCTCTAAGAAATCTAAGAAAATAACCTAATACTAAAGATTACTTATTAGGTTATAATTAGGTATATATCTTATATAATTTACCTATAATTTTAGGGATTTTCCTTAATTTTACTTCGGTAGGTTAAAGAAGGTCTTAAACTAACAAAAATACAAGGGTTGTACTGTGAACGATATGCGAATAATGCCCCCCTGATGGAGCCAAGGCCGGACCTGCGGAGGCCGGGTCCTCCAATTTGATGTTCATGCTAGAAAAGGTCAAGTTGGGCCAGTCAACGGATAGTAGCGGCAGTGGCTTGGGCCCTGTGCTTGTCACATACCAGAGACGAATAGCATTTTGTCAGGCTGAGCTTCTGCTAGGTCGGGCTGGCATGCTTCCTTCGTCTGGACACTCAGCAACTAGTACATGGACAGATGGCCAAGTACATGTACACATGGATAAGGGGAAATTGGTCACACATGCGCCGGTCTGAAATGTGATTCTTGGCATCGGAATGTACGTATCCCCTTATCAGTGAGCCTACCGCAGTCGAGGTTGCAAGTGCTACGGTGAGTAAGCCAGTCAGGAGTCGGTTCTAAGAATAGCCGGGCAGATCTCGTTAATAAATCTCAGGACAGGCAGAGATGAACCAACAAGAGGAGGCCAGCCAAGGCCGGGGTTGCACCGGCCAGCAACTGGCCGCATGTCAACAGAGACCGAGAGAGACGATAGACAAAGTGAGGGGGAGGGAACAAGACGAGAGAGCGGCAATCCGGCATGGTGGAAGGATTCTGGATGGTGCCCATGGACCATATCGTGCTCTGCTCAGTACACCATCTCGGTGAGTATGGAGCTAACAAAGGCGCCAACAGCAACAAACAGTACAGTACTGCACGCGAGGCGCACACGCACATCCGAGATGCAAATGCAGGGAGAACAGCCGAATTCTGAGAGAATGAAAGAAGGCATCCCTCAATGGCTGGCACGCCGCCCGTGGCTTGGACTTTTGGGTCTTGGCCTTAGACACAGTGACATGCTGAGGAGCATTGCAGAATGACACCTCGACGGGAAAGCCAACCGACCGATAATACGGAGCCCAGCCCGTAGAACTACCTACCTAGGTAAGTACCCACTGAAAAAGAGCCCACCAACAGCCCACTCCAAGCCTGGGTAGGTTCTTTGGCTCCCCTGTCGCTTACATCATTTGACTAGGGAGGGCTTGTCTCTCTGGTTTCTTTTTTGGTGCGAATATCAACAAACAGGCAGATGCAGAAAGAAAATAGAATGGTGAGCAGATTGCTTGGTAAAACAACTGCAGCCGTCTCGGGCCATCTCCTGGATCGCAAGGTGCGTCACGTTGGGCGCCAGAGACGTTCTTGGGTTTCACTATCGGCGCCATCACGTCCCCTGGCTGAGCCGTTCAGCTGCATGAGCTGTGCTGTGCAGCGAATTCAGCCGTTGAGCTGTGCGCCTCTATCGAATGCTTCAGAGGACGAGCCTTTGACCAGCCCAGGGAGACGGCCTGTTGCATTCCGTTGACGCCGTAAACACACCTGCGGCAGCCCATGACCACTTATCACCCCTTCATGTTGCTTGTCAACCATCATCAACAAGCACATGGAAAACTACAACAAACCCCAACAACCCCTGACTACTCGGTGCCCCAAGTGGAGAGGGCCAGCCGTGAACTTGTCCCCGCCGAATTGGCGAGCACCCAATCAAGGCATGATGGGCCGTGGGGTTGGGACAAGATGCTTTACGAGCACCGACGTAGTGTTTACCCTTTCAGCTCTCGCTAGACCATCGAGAACACGCAACAGACGCTCCGTGCGCGATGGCATTGCAACGGCATCTGCCAATTTCTTGGAACAACTGACAAAAGCCTGGGTTGTGAGTTACAGATCCGGGGGACTAGTTAACTTTGAGCAAGTCGCCGATCGCACGCGAGCGGCCATTGTCTTGTTGCCCTTTTTTGACGTCCAACCCTTAAAATCAACCACAAACAACAACATCCCCTGCCCCCTTTTCTACCCATCTTCTACACACTCGCGTGCATCGCCGTTCAGTTTTGGCCCTTTGGTTGTAGTGCTTACACGTTCCATTCGCTGCCCCCCGGCCCGCTTCCGCCCGTAAACCGAACTGAACTGTACTGTGCCTTCCGTTTCCAACGCCGACCCGCCTTGGCCGTCACGCCTCCGCAAGCCTCAGCCACAAGCCAGTAGCACTCAGCTCAATCCTACTGGACGCCGTGACTTGACTTGACCATCCAATCCAATTCAACTCGCACCAACAAACTCGACAACAAAGACTCGACCGACCACGACTCGCCACTTCGTCCCTTCTCCCTCCTCGGCCGTTCTCGCGATCCCTTCGACTTGCTATGTTCAGTGGCCTTCCGCCCTAGAGCGCCAGAGCGTCATGGACGCGCCGACCGACGACGTCCGTCGCTCCAGCATCGAGAAGATGCCCCTTCCTCCTCCTCCGCCTTTTCACAGCCTCCCCGACGAGATCATTGAGCAGTGAGTCTTGATTTGCAGCGCTTCCCGAGTTGCGCTGGCGACTGCGGCGATTCCAGTATTGCTGCATACCTTCTTAATCCGATTCTACTATCACCATGATCGTCTCGTGCTAACATCGCGACTCTGCCTCTCAGGATCCTACAAGCCACCGACCCCGACGGGTTCGCCTCTCTCATCCTCCTCAACCGCAAATGGAGAGCCGTTTCGCAACGGTCACATCTTTATCTTCACCAGTTGGCACGATGTCCCTCATATTCTGCGAGCCATTCCACCCTCCCTTCCTCCGATGAGGACAACCTTCCCAAGTTGCGGCGGCTGTTCGCTCGGGAAGTCAAGCGGAACCTCTTCCAGGCCTACCTGCGCCCGAATCAAACCACCGTCAAGCTCATCTCGACATCCATCAGCTCTTCATCATGCCCTGGAGGCGAGGGCATGCAATATAGCACCTCCCCCAGGGGCCACCACCTTCTCGCGTACAACTCGTCTAGGATTCACGTAATCGATGTGCAGGGACCGAGTCTCGAGGTCAAGAGGGAATTCAAGATTCTTCGACGTCCTGTCTCGGCGTGCATTAACGACAAAGGCTCCCTCTTGGCCGTACTCTCCAATGAGATGCAAGTTGACCTGTATGACCTGAAGCAGACTCCAGCGCGACGAACTCAGTCTATGATTCTCGACAACACTCCTCGAACTATTGCCCTGTCACCCTGCGGATCCGTTCTCGCCGCAGCCTACGAGGGTGGTATTGAAGTGACCTCACTAAGGCCTGGCGCCCTTGCTACTGACCGGCGGGCTGTTAAATGCGACGCCGTGGATGCTCTCGCCTTTTCATTCGACGGCACCCAGATTCTCGGAACCACTGCTCACTCATCTCCGCCTAGCACAGTTATCATCACAGCACCGTATTACGACCCTGGCCCTCATATGTCCGAAGACAACCTTAGCCCCCTCTGGACAACCTCGATTCTATTCCCCAACACTAGCAGAGATTGTAGCCATGCGGTTCTACTTCAGGATGGCAATGATGAGGAGGCAAGCTGGACTTTCACATACGACCGAAGTTTCGAGACTTTCAGAGCTGTTCGGATTGACGATCTGAGGAATGGCACGACGTATTTCACAGGGCCAGTACCGAGTGCAACGTCACAGGCAAAACTCCTCCCTTCCACTCTTCCATCTGCGACATATCGAGGCGAACTGGTATCAGCTGGATTTCAGGGCAAGGAAGTCTGGGTTTATGGCGTTCCCGAAGACTTGGATGCGGTTCCCGATAGTGCATCCTCTTCAAATGATGGAGGATCTGCCTCATCCGACCTTGGGAGACAAAACAGCGGCAACTCTCGACGAGCCTCTACTAGGCCACAGGAAGGCGAGGGCGGTAGAGTGCCTCAATGGCAGCTTCTCTGCGACAAGTTACGAAACACCTTTGTCTCGGGCTTCAAGGTCGTTGAGCTGGGGGAGGTTAGGGGGGTGAAATGGGTTGCGGGTTTTGGCAGTTCTTCCTCTCAAGAACGTTTGGTTGTCACTGCTAGGGGAGTTGGCGCTCCAATGTTGGTTACCGAAGAGGAAGACATGGACTTTGTCGACGGTGGCAGAGTGACACTGCTTGATTTTGACTACGGGCTCTGTGACGGATTCAAATCCGAGATCACTATCGAAGTGGGCACCGACCACCCCGAGGTGTTGGAGGAAGAGCGACGTGACCTCGCCACGGATGTAGCCATCGTCCGACGCAGGACTGTCGCTCAACGTCGAGGAGGCCGTGGCGGCGGGTCTTCTCTGTTACGAGCTGCTACATCTGCCTCACGATCTCACGCAGTCCCGCCAGTACCACCCCCGGTGCCGCGGAACGAGGATAATAACGATGACGACGATCCCCTGGTACCACGAAGGATTGGGCAACGTCCCACCATTCGAGCTACGGAACCTGATCATGATGGCGAAGACGAAGACGTCGCGTCTATTGACGAAATAGAGGCAATGGATGCCCCTTATGCACACGCCAGCCCTCGATCTCAAACTACACTGCGTCGTGCCGCCACGGCTGCCGCTGTCGATCGATCCCTTCATCCTCGAACTGCTGATGGTCGTCGCATCGAGTATCGCCGTGCCGACGGTCGACGAGAGCATCCCCATGAAAGCGATGCAGATAACTGGGTACCGCCTCCACCACCTTATCAAAAGGATGACCCGGGAGACTTGCCAGCATTCTTGCGAGGCCCTTCTGTGGCCCCTCTACCTGCTCCTGTTCCTTCTATGCCACCTCTACCGAACTTACATGGTCATGGCCACCTTCGACCTCACAATGCTGGAGCTTCTAGCTCTCTTGACTCTAAAGATGGGCATCAGAGCTCTGATAATTCCCACAGGCCGCTATTCCAGAGAACAGCTAGCGACTCTACTACCATGAGCAGGCCACGTGTTGATGGAACAGTTCGGCCCAGATCGAGCCCGTCGATCCAGCAAGAGATGGATGATGATCTCTACGATGTAACTCCTCCTGACTCGCCACAACAGCCTGCACGACAGTCAGATACGGCGGCCTCCGAGCCTGATGCACGAATCCCATCGGTCTCATCAGTTGCACCATCTCTGGAAGCCAGAGCCATCACGGCTCCTACCGATCCCGTTGCCGCGGTTCCACCGCCTCCCTCACAAACATGGCCTTTAGCCCAGACCAACAGCAACCCTGGGCCTCAAGTGCCAGCAGTGAATGTGGATACACGGGCTGCGGGCGGATCTGGGACCCAGCTACCTCCCAACACAGCGCCTAGAGTGAGGCGGCTGTCAAACGCGCAGACTTGGCCTGGTGGCCCCCAGCCAGAGGCCAGCCATCCCGCCGACCCAGTTGGTGGGTTCCCGTTCCCAAGCCAGGCCGCAGATGACTCGATATCGGCACTACCTCCTCTGCCTAGTTCTAGTCAGCTCGCAAGCTTAAGCAAGAGGGTCAGCCAGGGCAATCCACGGCGCCTTTCTGGGGGCTTCAATGTGCCACGGAGGCCAGTCGGGAGTTCGGACAGCGATACGCAGTTTTCTCATTCAGTCCCCAATGCTTTACGGGTGGGGCCACCGAGCCTCACGGAGCCCGAGTTTGATCAGCCACTCATCATCAGCACTCCTAGAGGTGTAACAGGCGCGTTTGACCCGCCAAGCCGGCAGATATCTGGTCGGCGAAACGAGCCGCCATTGTTGGCCCCGATTCCTCGGCACCCACGTCCAGTTCCCGGCTCAAGTCAGCGGCCAACTGTTGAGCGTCTGGAGACCATCTACAGCATCGCCTCGTCTCACGGAGGCAACCAAGCACCAACAGCGCCGCTTGCCACGCACCAGGGGCCACCTGCATGGCTGAATGCGCCCCCAGTCCCCGTCACCAGGACATCTCCCAACGTAAACCGCCGACCTAGCCGTGCTGAGCGCAGCGCAGCCAAGAATATCAAGGACGCGAAGAAGCGTGGCTGGACAGGCAAGGGCAAGAGCAAGAAGAAGAAGAAGCCCGCGGACGCTGCCAGCAGCGCAGGCTGGACGGACATCTCTACCGGCTCTGCAGAAAAGTCGAAAGAGAAGGATAAGAAGTGCGTTGTCATGTAGAAGCGCGTCATTCAATATTGCAGCCAATAAGTAAAGAGGTGGGAGAGAGAAAGAGAGAGGTAATAGCCAGGTGCTGGTGTCACGAGCAAAGATTTTTTTGGACAGCTGATCACTCGCATACTTACATACCCAATCGTTACAGTTTCGTGTTTTTTTTCTTCCATATTCTTTTCTTGTTTTCCTTTTGTTTGTACCCCAGGCCTTGGCAGCCTGGCCTTTTGATACACTCGCTAATTCTCTTTTTGTATGTATGTATGGGTCGGCATAGCGTCGGTTTGTTCTTGTTACTATATGGTCTCTTTTTGATGGGAGCGTCGGAGTCAGCAATGGCGAAATGGACATAACATGATGCTGGTGGGTTGGTAGAAAACGTTGATTGCCCAATTTGAAGGGGCTTGCTTGTTGTAATTTTGGGATACATATCATAGCCAGCTACAGAAAGAAACATATACGTGTTGGATCATGTGCAGTTGCCATTTGCGTATTTCAGAGTTAATGCGTAAGTATCCTGTGGATCTCGAAATGCAGGACTCTTTTATCTTTCTCGGCTATTACTCTTAAATAACTACTATTAGGCTAAGGGCTTAAAGATACTATTATAAAAGAAGCATAAGTCTTAGCTACTATTTATTATTTGTTCTGTGCTTTATGGCACCTAGCAAAAGGGATAAAAGTTCACAATAGGGTATCTCAATCTACTATTTATTATTAACCTTTATGAGATATACCTAAGTTTAGCCCTACAATAGTTAGAGGATTTATCTATAATTCTTACGCCTGTTATCCTAAAACCCTTCGGATCCTAAGGCGAGTTGCATGTTCTGAAGCGCGATGAGTATCGACTGTTTGATGTCACATAATGCCTTCAAATGAACATGGCCAAGATAGCTTCAGAAATATTTGCATATCATTCAAAACTTGTCTATAGGTCTTTAAAAACAAATGAAAATAGAAGCCACACACACAAAGCGGCAAGTATCATGACCCTTCCGAAAACAACAGAATCTGGGGTATAACGACAGAGACTCCCTCCATGCAACGCCAGCGCCTTTTTCTAGCGTGGTGAGATTAAAACCAAAAAAAAAGCAAAACAAATCTTTCGTGTATGTACAAAAAGCGAGGGCATCCATCGTGCGCTGCAGATGGGAGTTTTGGGAGGACAGTAGGTCGGAGGAGGATATTGATTAAGAGAAGGATGGATGAGGATTTGAGGTGTGTATTTTCCCTGTTCGGGAGGTCTAGATCCTGGGTGTTGTGCCGGGCACGTATGGCCGCCCTCGTCGCACGTCGCTAAGGTCAGCCTCGTCCATCAGGTCTGTGAAGGTCGTGGCATGTGTTAGCCGGCGAGGCTTCACGACGGTGTTTGGGTCGGCAAAGACGTTGATGCACTCGCTGCTTGGCTCGCGCTCCAGCTCGCCAGTCCCGGGCCTGCGGCTGCAGTGCGATGAGGCCTTCATGGCGCGGATGGGCGGTAGACGAACATTGCCGTGGCGCAGCGACTCGTCATCGGCCGGGCTTGGCTGGGCAGAGTTGTTGTTGGGTGACGGGTTGGGCGAGTCAAAGGGGTTGGGGATGGAGATGCGGATACGAGGTGGAGGCGCCTGGATGCGGCTGGCGTTGGATAACTGGCGCGTAGGAATACTCGAGCGCCGTGAATCCTGAGAGGGTGTCTTAAGGATAAAGTCGGCGCGGTACGAGTTTGGCTGGATGATGGGCTCCGAGATGATGTTACCAAAGGAGGCCTCGCTACTAGCTCGGCGACTGCCATAGAGGTGACTGCCCTTCTCCGAGCCTGGGCCTTTGCCCTTGTTCTTGCGGCGGAAGTAGAGGAAGACGATGATGGCGATGATGAGGAGAATGATGCAGCCACCGACTACACCGCCAATGACGGAGGTTGTGGCAGGACCCGAGTTGTCGGGTTTGGGTTCTTCCTCGTCAGAGTCGCCAGCTGAAGAGGGAACCCCGGTAGCAGAGACGGTCTCATCTGATGAGGCTTCCGTCGATGTCGCGCTTGGGGCCGCTGATGAGCTAGCACTGGGAAGTTCTGCGCCCTCAGGGACCTCGGACTGATCCGAGTCCAAGACGCACCTCTCACCATCCTTGCATGAGTAGCCAAAGGGACAGCAGTTGTTGCCGCACTTCTCCAGGTCCACGTTGAAGACGACCGTCATGACGGGGGCGTTGGGAAACTGTTTGATGTCCTGTCCCCGGATATCGCAGGTGATGGGCTTGATGGTGTCGCAGGTATTGCCCTTGGGGCAGCACATTGCCGTGGTTTCCCCCGCCAGAAGCATGCATGAACTTGACTTGGGGCAGCAGAAGTTGTCGGCCAGGCTGGAATTGCAGGAGATCTGGTCGGCATCGCAGGTGTCTTGGCGGCTGAAGAGGTGGCTAGCGGGCATGGCTGAAGTTGTCGAGGCGCAGAGGGCCGTGAACAGCAGGAGCCGGAGCGGTATGGGAAGTCGAGCCAAAGCCATGTTGGCGTATAGATGAGTGAGCTATAGGCTTGTTGGTTCGCGAGTGGTTCGTTGTTGTTGTTGTTGGTCTTGTAATAAGCGGCAGCTTATAGGTTGGTCGGTAAAAACGGTCTGAGTGAAGCTTCTGAATTGCAGCTTTCAGGTAGATGATGATGGTGAAGAAAAAAAGATATTGAGGAGTCAAGTTCGAGACAATGAGATGCTGCAGCGAATGATTTCAGTTAAGTCAGACACAGCCAGCGTGAGTGACAAAGACAAAAGGCGAGATGGTCGAACAAGCGCGTTGTTTGTTCGGGGAACAATTAATGGTCAGGTAGAGAATCAGAACACGAACAGTGAAGTAACGGAAGAGAGATCGGCGAGAGAGTATTGAACTGCAGAAAAGAAGCAGAAAAGAGAAGAAAGAACTAATAGCAAGAGAGAGAAAAAGAGTAAAAGAGGAACAGGGATAGAACAAGACAAAACATGCGAGACGACAGACGACAAAGCCCGAAATTGAACGATGAGGTCACGAAACAACAGGCCCTAGGGTCTCGGCGGTCAAACGTCAAAACCTGCCATGACGCCTGCTTGTCGCGCATCTTGCCGCCCTGGCCTAGAAGGAGTCATCTTGACCCATTCATCCACGAGATCTATCCATGGAGCCCATGCCCGGACTGTCGCACTACGGACCCGTCGAGGAGCTGTTGGGCGGTTGGGTAGAAAGGCTGAGAGCCAGTCGCTGGCGGTCATAGGCCGGTCACTCGACACGCGCCGGGGAGAGGCTGTGCCTACACACAGATGTCCATCTTGCTGCTGCTGCGGGACAAGCCGATGAGTCCGATCCCGACCGGGGGGGGGGGCAGAACAATGGGGCTATCGTGTTGAGATCTTGGGCGATAGTGTTGCGACCGAGTCGAGATGGCCCATCGCCATGAGGCGGGTCGTGTAAGTTGCAAAGGGAAGTGGATGATTTGATACCAAACAGCGCCGATCAGCTCGCCCTGTGGTTGGCTGCGTCTCAGGAATAGCCGCGCGGTCAGGCAACACGGTCTCTGATTGGGCCCTCTATGGGGCAAGAGTGGACAGGCAGGCGCCTGGCAGAAATCTGGAGAGCCCGAGCGCCCAAGGCCAGTGGATGGTCGCCTGGGGCGATCCTCTGAGGGCCCTATGAGAGGAGACCGTCTCGGGCATGAACGGTCTGTAGCCAAGCGCTGGGGGCGGGCGCTTAGCACTGGAGACACAGAGTCCGGCACTGAGAGAGGGCGTCTCGTCCAATTGAAGGCCTCGCGGGAGGTCTCGACTCTGACGACCCGGCGGTTTCAAATGGCCATCGAGCCAGAAATAAACCCGACTCTGCTTCTTGGGTCGGATGAGCGAGTTATTTAGGCGTCGGTCGTCGTTCGTCTATGGGCTGCCTCTCTTTCGGTTCTGTGCCTGAGGTCATGCTATCCGTGAAGAATGTCTAGTGTCAATCGGATGAGAGGATGAGAGTGAAGAACACATGATGGGGGAGTTTGATGGGTGGTGGTGAGCTGTTGAGAACCAAGAGCTAAGAACCAGAGCGTCAAAGAAGTCTGTGCCATCTCGAGACGGACAAAGAATGGATGGCATTGTCTGTTTCCTCTTGTCTCAACGTCTTTGTCCATCATGAGTGTCACCGTAGAACACTCACTACCTAGCTAGCTACCTAGTTGGGTATCTTCGCTTAGCTCATCCTGGACTCTTGATGGCATCCCCTGCGCTGCCCTACCAGCCTCTTGTTGAACCCCAGCCAGGCCTCCGCCGCCGCACACACACAGACACACATCTCTAAGGGCAGAAAATCCGGGCCCATCTCAGCCAGTCCCGTTTCGGGGCGTCAAGACGGCGGAGAATTGTCGCCGTAGGGCATTAGCGGGAAGCAAAAAGTCCACGTCCTCACATGCTCATGCCTCTTGCTGCGGTCAAACAAGAGCAAGGGGAAAGCAAAAAACCACAATCAAGACGCCTCGCCCTTGTCACGAGGCAGAGACCGGGGGAGGGCGTGCAAGTTTCTAGAGCCAATTGCTTCTACAGTCTCGCAGGCACTGTCCGTCTAGGCGGAACTTTTTTGTTGAAGAACAACATGGCCGCCCGCCCTGTTCCGAGGCGTATTCGTACGGAATGACTCTTTCAGAAACGACGCCATTCAGAGAGAGGCCCATGACCACAAGCGCGTCCAGACCGACATACGTGGTTTTCCTGACGAACTGCCATGTCACTGCTGTGAGCCTGTGGCTTGTGTCTCCAGAGGCAGAGAGAGGCCTCTGCTTCTGCTTCTGCTTCTGCTTCTGCCTCTGCTTCTGCCGCAATGCGCTGCTGTGTTGGTTCCTCTGCCGTGCTCGCTCGCCAGATGCACTGCGACTCTGCTAGACAAGCACGCTTCCCGCGTCCGGGGGCGGGCGGACGGGAAGACGAGCCAGGAGGGGGATCCTTCAGCCACCGACCGAGGTGCGCTGGTGCACTGCATTTCACTGCATTTCTGCTTCTTTTTTAGGGCCGACCCTTATCATGAACAGCGTAGCCAATCCGTCATGCCCGGCCCAAAAGGCCATTGCACCGCGCCCGCATTTTGCAGCACGTCGCATCGCATCGCATTTCCCTTCCTTCTGCCTCTACAGGGAACAGGGCACTCTACTCAATCGAAAGCACTCATCAGGCCACGCGCGCTGCATCCCCGAGGCAGGTCCCTGTCTGCAGCATCTTTTTCTGTATCATCTCGTCTTCTGCTCTGCTGTAGTTACAGTACTCGCTGTGTTGCGCTGTACATCCAATTGCTTCCCAATTAGATGCCCACCGCCAATGACACCCTACCCAGCGCCTCCCCCACAGTCAATGCTCTATACATGGCTCCCGACTCGTCGATTCAGCTCTGTTCCTCGTCCTCTTTCGAGATTGATGCTTCCCAAGATTCCGCTGGTGGTGTGATGATGCTGACATTCAACTTACTTTTTTGCAGGGACGGGGGGTTCATCATGCTCACTCTCATGTGTAAGTAAAAGGCGAGGTTGAGGAGAGGACAAGGTACCGTGCTGCAAACAGTCGTAAACGAACCGAGGCATTAAAATTCTCATCCTCCGTTTATACCGCCCTCTCGGACTTGGTCTCCCTTTTAGGCTGCTGCTTGGCAAGAGACGTGCAGCCATCGTGAAGTGATTTGCAACACTCTGTAGATTAACCTCTAGCGGCATTTTTCGCTCCTTGGCCTGATCTGATCTCATCTCATCCGATTTCATTTCTGCCAACCAAGATCCGGAAACAACCAGATAACACCCCAAGTAAAAGTATATGCCTATCACAGGAAGAGAGAGAGGTGTAAATCCAATGCACGACTGTGCTTTCTTCTTTGTCTAACTAGCTGTATCCTGTCAAGCTAGGTAAAGCTTTGATGAAGCTATCTGTGTCGTAACACTCGTCATTTCTTCTTCCACGTCCGGGAGCTAGCCCTTTCCCAGCTTCCCAGAGCTTCTTTCATATCATCATCATCCCATCCCATCCCCCGCCATAAAAAAAAGCATCCCGATGCCACATCCAGTGTCAATGCCAGAAACCTGCCTGCGCCGTGTTTTCCCCTTTCCTCCCCGTGTACCATAGCCCGCCTGGTATATAGATGATGATGCTGCTGATGATGATGCACAAAATAAGAAAAAAACGAGTGGTCCCGAGTCTCCAGGTACTCGGCCAATCCACCAAGTTGTTCCTGCATATCATGATGCTGTTCTCCCCACAAATCCTATTCGCCCCCCTCCTTATGCGCTGTACCTCAACGCCTCGTCCTACCTCACCCAATTGTATCCGAAAACGTTGAAAAGTGGTGTGTGTCCAAGTGTCGCTTATTCTCTCCAGCTCAAGTCGCCTTGCGGCTTCCTCTAATAAAGTTCCCATCCCGATAGGTATCATTGTAAATGAAGTGAACATGGTATAAAAAAAGAAAGTATAATAAGAAAAGATTACTCTTGGCCAAGAGGGGCCAATAGTAGCAAGAAGAAGAAGAAGAAAGTGATAAAGCCTCAAAGGACAACGGGAGCAAAGTTCCCGATCCTGGTCCCCGGCGGCTGGCAAATGCCTGCTTCGCCTGATGAGGTGGTCCTTGGCCGCTCTCGTGCAGAAGAGAAGGTGAGGGGAGAACTTGTTGCTAGGGTCATCCATTGGCTCGCCCAGCACGTGCTCCCTACCCTTCAAAGGCCAGCTATTGAGGGCTTTGCAGAAGCAGTGCGTGGGTGAGTTTAGATCAACAAGAAGTCCCATCCCTTCATCTCCATGACATCCCGCCAGTGGATGTGCGGCTGGGTCACCTCAGACGCCGTGGATCCGGGTGTGCTGGCACCCGAGAGGCTATCATTCTGGATCCAGACCTCCCGCAGGAGGGTGGCAACACGGCCCATGGAGCCAAAGTTGGCCAGGTCACCTAGCTGGGCCAGGCGATCCTCAAAGAAGGCTCGGAATGTGCTGCCGGGAAGGCTGATGGAGCCGCCAACCAGGTAGACCCAAGCAAGGTTGCGGTCAAACCCGTTGGGGCCCGAGGGGATATGTTGAAGCACCGTTGTCAGCTTCTCAACCAGGCCCATGGGAGAAGGCTGGCTGGCGTTGAAGCCAGGGACCAGGCTGCACAAGAAGATTCGTGCAGCGATGCGGAAAGCCATGGTCATGTTCTTAGAAAGCTGCTTGGGTGAAAGGCTGCCATTGGCATTGAAGGGCATCTTGGGGCCCGCATCGCCCATCTCAGTCAAGCTGATCTGCTCGCCGAGGGCAGACACGTGCTGGCAGAGGGTGAAGTCGTCCATGCCGTCCTTCTTGAGGGACTCGAGGCAGGCGATCTCCGAGATGAGGTACATGACTCGATCCTCACAGCCCATCAGCTCGCGCAGGCCAAGGCTAGGGTTGACCTGGGAGAGGTGCTTCTCGCGATATGTGTGAGCAAAGGTTGGCGATCGTCCCTTCATGGTGGCGCCGAGGATGTCAATCCACGACGTGAGGGTCATGTTGAAGGGAGTCTGCATAGCAGCTCGAGTAGGGTCAGAGACGATGCCGGGGAGGTCGAGCTTCTGTACCAGGCTGATGGCGGCCTGGAAGTGCTGGTGCCAGGGAATGTCCAGCAGGCCGTCGTCGTAGCGACCGACGACAGACTGGAAGAAGATGAGGCCGAGGGTGGCCTCGAGGATCTGCTGGTGGTTCTCGTCCTTCTTGAGCGCCTCACAGAGGGCCCAGATGGTGGTGTAGCGGTGGCGCATGATGTCGTTGTCCATGTCCTCGGAAGTGACATTGCCATGCGACTTGAGGTGTTGGGCGGCCACGCTAAGACAGCAGTGCAGATAGGCGCTGTTGGACTGCAGGGCGGGGAGGATCAGGTCAGAGCTGACCGAGCCATGCTGGTTGGACTCGAGGATGGGGAAGATGGTTGGCAGAACAAACTGGATGAAGTGATCCAGCAGGCGCTGGTCATTCTCCTCAAGCTCAATCTGGATGTGCCTCGATTCGGTTGAAGGGCCATGCGAAAAGTCGAAGAAGTTGCAGTTGAGGGTCTCCTCGGAGAGGGACTCCTTGCGCTCCTGGAAGACCTGCTCGGTCCACTCGCCATCGAGGGGACCGTGGGGTAGGATTGTGCCTGCAGGAGGAGGAGTGTGGTAAGTGCTAAAGGTAGAAATGTGCGACTCGCGAAGAGTGGGCACATCATTGACAAACATTTGTCGCTCTGTCTTGACGTCGATCTCATACGGCGAGTAGCTGCCGAACATGAGCTCGGGGTGCATGGGCGCACCGAATCCATACTCGTTACCACTGGGCGGGCTGTTGAAGTTGAAGCCGGCAGAGAAGTGCGAGTCAATGGAGGCTGATCTTGTGCGGTCAAGGGGATCAGTGAAGGTGGCCGATGTGGGCAGGGAGTGAGTGAGGCCGGGAGGAGAGCTGGTGACCGAGTTCTGGATGTTGTGCGACGTCTTCTCAGAGAGCTTCTTGCGCTTGATGATCATCTTGATGTCGTCTTTGTGTTTCCGTCGCATGTCGTTGTTGCTCCACCACATGGGGCGCTTGTACTCGCACTGCAAGCCGAGGTGCTTGCAGGCGGTGCACATGGGCGAGCCCTCATCGCACTTCTTGCGTCGCAACCTACATGTGTAGCAGCCTGTGAAAGTCACAATGGTCAGTTCTTGGAGATCTCGAGTTGTGGGGAGCGCGAGGGCGAGGACGAGCTCCCGCGTGTAAGTGAGGCGACGAACCTGTTCTTGAGCGGCGGTGCATCTGTGTCTTGGTCTTGGGCTTGCCATTGTTGGCTTTGGAGGCCGGCTTGGCCTTGGAAGACTGAGATACAGCCATGTTGACTGTGTTTCCAGTTGCTCGCGACACGCCTTTGCGATGGTCGGGGGGCAGCGTAGACATTTGTAGCCTGCGATGCTGGTCGGGACAGTACTGGCGTGCTAGGGCCCGGGAGGGGGGTGGAAGGCAGACCGGGGGGGCGTGGTACTGTGTGGAGAGTCGATCAGGACACACTGTGAACTAGTGTGGAGCCGATCAGAGGGCGGGATGGAGAAAATGTCTTTGCGGGCTGGCTGGCTGGGGGTCCAGGTCCTGAGCGAAGAGCAGGGCCAAGAGGTTGGGCGTTGACAAATTGGACAAGGGGAGGTAGTCCAGAGAGTGTGATGTATGTCGAGTCGGGGCCGAATAGTCCGATTCAACAGAGTCCAAATTAAATTAGTGTTATTGTTTCAATCAGGATCGATAAGATCTCTGAGCGAATTGTGTGCGGAATCGGGTGTAAGTGGCAACCAGGCCGTCGTATCAACCACGATTCTCGAGTCGGTCGTTCGTCCGTTTCGATTATTGCAAAGATTGCGCAATGAATGACTGGTTCCAAGCAAGTCCGGCTTGCTCTTCACGGGATATTGATGTAAAAACAGTCGGGATAGGGGAGGGCTGGAGGAGGGCGGATGAAAGAGGAAGGGGACTGAAAGAGAAGAGCCTTTGGGCGACACTTGGAGCTTCTCACCTTGAACACAACGAAGAAAGAAAGAGGGCAAAATTGTCGGCGGCTGCTGGAGGGCTAAATCCTTATATTTTGGCCGCTTCTCGAGCGACCCAGCTCGAGCGATTCGATGATGGCTTCCCAACAGCCTGTTGCTATTTTTGAACCATGCACGACCAAGCATGCCATGGCACGAGAGACAGCGACTGCGCTTAGAGAAGCCAATGAGGATGGGCCGCCATAGATGGTCGCTCTGCAAGTGGTGGTGCCCATCGGATCTCCACTCTAGGAATAGATGTGCAGAGAGAATTGGAGAGCAGCGACAGGGGGGCCCTCGTCCAAAGAGGAAAGTCGCGCATGGTGTGCCCATCTCTTGTGTGTCCGTGGGGATACCACGCAGCCACTCTGCTTGCATGGAGAGCTCAGAGAGAGGGGGGTTGGATCCTTTTCCGATCTAGCTCTTCACGGGAGGATATGCGAGGCGGAGAGCTTTGACTCTCTGATTTGAGGCCCTCCACTTCCCCTCCCCGGTTGAACTGCCCTGTAAGGCGGTTGAGCATCCGGTTTGGTGCCTTGTCGTTGCGTTCATTTCATCGTTGCAATGCTAGAATTCGCGTAAAAGACTAATAATTAGTTGTGGATAAAGGTTCATCACGGCAGATCCGTATTTGGGGTGCAGTCGTCAGCTCCTTGAGGAACACTCTAGGGAGATAAGTTGAACCAGTCGTGTTGGATCATGCGGCGGTAGCACCCACCATGCTGTCGACAGAAGAGCTCACCCGGCTACTGCAGCTGCAGATGCGGAGGCCCATCGGAAGGGGAAAGGACGAAAAAGGTCGCACAAGGGTGTTGATCGCTAGCTTCCATCATCCATCAGGGCCCATCACAGGGTCGTCCCATGCTAGACGGGCCAGAGCGTGTACTGTGCCGGCCTGGAAAGTCTATTCGATCGTCCTTGAAATGTACTCATCAAACGGTAGCATCTAGTGCAGCCATGGGCCGTCTGGGTAATTCACGGGCTGCGAGTCACAGTTCACGGTTCAGTTGCTGGAACTCGACGGAGGTCCACGACCGGCTAGAATGTACTCGGGAGAAGTGCGGCAGGGGCACTCGAGGACAAAGATTTGTTTCTGTCAGGGGCCCCCATCTGAGGAAACAAAAGAGTCCAGCGAATGACAGTGCCGAGAGAGGCGGTCAGGCCTCAGATTGGCCAGCAGAAAGGGCCCCGTGGCTGGAAGAGCTGCAAGCGGGTGCCCGCAGGCCAGTCGAGAAGCCCTAGTATCAGCGTATCAGATTCCTCAACACCAAAAGTCTCCCATCCAGAAGTAGTATGCAGGAATGGTTAGTGGTACATGCGCCGAGGCCTAGAGGCCGGGGGGGGCATACGGTGACGTCTTCGGAAAGGAGCGGCGCGGGGGTTATCAAGCTAGACAAGACCATGGATGATATTCCGTTATTAGAGGTCACGAGCTTTGAGCATGACCTTGAATTAGACCGGGCTTGATAGACGGAGAAACGGGTCGGTAGTCGTAATGACCTGAGAACCAACAACGATAAACAGGTCGAGGTATCTGCGGACATGAGCCGGGGCTACACTGGCGTGAGAAGCGCAGATGTAGAAGCATGCCAGCGTAAGACGGCATATGGGCATTACCACTCAACTACACAGCAGTAGCTCGATAGACAGCGCAAAAGTGCCCTGAGCATATGCATTCCGGTACGCGGCATTGTGCTGTGAAGCACAGCGGGGAGCGAGGTACCTGCTCCGTCGCCGTGGCATCTCGCGGGACGGGCTTTTTGCAGAGTCGCGAGGAAAAGGCCGTGGCGGCAGGGTTTGTGGGCATCTGCAATCTGCTTGTCTCTGGCGGGCAAAGGTCGGTCTGCTGAACAGGCCCCGAGCCATGTAGTGTCGTTGGAAAAAGAGGGCTTCCGAGATGTGATTCGACAGATGAGGTGTGACGAAACGTTGGCTCGTGCAGAAGCTACGGGGCCCGCGGGACCAACCGATGCGTAGCGCCAGCCGCGGAGCAGGGGTTGGCGGCCAAGCTCGGCCAAGATGGTGTTAGCGGCCTCTGGGGCGCTTGATTGCCAACCCCGGCCAGCCATCAAGATTGGCCCGTTGCAGCAGCGCGAGCCGCAGGAGGCTTGACAGGGGTCTGGGGTAGCTGTGGCCAATCAGGACCTGAGAGTCAGCATCCCTGGGATCTTGTTCTAGGGCCCTTCCAGGGTCGCCCTTGTTCGCCGAGCTGCGTGCAGATGGCACGTTTCTAGGCTTAAACAGAGAGGGGAAGAGAGACACTAAGAGACATGGACACTGAGAGGCAGGGCCCCTGGCAGAGCAAGCCGGGCGGGGCGGGGGAGAGGCTACGAGTCTGCGATAAAGTGAGGTGATGACGGGCAATGACGGGTGTGCGGCAGCGAGAAACAACGGGAGGCTTGTCGATGGCGTCGGCGAGGACAATGGCATTGTTTCTGCCTGTGTTGGTGGCTGTTTCTGCCGTTGAGGCTTTCCCTCGAGGCTACTGCCGGCGCATGCTGTTGGGTCCTATCAAGATCAGATCTTCCATGCTCGTTGCTCGTGGTTTGTGGAGGAGGCTGTGCCACAAGTCGATCAGGGTTTGCCCAACCGTCAGATCCCCCCTCCAAATTCTCCGTCCAGTTCAGCTTAGCGCTGCCTGTCCTTCGAGGTAAAATCGCCCATCCAGCCAATGCGTCGCCAGTCTCCCCTACACCACTCTGAAATTAGGTAGATAGCCTAGACAGCCGGACCATTCAAGGCCGAGCGAGACGACACCACACTGGCAACAGGGTAGCCTATCTGTCACCAACTGTCACTTTGGCTTCCCTTTCCTCCGACCTGCTGAGTCGTCCTCAACTCACTCCTACATGTGCTCAAACCTACTTGACAAGCATGACATGCTACTACATCTCACCTCAAAGTCTATGTTGCGAAAAGAGCCCTCGGACCTCAGATATCAGTTCCGCCAGGATGCCATCTCGGCCGCCTCCTTCAAACCCTACAGCATCTACAGTACAGTATCGCGCCAGACAAAAGCTTCACGGCTGCCAGCGCCCAGTGCGGCCTAGTCAAGTCGCCCGTAGCTCCCCCGCCAATGCGAGTCATTGCCCCCGCTGTAAAAACACTACCGGCCGCCTCCGGTTGTTCATGGTCTTCTGTCCGTCCCGTGTCACCCCTGATCCTTGAGGCCAGACTCAAAAAAGAGCCACCATAGTAATTGCCGTTGCCCGCTTGGCCTAGCCTAGGCCCCTCATGGCACCATCGGGCCTATGTCCGTTCCTCTGCTTCCCGGAGACTTTAGTCCCGCTCACTTTTGACATTTAACCCCTCTTTTGGCTCCCGAATCCGGGCTAAATTGTCAACAGTCGTCCACCGGGCGCTTAAGCATGTTTGGCCGGGTATGCACAACACCACCCGAGCGCTAACAAATCCTCATCACATCCCAAAGCTCTATTTTTAATTTTGCCCACATTCCCTGGCCGATGTCGACCTAATTTGGTCCTCATCGTTGCCTTGAGCGGCCAAATTCCTTATCGACCTGGGCTAATTATGGAAAGATAGTCTCATAGTCAGATTTCTAATCCCTCGTGCCTCGTGCCGCTACACTTTATCGTCCGCCTTCCTCAGCTTCCCCTCTCCGATACCCCTGCCCCCGTTGGCATGGACCTTGACCATTCCGTCAGCTTGCCCTAATCCCTTCCTTGACTGATTTCGACATGCTCCGAACGCCGAGGCTTCCGTTTTCTCTCCTAGACACGCACTAATCGCCCCGTGAGCGATCTGTGAGGAGCATCGTGGTGGTAGAGTTCGACTCTGATCGGCGGCCACAGGCCGACCGCAGTGTCAGTGCCGTTTGACTCTCCATTCAACCTTCAAACTCGATATGCCGAGTGTGAAGGCATCTCACTGAGTGCTCACTCACCCTCTTACTCGTCGCGGTCGAAAGTTGGCGCCGTCCTATCTGGACGCCATCTTCAAAGGTAGGTTGCAAACCCCCCCGGCCGAATTTTTGATTATCACCAGTCCACCGAGAACGCGATCACACTCCAAGCTCACCCTCCATCACAGCGCGACTCATCATCTCAAGGTGCCGGGATGAAGTGCTAATTCGCGTAAACAACAATCGAGTGTGGTCAAGCACACAAGGAATGTCCGTTTTTGCGACGTCTTAGACGGTCTAGCCCTGTGGCGCTTGGACGTTGGGATGTGATATCTCAGCCCTCATCATGTCGGGTCCGAGGCCAAATCTCCTCATCTCGTACCTTGCCCTCCATCTGAATTGAGTTCGGTGCCTTGAGTTTGTAATGAGGAGCCCAGGTCGATCCGACTTACACACCACCACGCACCGTTGAAGGGTCCTGGGCCGGATGGAGCATCTCTTCCCTCCCCTCCCTCCTCGTACAGCGGGCCGGTCCAAACCTTGACGGAACGCTAGAGGGACATCCAGGGTCCTCTCGAAGCATGATCTCCAACCCCGTAAGCAATGAAAAATGTTGTAAGAGAGAAACAAGAACCTGATGAATATTCGCCCCCTTAACGGGAGCTTTGGCCAGGCGCAAAGGCGCAATCGCCTGATCTTCCAAGGTCATTGCAAGCTGAAGCTAGATCGAGGCGACAGCTGACCAGGTCCCTTGCTCAATCTGTCATGGCAGAATAGCCAGAATGCGATGCGACTCTCCAAAAACGCCGCCGTCGATTGCCAAGGGCCATCAGATAAGTCTAGCAATGAGACGGCTGCACTGTGGTGGAGCGGCCGCGCTTGCGTGAGAGGGCCTGTCTAGGTCCATAGGGTAACGAGCTCAGCCTATCCCTCCATTCCCCCGCCCGGGCTTCCATGCATCCTTTGCAAACTTGTTTTGTCCTTTTCCGTCTTTGGTTATGGGGCATTTGTTAGACATGGCTCCGCTGCTCAAGCATCGAAGCTCCAGAAGTTCGTCAACGAATGCGGCCTGTGAATCAACCACCCACAGAGAGATGAACAGGTCGCATTAGTTGGGTGTCATGTGAGATTATGTAGCAGCGAGCTCCGGATAAGTTATTGGTGGGCACAAAAGACCTCAGTATGCCTCCAGAAATCCGTTGATGGTTGACAGGGACGAGTGAAGGGTGGAGTAGACGACGAATGTCAGAGGGCTGGGCGGATTGGTGATGGGCAGGGGACTCGACAGAGTCAGTGGAGGACGGGAGAGTCACGAGCGCGCACTGTGATGTGATGCCGGGGAGTGCATTAAACATTCAACATGGATGGAAAACGAGGGCTGAGGACAAGTGACACTCCCCCGACTGCCGTATTCGTACGTCTCATCCTAGTCGATAATGACGATCACAACGGCTTGCTTGTCGAGGTTTGGATGCGGAGCAACTGTCAATTGAATTGCAGGGAGGCATTCTCGGACAAGTCGGAAATCCTCGGTCGCTTGTTTTCCGATCCAATATTCGGTCACCTGCGCCCAAGCCTTGTCGGCGAGAGGACTATCGTGAGGAGCAACTACCCGTGGCCAGGTCATGTGGGCTGGCCAGCTCGACTTCGCTGGCAAACCACGACTGCTCAGCCAGCTTTGATCGTCGGCCGTTATTAATGCTCGTCCGATCATCCAATCCAACAAAACCTGTGGCCTTGGTTAGGGCAAACCTCGGGGGTGAGACACCGCGAGCACGCCCGCGAGACATGGCGGTTCCTTCTAGAGTGTCTAGCTGGCTGGCATGTCTCGGGGCCTCGAGGCCACGGCAAGCTGTCGTCGTCACAAGCGTGAAATGAGGCGGCGCCGCCTCCGACCGTGCTGCGCGGGCGGAACAGTCGGTGAAGATCCGCGAGCAGCGATCTGGCCGTCAAGAGCTATGGTCTGATGTTGAATGCAAGGCATCTGCTCTGGAGGCTGGACGGGCATGCGAAGCAAAGCGGGAACGAGGCATTAGTTTGCGACGGCGTGAGAAGCCACTTCTCTCTGCTCGCCGCCCCGCCGCCAGCTCCACGTTTGTTTGTCCGAGGCACATCAGGGATCAGGGCTAGCAGTTGTCACATCGAGAGCGGAAAGCTGAAGAAGGGAAGAAGTCGATGCTGGGCATCAGCAAGGGTTTGCGCAGGGATCGAGGTCAAGAGGGCGAAGCACAAGACTAGGGATCCTAGGAGCGAGCCTAGTGCGGGATCGGATACCCCCGCAGGATTGCGATTGACGGATATTAGGCCAATCGGTGAGTCTAGACGAAGATTTGCACGGCTATTGGATCGTGAGTAAATTGTTCATCATGGCGTTGAGAATCCTGCGAGAGTGCCTTGATAGCATGTTGACTCGAGCCATCCCTTCGCCACGAGGTGAGGCAAAATTCGAGACGTTGGAGATTCTAGGACGATAATGCCCGGAAAGACGGGAAACCGGGTCGAGACCTCGAGGCCAATGGTCCAAGACATGTGGCCCGTCCTTGTGTATCCCCGTAGAAGCTGTCGCGAACCGAAGCCTTACGTACGCAGTGGACGTGAACTTGTTCTTTGTGCGAACCCTACCCTAAAGATTCGAGATAGACGAGAGACATTGGTGATGAGCGAGGTGTCGTGTCGTGTCTTGTCTAGACGAGGCTGGCTCTGTACAGTTTCCACGTGCACTGTACCTCTGCGAGAGCCACCCCTCCCTGGTAGCAAGGGCAGTGTGACACCTCATCTGCCGTTTTCTGTGCGACCTACAGTACCTTAGGGTAAGGTAGGGCTCTGGTTGGTATCGTCCAACGTGAATTGCAGTTTGTGCAACACGGGGAATCTCAATCGCCAACCCCGCAACTCGAGATCTCCCATTATTCGACATTGAAAATGCAGTGAATTGAGGTCGTGTCGCATTGCATCTCAGCTCAGGCACCGAGCAATGCATTTTGCATATTCGGTACCACCACTGTAGGTGCTTTTACGGAGCACATCACCACTGAGGCCTCTAGGAGCGAGGCCAGTTCGCGGAGTGCATATCGCATATCTGTCGATGGAATTCAAACCTCGAGGTCAACCAACCACGCCGATCCGCCGCTCACCCTCGCATGTCCGCGCCGTGCACTAGCTAGCTAGAGCATCTCCTCAATTGCTCACGCAAGGACACGGCATCCCGCGTTATCGCCGGTTTAGCTGGCAAGCAAGCTGCAAGCCCGAGCTGTTTGCCAACTGACAAGACATGGAGCTTCATTAGAGCGTCGGGAGCGAGCTTCACCGAGCTAGCCAAGCCCTAGCTAGTGTGATCAAGAGTGCGCAAGCTCCAGATCCCGGTATGCAAATGCTACAGCGGCCTGCTGCATCACCCCACTAGACTCCCTGGGCATTCTTTCGCGAGATGAGGAATTTTGACAAGTGCGGCATCTATTAGCTGTCACCGCCCTCTGTTCGGCAATTCCAGCAGAGGCTGCGTGCGATTTGCGAGGCGGATTGCTCATGTGAACGCACTTGGCCGCGACCGCCTGGGTCACACGAGGGGAATGAGGCGAAGATATCGCAAACTGACCGCCAATATGAGCAATATTGTCGGTAACACCGCCAGCGAGGCAAATTCCAGATTCGAGTCACCGGGACCCAGTTGAAGCATGACGAGGCGAGAGAAGACGATCAAGTCACAGCCAACCAAGCGATGCCGTCTTCACCCGTTTTCAGGATTGCAGACAAGCGAGATCGTTGGGGTTGGGCTTGGCGAGGAGGGAAAGAAACATAGGCGAGAAGACGAAGACGACGAGAGCCGGTCCGTCCCACTAGCCCGCGCCGTGTCCGTCTCCCGTTTACTAGCCGTCAGTTTGTGGACAAGATGAACATTGATCGCCGCCATTGGTCCTGGAACGGCAGAGGGCCAAGAGTGGTGCCCATCTTTGACAAAGATTCTCCTCCGCCGCATTGCCCGAAGAGGCAACCGTTGTTGAGGGAGGTGGTGGGCCGAGCAAGAATCTGACAGGGACTCTTGCAGGGACTCCCGCAGCCTCTGAAGGGCCTCATAGGGAATCGCAATCCAGATGGTGGGGGTCCATCACCTTGACGGGTTCAGGGGCGGGGGGACGCACATGAGAGAGCTCTGGCGAGCACACCACCGACAAGAGCCGCGGCGGGGGGCACAACGTTTAGATGGAAGCTACCTGGTAGACTAGAGCGCTGGGGTCGTTGTCGCCAAAACATACGATGAAATCTGGTCTTGACAATTGGCCGCGCTCGGCATACCAGGTTACCCAAGAGGAAGAATCCTCATGCCTCGCCTCATCTCGCCTGCAAACCGAGGACCGGACCGCTCTGCAAATATTTTGAGGCCCTACACTCGACGTTGGAGTTGGATCCGCACCGGCGTGGCGGAGGCTGGGACCTGGGGCTGGAGCTCGAGCTCGAGCT